>OY101448.1:155013045-156213045 GCA_956483635.1 Panzeria rudis | reverse complement strand
AAGTTGTGGTTGAAGTCTACTGACGATTTGGTAAAAGCGCCAATGAAATGCATATAGACAATTGCTTAATAACCATCAACAAATAAATTTCATATTGGATAAAAGCAATATCTTTTTTCTGCGCGTTAGGCTATTTTCCCAATTAATGCTCGACAAAACGAAAACCACTGCAAATTACTTTCGTATGCAAAAATGTATCATTTCAAATGAAAAATAAACATATTTCTTTTTATTATTCTTATACCTATATTTTTATTTCGTGTTAAATGTTTAGTTTTTTTTTCTTTCTTTTTTTTATTCTACACTATTTGCAGTCAGCGCTCTATAAAAAAAGTCGCACTGTGAAATAGAGATGACACAATTTGTTTGTTGTTGGTTGGTTGGTTGCTTTTTTTTTTGTGTACATATTTGTGGACAAACTAATTTTTTTATCTGCTAAAAATAATCATATTATATTAATAAAAAAGAATATAAATAAATATTTTTGTTGTTTAATTTTTATAAATTTTTTCCCGCTGTTTCCCAACAATTTTTGTCTATTTTAGATGTTTAAAAAAATAAGTTTTAAGAAAATTTTAATAAATAAATAAGAAAATATATAAGTATTTAATAATTTGCAACAATAAATACTACAACAACAACAACAACAATAACACGTATTAATAAAGCTCAACAAAAAAAAAAACAAATCAACAACAATAGCAACAATTTAATCTAAGATGCCTTTGAAATGATTGAATTGGAAAAATCTCAAACCGCTTAATTGTTTTTTGTAAAAGCAGGCAGTCAGACGAAAAAGCTTAAACGGAAGGAAAAGTTCATAGCAAACACAATAGAAGAAGAACAAAAACTATTGTTGCTGTGGATGGATGTTGGTGAAAAGGCGCAGCAGGTTGAGGAAACAAAAATTTTGAGAGAACTTCATGGTGTGTAAATGCGTTTGAACAAGACATATTGGCGCGCCATACGGCGTTATTTTTTAGTTTTCACTGCAATTGCATTTTTGCCACTGGCTCTCGTTTTTCTGGTGCGTAATGAACAATTTTACAAACTCAAAGGCTACGAGGTGAGTTTCAATTTTCACTTAATTATTTCAAATAATTTACACGGCATTTTTTATTAGATGATTTTTTTTAGTAGATATATTAGTTAGAGCATTTGAGTACAATAAAATTTCATTTCTTAAGCAGTTTCCTTTTATTAATTTAAAGAAAAACTCACTTTCACTTTCCTTAGACTTGGATTTAGAAGTACTTTGCAATATTTTATAATTTGCCACATTATATGAATTCAAACACTTTAATTGGACCAACATTCATCCTCATACATAAATTACAACAACTTCTTTTCTTAATTTTTGGCTTAATTTTCATATACGATAGATATAGTTATTAGGGTGGATCAAAAAACACGCTGAAGAAAAAAAACGCCTATCGAGCTTTTCGAATTTCTCTACAAGTTCTGTTAGATATATTTAATACGAGAATTAAATCACTTTCAATTTGATATTAACTGCACTTTCCCAGCGTTGCCATTGGTTTATTTTTCTTCATTCCCATTTTTCTGATTTTTGTTCTACACAAGACAAACTTTTTTGGTTTGATTTTAGACTTAAGTATATATGAACATGTAAACGTGTGAAAAGCTCAAGCCAGTAGCTAATTGTTTATTATATGAGTATTTCGAACGTTTTTGTTTGTCAATCAAATTGATTATTAGGCCAAGGTTCGTAAAGTTTAGTTCAGAAAGAATTGGGCATGATTAATGTTTCAAAGAACTAGGAAAAAATTATCAATTGGATTCATAAGAAAATACGTTCAAAATAATTATATTAATAAGCAATTAGTATAAGTATAATAAGTATAAAATCCAACCAAAAAAGTTTGTCTAATTGGAAAACTCGATGGGTGTATTTTTTTTTCTTAAGCGTTTGATATAGAATTTCATAGAAAAATTCACCAATTTCGTCCAATTCGATGTAGCGTGCGGTGGCGTGTCATAATGTCAAGTGACATAATGTCCATGGACATTATGTCACTACAAAAAGTGTCATTACGTCTATGGACATTAGGACACTTTCAAAAGTGTCATAATGGCCATGAGTGCAGTGTCGTAAAGTCCATGGACATTATGATACTTTTTAGACTGAAAATATCTGTGCACAGTCGGCCTTCGGCCAGGCTTAAAAACTTTCCTTCCGAATATCGGCTTCGATGAGCTGAGACTTTCTGCTTGGACAGGACAAAATCCTTAAGCCCTGCCAAAGGCCAGCTATGCAAAAATCTTTACTCAGCGAAGCCCCTTTTCGATATACTGAGAGGAGAAAATCCTTAAGGCCGGCCGAAGGCCGGCTATGCAAAAATCTTTACTCAGCGAAGCCGGTTTTCGATATACCAAGAGGAAGAAATTCTTAAGCCCGACCGAAGGCCGGCTACGCAGAGACTCCTTAGTAATGAAAGTAAAACTTCCAATTAATTTTCAAATATTTCTTTAAGTCGAAATATTTTAAGTATGGTTGACGCCATGATTTCTATGGTAGACGCTGTTTCCAAATTTTTGTTGACATCAATTGACTTTCTTTCCCACCATGGTAACCGGGCTCAAGGATATAAAAATATATAAGCATATAAATATATATGTTTTAATTTGTTTTCATTTTTAAAAGTATGAATATTATGACACATTTAAAAGTGCCCATACTGTCTATAATAATGTCATAAAGTCCATGGACATTATGATACTTTCAAAAGTGTCCATGGACATTATGTCACTGGACATTATGACATGCCACCGTAGCGTGTATGCTTTAATCAATTTAAAATTTCAACCGCAGTCTTTTGTTAAATCCTTTCTTTAAAAAAATATTAAAAATATAAAATTTTAGTTTAGAAAATTTTTGAGAAAAACGTCGAACAATTTAAGCTTTATTTTTGTAAAAATTTTGCAATTTTTAACTCTCATTTCAAAGTCTTAAATCTGATTCCTTTTCACTACTACATCGAATGAGATAACAAAAAAAATTTCTACATATTATCAAGGATTGTGTTAAAAATCATGAAATATTTTTTTGAATATTTTGGCCATGCTATTACTGGAGATATTGACAAAATAAACAAAAAAAAGTCGAGGCCAAAAATTAAAATTTAAAAATTCAAAAACAAATATATTTAAAAATGTTAAAGATATCATTATAAAATAAGCTATTTATAAACTTTACACCAAGCTTAGACTTATTAAAATCGTATAACATTTGTAAAAGTTATGAGGCCGACAAGGTTTTTCATGTGCTTTTTCCCGTGGTAGTCAGCTTTGACACCCTGTAGCTCAACGTGTGTTTCACAATATTATTAAAGCTTAGGTCCTCCTCTATAATTTTTACATATGTACATCGTTTTGTACTCGGATCGCAAGTTTCAAAGATACAGATTTATTGCTCTTTTTAACCGACTTCAAAAAAGAAGGAGATTATCGAGTCGTGTGTATGTTCCCACCCCCTTAAAATATTGATTATCGCATAACTGAGCCATTTATGAACCAAATTTTAAAATATTTTATATTAAATGGCGTACAAGATTTGGCTCTTTGTATTGAAGTCGGTTTTTTTTGCCAGAATTATTTCTAATTAGTGCCAGCGTGTGACGGTACATTTGTGTACATTCATTTTAATCGACTTTTGAATTGTTCGATTAATCAATTAAACGGAATTGAGATTTTTAAATTTCTCGAACAATTGAGTAAAATTTTTGTTTCTGTCAATTTATTCAATTAACTTTGGAATAATTTTTACGTTTAAAAATTATTCGATTTAATCGAAAAGCTTTTGAATTTACTGCGTTTTTTCTAATATTTGTCCAGAAAAATTAAAAAAAACATGTTTTATTTTCGCTTTATATATTTTATTAACGAAAACGTTGGATCATTTAGAATAATACATTATTATTTAAATGCATCGCATTGAGAAATTTTTACTCTGGGAAATATTTTATGAATATTTTCGTTCCTCTTTTTGCAGGATTGCTCATTAAGCAACACTACTTTACAAATTTTTACTTTAGAATGTTTTGTCTGCAAGCAAAAATATGATGGACAGATTCACAATTGAAAACTATCATTAATGTTCAGAATTATAATTACATCAATCATGTAATATAGCTAGGCGATTAGGAAAATAATATGATCATTGTTGTTATTGATTGATCATAATAATGCTCTCCTTGAACATGTTATTTATTCTGTCAAAAGTTCATTATGTTGTGTTCTTATTAAAACAATAACAATATTATATGATTCTAACAAAGTATGTAAAAACAACAAACATTTTTATTTTATTATTTTGATAAATTTATTTTAAAAAAGATATAAAATCTTCTTTACAATAACAAAAAAAGAATTATTTTAGTATTTATGGATATTTCAACAGCATTTGTGTTTTTAGTCGTTGAACAGCATCTATAAAAAAAGACAAGGTTTAGATAAATCTATTTACATTGTTTTAGGCAATTACTTTTGAGAAGTAGAAAAATATAAAAGCCATGACAATGTTAATTCTATACTGATGTTAAGAAAACATGTTATAAAATTTAAATAGATAAATGTTTTTTACGTACACTGATATATTGCGTAATTTTGATATAAGATGAGGGCTTTTGTGTGTTTTTTGGAGCTTTTTCCTTGCTTTTATATTTTTCTATCACTTAGTTTTTTATGTGTACACTTGATAGCAATATTTTACCTCCATATTTAAAACATCATACTTGGTTTTATTATTCCAATAACGAAATCTAGAACATTAATACAGTAAAAGAATTTCGCTTCATAAAACAAATTATTTCATTAGCTTTTTTTTATTAATTTTTTTTTAACAAACACAACCGGCGAAGCGATTAGCTTGTCTGTGGAATCCACGACCTCAATGAAAATTTCATTAATATTGTGAACGAATTTCATTGTTTGAAACAATTTGTATTGTGAAAAAGTTTTGTTGGTTGAATTTTGATGAAAACTTCATTATATTTTTTTATATTCTTTAAAGAAAACAAATACAGCTAACAGTTCGAATGCGAAATAAGCTAGCTGCAGATTTTTTCCTGCCACTTTCAGATTCAAATCAAATGAGGGTGCTGTTGGCTGAGTAGTTAGCGCGTTTGACTACAAACCCTGAGGTCTGAGTTCAAGACTAGTTTCAGGCAAGCCAACAACATTATGCATTTTTCTCATGTGCATTGGTGTGTTATTGTGTTGGTTGTTGTTGGACTGTTAAAAAGATGAAGGCATAGTACTGATTACTTTGGCAGTACCGGCAGCGATTAATACTAAGATATCCTAATGCACTTCACAGCATCCTCCTTCGTCGGTATTGTAGCAGAACCGTTGGTGTGAAGTAAAAGAACTAATAAAATGGATACACAGCTTAAACAACTCAATGCCTCTACTTGACACCAGAAGGGCTTGCAACTTTGCTATTAAAAAAACGTGCAATAGCAGGGTTGAATTAAGCTTTTTATCTCTCTCCCACTTCACCACCTGTTCTCTTTACGCTATCCCTTTCCCAAAGAAGGTAACACATTAATTAATTAATTGCCTGATTGTGTTACTTCTTTAAAAAAAAGTATCTATTCACAGGTTATTAAATGATTATCTAATCTTATTTCAAACCTGTGTTTGCTGGATAGGGCTCATATCCTGAGTGCTTGTTTAAAAAAAGTTATTTCTATTTTGCCACATATTCCTCATTTCCCCACTATATCATTTTTTCCAAATTTCAGCTCTTATTTAAAATTTTTAGCGATTTCGGACCAACTAAGTAGCTTATGCCACTTTAAGTAATATACACACTTTTAAATTTTCGTAAATTTAGCCTAGTCTTTAATCTAGAACTTTTCTCGTGTTATATGAAATATTTTTGTATTGAAATCATATAAAGAAAAATTTTTTCATTTCTTAAGTTTCACACTGTTTGAAATACTTTTTGAAAAGGTCTTAATTAATCATTGTCTTCAAAAACACAAATTGCTCTATTTAAATTTTAAGTGCTTTTTCTCTCACAACAATAAAACACAAACATGTGTGCATATTCTCATTTGCAATTGCAATTACAAATCGATAGATAGATTAAGAGATGTCAAATGTAGGAAAATTGTTTTAAATGTCAAACAAAGTGAGGTGAGTGAGGTAATGCAATTCACAGTGGGATAGGAAAAAAAATAAGTCAAAAGAAATTCTATGTAAAGCCTGAAACTTTAGTAGAAGTGGAGCAGGCTTTCTAAATCATATGAGTGTCTGTGTATGGATGTGAGCCAGCTGAGTCTTAAAAGATTTCTAATAGATAACACTTTCTTATATTAAATTGTAGTCAGTATATATCTTTGTCTCTGTCTCTCTCTCTCTCTCTCCCCAAATATCGGTAGATGCAATTTAAACGAAATATCGCAGCAGCTAAAGTCACAACTAGTAACGCTTTGGGACAGTCATATTACTAGTTGTAATGATAGTAGTCAAAAAACGACAGTCATATTACTAGTTGTAACAAGACTAGTAACGTTACTGGTCAAAAAAGAACAATTATATTACTAGTTGTATCGAGACTAGTAACGATACTAGCCAAAAAGGGACAACATTTTCAGGTATACGAATTTATATAAAACATATTTTTAGCTATTAAAAAAAATAACTAGAATGTGGATCAGTGGGTAGAGTACTTGCCTTAAAGTATGAGGAATGTGTGTTCGTACCCCGGTTGAGCCAAAGTTTTTTTAAGAGTTACAAGACTCTTAATAAAAAAACTAGTAAGCGCACTAGTTTGCAATAACTAGGATTCCAACTGGGATATAACTGTATACAAATGAACTAGTTGGCCTCCTATGACAACCTAATGTTAAAATCGATAGTTCGATATATGAAAAAAGGATAGATAGGCAACTAGTCTGAAGCAAAAAGCAACTAGTATAGTTCCAACTACATACCTACTACATACTTTGTCTGCAGGGATATTGAAAATGTTTCTTAATCTTAATTGATTGTAAATGAATTACACTCATACATTTTAAACTCAACTTCATGATGATGAAAAATTTTGTAAATTCACACAAAACATTTACTAAGCTTGCAAACTTTTTGTACTAAGAAAAAGTTTCTAAATTTGTTGTTGTATTCCATAAACACTTATTGAATCGGGCAAAACAGTTGTTTAAAAAATTGTTTGACATTAATCATACGTCACATATGACAATCAAACACACCGCTAACTAAATGTGTTACGAAGTAAAATATTTGTAGGAAAACGAAAATTGTTTTGAAATAATTTTCTTAAAGGGAATTTAAAAAAAAAACACACACACACAAACATTATGTAGATAATTGCATGAATTTGGAATGAGCAAAATAAAAACAAACAATATAAATTTTTAAACAATTAAACTTGGCAGCAGCAGTTTAAAGCCAACAAAATTGGCTTCATTTAATACACTACTCAACAAAGAGCAATTCTAATTATTATTTCATGTTAATGCACCAGATATTTTGTGAAATTGGTGCGTTTGGTATTGCAACAAATCGAATTTTTTTTAATTCAATGTTTTAAAAATCATTTCACAGATTATAATTTTTGCGTAATTTTTCTTTGAACTGAATAGGTATTAAGTTGAAAGTTATTATTTCGTCTTAAGTTCATTATTTGAATTAATGTAAATTCAAATTATTAACAGTAAAATATTTAGAATATCTAATTAGATTAGCAGACCGTATCAGCACTAGGGATGGGCAAAAATCTATATATCGATATATCGATATTTTCTTACAAATATATCGATATATATCGTCGATAAGTTAATTTCGATATTTTTCCAAATATATTCGATATTTTTTAGCGTTGGTTTTGTTTTTCGTGCAATTTAAAAAAAAAAACATTTCGGCACAGTCTTTATCAAATAGAATATTACTAACAAAATCTTTTGTTTTATTTATAATATTTTGTCTATTCGAAAAATTATCATTCTTTGAGCGTAATTTTGTTGATGTATGTTCCATGAAATATTGGTGGAACAGTAAGGATCTTGGAAATTAACTCTTTCCAACTTAATTATTATTTTTTTTTTAAGAGAAGTAACACAATCAGGCAATTATTGCTTACCAGTTAATTAATTAATGTGTTACCTTCTTTTGGGAAAGGGATAGTGTAGAGAGAACAGGTGGTGAAGTGGGAGAGAGATAGAAAGCTTAATTCATTTACAACCCAGCTATTGCGCGTTTTTTGTAGAGCAGTGTTGCAAGCCCCTCTGGTGACAAGTAGAGGCATTTTGTTGTTTAAGCTGTGTAGTCATTTTATTAATTCTTTTACTTCGCCGACAGCTAATTATTTATAAGAAAGGCACTTTTCTTGTTTATTTAAAAAAATATTTGGGACTACATATGAATTATCATTGTTGAAAAAATATCGATATTTCGATATATCGATGTTTTTTATTCGATATATATCGATGCCGATCGATATTTAACCCTCTGCGACTGACGTCGTAGTCTAGCAGACACCAGTAAACAAAAAACATTGCTTTACACCCATAATTACAGAATTATCGATTCTGGTATTTTCAGTACCTTCTTATTACACACTCATGCGTACATTAGTGTGAAGAAAGCAATTGAAATGAGCGCACGCGTTTATGTGAGCATACAAGTGTCTACAAGTCTACCACGTCAGTTTTGAGGTAGACCTGACAAAATACGTTGTAACTTTTTATTAAACCATTGATATTATCTCTTTTCTTTCTAGATTGATTAGCTTAGGTATAAGCTAAAATTAATGTTAAAGTTTTTACCAAAAAAATAAGATATGACGATTTTTTATTTTTTGTATGAATGTAAGTTTTTTAAGGGTAATTTATGTCATGTCAATAATTTTGATTTTAATAAGCTTTGTCGTTTTGTTTTCTACAAAAACTTAAAATAAATAAGAGACTACTACATTAAACTAAAATCAAAAATAGTTTCAGTGGGCTTACAAACGGAACTTGGAAAATATAAGCAGTCAAAGTAGTGTCTAGTGTACTACCACGTCAGCGGAATTGTGATAATGAAGTCACGTTAGTCGCAGAGGGTTAAAAATATATCGATATTTCGATATATCGATATATTTTTTTCACTTGCCCATCCCTAATCAGTACTACTGATTTTGACGGCCGTTATACAATCTACCTCGCACTATCTCTTAGTTGTATGAGTGCTTTTGTCCCTTTCTTAAAAAACCGCAAAATCCCCTGTCGCGACGATATAGCGGGCTGAAATGTTCTACAAAAATATTTAGCATGAAATTCTACTATAGGTCTTCAATAACAACCAAGCTCTAGACTCAACTTGAACGCCAGATATCATATAAAACTTAAAATGTGTTTAAGGATTAATTTCAGACTTATTCACAAAAATGATACTCAGCGTAGGAAATTTTGTAAGCTTTACGTTTAAGGTATAAGATAAGATCGGCACATTTATGTAAAACACTACGAGAAATATTTTTTAGAGCATTTCAGCTCGAAGGGAGTTTTGACCCCATTTTTAAGAAAGGGACAAAAACTTTCCTAAAACGAAGGGTTAGAGGGCTGAAATGTTTCACAAAAATGTTCACCATGGTGTTTTACATAACAGAGCCGAACACATTTTAAGCCTTTTTCGGCTTTTCTGCAGAAACACCCAGAGTCTTGGCAGGAATCGAACATGCAACCCCCGGCTAATAGCCTAGCACACTATATACTGCACTACGGGGGTACCCAAAACGAAACTGGATATAAACTTTCAAAACGCCGATACACGTGTATATTTTTCTCCAAGAATTAGTCACTAGAACCGTTTAATTTTATATTTGATTTTGTTGTGCAGTTACTTTGTGTGAGTGGGGCACTGTCCACCTGAATGAATTTGGCAGTATTATATGTACATTTGGGTGAGTCGATTTTTTTTTTTTTTTACAATAACTCTTAGGAGGATGTAATTCTACGAATAATTCTAAGCAACTTTGTCCTAGAATTCATGGTTTATGTTGTAAGTAACTTAAGTTGTATAAGACCAGCTAGTGATTGTGGGCCAGACCTCCTCAGAATACAATAAAAATTGGTATGATATTTCAGTCTTGTTTAACTAACATTTGATAATATATCTAGAGGACTAGCCGCAGTAGTTGGGAAATTATGAAGCCATTATTATAGAAAAATTAGAAAAAAGCTTTGAAGCAGTTTGTCAGTGTCTGGCGTATACTTAATATTTTATCAATGATTTTAATAATGATACTCATACGTCATCATGAGACAACCTCTGATTGCTTTTATACATACAACTTAACTTCAACATATGGAATTTGGAATTTCCGCAAGCTCGAAAACCATTTTAGACCCATCCTAATATATGAGCAGACACGCATGTACATATATGTATATAAACATAATATCTGTATCCTTATGTAAATGGAAAATATTTACAACAAGTCCGCAAGGTAGATCTTACGAAACATATATTAAGCAAATATACAAACGAATCAGTAAACTCTTCATTTTTAAGTCGGCTAAAAATAAATAAAATTAAACTCAAGCGAAAAAAGTTATTAGAAGGACATTCATACAGACCTCTATGTTTTTTAATGACATGTTTTCAACTGATTAACAAACTAAAATCATTCATTAAAATCTGATACCATTTATTTTAGCTCATACACTTTCGAACAAACTAAAAAATATTTCAGGTGTTTCTTTTTAAGACGGAGAACTTCGGGTTTAATCAAATGATACTGTTACAACTGTCGCTACCGTGCAATCTAGAGATTTGATTTGCACACACTCTTTGCAGAGAATGATCTGGCTGCATTTTTCCTTCAAAGTGCTCAATTGACATGTGACTTTAAATAATCCCAGAGAAAATAATCGAGTAGACAAAGTGGCCATTTAACATATCCTAAAACTAGATAAAATTCTGAAAAGAATGGCATTTATTTTACCTCGAAATTGCAAACAATTAACGAGATATGAAACGAGAATGCAAAGATATAGTTTTGAGTAAATGAGCTTTAAAGTTTGACAATATTGTGGTAGATATCCAGCAAGAGGTTGGGAAGAATCTCTTTTTAAAGGCCGTGTCAGATACAACTTTGTCGCTTTGCGTGACGTTTCTAACTTTGATAGAAAAGTGTAAAGCAAAAGGTGTATGACACAATGAAAACTTTGACAACACTCGCGCATTGCTCGTTTACCAAAAAAAGTAGTTGATAATTTTGCTATTTATTTATTTTTTGTTATAAAAATAAAAGTCAATTATGTTATTTTACGATTTATTATAAATAAATAAATGGCACATACATATTTACCTCTTATTAAAACAAATTCAAACGCACGATATGTTTCGTTTGGCAATATAATAAAGGAAAATTATTTCAGCTCATTGTCAAAGCAAGCAAAAAGATGAGAGTTGCCGAACTTTCCGCTTCACGCCGCGTTAAAAGTGCTTTATGTGACATGTTTCGTATAAGTATGTACATTTCATCTTAGATGTCAAAGCGAATCTGTAACGCAACGCGAAGCAAAAGTTTTATCTGACATGGCCTTAAGTCTCTTTGGTGGTGAATATTGCATTTGTAAAGTGGGGAGAACATGTCTGAGCAGTACACTGTTGCAAATTCAGCCATTCTCGTCAAATCTACCTATTTTGAAAAGCTTTTTGTGGGAAAAAATATGATTTAGCTATTAGCGGCAAATCTAGCGATTTTTTTTGTTAGTTGATGTAAATAGAATTGTTAATACATAATTTATTTTTTGAATAGCGTTGAAGTGCATTGCAAATGTGGCTCAAAATTAGTAGATATTAGTTTTGAAAGATGAAAAAGAATAAGCTACAGTCCTGCAATTTCAAACTTATGAAAGCATTATTATGTGTTTTCGTAATATGTACTAATTCTAGCTGTGGAACTAGAAATATACATATGTATGTACATATGCATGTACAAGTTCACCCTTTTTACGCGAGTGCGCGACGCAAAGAAGGGTATTAGCCCAATTCACAATCTTGTGCAAATCGTCTTGCATCGTTGCATTTGCAAAATGGTATAGTATCTTGATACTCACCACTAACAATTGTGTAGTGGTGAGTATCAATATACTATACCAATTTGCCAATGCTACGATGCAAGACCATATGCACAAGATTGTGAATTAGGCTATTGTGTTTATCAGCCTATGTATGTATGTATGTATCTATGTATGTATGTGTGTTCCTTTGCGGTACTATATAAATCGAACGCGTAGGCCGATTTTGATGATTCTTACGTCAATCGATTTGTCTTAATCCTGCGAGATATGAGATATGGCGGCCAACAGACATCATTTTGTGAATACGAAAGATATATAAAGTCGACGAACTATATTAAAATGGGTATCATTCGACAGGTACTTGAAATAATCTTTAGGTTTCTCTTATCGTTTTTCATTTCGAAGGACAATTTAGGATCTGTGACGGTTTAAAGTTGTTTAACAACCAAAAAACTCAATTGCGTAATAAGTTAACTAATAACAAAAAATCTAAAATCAAGCTGAGTAATTTCATTTAGCCGAGTGTGACCATTTTACACTACATTTTTATAAAAATTTTTACTTAAAAAAACGCTGCGGTTCGCAAGGACATTAAGCTTAAAGTCGTTGAATAACGAGTAGACACTGATAGAACACGACTTCTGCTCAGAATGGTCATGAGAAAGCTGCGACGGGTGTGACGTTACAAATCTGAGTTTTAAGGAATTATGACTTTCAGCATAAGTTCTGTAAAATTTTGACTATAAGGTACACAATAATTTTGGTATAGTTGTCTGTTCAAAATGCTTTTAGCTGTATGACGTATTTACTGTTTGACAAAAAATCAGTTTTCTTAGCAAAAAACTATTTTTAAAATGTGACGGGTGTGACCGACGGGTGTGACGTAATACGAAAATTTAAAAAATTCGAAGAAACTCCTTCGTCGGTATGGTAGCAGAACCGTCAGAGAAGTACAAGAACGAATAAAATGGATATACAACTTAAACAGCTCATTGCCTCCACTTTACACCAGAGGGCTTGCAACACTGCTCTACAAAAAACGAATAATTGCAGAGCTGTAAATGAATTAAGCTTTCTATCTCTCTGCCACTTCACCACCTGTGCTCTCTACACTATCCCTTTCCCAAAGAAGGTAACATATTAATTAATTAACTGGTAGGCATTAATTGCCTGATTGTGCAACTTCTCTTAAAAATAAAATGTAAATGAAACTCAATTGACAAGTTTGTCTTTAAATTGATTATTACAATGAAATCGTGATTTTAATTAACTGCAAACCCTGTAAATAAATAATAATGAATAAATTTTATTCACTGAGTATATTACCGATCAAATTATAGCGACTTCTCTGTATTTAAACTTAACCATTAATGAATTGTAATACATAGTTTTACTTATTCTTATTAACATCGGATATATCTTAAGGAGGGAAATATAATTTTTCCATCCGCTTAATTGGTGCCTGCCTACTTATTCAAATGTTCTTTGAATTGCTGTTTCTCATATTGCTTTTATAAATCATTTTACAATAAAACGCAAAAATGTTTCTCCTTTTGTTTATTTTGACTACTTTTGACATATTTTTGCTAAATTTTGAAATTAGAAATTAGTTTTTAGCGATTTATTGCTTAATTTTTGGACACTTTTTATATTTAGCTAGTTTCTTAGCTATTTTTAGCTTCTTTTTAGCGATATCTGTGGGGAGAAGGAAAGTTGGCAACAGTGCACAGTGGAGCAGAATGAAAATATTTAGAACATAAATCAGACATTTCTAAACTGATAGTTCTCTATCAAAATAAATTTTACATGTACATAGCAGAGGAGTATTTCTGTTTATGTTTTAAATATCAGATCTCTTACTTACTCAGGAGCGAAGCTATGAAGTCTCAAAATTTTTTACCGCTTGCTGTACTATAGCCATGCATACATATTTGGTTGTATACTTATCTCTTATAATTAGTGAGTTATACTCATTTGAAAATTTAAATTTCTCAATTTTTCAGAACTTTGGTCTATTATTTTCGAGATATCGGATCCAAATATCATCGGACTTATAAATTTTTTTCTGTTAGTTAAAGAACAAAATTTCAAGGAGTTTAACAAAAAATTTCACGAAACTGCCGTCTGAGTTGAAAAATATTCAATTTTTACATTGAAATTGGAAAAAATTTTGAATTTTCGACAATTTTTGCTAAAAAAAGGCACCATCACTATATTACATATATACAAAAACATGCTTTTGGAACATATATAGATAAATATACAACCAAACTCCTATAAAATTCATAAAACAATGAGTTTCTCACTTTTCAAAATAAAACTGAATAAATCAGATTAGCTCCATAACAACAGAGAGTTAAGATGGCTGGCAAAAAAAACCAATTTAATGTTCTCCGCCTCAAAAATAAGCACCTGATACAAAAGAGAAGGTCATTTTTGCCGTCTAGTGCATGACACATAGTCGTTTGTTCATACATACATTCTTATTTATAATTAATGTTAGATTTTTTTTAATATTAGGAGGTGCTAACATCGCACAAACGTCTATTATTATTTCTTCAACTTAAACTTGACCTATACCCAGTTTAAAATGCTAAACATAAATAAACTAAAAAGAAAAAGAGCTGCAGTATGAAATAGCGATTGCGTTATAAGTAGTCTTAAGGGACTTGCCTATAAATATGAAATTACATGAAAACCACAGCCAAACAATTCGTAAATAAGTAATTAGGATAAAGAAAAATGTAAAATGTAATCATTACACAGTAAAATCGCTCTAATTTGTACCACGTATATAGAAAATGTCAATAATTCGTGACAGAATCGATTTAGCGCTCTCTTGGGGGAATATCACACTGCAGTGATAGCCTACAAGTAGACAACTTTGCTGGACTATTAGTCTAGTGGTTACAGATCTGATTACAAAAATGTTTTAAAGTTTATTTGTTTTTAAAACGTTAAAAAAGTACACTGAAAATAATCCATGGAACATTTTACGAAAAAAAAACTTTCGTAGTGACTTTTTTCGTAGAATATACGAAACTTTTGTATATATTACGAAAAAACATTTAGGCAATATTTTTTTTTAATTTACGAAAGTAAACATTTTTCCTTGTTAAAAAATATTTTTTAAATAAAAAAATTAAAAAAAAAATTTTTTATAAATTGACGTATTTTTTAGATGTAAGTAAATAAAACAAATTTTTAGCTTTTATAAAATAAGTAGAAAGTGTCTCAGTGGGTACACTGAAAAAATTCCATGCAACATATGCACGAAAACGGTCGTACATATTACGAAATATTTCGTAATTCCGCACCACGAAACTCTTTCGTAAAATATACGAAATGTACGAAAATAATTAAAAAAATAAAAGTAAAAAAAGTAGGGCTCAAGCGGGGCACGAACTCGCAATCTTCATATTGCAAGGCAGGTACTCTACCCACTGAGCCATTTTCTACTTATTTTATAAGAGCTAAAAATTTGTTTTACTTACATACATCTGAAAAATACGTCAGTTTATAAAAAATTATTTTAATTTATTTTTTTATTTCAAATATATTTTTTTAACAAGGAAAAATGTTTACGAAAGGTATTCGTTACTTTCGTAAATTCAAAAAAATATTCCCTAAATGTTTTTTCGTAATACAGGGTGTTTTTTTTAGAGGTATAGAACTTCGAATTGAAATAAAACACAAGAAAATCGTTTTAATGTCCATCAATTTGGCTTTATTGGAAGGATAATTTTATGCCATTAATGTTTAAATATGATTTCGGGCATGTGGCCGCCGCGGCTGGCTCGAATAAAGCCAATTCTACAGGTCCAATTTTCAACCACTTTTTCGAGCATATGGGGCCGTATGTTGGCAATAACGCCACGAATGTTGGCTTCCAAGTCCCCTAACGTTTCTGGTTTGTTGGCGTAGACGAGCGACTTCACATATCCCCAAAGAAAATAATCCAATGGTGTCAAATCACACGATCTTGGTGGCCAATTGACAGGTCCATTCCGCGAAATTATGCGCTCATCGAATGTTTCCTTCAATAAATCGATTGTGACGTGCGCTGTGTGGCATGTAGCGCCGTCTTGTTGGAACCACAACTCATCCACATTCATGCCATCCAATTCGGGAACAAAATAGTCGGTTATCATGGCTCTATACCGGTCTCCATTAACGGTAACTGACACTCCAGCATTATTTCGGAAGAAATATGGACCAATGACTCCACCAGCCCATAGAGCACACCAAACAGTCAGTTTTTGTGGATGTAATGGCGTCTCAAGGGTCTCATGTGGATTCTCTTCACTCCAAATGCGGCAATTTTGCTTGTTGACGTAGCCATTCAACCAAAAATGAGCCTCATCACTGAACAAAATTTTGCGATTTTGCTTGCGGTAAATTTCGCGAACTGAACCATTATTTTCGAAATAAATTTGCACGATTTGCAAGCGTTGTTCTTTTGTCAACCTGTTCATGATGAAATGGCAAACCAAACTAAATATTAATCACTTGACAGCTGACAAAATGGCCGCCAGTTAAAAAAGTGATGCCAACTTAAAGTTCTATACCTCAATAAAAAACACCCAATATATACGAAAGTTTCATATATTCTACGAAAAAAGTCACTACGAAAGTTTTTTTCGTAAAATGTTGCATGGACTATTTTCAGTGTTGTTAAAAAATATATTAGAAATAAAGAAATTAAATAAAATATTTTTTTATAAATTGACGTATTTTTCAGATGTAAGTAAATAAAACCAGTTTTTACCCTTTATAAAATAAGTAGAAAGTGGCTCAGTGGGTACACTGAAACAATTGCATGCAACATATGCACGAAAATGCTCGTACATATTACGAAATATTTCGTAATTTCGCACCACGAAATTCTTTCGTAAAATATACGAAATGTACGAAAATAATTAAAAAAATAAAAGTAAAAAAAGTATGGCTCAAGCGGGGCACGAACTCGCAATCTTCATATTGCAAGGCAGGTACTCTACCCACTGAGCCATTTTCTACTTATTTTATAAGAGCTAAAAATTTGGTTTACTTTCATACATCTGAAAAATACGTCAGTTTATAAAAAATTATTTTAATTTATTTTTTTATTTCAAATATATTTTTTAACAAGGAAAAATGTTTACGAAAGGTATTCGTTACTTTCGTAGATTCAAAAATATTTTGCCTAAATGTTTTTTCATAATATATACGAAAGTTTCGTATATTCTACGAAAAAAGTCACTACGAAAGTTTTTTTCGTAAAATGTTGCATGGCTTATTTTCAGTGTAGAGTACATGACTTGAAATATGAAGATTGCGAGTTCGTGCCCCGGTAGAGACATACTTTCTTTTACTTTTTTTATTATTTTCGTACATTTCGTATATTTTACGACAGAATTTCGTGGTGCGAAATTACGATATATTTCGTAATATGTACGAGCGCTTTCGTGCATATGTTGCATGGAATTTTTTCAGTGTATTTTATTATAATTATTATTTTATTGTGATCATCCGAATTCGTATCTATATATTTTTGACTAGTTTTCGTTTTTAATAAATTATAATAAATTATAATAAAAGTACAGTCATGGTCTAAGAGTTCATTTTTAAGAACGAGATTAGAGATTAAATCAAATTTAGTATCTGTATTTACTCTTTAAGTTGACTAAATTTTTTAATTTTATTTTCGCTGCTAAACTAGTAAAAAAAGATTTAGAAAATATCAACTCAAAGAGTAAATACAGATATTAAATTTAACTTAATCTTTAATCTCGTTCTCAAAAATCCACTCTAAGAAGTTTACTTTATTTTTAAAATTTTATTAAAATAAAAATGCCCATTTTCCATTCCTGATTTCGATAAAAAAAAATATCTTTCACTATTTTCATAAAAACTTAAAATGGAGAAAGAGAGAGCGAGAGAGAGAGAGAGAGAGAGAGAGAGAGAGAGAATAAGATAGATAGCGCTGCCAATTTGAAAATCACACAGTATCGGACCCTTACCGCGAAAATGACCTAACCGGCACATTTTCGAAATTGATGTTTAGTTTTGTTGCAGTTTTGTTCTTTCTGCAACCGCCAAAAATAGAACAAAAATTTTAATATAATTGAACTATGACTATTCAAACAGGGCCGTCACTAGAATTCGGTGCCCGCCAAACAGTAAACAAACATAATGACAAGAAAACAATTTTTGTTCGATAGCAACCGTTCTTCGCACCTGCTGTCCGATTATATTAATAAATTCATTGCAAATATGTGCAAACAAAAATAATGTATTATTACCTTTTCCACGATTTCCGCCATTTCTTGTGTGATCAGGTATAAAAGAATCAAATTCACTAATTCCACTGTACACAAATTTTAGACGTTTATTTCTAAATAACAAGGCTCTAATAACTGATTCTGATAGAGGGCTCAAAAAATATATACGTGTATAGGCGTTTTAAACGTTAACATCTGTAAGCCCGACATAATTAAAGCATTGTTGACGTTATTTCCATTTGATTAGGGAAATAAAGCCAATTACTTTAAATATCTTGTTTAGGTAAATACGTCAATTACTTTATTTCCACATTTTTGTTGACTTTATTTCATCCTACCAATTGATCTTATTTCCTCCATTGACCTTATTACGTGTCAGCCCTCGGAAGCGCTTCAAAACATCGCAGGTGGAAGGCATGAACTTTTTTTACTTCTTCCAGAAACATAATAATTTTTCCTAGATAGTTATTCGAATAAAAATTTACAATTATTCGGCTGTTCGAACAAGAAAAAAATTAATATATTTTGCTCGAGCGATTATAAAAACCGAATAATTGACAACACTAGTATTAAGCAGATTGATTTTATTTCTTAATACATATTTACTAAAAAAAAGTTTACCACAAATTTTTCAACAAAGTATAATCCTTTTTAAATATTTTTCATGCATGCTTCTAGACCACAGCAAAAATATATATTTAGATATAAGCGTATGCATTTCTTTTAATGTATGTATTTTTGTGCAAAGCCAAACCATTCAATCACTTTCATGTCATTTTACAAGTTTTTCTTACAAAAAACAAAAACATTTAAACAAATATCTCTTCATTTTAAATTCCTTTTATATTGAAACCTTTAAAATGCTTAGCTAATCCTAATATTCATACAATATTTTAAAATATGTTACACCACGTTAAAATGATTTAAATATTTAGTAAATTATTTTAGATATTCTTTTAAGCAAAACAAAAACTTGCTTACTTAAATTCTTTTAGGAGAAAAAAAAAATTTTTGTAAATCTTGAGCCTACTGAAAATTTTCTAAAAATCCCCTTTTAAGTATGATTTGATTAAAACTTATTACATATTTCATTTTAATTTATCAGAATCTGCGCTTTTTGTTAGAAATTCGCTGGCATCTTTTAAGTCAATATGAATGAATAAAATAAAAAAAAACCAAACCATCAACTTTTAAGTCATTTAATTTTAAAAATTCTAAAAATTAATACTATTTAATTAATTGAAATTTTTAGGCCACAAAAGTCAAGGATAATTTTGCCGAACAAACTTTTCGCTATCCGGTCATGTTGCTCGGCAAAAATAAGGATCTTACCATAGCGGCTACAGGGAATTCTAGAAAAAGATTTTCGAAATATGATAAAGTAAATATTTTACAAAACAAAACACTAAAAGAAAAACAAATCAAATGATCATTAAATTTTGTTAGACTTAAGTTTATATTAATTTTTAATTAAAAAACACTCATTTTGAAAAATATGCAACAATGGTTATTTCGTACAAAAACGCACCCACAATTAACAAAACAAAACCTTTCAATATTTTATTATAAAATAAAATTAATTCTTTCATATTTGTGTTTAAAGTTTTGAATGTTGTTAATGACTTTGTTAATTTTTTAAATAATATTCTATATATACACCTATTGCAGATTTGTTATATATTATACATTATACATTCTAATAAAATTTCATAAATATATATGTATGTATGTATATTAGGGTGGGTCGACTTGTATGGATGCAAAAAATATATAAAAAATCAAAGACGAAAATGATTTTACTTACAAAGAATTCTAAGTAACTTTTGTCTAGAAACCATGGGTCTAAATAGAATAAATGCGAATAGAATAAAAATTGGTATGGCACTTCAGTCTTGCTCAGCTAACATTTTACCAAAAAAAATTAAAGGATTAGCGCCAGCGGTTCCCAAATTATGACACCTTTGGTATAGGAAAAGTTACAAAAAGGTTTTAAAGCAGTTTGCTTCAATACACGATGGCGTATGAGTATCATTATTTATTGTACTGATGGCGTATGAGTATTTAATGAATTGATAAAATATTAAGTATACGCCAAGCGGACTCAAGCACGTTTTGTAATTTTTCCTCTGTAAAGGCAGCATATAGTTACCACATTTTGCAATTTCCGCAAGATCGAAATCCATTTTACACCCATGGTTTCTAGGGTATTATATCACCCTACAACTTTTTGTCAAAAAAGAAAATCGGCCCAACTTAATGTACATATACGTTTGTTGAAAAAATATTATAATTGTTTGAAACAATAATAGTTTTTAGGAATAAGAATATATTAATAAAATAATGTGTAAATAAAAATCCTAATCCTGTCGGCAAAAAATACAAAAACTTTAGTTATTCAAAAGAAGCGATAAATAAACTTTGCAAAAAAAGCTTGATGCCGCTACAACAACAAATATATGACAGCTACAAATCAAAGGGTGTTCTAAAGCGAGCAGGCCCTTATGTATAGACAGTTGAAATTTTAAAGTAGTGTATTATTATACAGGCTACAGCAATTAACACTGATATTCAAAACAATAAATATTAAAGGGTATTCTATCAGTTAATGTAATATTGACTATCTAATTTATACCATTTGCTGTATCTTAGAAATCGTAAGATCCAAACATCTGAAATTTTAAAAATCGCTAAAACTAAAAAATTTCAAAACTAAAAAAATGCCAAAACGAAAAATCACCTTAATGAAAAAATCGCTTAAAGGAAAAAAGCACCAAAAGTAAAAAACTCGCTAAAATGCGAAAAATTACCAAAACCCATAAGATCGCCAAAAAATTAAAAAAAATCACAAAAAACCGAAAAAAATCGCAAAAGCGAAAAAAGCGCCAAAACTAAAAAAATCGCTATAACCAAAAATATCATTAAAAAAACGAAAAAAAATCGTCAAAAAAACACATAAACTAAAAAATCGCAAAAAACTTAAAAAAATCACAAAAACTAAAAAAGCGCCAAAACTAAAAAATTTGCCAAAAAATAAATAAAATGAAACGAAAAAGCAAAACGAAAAATTGCCAAAATGAAAAAATGGCAAAAACGTAAAGGGACATACTATGTGTATTCGTAGGGAGCACTTCGTGTGCGAGTTAAATTTGCTCTTTACTGAATTTTTTCACTATTCCCGACGCTGTCCGTCCGTCCGTCTGTCTATCTGCCTATCACAGGCTTCTATCTCGAGAGCCGTGATCTGGAATTTTCACACAATAAGTGTAACGATGGCCGCTACAGCAAAAAATACTAAAAGTTTATGAAAGTTAAAAATTAAAGGGTGCTCTAAAGCGAGCAACGAAATATGCTAAAATCCAAATCCCAATATGCAGACACTTGATATAAAGACACTTGAAAATTTCAAATTTAATGTATAATTATACAGACTGCAACAATAAATACTGAAATTCAAACAAAATAAAAATTAAAGGGTATTCTATCAGTTAATGTAATTTTGACTATGTATTAGAATTAGCTGTATCTTTGGAGCCGTAAGAGGTAAACTCTTTTAAAGGCAGCATTAACGAATGCTAAAAAAGAAACAAAGTAAAAATCAAAGGGTATTCTATCAGATAATGTTATTTTGAAACTAAGCTGTATCTTATGATCCGTAATAATTAGATACTTGAAACAAACAAAATTAATAATTAAATGAAGTAGTGCAAGGAACAAGCCGAAATAATTGCCAAACCAAAAAAAAACATCGCTAAAGAGGAAAAAAGCACTGAAACAAAAAAAGGACTAAAAAGTTGCCAAAAGAGAAAAATCGCCAAAACAAAAAAAAGCTAAAACTAGAAATAAAATGTTTTAAAAATGCCAAAACGAAAAAGCCGGCCAAATGAATAAAGCACAAAAACGAAAAAAGCACCAAAATGAAAAAATCGCCAAAACAAGAACAAAAACCTCCAAAACTAAAAAATCAAAAATAAATAGCCAAATCGAAAAAAACGATAAAATGAAAAAAAAAACACTGAAATGAAAAATTTTTAACAACAATGCTTTGATAGTTCCCAATATTATTTGAATGTTCAATATTCACATGCTTTGAAATTTCTTTCTTAAATAAAAATAATTTGATCGAAAGATTACATTAAAAATGAATTTAAGCTAAACTAATTAAATAACTTTGGATAAAAACCATACAGTTCGACTAAAAATTCATAACTCAATTAATTCCCAACATTTTCATAACGCATGGAATGCAGAACAGAAGCCAGATAATCTGGCAAACGCAGCACAAGCGAAAATATTTATTTCCACTATATTTTTCTACTTCTCTTGAAAACTATTATTGTTTATATCACACTCATGTAAATATTTGGAACTTTATGGTATAGTTTTAAAGGTCCCAATCTAAAGTTTCTTCTAAAATTGTTTTGAGCAAATTTTAAACTATTTTAAAAATTTAAATATATCTTTATTATAATTATAGTACATCAATGAAACTCATTTACCTCTGATACCTGATGAAGCCATACAATCTTTGTCAGAAAGTGATATGCTCAAAGTTGAAAAACGTATGGAAAGAAGGCGTAAACTTTTATCGGAGAAATGTACAGAATTGGGCCTAGATGTAATTGGTGAGTTAATTAATAAAACAAAAATTATTTTGAAGATTTTTCTTTCTAACAATTTTAAAATATATTCTTATCTAAGAACTAGAGAATACTTCAGCTCACTTTCACAGCTTTAGATTTTGTTTAAATTAACTGGCATGTATAAGAATAAAAAACAGCTTTGATATGTGGTGTGATACAACGCCCTCCAAAGCAAAAACAAAAAAAAAATATAAGAGCTTTTGTGAGTGTTCGATGGAATCAGATAGGGGTGACTTCGGCTAACTAACAGTTGAGTTGATATAAAATGAATGTAAGAATTTACAGGAAAACCTCTTGTATTCTATTTCGTGACAAAATTAGTTAAATAGCTGATGTTTCCTTATAAAGAGCATCCATCCACCTTCATAAGTGGTAAAAGCGCACAAGAACGCCGATGAGACGGTGTAGCGGCCTGTTGAAATCAGTAGTACTGATCCGTTCCGCTAATCTGATTGAATATTCGAACGTTTCACTTTTAATAATAATTTGAATTCATATTAATTCAAATAATGAACTAAAAAGCCGAAATAATAAATTTCAGACTTACACTTAATTAGTTCAAAAAATAAAGTTACGTAAAAATTACTGGATTATAATTTTAACGCTGAACTTCTCTTATTTTCAAAGATTTTTTAAGTTAGCTTTACTCTACGTCTCCACTTAACTTGAAATGATGTTGTAACTTAAATTTATGACTGCGTTGTTAAAACAAATGCACTAACAACTATGTTATAGCTTTAAAAAAGCATTAACTTGAGCAGTGTACACGCAAAGAAAAAACATGGTTGAGGCAACCATGATGCAACATAATATGATTGAATATATGGTTGCAGTCAAACCATACTATTTTGAAACTATATTTGTTTTAAACATAATAATGTTGTGTAAGTTAACAATAACATTGTTATACAACCATGCATATGGTTCCGTTTAACCATACATATGGTTCCATTAACTATACATATGGATTCATTAACCATACATATGGTTCCATTTAATCATGCATATAGTTCCATTTAACCATACATAGTGTTCCTTTAAACATACATATGATTACATTTAACCATACATATAGTTCCATTTAACCATACATATGGTTCCATTAACTATACATTTGGTTCCATTTAACCATACATATGGTTCCATTAACCATACATATTAATCTATTAACCATAAATATGGTTCCATTAATCATACATATGGTTCCATTTAACCATACATATGGTTGCATTAACCATACATATTAATCTATTAACTATTCATATGGCTCCATTAATCATACATATGGTTCCATTAACAATATATATGGTTCCAATTAAGCACACATATGGTTCGAGTTAACCACATATATGGTTACATTAACCATATAAAATAATCTATTAACCATACATATGGTTACATTTAACCATACATATGGTTCCATTAACCATACATATGGTTCCATTTAATTATGCATATGGTTCGATTAATGTTAAAGTTAGCCAATTTATGTTAGGTGTAGACTGCAAGTTGATTTGAGCTAATTTTTTTATTTTATTTTTTATTTTATAAACAAACACAACCCACGAACTGATTAGATTGCCTACGAAAAAACCCAGGGATTATGCCGGGAATCGAACCTACGACCTCTGGATTGATAGGCTAGCATCGCTACCACTCAGCCACAGGGGCAACCCGAACACACAATTTGTCAAGAAACTTTGCAAAACAAAAAAATATTTTCAAATATTTCCATTTAATAAAGAATAACAACAATAAAGTTTATTGATTTTGTCACATATCTGCGTATGCTCGCATACTTTTTCCACCTATGGTGGATACTACAAATATGCAACATATATTAAAATCATTGTTGAACCGACTTTGCTTCATTTGCAGATTTTCTTGCTGTTAAAAATATTAAATGTCTAAAATCCAATTTAATAGCCGACATTTTAGTTAATTTTCCACAACAGCATATAACATATTCTGATTTTAAATTTCAAATTAAAAATTCTTACTTGTTTAACATATTTGCACAATCATGCAAATAATAACGACGTTTTATCGAAATAAAAAAAAACTCTTTCAACAATATGAATCGAAGATAAGAGCATAATAGAAAATGACATTTAATACCAACCAATGGCAATGCTTTTTTTTCTCTTTCATTTTTTGCACTTCTCACAAACATTAATCCGCTTTTTATATACAAAAAATATAAAACCCCAACTCATACACACACACACACACAAACAATTAGATTTAAAACTCAAACAAGTATATCCTTTAGAAAAAAAATGTCGTCTCGTTAAGTCAACACCGGATGTTATATTGGGCCTATAACCAACTACACCACACTACAATCACTTGCACATATGTATGCCCCACTTTGTTTTAAAATTTTAATAAAGCCTAAAGACAGAGAATAAAGAATTCGAACATATAATATTGAAATAACTTTACTTTCGTTTTTCGTATGATTTATTTACAGGCACTGATTCATGGCACAAGCCAAATCCTTGGGAATTTTTAGTCAATAAAAAACATCATATCATATGGTAAGTTTAAATACTGCAACATACGCATGCATGTATGCATTATCATGTACATTAAGGTGGGTAAAATTTTTTGGACCAAAAATCATAGGGGAGATATAATTCTACGAAGAACTTCGAGCTTGAGGAAATTCCAAAATATGTTTTCAGTGACTTTGCACGTATAAAACCAACCAGTGATTGGGTCAAGCCCTCTCCGAAAAATTAGAGGGCTAGCCTCAGTAGTTCCCTAATATGCTTGCAGCAGTTTTTAGGTAACCGGGCGTATAATCAATATTTTATCAATACATTGAATGATGATACTCATACGCCATAGTGTATTGAGACAATCAATGCACAGTGGTTCTAACTGCGAAAAATTGGTATTTAATCTGTTTCTGTTAAACTTGCGATCCGATCACAAAACGGTGTATGTAAATATCATAGAGAAGAACCTAAGCTTTAAGAATATTAAACTTTTGACCACTCTTTTGAAAGCCACGGTGAGCTACAGGGTGTCAAAGTTAATTAAATCGAGCATCAGAAACTTTGTTGGACACATAAGTTTTACAAACATCTTCCGATTTTAATGAATTTGAACTTCTTGTAAAGTTTATAAGGGGCTATTCACATATTACGTAGCGCTATTTGCGGAGTTTTTATAATACTCCCCCCTGCCACCACCGTAACGCTCTTTGAAAATTTTTCAGTATGAATTATCTATTCCATAGCAAATATTAAAGCTCACATTAAGCCATTTTTCGATCTCATTTCAAAGTCTTGATTTTGTTTTTTTACGACTGCACGACTTGAGATAATGAAATTTATCATTAGGGATTGTATTAAATATAATACATTTTTTGTGGAAACTTTTGCAATGCTATTACCGCAGATATCTACGAAATATAGAATGAATTCGAGGCCAATAAATGTCAAAATTCAAATATATTGAAAGACATCTTAATGAAATAAACTATATTTTTAACACTCAACAAAAATATTATATAAATTATTTATTAAAATAAATTAATTTTTGATAGATTTTTGTAATAAAATATACTCCTGAAGAAGTTTGAAGAAAACAAACGAAACGTTGGGTGATAAAAATAAAAATGATTTAGCTTTTATTTAAAATTTGGTTTGATCATAATTAGCCCGAAAGGCAATCCCTAATACAATATTGATTATAATCATATTGGTCATTAAACAACAAACTTAAATTGTATTTTCTTTGTCTACTTATAAACTTTAAATTCATTCAAATCGGATAACATTTGTAGAAGTTATAAGGCCAACAAGATTTTTGATACCCGAGGTAATCAACTTTGACACGCTGTAGCTCACCGCGTCTTTCAACAGAGTGGTCAGAATAGTATTATTTTTAAAGCTTATGTTCTCCTCTAAGATTTTTACGTTTCAAATATATAGATTTATTGCCTTGTTTTTGAAATTGGAGCCACTGTGCACTGGTTGGTTTTATACAAACTAGTTCACAACATATTTTCACTCAAAATATTATGTACGTAAAATTAACTGAAAGTGTTGGTTTTATACAAACTAGTTCGCAACATATTTTCACTCAAAATATTCTGTACGTAAAATTAAATGAAATAAAATAAAAAAACGATTAAAAACCTGTCTACTTGTTTTTCATTTAAATTTTACAAAAAAATTTATTTAATTTTAAATGTTAAAAAATAACTCACTCAAAACCGTAAAAATTAATGACTGTTTCTTTGTTCGGTTCAATTTAATGTCACAACAACTAACCACAACTTCAGCAAAAATAAAAAATGTTTCTACTGTTTTTACTGTTAAATAATTAACACCAAGTTCCGTAAAAACAAATGATTTTTGCTTTATTTTTAGATGAACTAACGTTATGTTAAAGATTTATTATTTCGTATCTTTAATTATTCTTTTATTTATTTTATATTTTTACTCACTGTTTGTTATTTCATTTTCAACTGGGAATCGAACAAAGCTCATTCAAGTTTGAAATCCAACGCACCAGCTACTGGGCCAAAGCACAGTAAGCAAACCGGCAGCACGAATTTAACATAACCTTACTCTTAAACATTTTCGCTTTCAAAAAATTTTGTTGGCTATTCTCGAATACGCATCGACTAAGTGAAAAAACAAAACAAAACCACATAAATTTTAAAAATTTGTTATTTTTTATCATACAAAATTTGCCGGCTTTAAAAGAGAAAGATAGTTAAAATTCTCAAAAATAATTTTTGAAATTTAGTTTTTGTTTTTATGTAAATTTTCACTACTTCGACGCGTTTTCCCGAAAAGCCACCATTAGGGGCCATTCAGATATTACGTAACGCTCCAGGGGGGATTAGATACTTTATATTGAAAATTTTGTAAAAAGCGCTGCGAAGTGTGGGGGGGGGGGGGGGGGGGTTGGGGAGGTATAAAATCTTCGAAAATAGCGTTACATAATATGTGAATAGGCCCTTATTTCTTTTGTAAAACTTAAAAAAAGACACACATGGTGTTGGCTGGAATTGAACATGTGACCTTCCTCTTAAAAGTCTACCAGACTTACTTTAAATTTAGATTAAGTTTAAATTTACATAAAATTTACATTTATAACTTTTAATTTACATTTACTTTAAATTACAATTTCAGCTAATATTACGTACAAACTATTTTGAGTGTTTGTGTGTGTTATTTTTATGCATGTACATTTTTTGGTATAACAGATAATATTGAAAGCAACCGAAAATCCGAATTAATGTGTATTTAATTTTTTAATAAATGTTAGAAACAGTTAAAAATAAATTGCTGCTAATTTGAAATGTTTATTCATTTACAAATGACTGAACGATATACTTCTTGAATAAAGTATATTCCGTTACTGTAATAATTTTGTGAGCGTTGGAATTTCCGCAAGCTCGAGGTCCATATTATATTTTATACTAATCGGACTATCCGGTTAGAAAAGCCTGGTGTATTTTCGATCCTGCTCCACTGTGTAATGTGTAATCTACAGAAAATGGTTTGCATAATAATAAAATATACTTAACATTAGTTTTAGCCAACCCCCATTTTAAAGCATACTACTGCAAACTGCTCGTTCTATATAAAATCATTTTTAATGTATTTTTTAATGCTCTCACAGGTGCAATGTATTTAAAGCTGCCTCTTCATCATGGATGTTTAATTTTAATGTTTTAGCTGGCTATTCAGCGGACTTTTTGCACAAAACAAAAGAAATTTTATTACACTTAGCACGCGAACGTTATCCTCGTGTCACCTTAGAAGAGGTTAGTATAACTCCTAGCAAATGGGCGCTGAGATTTATGAATATAATGGCCATCAATTAAATCATCTTTTTTTTTTATTTAATTAAAAAACTATAATTAAAATTGTAAATAAAACAATCAAATATTTGTTTTCCTACTTTTATTTAAAAACAATCCAATTTTCTTTTTCCAGCTCCATGCTGCTCAAAATAACTCAATTACATTTATAATAGCACGCCATCCATTCGAAAGACTGTTAAGTGCTTATCGTGATAAATTTGTATATGCGATACCCCATTCATTTCACGATAAACTGGGGCGAAAAATTGTGCGTACTTATCGGAAAAAGGTTAGTTAGGCTTTTCAAACTTAAAGTTACATACATAAATACATGCATTACATATTAATCTCTTTTATTTCAGAGCCAACTATTAAAGCCTCCTAAATATCCAACATTTTCGGAATTTGTACGCTGGCTGCTGGATCAAATAAAACATGGCAACCATTTAGACATGCATTTTGTGGCCTCGACACAATTCTGTACGCCCTGTTTAATAAATTTTGATATAATTTTAAAATTTGAAACTCTAGAGGATGATCAATTGTATCTTATTGAAAAGACTGGTTTAAAGCGTATTATTGCTCCCGAATGGCGTAATATGGGCAAGGGGAAAAATACACTGGAATTGTTGCAGCAATTTTATTCGAAATTATCAAGAAATGAATTGGATGGGCTGTATGATTATTACAAGTAAGTTCTATATACGTACATCTGATTTTATAA
Source organism: Panzeria rudis (assembly GCA_956483635.1). Lineage (NCBI taxonomy): Eukaryota > Metazoa > Arthropoda > Insecta > Diptera > Tachinidae > Panzeria > Panzeria rudis. Next base: position 156,183,526 of record OY101448.1, on the reverse strand, counting down.
AAGCTGAATATATTTTTGGGGATAGTGAATAAATGCTCAACTCATCAGCAGACCTTCCACCAATACGTTGAAATAGTTTTCCAGAACAAACAAAATTTGAAGAAATACTTAGGAGAATATATCAAATAAATTCTGAATAATTACACTGGTACAAAAAAGTGCCTTGTACATTTGTCCAGACCCACTTATCTACATATGTATATTAAGACGCACTAAATCCGAATCTGAAGTCCGTTTGATTCGTACACCCTTAAAATTTTGAATCAATAGCGAAAAATGCAGTTTTTAACGATTTCAAACTCAGCGCACCAAAAAGTCATGTAAACAGAAAAAATAGACAAGAACTATGTTCAATAAAACCATGTTATTGAAAAAAATATAAATTTCAATAACATTTGTCATTAACTTAATACAATATTTCGTTGTATGTATTTCTTTCTCATGCCGGCTATTTCTTTTCTTTTCATACATAGGTATTTAAAAGAAGTTTTATTTCATAAACAAATAAATGGTATATGGCTCAGCTGTAGAGAGTATGCTGTACGTCCCGGAAGCCCGGGCTCGTATTCCGGCCATGAAAACTTTTTTTATTTATATATTTTTTTTTTCTTTTGAAATAATTTTGTTATCAATATAGCGGAATTCTTCATCACAGAAAATTTTATATATAAAGTCCGATCTCATCATATCTCATGTTGCTCTTTCAGGCTTGACTATGGCTTCACTTTTTCCTCGGCTGGCTTCTTAAACCGACACAAAATTTTGCCCGCCATTTCGGATCCTTCCTTCCAATTTTTTTGCACGTGACAAGGAAGCCTTTTAAAGGCATTGTATTCTGGATTTTAAAATACTCACTTTTATGTTACGCCCCAAAATTACGCCTCGTTTGCGTTTTTCCCAAACAAATTACTTTAGACTGGGTAGATCCCAATACAAAACAGAAAATTTTGCACCAGTCATCCCCTAGAATAAAATATATATCAATGACGTTTCTAGAACTGTACAAATTTTTTTGCCACGCCCCAAAATACAGCAGTTTCAATATTTTATATATTGCTGCGCCATATAAAGTCCGATCTCATCTCACCACATCGCATATCGTTGTTAATTTTTTGAATATAGCTTCATTTTTGCCCTTGGTGCCTTTTGAATCCGATATCAAATTCTGGGCGCCACTTATGCCATTTTGGATCCTTCCCTCCTAATTCCCATTTTTTTTTTGCACGGCATACAAAGTTTTGGAAGGGCTTTTTTGGCACGTGCAAAATATTAGACATTAGCAGGGAAGGATCCGAAATGGCATAAGTGGTACCTAGAATTTGATATCCGATTTAAAAGTCACCAAAGGCAAACATGAAGCTATATTCAAGGAAAGAAGTTAAGAGCATTCTATATATGCCTTGAAATGCATACCCTACTATCTGAATATCTTGAGATCAGTAAAAGATATTTAAATATTTTTTTAGGCACAGTAAATACATAGATTCATATGGAACACAAAAAAGGGAATTTGAGAAAATCAAATTATTTTACTATGATGAAAAACTTTTGTGAATAGATCTTAAGCCGGAATAAAAGTTTTTTTATCACATCAAGCAGCACAGGTCAACTATACAAATGCCCTACACTATTTTACTATATAATTTTTTACGCCACAAAACTTTATTTTTCTAAAACTTTTAATTTTTTCCGAAAATCTGAGCGTGTGCTTACATTTATGAACATCTTCAGTTTTTGTCAGGAATCTTAGCACCATCTACCCGATCAAACGTAATTGTTGGAATTTTGAAAATCTGTATTCACAAATTTTTATAGGGCCTTAAACACAAAAATTATTTTTCAAAGTTACTATTTTCGGCCACTGTTGGATATTCAAAATACAAAATAATGCCTGTCCAATATACAAAATAATTGGCGCTAGGCACATTCTTAATACATAGATTGCCCTTCCCGATATGCAATGAAAGAAGGAATGTGTTTAACGAAGTTTTTTCAAACTTTAAAATAGCGAAGATACTTTTTTTTGAAAAAAAAACGTGTTTTTTTATTATCAGTTTGAAAATTTTGAATTTTTACCCTTTTTCTGACTTAAAGAATACAGATAATAAAAAAAAACTTTTTCTATATTTGTATATAGAGTTTTATCAAAAATTTAACAGTACGTTTGAAATTAAAATCCTGCAATAACCTAGAAAGTTATAAGCAAAAAAATAAAAAAAGGGAAAACAAAAATATTTTTATGTCCAAAGAAATTTAATTATTTTGGCTTGAGTTCGGTTTTAATTTAACTCTTCAATTAAATTATATTTTTATTTAGAGATAAATGTGAAGCATATAGACAGAGGAAATTTTTTACTGTACGGAGGGTTGAACTGCCGTTTCGATAGCTCCGGCTAATCTCTTCAGGATTCTTTTCCGCTTGACCACTTGACTAAAGTCGGTGATTTGCAGTCGAGAGTTGAATATCATCTACTTTTAATCAATTCGTACTGTCACTCTTAAAGCTGTATTTCAATTGATAGTTATTGATATTCACTTTTTTCCTTGTCTTGTGTTAAGCTTCTTTTTATTATTTCTCTATTCTTTGTCTACACACAGAAAAAACTAAATTTCATTTTCTATAAAGGAATTCAATGAAATAGTAAATAGTTTTTCTATGAACGGACCTACAAACGAATTTGTAAATATAGACAAAAATATCTCAACAATTTCATTGAAAAAAACGTGTTTTTTTAGTGAACAAATTGTTTAAATCTATAAAACAATTTGTCTAAAAATATTTACAAATTATAGACAAAACAATTTACTAAATCAAACAATAATATTTACTGGATTTTCTGAAAAATATCAAACAATATGTCTGTCTGAATTAAATAAACAATTAGTCTAAAAATGCTAACTGTTATTAATCAAACAAAAATAAAAAAAAAAATTTGTCTGTGTCATCATCATCATCCATTAATCATTTATGAGATTTCACTTTGTTAAATGTGTTCAAGTCTGAATGTTTATCTAAATACTCTAAAAAAAATGAATGAGAACTATGCAACGACATTAACTAATCGATTCACTCAAAAATCTTTTGTAAACAAACTTGGTACAATTGCATTCCTCTTGCTATGATTTTTGTTGTTGTTATTTGTGTGCGTGTCGTCATCGGGGTGGTTTTTTACGACTCAGTTTTTATTGATGTTTTTGGTGTTTGCGTTCTAAATAAAAGTCAAACAAACAATTCATAGATTATGGACAGAACATATACTGAAAATTAAATTTATTTTTAGACAAACTTTTGTTTGAAAATATTTTGGTGATAATTTTTTCTGTGCATTCTTCATATTTATCTCTAAATAAAAATATAATTTATTTGAAAAATTAAATTGAAACCGAACTCAAGCTAAAATAATCAAATTTCTTTGGATATGAACTCATACAGTTCGACTAAACTCATAACTTAATTGCAAAAATGTTTTTTTAAGTCAAATATCTTTTAAACTATAAGTGATAAGGAAATAAATGTAGGAACATTAATCTTTTAATTTTTTAACATAACTCGAAATTTTTTCAATTGGATAACTTTTAAGAAAGTTATAACCCTCTGAAATTTGCTTGATTCCGATGTGGTCAACTTTGAACCACTATAGCAACGTTTCTACTTAAGCTACGTTGCCACCAAGACAGTGAGTACGAAGCCTTACTTTTTTTCTAAAGATGTTCTAGGTTCCAGATAAATCCACTCAGCAGTTTAGAAGTTTCAGATTTACTACCATTTATTTTGCAAAAGTTCCCACTGTGCGAAGCTAAGAAAGCTAATTCGTGAGGGCGTGAGTATTAAATTTTTAAAATCACGCATTATCACGCACGCAACTGTATTTTACTCAGGCGTGTTTATTTATAAATGTAATCACGATCTTGCGTGATTCACTCGTGACTAATATCTAACACGAACAAATAACAACATTTGCACATCTCTAATCTGAGCCAATATAATCAGTGTTGTCAATTTCTATCATCAAGTTTGAATCGGCATTTACATTCTAGATTGTTTTAATTAAAATTTTTTACTCCAAACAAATTTAACCAAATTTAACCACTGGCTATAATTTTTTATTTCCAGATATGATTTTGAACTATTCAACTACAGCGCAACATCATACTTCAATATTGCAAAAGCTAAAGAATTAGACATACCCGAAGAAGCTGCCGCACTATTGGGGAAAACGCTTACATAAATCTACCACAGCATTTAAGTTTTTTGAACGACACCAAAGCTTAGGAGCTCAAACAAAAAAAAACACGTCCTAGATATTTGTACATCAACACCAGCAAACCAAATACTATTAAATAATTCAAACAAACAGTTTTAAATAGTTTATCCATTGAAACACATTTTGCTCTCAACTAACTATTTTTTATGCAGAGTTCAAACTTATTATTAATTGTTAAGGCAAAAAAAAGGTGTTTGAAAAAAATAATATTTTAAAAATATAAGCAACTATTTCGTTTGTAGTTTGATTCGCTTCAAAACGAATTTTAGTGCGTTAATGGTAAACATTTTGCGAATAATAATAGATGATGTAGGGGCATAAATTTGGAGTTTAAAGTTTAGACGATGAACAAGCAACATAAGAAAAAAAAGACAACTAATTTGTACAATAATTTTAATATGCGTCAATAATTGAAACATTTGTAGAAATCTAGTATTAAGACAACTTATTATAAATATCACACGCCTAGCGCTTTTTACTTTAAATTATTATGTTAAGATCAATGACAAAAAAAAAACAAACAGACGGACAAAACAACTAGAACTTGAACTAAAAATTAATTTTAAGCAAAAAATTACAATAAATAAAAAATCACGAAACGAAACTAAAACAATGAAATTAAATCTAAAAAAAATAAAATTTGCGTTTTTAACTAAAAAAAAATTAAGAAAAAATATATAGAAAAATTCATAGTTTTCGCGTGAAAGTGGAACACAGCTTAAACTATAACTTTTATGCGCAACTTACTGTGGCACAGAAGGAAACTTCTGAAGAAAAATTGTCTTGGTCAGTGTTTTCTTTTAAACTATGCAGACAAATGAATAAACAAACGAAATTTTGAGTTGTGGCTATTTTTGATTTAGGTTGCGATAAGTACGTACAAAAACATTCGCCCCACTTTAATAAGCATTAGGGTTGAGCTATGTTTTCAAGATAGTGTTATATTATATTAAAGCTCACATTGTACATACCTTCTTTATTTTAGATATTTAAAGGCATTTAATTATTATAAAGTCTTATGCCTTAATTCATAAAAAATATTTCTGACTTATAACCGACTAATAAAACAATTTTTCATACAAAAATTTCTTTTATAAGCCTCTTATTAATCAAAAATTTTTTTATGAATCAGGTTGTTATATTATAAAGTCTTAAATATTGAAGCTTTTCTTACAGCACGAAATAAACTGTGATCCACTTCAGCGTGAAAGAAACACATCTAATTTAAAAGCAGCTATTTTTCATTTTAAGGAAACAGAAAAAAGCTCTTAAAGCAGACCATGTCTGAAAACCTTTATTTATACAAAATTTGTTTAATCGACATATCGCACTTATTCAACAATAGAATATTACTAGTAATTTAAAATCTATAGAGCTTAAAAATGTACAATAATACATTAATATAAAAAAGGCGTATCTCGAATTTTCGATATTTTACAGGAGAAGGAAAAAACTGAATAAAAATAAAGCATTTACATGCAAAAATATTTTTATAAGTGGCCATATTTCTGTTATTTTTAACTATAACTTACTTAGTTCTTTATACAGGGTGTAATTACACGTTGGCTACAAGAAAACGTTAAAAATGCGATCTCGAAAAAAACGAGATACGACTTTTTTATATTAAGCCATCGATATATAAAAAACAGATATACATAATAGGGTGGGTTGATTTGTGTGAATGCAAAAAAAAAATCAGATTCATAGTAAGGGAAATTATTCTACGGAAAATTCTAAGCAAGTTTTCCCTAGAAATTCATAGGTCTAAAATAGATCTTTTTTTTTGGTTAAATGTTAGTCGCACAAAATCAGAGGACCTGCGCCAGTGGTTCCCAAACTACGATGCCTTAATTATAAAAAAAATTACAAAAAGTTCTTGAAGCAGTTTGTCTCAATAGAGGACAGCGCACTGTGGCATATATTTTGAGAAGGCGGTCAAAAATCATTTTTTATGGCTACTGATTTTTTGGAGCCAAACAATTACAGCTCTATTTCAACTGTATCACAGCGATCAGAGTGATCTAAAATGGACTTTCTCAGTATTTTGCTACAATTAAAAATTTCTTCGTATATTGTATTTTTTAAATGACAACTTTGTTGTTTTAAGAGATTTTAAAGCAAAATAAATTTTTTATAATTATGTAACTTATAAGCTATTAGTGGTAGAAAAATTTAGTCCTTGTATCTTTTAGAAAATTTATTTTTCTTAAGGTTCAAATTGGCCGAAAATCTTCTATTTACTCCTTTCCCCCCAAAACAAGGCAAAAAATCTTGCATTATTTTGTAGTCCGAACTTCCCCTACACTCTTATACGCTATTGTATAACCGCCAGATTCCTCCCGTGTGAATTAGAATAACCTTTCTGACCGAAGGTCAGATATTTTATGCAAAATTTGTGATTACAACTCCACTTTCACTATAGCTAGAGAGCTGAAAATTGATAGACAGGTAGTTATTGGGGAAAAAATAATCAGATAAATATGAAAACCGTCACTTTTGACTTTGGTCGAATAGGGTGCCCCTTATTTGTAGGGGAAATTTCCTAATAGCAAAAAATTAATTATGCCAAATAATAAGTTGATCACGTCACGGGAATTAACGGGCAATTAGAAAATTATGAGAAATAATAGTGATAAGAATTGTACTAAACAAAAACTTTTTAACTCGGGATGTCTAAAAAAAAGCTAATGGGTCGATTATTGATGGCAACCGAACTTCAGTTGCGTTGCCAGCCGGCAACTGAAAATTTGCGATTGCCAGAAAAGCACTAAAAAGTAACTGAAATTGACAGCTCTCAGTTGCTAGTTGCCACCTGTAATATGATTTTTAGCAACTGGAAACCCAACTGAAGTTCGGTTGCCATACATAATCGACCCACAACCTTTGGCCCAGAGTTCCAAGCTAAGGCCTTTTCATCGGCGGCATGGGCGCTGACAATATTGGTCGGCGGCTGCGTCGTTTACAACGATGTCTCGGCGGTGACTTAAATCTCGGCTTGAATAAAAATATACTAAAAACATTTTTTTAAATAAAAAAAATATAAAAAATAAATTTGTTTTCTAGTTAAAAAAGTTTAATATTTCATAAAAAAAGCTGTTTAGTACATCAAAAGTCAATCGGCGGCGGCGCGGCTTGGAGAATAGCACCGGCGGCGGTTAGCCGACAATTTTGTGCCGATCGGCTTATAATTCTGGCTTGGCCCTTATGAATATTAGGACCAAAAAGCTTACGTAGCCTAAAATTAGGAATTTTCTGACAAGATTTAAATTAGAAAATTGATAACAAGTATTAGTTGCAACAGTAACTAAAAAATAAGGCAAAAAACCCTTTCTTAACATATTTTAAACTTCACTTTTATACTAAAACCTCCATAACTTTTTTTCTTTTCTTTCGATTTTTACGTTCATATCAAAAATTAAAGGCAAAGGTGCCATCCATTAAACAACAAAAAAAATTCGCGTATCAAAATTCCAATCCAATCAAAAGTTATGGATTTTTGACTGCCTTCTCGTAAAATTATCCACTGTGCGGCGTATGAGTATCATTATATGTATAATAATGCGGATGAAATATTACGTATACGCCAAACTGCATAAAGCAAATTGCCTCAATACAGAATGGCGTATGACAATCATTATTTAATGTGTTGATAAAATATTAAGTATACGTCAAACTGCTTCAAGCTTTTTTTTGCAATTTTTCCCATAACACTGTACGACAAGAAAAACATTGTGCTATCGACTCATTCTGTCAGAAGGCATCAAAAAATATATATGTACGTGTATCGGCACTTTGAATGTTTATATTTGGGATTTATTTTAGGGAGAGTTCAAGTTTCCCCCTTTTGCACATAGCTATAGTGACTCGGCATAAGAAATCTTGTAAGCCTTACGTTTGAGGTATAATATGTGTTCGTCACTCTTATGTAAAATACCACAAGAAATATTTTTGTGGAACATTTCAACCCTCTAACTCATCGTTGCATGGGTCTTTTTGTCCCTTTCTTAAAAAAGGGGCAAAAGCTCCCGTTCAGCAGCGATATAGCGGGCTGAAAATGTTCTAAAAAAATGTTGCCATGAAATTCTACTATAGGTTTTCAAAGACACCCAAGATCCAGACATTCAAAACTTAATATGTGTGTGTTAAGGGCTACTTTCGTTCTTATTCACAATTAGTACTCGGCATAGCAAATCTTGTAAGCCTTACGTTTAAGTTATAAGATTTGTTCAGCACTTTTATATAAAACATCACAAGGAAGAATACTTCAGCTAGCCCGCTATAGCACCGTTGAAGGGGAGGGAGCTTTTTGCCTCTTTTTTAAGAAATGGACAAAAAGACCCATACAACGAAGAGTTAGATTGTTAAAAAGTTACACAAAAATGTTTTTTGTGCTTGTTTTACGCAAATATGCTGAACACATCGTATACCTTAAATGTAAGGCTTACAAAATTTCTTATGCCAATCAGTCGTTGAAACCTTGTAATTTTTAATAAAATTTAATTTTGTTATACAGTGTAATTAAGGTAATATAACCTCTTAGCACCGTGGGTACACGTATATGTACCTTAAAATATTTTAAGTTTAAGCTAATAAACAAATCTGGCTGCAATTTTGGATACCTGAAAAAGACTATTGAGACTTAAAGATTATTTTAGCTGTACATCAGAATTTAAAGCAAATACATAATTTAAAACATATTGTTTTTTTTTCATTAAAAAAGTATGTTTTATTAGCTTATTTAGAGATTTTAAGAACAAAACATACAGCCCAATCACAAATAAAAATTTCGTGCGAGTTTTTTTTTAATTTTGCCGTTTTCTCCTATTATGAATAAAATTTGAACTTCGCTTTTTTCCCCGAAAATTTGCACTTACAAAACAGAAGGGAGTTTGCATAAAAATCGAAGTAATATTTAACTAACACTCTTGCTCTCAGCCGAACACGAGAGACGTAGACAACCAAAGAACCAACCGCTGAAACAAATATTTTTGTTTGGCATTGGTTGGACTTAAATATTAAAAATTTTTAGAGTTAAGATTTGATTACTTATTGTTAGTTCAATTTTATTGAAGATACAATAAATAAACATAACCGCTAAAAAAAATATTTAAATAAAATAAAATTTCTATCAATAAAAAAAATATTTTATTGTTTTTGTAGGTCGAATACCACAAGTAAAGCACAAACACAACATTTTTTAACTTTAATGGATCCATTGTTTGTGGTTTCCATAAATGCAGCGATAAAAACTTGTACGATTTTTTTACATATCAATTCTATTCATTTTTGCATATAAAAACACTGAATAAATAAAAGTCAACAAGCAAAACAGTCGCCATTGATATTCAATGATGCCACTGTCTTATATTTTTGTTCCCGAGGAGTTTATGATTGGAGGAATTCATTCTCGAGAAAAGTGTTTTCCGTGAGAAAGAAATTCCTAGGGAATATTCATGATTGGGCTGTATAGCTTCATGATGGAAGAGGGTAAAACATATATTGTAATTTCCGCACTCTCGAAGTCTATTTTAGACCCATAGTTTCCTAGAACTCTTATTATTATTTACCCCCTACTATTTTTCTAAAATCGACTCAGCCTAATACATAAATACATACATATAAATTTAAGTATCCAATGAATATTTTTTGCCGAATTCGATCAGAAAGTCTGCACAAGACGTCGAAATCGTATCCGAAGTCTATCACAAAATCATAAGAGTGGTTGGCATGAAATCCGACGTTTTTATCTGAGCAAGTTTTGAAAACTTTGGTAAAATGTCTGTATGAAGTATGAGGAAATTTTCTGGGGAAATTCTAAAGGAGTTTTCGATATGTCTCAATAATGTCGGAAAAATGTCTGAAAAACATTAGAAAATTTTCTTAATTTTCTGAGTCGTAGTTAAAATTGCAAAGTTATCAGATATGTCGTCTAAAAATCTTCTTGTACTAAGTATGAAAAAATTTTCTGTGGAAATTCTGAAGAAGTTTTCGACATGCCTGAACAATGTCTGAAAATTTTCTGAAAAAAATAGGAAAATTTTCGCAATTTTCTCAGTCTCAGATAAAATTACAAATTTGTCAGTTGTGTCACCTAAAATTCTTCATGTGCCATGCATTTTTATGCTGCTTATGACACCTAATCAAAAAATATTTACCCTTTTATTATAACTTTAAAAACTTTCTTATTTATGCAAAAACTTTTAAGAAATAAATGAGAATTCTCACGAAAACTAAAATCAAACAATGTGCAAAAGTAACGGATTAAAGTCGTAGATCAGCTAATGTACAAGCTATTCTGTTAAATGTCTTTAAAGAGATTTCCAACTATTCTGCTAGATCTCTGAGAGTATCTTAGACAACTTGACTGACTGTCTAGTAAAATTTCAGATTTTTTCTGTCCTCAGATATGTATGTCGGCCAAAAATGTTCACTGAGATTGTAGATTTCTCCCAAAAAGTTATTTTATTAAATATTCTATTGTTGAAAATGTCCATCATGACTTTATTTAAACTACATACTCTTTCTGCCTCCAAAGAATCAGCTGTTTAATTTTGCATTTTGTAGTAGAAATAATCTTAGAGTTTCACCTAATGGCCTTCGTATTCTTTGGAACTGTGGTCTAACTTTAGATAATCTTTTTTTTCAATTTCTATAAAATTAAATCGCTCTTATTTTCTATTTACATTAAAAGTTTGTTAAAGTAATTTTAAGTAGTTGCAACAATTTTTTACTTTTACATTAATAAAGAAATGCAGTTTTAGTGAAATATTCTCTATGAAAGAAATAACTTATTTTACGTATTTATTCTGATATTAGTTTTATGCATAAAAACATACATATTTTGTTAAATATTGAATGAATAAAATATTGGAAAAAATATATATTTTTGGTTTCATTTAATTAAAAATGTTTAAAAGTAGTAAAATAGTGAAATCAACTTTTAAAATAAAGTGACTCATTTACCGTTAAATAAAGTAGTGGGTAAAATAGACCAGTTGACCATGTCTTTACAGCAGCCCATCCATTATACAATATTATTGCATATGTTATAGTACATGTCGTTTTGACCTATACTATGCAATAAGTGGCAAAATATTTTCAAAGAAAATATTGCGCAATTTTCCTTACAGTAAAAAAGTAAACGTAACACTGAACAATATTGCCACCCTATTACACAATTTTCTTGATTGTACAATAAAAATCAAGTCTTTTGATTTTTCCCAATATATTGTACCAACTTCGAATTTGACATACACATTGGCGATATTATTGTACAATATAGCGACGGAAACAAGACCACATTAACTTGTAGAAGACATAATGAAGACAGCTAAAACAAATCGTTAAGGAAATCACACAAGACTCACCCTACGTCTATACCTGATATATTTTTATCATGATAACTAACAAAACGTCAGTAGAACAGATGCTAATTTTTTGTTATTGTTAGTTAGTATACATGCAAATACATTGTTGTTGTTTTTTTTTTTTTTTTTGTTATGATAAATCACAATTTGTTTGGCGTCGTGAAGGTAGTTTGTCACTATTCATGTACTATTTCACTTATTTTCTCATTATTTAATAAAAGCATTAATATTTTGCTTTATTCGTATATTTTTTCTTTGTAAAAATTTTGTAAAAATTTTAGTTTTTGAAAATAAACTGAAACGTCAAACAGTTTGTTTACGTTTTTTTACTAAGACAAGTTTGTCTGAGCTTGAGCTCTGACAAAATTGTCAAGACACTGCAATAACACTAATAAATGCAGTCTATACCTGATAAATTTTTATCTTGATAACAATTTGACATTTATCATAATAACAATTTATCAGATATAGACTCACTGTAACAGAGCGATAATATAAAAATCTTTAGAAGAAAAATAGTGAAATCAACTTTTAAAATAAAGTGACTCATTTAAAATCGACCAGTTGGCAACGTCTTTGTGACATCTTTAACGAAAAAATTTCAATGAAAAAATACGTGTAACCAATACGTGTAACGACAGTTCAAAACGATGGTAACATGGTTAAATTCCGCTGCCGCTATGGTATTTTCACGATTTTCGGTGTTGCCGATGTTTTCCGGGGAACTTCTAGGATTTTGGGGAGATTTCTATACTAGCTTTTCGGAATACTTGGACCAGGGTTGAGTTTTGGCTAAGGGTTGGTGTCCTCCTTTAAGTGAAAATGTCTCGGCTAAACACCAGGTTTACCGGCTAAGCACCAGGTGTCTCGGCTACAGTTGATAACGCGTTTTTGTTGACGAATTGTTTTCTTTTTTCATCTAGAGGTTGAAATTATCATCTTAATTTACTTGGGATCATCAAGGTAAGTGAAATTTTTGATTTTAAATTATAATTTTTGATAGGGTTCATGGCGCCGGGCTCGGTAACTAGGCGTCGTGTGCCGAATCGCGCTAAAGATAGGGGGGGGGGCGTCTGACATAGCGACCGATCGTGGCCGGCCGAAAGCTGACTGAAAGCCGATGGCATAAAGTAGCAGGCTGAAAGTAGCAGGCCTAAGCCGATAGGCGGTAGGCCGAAGGCGATAGGAACTTTGTTCCTACACGGTGTCCCATAACACCCATGGTGTTATGGGACACCGTGTTCTGAATATATTAGGCTACTGATTCTAACCGCTATTAATATTTTTTTCCCCTTTAGCATTGGAATTTTAAAAAATTCATATTTAATGGATCCATAAATCGTTTTTTAATTTGGCTGATTTTTATGATAAAGCTTGAAAAATTTGTGCGTTTCGATGTAATCGCAAAAATTAGTTAACCGTTTATATACTCATAATATTATAAAAATGTGCTATTACATACAGTCAGAATAGCTTCCTAGGAGCTCAAAAAATCAAGATCCTATCTGAAATTCTATTTTCGAAAAACGGAAATCAAGTTTTTGTTTTAACCAAATTCCGGTGTGGAATTTTTAAGCGATTTTTTTTTCTATTTTACAAGCTTTTAATTATGTAACTTGCAATGTATGTTTGTTCGGGTGGAACCTTGCAACTCAATTTGGAAGCAGATATCTTCAACCGATTGAGCTGAAATTTTGTATGCGCACGTTCAGTGACGGACGTCATTCTAAAACCAAAATGGCGGACTAGTTATTTTTAATTCACTCCTACAATATGGGTATCAAATGAAAGAGAATGCGAAAAATAACCCGAAAAATAAAGTAACGTCACTCCAAATCCAATATGGCGGACTTCTAAAGCTTGAATCTCGATTTTGAAGCAATAATGGTTAGCTGTGTGTCGTCATTCTAAATCTAAGATGGCGGCACACCAAAGATGACGGCACACCCAAAATGGCGAACTAGTTATTTTTAATGCACTCCTACAATACGGGTATCAAAAGAAAGTGCTTGCGAAGAATAACTCAAAAAATAAAGTTACATCACTCCAAATTCAATATGGCGTACTTCTAAAGCTTGAAGCTCCATTTTGAAGCAGATATCTCAGATATCTTCAAACGATTGAGCTGAAATTTTCTATCCACATTCAGTTTGGATGACAATACGTGGTTTGCTGTGTGACGTTATTCTAAATTCAACATAGTGGAACTTCCAAGATGGCGGACTAGTTATTTTTAATGTTCGAAATTAACCGACAAACAACCTTACAGCAGTGATGAATGAGATGAACAGACTGAGAAGCGTGTCTGGCGATAACTAAAAAGCAAAAAATAAATTAAAAGTAAAAAACCTTTTTAATAAAAACCATTATTTTATTTAAATACGCTAAAACGAAAAAATAAACTTTTACTTTAAAACTTTTACTAGCAACTTGTAACGTCATTACACAATTTATATGATATAAAAGCTTGTCGCGAGATTTACTTGTGTAGATAAGCAAGCAAATTAAATAACTTGATGTAATTGATTTTAGTTATTAATATTTTTAAGCTAAGTAAATACGAGTACTTAAATCTCGTGACAAGGTTTTATACCATATAAATTGTGTAATGACGTTACAAGTTGATAGTAAAAGTTTTAAAGTAAATTTTTTTTTGTTTTAGCGCGTTTAAATAAAAGCTTGTTTTTTAAAAAGGTTTTTTACTTTTCATTTATTTTAATATAGTTTGTTTTTTTCGATTTTCGCAAATTCTTCCCAACATTACAAAAATCTGCATAAGTGCGTTGCTAGGACGGCACTCTTGAAACGTATTTTTGCTGTAATATTTGTGAACCAAGAGCAGAGCTTAAAAAGAAAGAAGTGAAAGGTTTCCAGTCTAAAAAAAAAACAATTGCACTTTTACATTTTTTAAAAATTTTTTTCATTTTTTATTAACTTTATTTTTTCATTATTTATTAAATTCTCATTTCAAATTTGTCTTACAATGACTCAATGTATTTTATTTTAACAGTTAAATTTACAAAAAGAAAAGTATTTTTATAAATCATAAAACAAAAATGTTAATAAAACAATATAAAGGGTTAAAATGAAATTAGATATATGTTTTTTTTTTTGCTTTTATTTTCTCTATATAAATTAAGGTAAAGTATGTGTATTTATAACTTTCATTTTAGATTCTTGGTAGTTTTTTTTTTCTTTTTAGTTTTATTTTCATTAATTACAATTACTTTTTAATTGATTTTTTTCTCTTTTTAATAAATTTTGTTTTTGCTAAAAAATACATAATCTATTGCTTGTTACTAATTATTTTATGAAAAATATGTTGATTTTTTTCTTTCTTCTTTAGTTTTGCTTAAATGTCGTTTATTTTACAATTTTACTAGAAAATTTATTAACTTTACAAATGAAGTTTTTGTTTGTGATTCATGATTAGTTTTTAATGTCTGCTATTTTTTTTAACAATCAATTAATTCATGTTCATAATAAGGGGCACATTAAAATGATAAGGTTACTTTACTCGTACTTGTTGCTCATATATGTTGATCACAAAACGTATGATGCGAAAATCGCTTACTACACTGCCAGTTTTCTTGCGCAAGTTTTAATTCAGCTGGGAGAAAGACAGAAAGGAATGCAGAAGGTATATATTTCTATTTTATCTTTCACATACAATATAAGAACTTGCACAAGAAAACTTGCTGTATGTGAACTTAGACAAATAAATAGTGTCCTTCGAACAAAAGTTCTTAAGGTAATACCAGGTTCATATAGGGCAAGTTTTAATTAAGCTGGGAGAAATACAGAGAAAGATTGTGTTGCTTTCTCTGCTTTTTTCCCCAGCTGAATTAAAACTAGGCAAGAAAACTTGCGGTGTGAACCTGGTATAAGAACTTCATCTCAAATTGGGAGTAAGCACCAAGGCAAATTAATTTTACTATGTGGCAGCGAAGCAGCAACAAATACAACAATACAAAACAACAAGAATTTTTGGTGTACGATGGATTTAAAACTCCATATAAAATATGAAGCAGAATGTCAAGAGAACTAAACAACACTTTTCATATGTGATGTTCGACTTACATCGCACACAACAAAGCGAATTTAATTCGCCCCTGCTGCCACATTATAAAATTAGTTCGCATTAGGAAACACTTTTCTGCACCCTTATGCTGTAATTCTCGTCACTGAAAATAGTCTATGCAACATTTTACGAAAAAAAAAACTTTCGTAGTTACTTTTTTCGTAGAATATACCAAACTTTCGTAAAATATACAAAATGTACGAAAGTACATTTC
This sequence comes from Panzeria rudis, assembly GCA_956483635.1. Lineage (NCBI taxonomy): Eukaryota > Metazoa > Arthropoda > Insecta > Diptera > Tachinidae > Panzeria > Panzeria rudis. The sequence goes on along the minus strand of OY101448.1, from coordinate 156,167,599 downwards.
GTATATTTTACGAAAGTTTGAAAGTTTGACTCAACCGGGACACGTATTTCAAGGCAAGAACTCTACCCTCTTAGTGCTGATTTACACTGGGAAACATTGTTTCCCGAAAACTTTATTTTTCAGTGCAAGAGCCGGATAGGAATACAAGTGGTATATATTTCTATTTCATCACTCTCACGCAAAAGAAAATGTTCGACGACAAATGTTTCCCAATGTAAACAGCGTGTTAGCAACTTTCTACTTATTATATAAGAGCTAAAAATTTGTTTTATTTATTTACATATGAAATATATGGCACTTTCTAAAAAATAATTGAAATAAATTTTTTTATTTCAAATTTTTTTTAACAAGGAAAAATGTTTACGAAAGGCTTTCGTAACTTTCGTAAATTTATAAAATTATTGGCTAAATTATTTTTCGTAATATGTACGAAAGTTTCGTCTATTCTACGAAAAAAGTAAACGATTTTTTTTCGTAAACTGCTGCATGGACTATTTTCGGTAAAGGAAAAATGTTTACGAAAGGTTTCCGTTACTTTCGTAAATTCTCAAAATTATTGCCCAATTTTTTTTGTTCGTAATATTTACGAAACTTTCGTATATTCTACGAAAAAGTAACTGCGAAAGTTGTTTTCATAAAATGTTGCATGGATTATTTTCAGTGTTGAAATAGGAAGATTGTGAGTTCGTGCCCCGGTTGAGCCAAACTTTTTCTTACGAATATTTTACGAAAGAATTACGTGGTGCTAAAGCTAAATCTCTACGCTAAATGCTGAACATGCAACATTTGAAAGTCGTTAAATCGACTTTATAGATTTTTATCAATAGCGATTTAGCTTTAGCGAATTGTACAATAGGAAGGCTGAACTTACCAGTTGTTAAAAAACATATTACAGATGACAAGTGAAATCTGTCGAATTCAGTTGCTTTTTGGAAACGAGGCCTATTTTAGTTTCCAATCCAATGAAGTTTAGTTACTATCGATAACGAAGATCAAAGCTTCAACACAAAATGAGTCGTGGAAATACTTTGATTAGCCATGGAAAAGTGTACAAGTTGGAGTAGATACATATGTATGCACATAGATTTGTGCACTTTCAAAACTTAAAATATTATTAGCACCTTCAAATTAAGTTTCCAAACCCACTTTTCGAATTAATCACGACGTAAATCGAGGGATTAATATACATAATGCTAAAAGCTGTTTTACACTGTCGCACAAGCCGTTCGACTTCTGTAGAAAATGCATCCCCGATCACATGAGTTTATGGAAAGTTTTAAAAAAGCAATAACAGCACATTATATCAGGGTTGCATTTTGTGCAGAAGTCGAACAGGTTGTGGAATAGTCTAAAAACAGCGGTTCAACTTCTGCAGAAAATGCAACCTAGATATATTGTGTTATTATTGCTTTTTTAAAACTCTCATAAACTCATTACATCAGGGTTGCATTTCCTACAGAAGTCGAACGGCCTGTGAGAGAGAGCGTATAAAAGCTATAAAAACTGTTTTACACTATCTCACAAGCCGTTCGATTTCTGTAGAAAATGCATCAAATGAACTTTTTTAAAAAACAATAACAACACATTATATCAGAGTTGCATTTTGTGCACAAGTCGAACAGCTTGTGGAATAGTTTAGAAGCAGCTTAAACGACACGTAGATCGAGGATATTCCATTGTGTTTTAGGACGTCATATTTGAGCGATTTCTTTAAACCGAATAATTGCCGATTTGATGTTAAGTTGAAATAATTTTTTCTTAATCGATTAATTTAGAATTTTGTAGAAAAATTCACTATATTCATCCAATGCTGGATGTAGCGTACATGCTTTAATCGATTTAAAACTTCAACTGCAGTAATTTTTGAAGTCTGTTCTTTTGCCATATTGGAAACAAATTTTAGTTTTGAAAATTTGTTGAGAAAAACGTCCAAAATTTAAGCTCCATTTTTGTCAAAATTTAACCATTTTCCACTCTCAATTAAAAGTCTTGACTTTTTCACGGCTGCATGAATTATGATAACTTAAAAATTTCTTCAACATCAAGGATTTTGTTAAAAATCATATTTTTAATTTTGGGTATGCTATGCCGGAGATATTTACGAAATCGGGAACAAAGTCGAGGCCAAAAACCAAAACTTTAAAAATCAAAGCCAACTATCTCTGAAAATATGAAACGACATCTTAATGAAGTAAAGTATATTTATAAGCTTTACAAAAAGATTACTCATTAAAATTAGATAATATTTGCAAAAGTTATTAGGCAGGTAGGTAGTCAACTTTGACACCCTGTAGCTCAACGTGTTTCAACAGGGTGCTCCATGTTTCATTATTCTTAAAGCTTAGGTCCTCCTCTATGATTTTTACATACAACGTTTTTTAATCGGATCGGAAGTTTCAGATACAAATTTATTACCCTTTTTTCCAATTGGAACCACTGCGTGACGTTGAAAATCTGTTACTTGCTTATGGGTTCTAAAAATCACGGCGATTTCAAATCACGTGATTTCAAAAACAAACTATTAATAGCTGACTTGTTAGTGGGTTTTTGTGGTATTTTAAGTTTTTATCATTTACAATAGAATATTTTATTCGAACTTCCAATGCTACACCGAAAAAAATCCATGCAACACATGCACGATAGCGCTCGTACATATTACGAAATAGTTCTTAGCACCACGAAATTCTTTCTTAAAAGATACGAAATGTACGAAAATAATTAAAAAATAAAGTCTAAAAAAAGTTTCGCTAAACCGGGGCACGAACTCGCAATCTTCATATTTCAAGCCAAGTACTCCACCCACTGAGCCACTTTCTAAAAATTTGTTTTATTTACTTACATACATATGAAAAATATGTCAATTTATGAAAAATAGTTTTAATTTACTTTTTTATTTCAAATATGTTTATCTTTTAACAAGGAAAAATGTTTTCGTTACTTTCGTAAATTAAAAAAAATATTGACTAAATATTTTTTCGTAATATTATACGAAAAAAGGAACTACGAAAGTTTTTTTCGTAAAATGTTGCATGGATTATTTTCAGTGTATAAATCGAGCAATTCACAATGGCAATAATTTAGCCTATGTTAGTTTTTGGAAATCACCGTGATTTACAGAACAGAGGTATATTATTTATTTAGCTTCGTTTTGCCTAATTCTAATCGTATCACTAAGTCTTGGTTTTTGATATGTGGATTAAGTCTAAACTTAGTTTAAAGTAGTCTGAAACTCAGATTTTTTATTTCCTTAAAGACCAAACTTTTAAGCAAAACTAAGCTGTTCCGTCAAAATTTTGTATACAAACTTGGTAAAGGCTGCACAAATTTGTTTTCAGATTAACTAAACCTAGTTTAACTGAGATCTCAAAAACACAGCCTAAATACTTTAACAATCTGGCATGTGATGGGTATCGGCCGATTTCAAAAATAAATTCTACTAAAAGATGACCTTTCCATTGTTTTGTATCGAACTTAAGTTCGAATAAAATATTTTAAGCCTCGAAAGCAGTAAAAAGCGTAAATAAGTCATCTCTCTGTATAATTTGTTTTTCAAATCGGCGCCGATTTGAAATCGACCGATTTCTATCACATACCAGATTGAGGTCTTTTTTAGCTACTCAAATTGTTTAAATATGTTAATTTTTTAATGGAGCAGTAATAGCGCTGGTCTGCAAAAAAAATAAAAATTTTCGAGCATTTAAATAAAAATATGTGGAATATATAAAGATTAATGCGCTAAATTCAAATCCGTTTTCAATTTTTTTCTATCAAGCACATATTTTTTTATGAGCAAGACTAATATGTCACCTAAAATAGGGCGGTTACACTAATATATTTCATCATAACTCGAGGAGTTTACTTGATTGAAATGAATAAAGCAGTAAAAGATGCGGAATAATAATTACCTTTAAGCCATTCATATACATTTTTTCATATTCCCAACTGTTTCCGAGTTATTTAGAAATTAGTGGAAAAAAATTTTCTGTCATGGTCAAAAATTTTAAATTTTTTCATTTATCAGAAAGCTAAGTATATTAAGAATAAAATAAGCAAAAATTTAATAAAATCGATGTACAAATGTCGATTTTATTCACAATTAAGTGAAGAATCTCAATTGATAATCTATTATTTTGGAGTCCGCTCGAAATGTTTTTTTTTTTATTCTTTGCCCTGATACATCTGAATGATTTCCAGGAACGATTGTAGTAGAGCCGATTGTAAATATTTTTATTACTAACCCTAGATGATAGGACAACATTTGTTATTCTTAGTGTTATTCGTGACTGCAAATTACCAAATAATACAAATTATACGCAAAACGTATTGAATGGAAGAAATACTTTTGTTTCTATTATTTTTTTCCAATCTAAACACACCGTCTTGTTTCAATAAAAATCTAACTGAGTTAAATTAGAAGGAAATAAAAGCGGCTATAATATATACCACCAGATACCATTTAAATACAGTGAAACTCATCAAATTATTACGCTGTTTTAGAGAAATAAATAAATTTAAAAATATAAAAGTTTTGTTTCTATTATTTTTTCCACCACTGTATATTAAATAGCGGTATCATAACACTTTGTATATTTTGCATAACATAAGTCACCTTATCATTTTGATGTGCGCTTTACTTGAATTTATTAAGGAAATTTAGAAGAAAAAATAAAAAAGAAAATGTACACTTATTGGGTCAGTTGGTTTTAAATTTTCATTTTATTTTTTATTTGACAATTATTTTTTAGTTATTTTTTTTTATTTTTTAATATTTTTTTAATATTTTTTTTAAACAAATATTGTTTATTAAATATTATTTCTTGTATTTTTTAAAGTATGAAATTTGTAATTAATTTTTATCTACTATTTTTTACTACGTTATACGACTTTTATAACTAACTTAATTTGTTGTTTGTTTGTTTGTTTGTTTCACTTATAAAATCTAGCAAAATATTTTTTTACTTAATTTCCAATACGTTTTTTTTTTATTTAATTTTTTATCTCTGTTTCTTACTTAATATTATTTCGTTATGCTGGTTGGTTTTTTTTAGTATTTTTAATTTTGTTTTAATAGAAAACATTTAGATGTTTTCTACAATTAATTACTTTGTATATATTTTAGGATTTTATTCTCTTTTTACAAAAAACGTTAACAAAAAATTATTAAAATAAAAAATGGGTAGAAAATAAATGTATAAAATTTTAATTGTTTACACACGATTTATTATCATTTAAAAACTTGTTATAAATCAGGCGTAGATATTTGTTTGAATAGAAAGAAACTTTTGATTTAAAAAAAATTGGAAAAATATATTTACAATGATTATGGGTAGATTACGGATGGCAACTGGCAACTGAGAGCTGTTAATTTCCATTGCTATTTATTGTTTTTCTGGCAACTAGAAATTCTCAGTTGCCGGCTGGTAACCAAACTGAAGTTCGGTTGCTATAAATAATCGAATTCTTAGTTTCGTGTTGAATTTAAGATTTTTTTTTATATTCCATGAGTAAAAGTTTTCAATTGTTAGAGTTTGCTGTAATTAAAAGATTTTTTTTCAACTTGTAAGGATTTTTAAAATCGCATGAAACTGGAAACAAAACACAGGAAAATTTACTGAAATTTATGCATCAAAAATTTTAAAGGAAACACTGACCTAATTGTCTCCTCGAAAATCTTGTTCAATAACTTGTTTCGTATTTATTGTAGTATGTATTCATATTTATGACTGGTGTAAACTACAATTCATTCTTGTTTGATATATGAACATAGCTCTAATTTGCTGCAACCATGTTATACTAAAAAAAAAAGTTTTGCAGAAAACGAGTCTAAAGTTTTCAATTTACACACAAGAGTTGAGTGTATACAAGATAATCACATGAAATTTTTACAATATATAAAGAACGATATTACGATTAATGTGTTGTTTCAAGAAGCCAAACAATCGACTTGATTAAAAAATTTGTATGGAAACCACTCAAAAAACTGCATGCTTTTCATATTGTTCACTCAATTCTGCATTATTAGACAAAAATCACATTTTTGAGTTATGACAACGTTGCAACAAATGAGCGATATGTATACCATGTCCACATATAAATATTCTACTTCAAAATTGACTTTCTCCAAATAAATTCAAGTTTTTCAGAAAAAAATTCAGAATTTCTTGAATCACACTCAGTATTTTACAAATCAAACTCTCAATGTTTAAACCATATTCGGCATTTTAAAAATCAAAATCACATCAAATGAATCTGCTTAAAAAAATCGATTTTGATTTGTAAAATGCTGAAATTGGTTTGAAAAATTGGGAGTTTGATTTGTGAAATGCAGAATTTCTTTTTAAAAACTTCAATTTGATTTGGAAAAGGCCGAAACATGTCTCACTTCATTAATATAATAGTTATAAAAATTTCGAACGTTTCGATTCCACTCGAAGTACAAAATAGAAAGCATAATTATAAATTTTTATGTTATAAATCGGCAGTTAATGATTGTTTGTCACCATCGAACTAAGTTTTTCTTTCTTATAATTTCATTTGAAACAAAAGCAAAATTTGTTTTTGTTTTAAATGAAATTGTAAGAAAGAAAAATTTCCTTCGATATCGATAAACAGGATATAAGAATCTAAATTGATGTGGAAAATATAGTTTATTTATTTAGTTTAGTATAAAAAATATAAACCGTTTAATGCGGAAAAAAGAGAAATATAGATTCTTAGGTTTTTCGAAATTTCGAATATAATTTTATAAGTATTTGCTAGTAATTAACTTAATGATTAGGGTGGAGCGAAACTTTTTTCTTCAATTTGAACATTATTTTATTATAAATCGATGCATACTGATGCGGCATAGAGGACTTGTATTTATTTATTTGGACTTGAAAATTGTTTGATTCTGGTCCACAGACATGTACTGAATGAAGCCTCGGTTACAAGTTTGTGGACTGTTCACATATCACGCAACGCCCTTAGGGGATTGTAAACTTGTTATAGAGTCGAGAGTTTATACTTTTTGTTAAAAAGCGTTACGAAGTGGTAGAGGAGGATTAATTAAATATGGCATCAAAAAACATTTTTAATATTTTGGTATGTGATGGAAATCGATCGATTTCAAATCGCGCCGATTTCAAAAAACAAAATAAATTTTATTCGAACTTAAATTCGATTTCTCTGTATCGTGCGATTTAGAGAAGACTTATTTGGCTATTATTAGTTTTTCCAATCGAGCGATTTCCATCACATACCAGATTATTTTTTACAAACTTCACTCCTCGTGTGCCACCTCTAAATAAAGTAGAAGAGCTTTGATATTTGGCGTGATTTATGCTTTTCTGTGCGATCATCGATTAATAATACAGATTTGAAAAATGAAAAAAATGTTCTGCATTAAAATAAATAACATTATATTTTGATGAAACGATAACCTCAATATATCCGCCATTTCTGTTTCTCTGACTAACCAATCGTAAAATCATACCAGATTGTAATAACTTTTCCGAAACAAGAAACGCAGATCCGTCAGTATTCATGGCATACATACATATCGTCAGCTTATTATTGTTTTGCGGCATATTTTGACCGGACTTTTTGCGTAAAAATACTGTTTTCTCATAAACTGGTTAATATAACGGCACTTTTGTATGTATGCAATTTTCATTTGACACACATTTTAGTGTTCCCGCTTTTGCAATACGAACACTATTGCTTTACTGTCGCTGTCGAATTTTTATTATTGCTTGGTCCTCTGCTTGCGCAAAATGAGATTTCATTTAATTTTGCTTTTTTATAGATAGCAAGTAAAAGTAAAGCATATGTTTTAAAAACAATACTCATTTTTGTGTATATGAACCAAAGTCGAAGCTCGATATCTCAGAAAGAATTAACAATTTCATGAAACTTGGATTGTATGTATATAATCCACTCTTAACAATTTTTTTTTTCAAAAATGATCGCGAATAAAATCTCACGTGAAATTTGTTCCCTTTGCCTAAAATTACGATCGCTAACTTTGTTATGTTTGTGTGCTATTTTGTACACTGGGAAACAGTTAATGTGGAAAATATGTTCGCCTATTATTCACGATAGGGTTGATTATAACACAACTTGAATGGCTATTCGATGCATTCGATGAAATAGTTAAAAAGTTATAAATCTGCCTGCTTTTGATATTAAAACCTCTTATGGAAGAGATAAACAATAATTTAAACAAAACAACTGCTCAGGCTGAAATTGCGACTTTGCAAAAAAGATATACCACAACGGCACTGCAAATACAAAATTACGACTCTTCCAAAAGTTTTGTGACACTACAGTACACAAAAATATATATGACTTTAATTTCCCAATACTGCGTTCATAATAATCCAATACCGCCACAACATTGCAAATTCAAAATTATGACGTAACTGTCGAAATATCATATTCACAATAATCATGTACCACTACAAACAATGCTGTAAAACAAATAAATTTAACCTCTCTCTCTCTCTCATATGCTCTCAGAGTAATTTTATGTTTACATTTACTTTGTGCTGTTGATATTTTATATGGCGTTTGCTTGTGAACATGTATTGTACAGGTTCAAATCCATTGTCATTCAAGTCGGACAATATAAAAAAGAACATTTTAAAATCAACTATAAAATTCATATGTATATAAAAAAAATTGCATATAAAAAATATCAATCTTTTTTTTAATAAATGCTGTAAATTTGTATTTACAACACAGTAAATTTAAGTTTACAGTATTGTGGCAACATTGAAAACAAGAGCCGGAGGACGGTCGTTCGGCGTTATAATTTTAATGTTATTAGTACATTAAAATTTTGGTACACAAGATGATGTACTAATGTTAGTTGTACCCTCAGACCATCGTACCAACGTCGTGCTAGTTGTCTTTTTCTGCCTGGGTGGTTTTTGATTTCATGCGATTAATAAAAAATATTTAGATAATTGAAACAATCAATTATCAAAGACTTTTTCTCTTTTTAAAATATTACCAGAATAAAAACTATTATCAATTCAACACAACGGCTCAACTACAAATCATTAAAACTTGTCGAGTGACATATATGTTTTCTTTTTTTTATATAAAAAAATAGGTATAAAAATTAAATTTTATATAAAATTATTATGTGTATGTGTGGGTGTTTCTTTTTTAATTTACAAATATTTATAAATTTTACAAATCTAACATTATAAGGCCATATTTTACAGAATTAACATTTCAAAAATCTTATCTTTTTTTGTGAATTATATGCAAAAGAATATGGTGGTTTGTTTTTTTATTAATGAAATAACAAATAAACAAATTTAATAAATCAACGCTACTTAAATTTAAATAAGAGAAAATAAAATAAAACTTAAATAAAGGTTTTGCTAAGAAAAAGTAAGGTAAGAAATAAAAAAGAAATTCACTGATGAAAAATTAAAATCGTTGAGAAAAATATAAAAAACGTAGAAGGAAAAATATTGCCATTTTATATAAAAAAATAAAATAAAATAAAAAACGTTGTTATATTTTATGTATATATTTTTATCTTTTTTATAATTTCTTTTTAATACGAAACTTTACATATAAATATTTGTATTTTTGCAGTTGTTTCTAGTGGAAGCAGTATTTGTTAAATTAATTTATTATAACTAAAACAAAGTATTATAATAATATAAATGAAAAAAATTCTAACAAAATATTGTTGTTAATCAATTAGTTAATAATAAAAGAGCGTTGATTTTTTATTTTTATTTTTTTTTCCTTTTTCTAAGTTAATGACAAGAACCGAAAGTCAAACAGAAATCATAAAAACATTATAAGTTAAAGTAAATCAATTAAAAATATAAATAACAAAAGTTTTGGAGTTGTTTAGAATAGTTACTTATTATAATATTCAGTTAAAAAAGAATAGGACGAAGAAGAAAATGGTCGTTGGAGTAGTACATGAGGAAGAAGAAATAGATGTGGTAAAGAAAGTTACGATTTTTACAATATGTAAGTTGTAGTATGTTGTGTTTTGGGGGGATTTCCTTATAATAATGCATCACTTAAGATATGCTTTATATAACATTTGGCTTCGACACGTTTCACGTTCCTGTTCCATAAAGAATAACATATCTCGTAAATTAACACGTTTAATACGCGGCCTTAAGGGTGCCGGTGCCACTGATGGTCCTAATACACTACTTACACCAGATCCCTAAAATTTCCATATGTGTTAAAATTTAACATTCTAATTCATCCATAAACCTTTAACGCTTTTGTACTTACCACACCACTACTAGCACCATCTGCATCGAGTTTCAGCTTTTTACGTGGGCCAATAGCTTGCAAAGCTGTCATATTGGCATCACGTTGACGCAGTTCTTCCATTTCAGCACGCTGCATTTCTTTTGCCTGTAAAAATAAACATTTTTCAATTATCCTTTTTTGTTGTTTTAAAAATCTTATGTCCGAACTTAGTATTAAATCATTCGTTGGAAAAAGCTGCGAGTTGTTGAAATTTATTTAATAGAGTCCCTTGAACTAGTGGAATCTTGATTAGTTCGTCCTTGCGATTACACTGTACAACAAAATCAAAATTTTTTAAAGTACATAGTATACATTTTTCCAGACTGATTCTGGTAGGGGGACCAAAAACATATACGTGTATAGGCGTTTTGAAAGTTTACGTCTGACTTTTATTTTAGGGGCAGTTAAAGTTCTCCCTATTTGCACATTTTTATGGTAGCGTGCAATAACGCCCAAGGAAATAAAAGTTCACGTGAAATGTGTTCCCTTTGCCTAAACATGTGATCGCGAATTTTGCGTTCTTATTGTGTTATTGTACTATTTTGTTAGTTTTTTTTTACCATTTATTGTTCATGGGAAATATTTCACGTGAACAAAATGTTCGCCTCTTATTCCTGATAATGGTGAATTTCCATGGACCTTATTTCCATGTTGAAAGAAAATAAATGTTCATCAAAAAATGGGAAATGATGTCGATGAAAATAGTATTGCAGAGTAAATATTGTTTGCATATCCGGCCTTCGCACAGAGGTAAAAAAGGCCAATCTAGCGGCGGAAAAAAATTATCGAATTTGAAAAAAAAAAAATAAACGCAGCATCAAAGCGGACAAAGCAGTTTATTTATAAATCAAATTTATTTATCACTACATTACCTGGTTCGGAAAATATGACCTTTTACCTTAATATAGATATTATAGAGTAATATTGTTCCAAAAATTAGACACGGAGACTTGCGTATGTATGCGACTTTTACATCAGTTTTTCTAAATATGCACCTTTTTAAAATGTTTCTACTTGTTTCTACTTCTATATGATTTTGTTGTAATTTGCTTCTGAAACCACTTGTTACTAAATTCAAATACCAATGAATTAGTCGTTTTTAATTTTAAGATACATTTTTAATGCATTTTGAAATTTGAATGGACTTTGAATTTTTTTTAATGCATTTTGAATTTTTAAAATTGGTCGTATATAGCAACATATAGCGCCCACTGTGTTCAAAATAGCTAATTTATTTACAGATCTTATATCCTACAGCCTTTCCAGTCATACGTTTTTTATGGATCAGACTATTAGTTTGGAAGATATAAGCTTTCCGACGACTAAAAGAGTTTTATCGGTAAAATTGGTCTTATTTAACAACATATAGCGCCCACTGTGTTGAAAATAGCTTCCTAACTTTTAACACACCTTGTAGCCTACATCAAGCATGTCAAACTCATTTCAGTGTGAGGGCCAAATTCTTCGAAAATTATAGCCCAAATCCTCTTGCCGCATTAATTTTTTTATTAAAAATTCAAATTTTGAGTGGAAATTGAATATAAATAATTCACAAAGAAAACAAACAAAAAATGTATAGAAATATATTTATTAATAAAAAGAATATAAATTATTTTTTGCTGGATATAATGAACTGCTTGTCATTTTTCAATTCATCAAAGTCTTGAGTTTTTGCTTGATGTAATTTTTAATATCGATGCTAAATGTTCTTCAGTTAATCTGGTTCGCTGCGCAGTTTTATTCATCTTCATTTGCGAAAAAAGCTGTTCACAAATATATGTATGTGCTGCCAAACATGGATAATATGCGCATTAAAAATATCGATTTGCTTTAATCCTGCGAGTGTCACTAAAGATGTGACAGTAGTCGAAATTCAATATGGTGGCCAACAGACGCCATTTTGTGAAAACGAGAAAAATAAAAAGTCGGCGAACTATTTTAAAATGGGTATCATTGAACAGGCAGTGGAAAATAAATTTTAGGTTTCTCTTGGCATTTTTCTTTGAATGTCCATTTGGAATCTTTAACAGTTTAAAGTTGATTAACAACCAAAAACCCAATTGAGTAAAAAGTGAATTTTAAACAAAGAATCTAAAACCAAACTGTGTACAAAAACTAAAAAGAAAATAAATAAAAGGTTGAATTTAACAAAAAAAACCAAAGCACCCGACTGCGTAAAAAAAACTAAAAGAAAAATAAAAACAAGTCCAGTGTGCGAATCATAGGAACTTATACAGTCGAGAAGCATTAAAAATTTAATCTTCAAATCTTCATAATAATGGTTTCCGAATGTAAAAGTTGCCATGTCCCGCCCACCGGACTTGTTTTCTTTTCTTTTCGTTTTTTTACGAAGTTGGGTTTTTTTATTTTTTAAATTTAATTTTTTATTCATATTTGTCAAATTTTAAATAAAGTGAACAAAAACAGGGGAAAAGAGAAAAATTCCACGTGAAAAAAAATCATTGATGATAAGGAGAAATTTTCAAATTTTTATTCACGATCGCAAAAGAAGGAAAAGGGAAAACATTTCGAGGGAAAAAATATTCACGATAGGGATGATTGTCTTTTAAAGGGTTGTTCACAAAATTACGAAATGCCATTTCCGCGCTTTATAACCGCCCTCAGAACCCTTCGTAACGTATCTTAACAAATTTTTAGTATAAATTCTAAGCTCCGCAGCAATGTCTTTAATATTTGTTAACTTTTATAGTTTATTTTTACTTACCCTCGCTTTCATTTTTGCCTGTTCTGGATCTTCAACTTTCGAGCGTGATTTCGCCGCACGCAGCAACATTTCACGCTCCAATTCTTCATGACGTTTTTGTTCAGCCTTATCTAATTCTTCTAAAAACTTAATTTGTCCACGCACATCTTTTGTTACCTCATAACGAGGATCCAGCTAAAAAAAAAAAATAAATTCCATTAATTAATTAATATCCGAAGATCAATAGGCAGAATACTAAACATACCTTTATTACATCAATACGATGTTCCGCTATCACAGCCAATTTTTCAACAACATTTTTCAATCGTTCTTGGCATGCATGAGATATTAAGACAGCGACATCCTGTGAAGGTTCATCCAATCCGCGTTCCATTACCATTGAACGTATACGCGCCTGCAGTGCGGGTAAGTGAAGAAAAACTTCGTCTTTGCATGAACGTATTTGAGTTCCTATGTTTTCCGTACAACCTAAAATACGTTGTGTTTCTTCCGCCAAATTGACACCACCCATGGCAGCAACATCGTTGATGTCATCATCACCATATGATGACATTGATATGGAAGGTTGTTGGAAAAATGAAGCTGCACTCGTAGCCGATGTTGAAGTAGTCAACTTTTGATCGTCGCGTTCTTTGTCGGCCAGATCTTTTTTCTTTTTCGCTGCCGCTTTACTAGCGGAGGCAGAAGAAGATTTGACAGGTGCTTTGTTAGCCGGCGTAGGTGTATGCAAAGTTGATATAGATGACGCAGGCAAACTCGTTACGTTTGACGACGTAATGGAGGAAGTTGCTAAGGATGGGGTTGTTTTGATTTCATGTTTAATTTCGGAAGCTTTAATCGATTCCAGCAGTGCCGTATTTGTGCTAATTAAAGAGTTGGCTGAGTTTATTAGTTGTTGTTGCTGTTGCTGTTGTTGGGCTAGCACTGCAGGTGGTAATTGCACGGTGGGTAATGATGGTATCGGTAAACTTGTCCCGCTGCCCATCGAATTGCTTGCTACAGAATTTATCGTCGAAATTATAGATGCCGATGATGATAAATGTGATGACGACGTTGGCACACTATTCGAAATGGCAGCCAACGAGGGAGGTTGTGATAAAGTGGCGGGAGAGGGCGATGATGATATCGCTTTGATTTGAGTTTGGCCAACTTTAACATGCGTTATGCCAGGACTAGCTGTTGCTGTTGTTGTGTTTTTAGCTTTTGCCGCCCGTATTTGAACAGTTGCAGGGCGACTAAGTTGTGTTGCAGTTGGAGCTCGTATTTGAACAATATTCTAAAAATATAATAAAATAAAACCATTATGTTCTGGGGATATTTTACTAGGCAAAAGTTTCGATTTCGTACAGTATGAGTTGGTGCTGTTTGCAATTGTTGGGGAGCATTTATTTGTTGCGGCAGTGGTCCTCTTATTTGAGTATTCAACAGACGTGGTCCATTAACAGGTCCCTGTATGCGTATACTACCCGCTGGTTGTTTTGTTACTGTAGTATGTCCAATTGGCCTGACAGCCGAAGCAGGTGATATCATGCGCACTTGAGTCTGTCCAATGGTTGTGGTTTGATTTTGACTAATGGGACGGATATGTGCTTGAATTTTCTATATATATATAAAAATTATTTAATGTTCAATTTACATTATTTTATATATTAAAGAAGCTTTCAAATGTAACTTACGGGTAGTTGCTGTATGGTGATACCACCCACAACATGTTGTGGCGGTGGCTTAATGCCTTCGATTACCAATTCTTTAGAAAATAGAGCTTGCCGCAGCAGTGGTAAACTTTTCTGTAATTGAAAATGGATTTAAACATTACAATTATTTTACGGTAAACACATTTGTTCCAAGTATCCCTTAAAAACAAAAAAAAAACTTGTTAAATTTGCACAGAAATAAATACAGCATGCAAACACCATATTTAAAATTTTAAAATAAAAACAGCGAAAATAATAGAGCGAAGAAAGTTTTTAAATGTCATATAATTTGTAAGCCTCAAAAGGATTATTTTGAAATGGTTTGGCGGCAGAACATGTTAGGAAAAAATATTTGTTAATCGCAAAAAGGGCAAATCTGCTGTTTATAATCATGTTTCTAAGATTTGCATAGATCATACGACAACAAAAAGAAGTGTACGGCTATAGAAAAGGTTATAATCTAAACTTTCCTATTTATAAGAAAAATCATAAAGAGAACAACATAGTGCAGTTTGGTTCTTTGTCCGTAACAATAGTTTTAGTAATTAAAAATTTATTACTAAAGCTATTGGCGTTTGCCCCTGCGTTCTTCTATATTTTTACAAAACATGCAAAATATTGGGCCAATGTGTACACTGCCCTAACATTCTTCAGTTTAACATAGAATATGGACGAAACTAAAACATAGGTGCTTAATAAAAAAAAGTATATTTTAGACAAAAAGTATATTGGTACTGAAAAAGAATAGTAATAATTAAAATTAGACTTTTTATTAGTGTCCGACCGAAGTCAATTTTTTGGACCGATGCCAAAGAATTGTACAAAATTCGGCCAAACCTAAGCCGAACTTTGCTTCTTAAACTCACAACAAGAAGTAACTTTGATATTTTTAAGATCAATTAGTTTATTAAGCTTGACGAATTTTGTCACAACTGTGACTCGTGATTTTTCAGCAACAGTGATTAAATCGCAGGTACAGAAATATCGCTCATTTCTATTTCACACAATAATTTTTAAACTGAATGCTATGAAGAAGTCGAATCATACTTTTATTATTATTTTTTTTTAGTTTGACAGTTGGGTTGCAAATTATATTCCTACTTTTAGAAGTGTCAAAAAAATATTTGCTCCATGTAAAATTTTAATATTTTGACTTTTTTTACAAATTTTGTGACAGATCTGACTGAATGTATAATGCATCCAAGAAAGTGTTCAATCTTGCTGTAAAATCGCTGCGATATAAAACTAGCGGTTATCACTCTGACTCATTAATTTATGATGCGAATAAAAAATAAACTCACACTTTCTAGTGATAAATCTTAATAAATATATCAGAGTTATAAACTTACACAAAAAATGAAAACCGCTTTTGTGTTCTTTAATAGTATCCACATGATGCATTCGCTCTTGGAAACAGTATTAGAGTTCCAAATTTATTAAAAAATGTGTGTTTCTTTACTTTTTGGGTAGTTCAGTAAAATTAGATAAAACAAATATTTGTATCATTGAGAGTCAAAAATGTGCAAAAGTACGGGAACGCAAAAAAAACCAAATTTCTATAACATGAAAGTGTTGTGAACATACTGATTTTTAATGCCATTTTCTTTTTTAGTTATTTTGATAAATACATACAAATGCATTTCGTTTTTTAATTTTGCAAAATTAGCAACTATTTCTTTAGTATTTTTGTTGACTAAAATTATATTTTTTATTTGTTATTGTTTATTTTTCAAACAGCTGATTGTTTTGTACTTTACACAATAGGTGCGATCCCGTACTCAACATTGGGGTCCCGCGAGATCCCAATTTGCACGAAAACTATTCCCGTACTGCAAGATTAGGTAAATGAGAGAGAAATTTTATAGAATAACATTCTTCTTCTTCTTGCACGAAACAGGCCGTACTTTTTCGTCGGAGAGATTGTGTACAGTGCATAACAATCAGCTGCTTGAAAAATAAACAATAACAAATGAAAAATGTGATTTTAGTTAACAAGAATACTGACAAAATAGTTGCTAGTTTTGGCAAATTCAAAGAAAAATACATTTCGCTACCTCAGTATTGGTTTGCTACTTTCTAATGCTTTTTCCTATGTTTATGGAGCAAACCAATACTGAGGTAGCGATTTGTTGTATATATTTGAAAAATTATTTAATAACTAAATATGCTATTAAAAATCAGTATGTTGCTTTTTATATTTTTATTTTCACAACACTTTCATGTTAACTTTTGGGATAAAAATTTGGTTTTTTGCTGTTACCGTACTTTTGTGTTTAGTGAGAGTAATTCTTGCTTACTCTCATTTTACCGATCTTTACCAAAAAAGTACGGGATCAGAGCTAGTTGTCCACCTGAAGAAAAATTCCGTACTATTTCGTGCAAAAGGAAGAAGAATGTTAAGCTCTCAAAAGTTCTCTCATTTGCCCAATTTTCGAGTACCGAAACGCTTTTCTCGCAAATTGGGATTACGCGTGCGCCCAATTTAGAATACGGGAGCAAAGATAATATAGAGCTCCATTTTTACTGATTCTAAACTAATTATTTAAAACAACTTTCTGAAAAAAATTATAGTATATACTAAATGTGAGCACAAAGCATTAGTTTGGGAAGTCTTCATAATGTACATAATTTATTGTTCTCTTTTTTTATTGCTTTCGATTTAGTAAGAACTCGAAAATTGTTAATCAATTATTCAAAAGCATACCACAACAATGCCGAGCAATGGCATTGTTCATTGTTTTTGTTGCTTTTTTCATTATTATAGTCACCCATTGTCATATTTTTCTGTTCATTATAAAAGATATAATATGTATGTATGTAATTTGTATTTTATTATTCAGAAAAGTAAGAAAAAGTCTTAAGCAGTATGTATGTTAAAAGTGCTTGTGAAATGATGTACATTATGAAGTAGACAGGGTTTTTATTATACAATTGACACAAGTGTCTATTCAACTTTTGTACAATGAATTTATGCATTATTGTCTCTTTGTTCTCTATATTTTCTTTACACTCAATTAGAATTACAACTACAATCAATATTCCCGGTTGAAAAAATGCAATAATGTACACTTTTAAACGTCTCGCGCACACGTTTAGTATAAACAAAAATTTTTTAGGGATGTGCGATTAATCGATTAATCAAATTTTTGATTAATTGTGATAATCAATTAATCGATTATTAATCAATTAATCGATTATTTTGAACAATTGAAGTTTTTTTAAATTTTTCTAGTGTGTTTTTTATTTTATGCTTTTGCTTTTTTCAGTTTTTTGTATTTCTTTCGTTTTATATTTGTATGTATTAAGGCTACCCTATACTCACATACATACTTGTATGACATACCTGCCATATTGGACGGATTCCCTGGCTGTGTATGGTTACATTTTTTAAATGACATACATGTTGGACGAATATTAAAAAGTTTTAATAATTTCTTATTTGCTCACACATTTCATATTGTGTAAGGGGAAGAGTGACGTACAAAACGTAAAAAATTAACATTTTTTCATATGCAGCGACATATTTTTTTAAATTATTTATATTTTTCAATTCAAATTTGAAAACACAATTGGTTTTGTCGCAGTTTAATCTAGTTTAAATATAATTGAAAATTTTTTCCAGTTTTCGTTTGAAAATTTTTTAAATAAATGTTTGTCAGTTTCCATGAACAATGTGAGAAGAAAAACTGACCAATACCAATGTTTGTCAGTTTTCATATATGCCAGTCATGTATGCGAGTTTATTGGGCCCTTTAAATTCATTTTGTTTGAAATAGTGTTGTTGTTTTATTATTTTGAATAAAATTATTCAAATTTGAATAATCAAAAATAAAATTATTTGATTAATCAGCATTTCAATTAATCAGGATTCTTGATTAATCAATTAATTGCTTAATCAGAATTCTGATTAATCAAAAAATTTGATTAGTCGATTAATCGAACATCTCTAATTTTTTTTTTCATTATCGAAACTGTCAAATGGCAAAAACCTTAAAATGAAGTTAAAAGAAATGATCAAGTTCCATTTAAAAAAAAGTAAAAACTGATAGCCGCCGAAAAGTAGAAGTTTACAAGAATATAAAAAATCATTCAAACCTTTAAAAATCCTATTAGACATGGTTGAGGGCTCGCATTTAATAATCTTTCCAAACGATCACAAAATTCCTCCGGTTCGACATTTGCATTTACCAGTTCTTGTATTAAATTTCTTACATTCTTCTCAACTGGTTTCGGTTCACGTGTCGATAGATCAATTAAGTTTGCCAAAAATTTACGACACTTCTCTTTGGTATTACCCTGGGCGGTAGCACTCTGAGGCGATGCTGTTGTAGTTGTTAACGTAGTAGTACCGCTTACATTATTCGTACTATTGGCATTATTGTTTATAGTATTGCTGTTGTTATTATTTGTAAGATGTTGCTGTTGTTGGTTTTGATGAATTTGATTTGTTTGTTGGGCTGGTATTGTCTGTATCTGTGTTATTTGGGGTTGTGATTGTAAATGTTGAGTTTGCTGATGGAATTGTTGATGCGTCTGCTGTTGATGGTGCTGCTGCTGCTGTTGTTGTTGATGCTGCACTGAGGCAACGGTATTCGTTGTTGTATGATGTGGCTGCATTGATATGTTCGCTTGCGACGTATACACATGTGTCGGCTGAGAATTGGAAGTTGCCACCGAATTTACCACTATATTATTGGCGGTTGAGGTATTTGATATCGACTAAAGGATTTTATATAAAACAATTAATACATTATTAAAGCCAAGTACAGATAATCTAAAATTCAAATTTAAGATATAATAATAAATTTAAGCACAAGTAAAACAACTATAAATTAATACACCAGAAAACAATGATTTAAATAATTTAGAAATGCAAATAAAATATGTAACAAAAAAGTCTATGTCTTAATGATTTAAAAAAAATGCATTATTGTTTTAAAAAATAACCAAAGTAAGAATAATCTTTTTGTATAATTTACATTAATGAAGCAACCAACATTCAGTACTACAGGCAAATTAAAAAATATATATTTTTATAAAAAATAATTTGAAATGTGCAATATTTGTGCTAAACAACCGTTTATACATATACAGATATTAGATTTTAAAAAATATATATAAAAAGAAACAGTTAAAACAAAATGTAATTAAATTAAAATATTTTCGAGGACAATTGCATAAACTTCTCTACACTAATTATTTTTATAGGAAACTTATTATATTTGATGTAAACAGAATTTAACTAGTATAGAATTTGAAAAATTAAATAATTGTTTGGCTTGAGTCTTTTGTAATCTTCAATATGGAAAATATCTTCGTTTAATTTTTTTTTTGCATTATTTCGAAAAAGCTTTCTCTACATAAAAATAGATAACAAAGTAGTAAAAAACATGATACTTTTTGTTCTAAGTCCTTCAAGGCCTACTCCAGGGATTAAAGACAAATAAAAGATCGAATCTGGGAGTAATTAAGAAAAGGTGAAGCTTCCATTTAGTAGTTTTAAACAAAATCCCAAGGCTTCATCGATAACTGTGTCGCTAAAAATTTTACTCGAGGTTAAAAAATTGTTTTCTTGTGAATTGTATCTATGCTCGTAAGCATAACAAAAACTTGGCATAAACTTAACATAGCGATGAAATTTAACTGGATCTTAGCTAGTTTTTTCATAAAATTTTCCATTCAAAATGACTGCAGATTGTAGTCGTGACAAAAAATTTTTTTATGTGAAATTGTATGGAAAAACTCGTTAAGACACGTTTCATTTTCATCACTTATGCTAACTTCATGCTTCATGCATTTTTATGCATATAGACCTTTGTTTCCTGTTTCCGGCGCCCAATACCGAAAGACGATTCAAGTTAATATTTTGATTTTTTTTTTAATTTTTAGTAAACATTTGATAAGGTGAAATTTATATCTTTCAAACGTCACCACATTAATTAAAATCAAATGAAGTGCTTCAAAGTTATTCCAAGGTGAATAATAATATCTGTGGACTTTTGACAAAAGCACTTCAAGTCGACGTAAGAAAATGTTTGATTTATATTAGCATTATATACAAATTTTCAAGGCGCGTCTCTTGGTCTAATCGAAATATTGTTACGATGATTAGTAACAAAAATATTAATGTTTTGTAAATTAAGCTCATTATTGTGTGATTTAATTTGCGTTGTCAATAATTATAATTTTTGACATCCCACATTGGAGCGTTAATATTCAAGACTTAATAAGTTTGGAGAGTATCGTCTAGTTTTAATAAAAGTAAAGTCGATTGAAAGATAGATTTCATCTTTAAAAATGTTTAATAAAAATTATATACCTTCTAGTTGCATATCGCCAAATGAAATCAAAAAAGGCGTAAGTTACAAAAAATTCAATATCGAGTTTTTGATTGATTATGATGCAAAATTTCAAAATACGTTTTCCCGCAAACTAAAAACGTCGACTTTATTAACAAACTTTTAAAAGCGCAAAAGTGCAAGTACAAAAGATTTATAAAGCAAATATTTAACTTCTGCCTTTCGAGAAAATTAAATAACAAACTGAGATTTATTCAGATTTCATTTAATCGTTGTGGTTTATTTTTTTCCATTTTAGCCAACATTTTGTTTGCTGCTCCTGTCAAATTGTTTAAACGCAACTTGCGCCTTTTTAGATTTTATATGACGATATTTAATTTAAAAAACTTCAAAGCATGATTTTACAAGAAAAAATAATTTACATCGTCTTCAGCAATGGCGATTGAAATAATTCCCACTTTCCCCAGTTTTAAAGTGTGTTCCCGCGACGTGTGTAAAGATTTTTCATTTGGAAAAACGACATTTCATATGAAAAATGCTAAATAAAAAGAATAAGTTTAGAACTCTAAAGCCCGACTACCGTAGTTGCGAAATTATACGCAATTATCGATTGAATGTAATATATTTTTGTATGTATACATATTTGAAATGTTCTAGTTTCGAGTTTCTCTCATCTAGTAAGCAACATGAAATTGTTCAAAATTTTAGATTTATTAATGTCTATGACAGATAGAGGGCACTATCATAAATGATACATACAAGCTAATAACATAACCCTCCTTTTTGCCTTTTAAGAGTTAAAGAAAAATAAATCGATTCGTATCGAATAATTGTTTGTTGTGTTGTTTGTATAAGTTTTTTAGTTCTATTATGATTTTGTAGTTGTAATTCTCATTTCTTGTTTGAGAGTTTTTCGATAAGAGAGATTGAAATCGTTTCAAACATGCTGGTTAAAGATCTACTGATGAGTTGGCATTTGCACCCAACGAAATGTAGGCAGATAGATTAGCTAACCCACAACAAATAAATATATTTTTGAAACATAAATTCTTGTGAATATCTCGAAAAAATTTAAATTTTGTTAAAGAATATTTTTTTAAACTACTGAGCAAAAGGAGAACGTATCAATTCGTTTCGCCATTTATAGACCGATTTGGATTTCTTTTTGTATGAAAGGGTGTGTATACTTGTTGCCCGTTTTGCAAGAATTATTTATTTATTAATCAAGCCTTTAATGCCAAGTGTGATTTATATTCAAGAGGATTTAGACGCTGAGTTTCCAGGCAATACTTTTCTTAAATTTCATTTTTAAATTTTCTGCTGAAAATCATAAACATTTATGCGATGATTTTCTACCTTGATTTGTTTTTTTTTTAAGTTTAATTGTAAAATTGTCTTTGAACTGAAATAAATCCTAAATTTTACGGCTATTTTTACAATGTATAATTAACGGCAAGTTTTGTATGTCGAACTTCCCGTTAAAGTCAACGTTAACTCTTAATCGTACATTGTGAAAAGGGCCGTTAGTATGAAAAAAAAAAATTAAAATACAAATGAGTCTAAAAATAAATGTAAAAAACAAACATGAAAACACAAATCAAGATTTTTTCATACACCTTTTTCTACACCCTTCACCAATAAACTAAAAACACAAGACTGGACAAACATGTAAAAAATCAGCGTCAAGTCCCCCAATAGTTGGGTAATAAAATAGTTTCTCAAATAAAGAATGATCAAAATATGTAGTTAAAATTATATTTTTTTATGCAGTTTTATTTTCCTCAAACAAATTAAATAATAGAGTCTAAATACAAATAACAGCAATATTAAACAGAAACATCTAAAAATGTCCTTTTTATTATAAAAAAAAAACAGATACTAGAAAGCACAACAATTAAAAAAACCTTCACATCATTTCATCAATTTTGATTTTTTTTTCAATTAAAATTGCATTCACTCACATAATATATATGACTTTTCAGAAATTAAATTAAGAGAGCATTAAAATATTGAAAAATGCAAATATTTTCTGTAAGAATTTACAGAAAAATAATACAAAATTAAAGAAGGCAACTTATTTTGATTGGAAGAAATCTATTAAACGTAAGAAAAACGAAGAATCTATGCATAAACATATTTTTTTAAGAATTATACTCGTATTGTTGAAACAAAAATCAAAAATACTAAAAACAAAATCGTTTAAAGTAACCAAACGTAATAAATATGTAATCATTCTTTCTAAAGAATGAAGCGAGTATTCATGGAAAAGAGACGAGAAGGTATAACCAAATAAGATGTTAAAGAAAGCTAGAGAATCGAGTAACAATTACATTTTGTTTAATCTGTTTCAATGTAGTTGTTGCCTGTTGCTGATGCTGTTTTTTTACTTGTTGTTGCGGTTGCTGTTGTTGCGATTGTTGTTGTTGCGATTGGTGGTGGTGGTGATGGGTGGTTGTGGTGGTAGTGGAGGTGGAAGTGGATGATCTTACAATCGTTTTACGTAGTGCTAAAGGTGGCCCTGTGAATCTACTTACAGCAGCTGGAACAGTTTGCAAGCGTATTTGAGGTGGATTTGTGGAATTAGTGCCAATTGTTTGTGTCACCGGACCCGACGTAGCCGTTCCTACGCGCAATAATTGAAATCCATTTTCAGTTTTCAAAATGAGTGCAGGCGTCTGTCCCGGGGTTAGTGTACTTAATGTTATCTACGAATAATCGAAAAACGAAAAAAAGAAAAAGAACAAAATCAAAGGAAGGAAATTCTGGGAACATGTTTCATATATAAACACACACATATAGGATAAGAAGAGTTAATAAAGTTTTAAAAGATTAATTTGTTGTAAATTGTATGTTATTTTGTAGGTTTAAATGTATGATGAAGGTTGTTAGTCATTAGAGGTTGACCACCATCATTCAATTCTAAAGTGATGTACATACATATTGTAAACGCAAGTAAAGACAATTTTCCAAAACATTTTTTTTCTTTTATTCATGTTTATTTTAAAATAATTAGTTAAGGAAATATGTTCAACTTACCGCTGGACTTTGTGGTCTAGTTCCCACCATATGTGGTCCTCCAATGACCACTCTTCCCACTGTATTTCCTTGGACATTCTTTGGTTGTTGTTGGGCATTCGGAGGACGCATGCCTACTACTACACCAGCTGGTATCATGGAATTAAGTAATGGTTGGCTACCCTGTTTTCAATTACATAAATTAACAGAAATAAGTTAAATAATTTTTTTAAGCACTTAAGTTCCACCTTAAATTAAACTATTAAATACCATAGACTACAACAGCATGCATTTGCTTTCGTTTTAAATAAATCTCCAATTTTACCGAGATTCGCAAACTATATTCGATTTGTTCTTTATTTTTCTTTTAAATGATATTGTTATTAGTCAAAAGTGCACACATTCTTAATTTTAAAACGTGTATTTGCTAAAAAAAAAAATAATAAATTATATAATATACAGAAAATTATAATTTATGGTAATAAACGATGATATTGACAATTGCATTTAAGTCTAAATCAAAGGAAATTGAAAATTTTAAAACTAATACATACCACATTTGCTAATGACTAATGGAAGCAATTTTAATCAAATTATATAATATTTTTTAGAACATCATATTGTCACCTCATTATAGGTTTGTCCCCCGACCATTAAAAAAAAATGGAGTTAGGTATGGGATATTCATACATATGTATTTTGAATACCCTCTTTCAGAATCCGAAACCTGTTTCCCGAAATTGTTTATCGTTTCTAAGTTATCAAGCATTCATTGTGCTCGATATCAACAATTTTTAATAAATTTTTTGTAAAATTTATTTATCTTGTCTAACAACATTTATATAACTCTTTTCAATAAACAGTAGGAAACTTCATCTCAACAATAAGTTACTCAATACACAGCAGTTAGTATACACATGCAGCACAAAAAGCTACTTTTTAAAAATAAATAAAAAAGTGGCTAATGCAGCAGAATGCAAGATTAGTAAATAGATTATAACTTCTAACTGCATTCATGAAACTTCAAAACACAATGCCGGAAGCAGTGGTAAAAATACAAAAAAATTTTATGCGGTATATATATATATATATATATATATATATATATATATATATATATATATATATATATATATATATATATATATATATATATATATATATATATATATATATATATATATATATATATATATATATATATATATATATATATATATATATATATATATATATATATATATATATATATATATATATATATATATATATATATATATATATATATATATATATATATATATATATATATATATATATATATATATATATATATATATATATATATATATATATATATATATATATATATATATATATATATATATATATATATATATATATATATATATATATATATATATATATATATATATATATATATATATATATATATATATATATATATATATATATATATATATATATATATATATATATATATATATATATATATATATATATATATATATATATATATATATATATATATATATATATATATATATATATATATATATATATATATATATATATATATATATATATATATATATATATATATATATATATATATATATATATATATATATATATATATATATATATATATATATATATATATATATATATATATATATATATATATATATATATATATATATATATATATATATATATATATATATATATATATATATATATATATATATATATATATATATATATATATATATATATATATATATATATATATATATATATATATATATATATATATATATATATATATATATATATATATATATATATATATATATATATATTATATATATGTATATATATATATATATATATATATATATATATATATATATATATATATATATATATATTATATATATATATATATATATATATATATATATATATATATATATATATATATATATATATATATATATATATATATATATATATATATATATATATATATATATATATATATATATATATAATATATATATATATATATATATATATATATATATATATATATATATATATATATATATTATATATATATATATATATATATATATATATATATATATATATATATATATATATATATATATATATATATATATATATATATATATATATATATATATATATATATATATATATATATATATATATATATATGAAACTTTTCACATACTTTAGGTTACCATGACAATACAATCGATCGATGTAAAAGTGTGCAGTCCCATACTAAGTAAATATTATTTTTAAACTACTTCTATTTAACCGATTTCTATGAAACTTTGCACACTCTTTGTTGCCCTGACAATAAAATTTAATGATAAATATCGTTTTTCAACTACTTCAACGTAACCGATTCTTATGAAACATGCACACACATTAAGTCTGGTACGGACTTCTTAAGAAAATTCACATTTGCAAATTTACATTTATTTCTACACGGAAAAATAAACGTGTAGCCTTCTGCAGAGAATAATGTTTGCATATACACAAATTCCGTTATTTTTTGATTTACAACACACAAAAACACTAAAAATTATTTACAACTTGCGAAAAATAAGAAATGTCAAAAATTTCGTGGCTAAACAATTGTATAAACATTAATTCTTGTTTCAGTTTACGGAAAAAAGTCTCCACTTATAGTTGTAACATCCCTGTAATAGACAATAACGGCCAAAATTTCGTGTAGTTTTCTTTTGGAACTCCGTACCAGCAAACGGAAATTTCTTTAAGGAATTTACCAACCTGAATTTCCGTAAGTATTTTTTACACACAGTTCTTATGGGAATGTGAATTTCCTCAAGAACTCCGTACCACGCTTTAAATGATAAGAACAGTGGGCGTTGCCACGCTTATACAAAGAAAATATTCTTTTCAAACTACTTCTACTAAACCGATTCTTCTGAAACTTTGCACACGCACTGACAATTTTTTCAACTTACACAGCAGAACAGAGTAGCGCTACTTTCGGAAGCCGCTACACATTTTTTCAAATTTGAATATATAATGGGTAAAATTGGTAGCCCTTTTTGGTAGTTTTTTCCATACAACTATTTTTTATGCACATTGATACACATACTGAATGCATATGTTTGTATATATTCTCTAAGAACGAGTTTTCGAAAACTTAAATTCTTACGGGATTAAAGGGGGTAAAAACGGGTAAATTCGGTGTTCTTATATCTCCGAATCTAAGTAAGGTAGAAATAAAATTCCAAAAGCGTCATAATAAGATAGAAAAATGAGTGGATAAGTGTTTTGTACTTTTTTGAAATTTGTACATTTAGGGGCCGAAAAAGGGTTAAAATAAAATTTTGGTACTTTTTTCTTAACCATTTATATTTTAAAGTAAAGGTACTTTTTCGAAAACATACTTTTTTGAAAATGTAGTTTTAAAGTACCTTTTGAAAAATTATTTTTTGGAAAGGTTACTTTTTGAAATGGTACTCTTTTGAAAATGGTTACTTTTTGAAAAGTTACTTTTTGGAAAAGGTCCTTTTTTGGGCTCTGTACACCAAAAGTGTAAATTAGTCTTATCGTTTTCGATACGCTGTCCGTCAGTCCGTCTGTCTTGCTCTCTGTCACAGGCTGTTTTCTCGAGAGCCGTAAGAAGTAGGGGCTAAAGATTAAAGGATGTTCTAAAGCGAGCAACGAAACATGTTGAAATACTAATGTTATATACAGGCTCTTTTATATAGACTCTCGAAATTTCCAAAGATAGAGTTAATTGGTGTAGTCTGTAGAATATTTAACACAACAAAAATTAAAGGGAGTTCTGAAAGTTAATGTAATTTTGACTATGTAGTTTAAACAGTTTGCTGTATCTTAGAAACCGTAAGAGGCAAACTCTTGAAATTTTAAAAAACTCTAAAGCTAAAAAATTCTAGAATTAAAAACGTCAAAACGAAAAATCGCCAAAATGAAAAAGCCCTAAAATGCAAAAATTCGCCAAAACTGAAAAGATCACCAAGAAAACTAACCCATTTTATGGCTATTTTTAAATGAGCTAACTAATTTTTCTATATATGCATAACAATAAATGCGAACCAATATTTTAAAAAACATTGCAATCAAAGGAAATACAATTTCAGCTTATCTGTTGGTCACGTTTTTTGCAAATATTTGCCAAGTGTGACCGTACCTTTAAGCTTCCACTTAATAACGGCAAACACAATTAGTATTCAATTAAATTTATTTACAGCGTTTCGAAGTTATCATCCTGATAGATTTTTTTGTATTTTCACCACTGCTTCCGCCATATGTTTGGAAGAAAAATGGAAATTTTTCTGAAATTTCATGAATGCAGTTTGAAGTTAATATGTTTTTAGTGAGAGTAAAAAATCTTGTTTTGTGCTGCATTAGCCACTTTTTTATTTTATTTTTAAAAAGTAGCTGTCTGTGCTGCATGTGTATACTAGCTGCTGTGTATTGAGTAGTGTTTTCCATTCGGGATTTCCCGGAAAAAATTCCCGGATCCCGCACATTTTCGGGGGAAAAAATGCCGGGAATTCCCGAGATTTTTTAATATTATTTTTAGTGAAAAATATGAAAATTAAATTAAAAAAATAGTCATAATTCAAATTCTTTGGATTAAAACCCATACAGTTCGACTAAATACATAATTCCAATTGCTAATACTAAAGGCATGTAGCATTAAAATATGCTTTCCAAATAATTCAATATGTTTCCAAATAATATCAACAAAAATAAACACATACATTCATATGAACCCTAAACTTCGAAGCCCAAAGGATTTGAAACTAGGTATGAGAAAAGGAAAAAGCAGAAAAAAAATGTTTGGCTAAGACAAGAATCAAATATGTCGAAATTTCTAAGCTACCAAAAAAAAGAGCTTAATTAAGTTTGGAAAAATTTTCACCCTTGTAAAGAGCTTTATGCAAATTGGTTTAAAGCTGGATATTTATCTGCTTGACTTTGGGGGATTAGAGTAGAATAACAACTCTGCTGATGGAATTGTAGTTGATCCCGAAAATATCATGGTGTTAAGTTCGACCCTTATACAAAGTCAAGTATTGTAGCAGATCCGTTGGCGAAGTAAAAATAACTAATAAAATGGCTACACAGCTTATATAAATTAATGCCTCTACTTGACACCAGAGGGGCTGCAGCACAGCTAAAAAACGCCTAAAGGCAGAGTTGTTAATGAAGTAAGCTTTCTATCTCTCTCCTACTTCACCATCTGTTCTCACTACACTATCCCTTTCCCAAAAGAAGTTAACACATTAATTAATTAACTGGTATTAATTGCCTGATTGTGTTACTTCTCTTTCAAAAAAAAAGAGTTTGTCTTTTTAACCGACTTCAAAATAACATTAAATTAAAAATTTTAAAAACCCCCGAAGAAAATAGATGATAACTTCAAAACGGCTGGACCAATTTTCTTTAAGCATAGGTTGGAAGATTTTGTATCAAGTCACCTTTCAAACAAAATTTACTAAATTAAAATCGAGCTAGAGACACAGAGATTCAACAGGACACAACTAGAAAAGATGTGATATCTTCTAAACGGCTGGACCAATTTTATTCAATTATAGCTAAGAACACTCTCAATCAAGTCACCTTTCAAACAGAAAAAGCTAAATCAAAATCGGTCCAGCCGTTTGGTCTGTACGAGGGTTCGTACATCCACACAGATACATAGACACGCACTTCAAACTTAGAACACCCCTTTTTTTAGTCGGGGGTTAAAAAGTAGAAAGGTTATCAATTCGTCATGTATTTTATCTTTTTATGTATGTTCCCTCAAAACTCCGCCATTTATGAACCGATTTCGAATTTTTTTTCTCTCTATTCAAAAGGATGTACTTCCAGATTGGTCCCGTTGAAAAGCGGTCTGTGCCACGCCCATGCAAAGTAAATATTCTTTTTAAACAACTTCTACTAAACTAATTCTTATGAAACTTTGCATACACCTTTAGTTATCGTTACAATACATTATTTTTAGAATATTGGGCAGTGCCACGCCCATGAAAAGTACTTCTACTTAGGCGATTCTTATCAAACTTTGCATACATATTTAGTTATCGTTACTACAATATAATATTGTGGTTAGAAAAGTGGGCAGTGCAACGCCCATGAAAAGTAAATATTCATTTTAACTACTTCTACTTATCTGATTCTTATGAAGCTTTGTACACACAATTAGTTCTCGTAAAAGTACATGATGATAAAATATGGGGGCGCCTTTATTGTAGTCGGTTTTTTTTTTGCAAGAATTATTCAATTATTACATGCTTTGAAATTTTTTCTCAATAATTTTTTTCTCAATTTAATTTAATTTTTCTACCAAAAAATTACTTCAGTTTTGCTTAGCAATATGAATTGATCATTACTAGCCTATAATATAAAGCATGAATCATATAAATATTTTTTCTGCTTACAAAGCTAGAGTAATTATAAAAAAGTCCAAAATTGGTAAAATGATTACTTTGGGTGGCTACTAGTCAGAGGTTAAAATTAAAAAGCATGCGGCACGGCACGCACACCTACATATTTGTTAATTTCAATTGGAATTACTATGTGAAGAACTGAAACTATATTTTTTTACCTAACTTGTAGTGCATTAATAAACTTATTTAATAAAAAATCTCAGGAATTGCTATTTGTTTTTTGTTCATCTAGGCGCACAGTAGTGCGCCAGGCCATGTTTATACATTAAGTTAAATAATATATCGTATCGCTTCGTACTGTGCGGGAATTACCAGGAAATTGAAAAGTCAATCCCACTTTCCCGGAAAATGAAAAAACCGGAAAAAGAAATACTCTACTACTGAGTAACTTGTTATTGAGATGAAATTTCCTACTGTTTATTGAAAATGAGCGTATAAATGTTATTAGAAACAGTATTTATATGGAATAAAAAGTAAATATTAATTAAACTTGGTATTCTACTTGATTTCTGTTTTTTATTTATTTATTACCCCCGACAAAAAAGGAATGGTGTTATAAGTTTGTAGTGTGTGTCTGTGTGGATGTACGAACCCTCGTACAGACCAAACGGCTGGACCGATTTTGATTTAGTTTTTTTTCTGTTTGAAAGGTGACTTGATCGAGAGTGTTCTTAGCTATGGTTGAAAGAAATTGGTCCAGACGTTTAGAAGATATCACATCTTTTCTAGATGTATCCTGTTGAATCTGTCTGTGTGTCTTTGACATCGTAGCTCCCAAACGGCTAGCTAGCTCGATTTTAATTTAGTAAATTTTGTTTAAAAGGTGACTTGATACAAAATCTTCCAACCTATGTTTAAAGAAAATTGGTCCAGCCGTTTTGAAGTTATCGTCTATTTTCTTCGGTGGTTTTTAAAGTTTTTAATTTAATGTTATTTATTTTTTTTATTTAAAAAAAATTGTTTTATTAAAAAATTTTTTATCAAAATTGATAATATCGACCACAGTGAATGCCTGATATCTCAGAAACCAGAAATAATTTCGCGAAACAGATTTCGGATTCTGAAAGAAGGTATTCCAAATATATATACCCCATACCTAACTAAATTTTTTTATAAATCGTCGGCGGACCAAAACAGCAATGAGGTCGCGATATGTATAACATATCTAATTTTGATGCAGAAATAATCATTGCTTTATTATTTTAAGCAAATACTATAAAAGCAAAAGCATTACGCGCCAAATAAAACTGAAAAGCAAATACATATCGAGGGCTTATATTCAAATAGTGCTATCCACATGCGAACAATTTTCTTATGATGGCAAAAAGTCGTTTCGTTCTCTCGTTATTAAAGTTTTGAACAATTAATATTTTACAATATTATTTTATTTTGTATTATTAAAAGATGGATTGTGCAAAACTTTAGTAATGCGAGAACGACATGACTTTTTGCATCCTAAAAAAATTGTGAACTAGTAGATAGCACTATTTAAATATAAGCCCTCGATATGTTAAAAAAAGCATGCTTAAACTACAGAAATATTTAAATTTAAAACTAAACAAAATATTCAGATTAAAACAAGCAACAGACCAGCGGTGTTCGATAAAATTTCTATCTAATGCACCCATTTTGCCAAAATGAAAATAAAACATAAATAAGGAGTTTACGTGTAAAAGAAAATAAAGCAAAGTTTGTATTCAACAACAAAATGCGTTAAATTAAGTCTATACATAATCGAAAATAAAGCGTTTTAAAGGAATATTTATATGGAATTGTAAATAAATAGAGTTGTACAAATTAAGAAGACATATAATTGAAATTTAAAATCTGAAAAAAAAAGTTTTGTCTACATATTTTTTCCATTTTTTATGAATATCAAACAAAACTTTTTAATATTGTGAGATTGAATAAATTTGATTTTTAAACGATCAATAGGAGAAACTATTTTGTTGATCGCTAGAAGTTTAACTACGTATATTTTTCTTTTGTTAATATAAATTGTTTTCATTGAATTTTGTTTTGATTTTGGTTCATTTGCTGAAACCGTTTATCAAATCGACCCATACCTGTTGTATGGTTTTGGTCATAGTTACAATTCCGGGTGCACTTGAGACAATACCCGCCGGCAATGAAACAGCATGATTAGATTTTATAACTAATGTTTGGGTTTGTGTGGCACCTACTGATTGTTGCTGGTTTTGGATATTTGTCGGATTGCCCGGTTGCTGGCTGGCTGTTTGCAAAACTTGATGATGCTGAACTTGTACCTGTTGCGGCAATGAATGATGTTGCTGCTGCCCAGCAGCACTTGACGTTATTGTCTTAATTGTTGTCGTATTCGGCAATTGCGACGTGGATATAATCGAACCGCCATGAGCGCCACCAATATTAATGGTTCCATTTGGCAATGCTTGACTTGTGAATGTTATACGATTGCCGGGTGCAGCTTGTGTCGGTTGGTTTGAATTCATTGCGTTGAAGATGTGAATGTTGAATGTTTTGATTATTTGGTGGTTTTGATAATTATATATTTTCTTGTTTATATTATAATTTATTTAGTTTTGTTGACGCAATTATTGTTTGACAATGGAGTAAAAATCACTTCAATGAGATCTTAAATCTGAACAAATCTACGCTCTAAAGAACGTCGATTAAAGTTACAGTAAGCAAATCACAACTTTAACGCTTGTTCAGCGTAATTTTAGTTGAGAGTTTGCTTGTTTGTGTGGTAATATAGTTTATGTTTCTGTTAATTATATTATTAGATGTTTCATGATTGCAGATTTTAATTTCTGGTTTTTCAGTATATTTTTTCACTTCTTCTTAATGTAACATTACTGAGTTTTGAGAATATGGTGGCTTGTAGTTCTATGTTTCTTAAATTCTTCTTGTATAACTTCTGTTATTCTGTAAATTTAGCGAATTTGTTGCTCATTTAGTTGTCACTGCCACCTTTAAATATAAAATTAAAGAAAATCATTAAAGTATTTCGAAATGTATAATGTAGCAGTATGTATTATTTGAAGTTAAATATGTATGTATATATCGATGGCTTAATATAAAAAAGATGTATCTCGAATTTTTTCGAAATAGTGTTTATAACATAATCTGGTAGCCAGCCAACTTCTAAATACACCCTCCCTAAAGAAATAAGTGAGCTACTGTTGAACATAACGTTTTCTAGCTTTTATTCAATTTTTCCTTCTCCTGTAAAATAACGAAAATTCGTATTATGACTTCTTTATATTACACCCCGTCTTCACGAGACATAATTTTGTTCTAACATTCTAACATTTGTTCTAAACATCAGGAAAATGTTAATGCTATTTTTTCATATCGACTTCGACTTTTGCCAAGACAAATCAATGGCTCGTGAAGACGCTATGTTAAGATATCAATATATAATAAACAAAGTAAGAGAAAATTATATTAAAGGGGTTTTTGTAACTAATCGTAGGCGTCACGTCAACACGGCAGAGAAAAATTGCGGTTTGCCTACTCGTTTTCGACAACAATTGACTACTATTGATAGCCTCTTACTATTTCCTAAGTCTTAGATAATTGCAAGAGCATATTAAAAGCACTCATTATTTGTAGACAACGACTAGACAAGTCCCAATGTTTTGTTGTTACATAATGAGAATTAGCTACTGGCTTGAGCTTTTCATATGTTTACATGTTCATATATACTTAATTATAAAAATTAAACCAAAAAATTTTGACTGAAGTAGAACAAAAAATCAGAAATATGGTCATGAAGAAAAATAAACAAACGGTAACACTGGGAATTGCTGTGATAAAACAGCAAATTAACATGAACTTAAGAGATTTAATTCTCGTATGTGCCCTTTCACATTACCGAAATGTTCGAAAACGATGTTTTCAAATTCACTCCAAAAGTTTTTGTCGAATATATTTTCTTTATTCTCTCTTCATGACAGAAATTAGAATACTGCGTCGAATGTCGCGAATTTGAACCGTTTAAATGGTTCGGGAGATATTCGTGTCTATCATGACTTTCACATCCGTGTGAAAGTGAATCTTTGCTGAATGTCTTGGTGTCCTGATATTCACTTTCCAACAATTTTTTTTTCGTTTTACTTCCAAACTCATAAAGCTAGTAAATGCAAATACTGAAAATTAACTTTTTTTTACCGATAAAAAATTCATTTAATTAAAAAACTTAGTTTTTGGATTAATTTTGAAAGTTTTAACAAATATTTATTCGAAATTAATACAGGAAACCGAGATATATAAAACATTCCTATATTAACTACCAATCTTGCAAAAATATTCAAAAGTATGATGCACTGAGTTGGAACACATGTTTTTAAATATATTTTATGCATGGGAAATAAAAGTAGCACTATGGGATGGGAATATGAAATATGTATATATTATAATAAAAAAAAGAAAAATACAAAAATTATGTTGTTTGGTGACACTAGCGGAGTTTCGAAAAATTTCACTCTAATTGAATTAGTTCGAAAGTCATGACAGACACGATTGCCGTCGAAATTTTTTTTAATTTGTTTTTTTAATTACATAATTCAAAAAACCAAAAATCGTTTTATATTGTTGGAATTTTAAGATTTATAGATTTTTTTTTAATTTTTTGGGTCTGTCTGTACGTGAAATTGATTTTCCAAATCCCCCAGCAAAGTTAGAGACTTCGGTGTTGGACTGATATATCATGATTCGGCATAGATTAAAAAACAGGTAAAAGTGCCATATTGGCACTTTTATTGAATCGTAATTTATTACACTCTACAGATTTGATTTCGCCGCCGCATATACTTCACACCCTTGGCACTTCCGAATTTAATTGTCTTGTTGATGGTTGTGCGAGGATCCCTCTTCTGCGGTTTCCTTGAGGGTTCAGTCAATGGCTTGGTGCTTTGCCAATGCCCAGTCTGCTGTCGAAAATGGTTTCAGACCATAATTTTTCGGAGACGGTGGTTTACATGTATGGTTAAAAATCATCAGTAGACTTCAACCATATTTGTGGATACGGTAAGAGGTTTTGAAACATTTCGACTTGCACTTGCCAACTTAAGTGCATTAAGAACGAGTATATTCTTAACCTGTCTTACACTACCTCTTGACGAGCAATGAACAAAACGTCGGCGCAGAGCTGTTAACAAAAATTTGTTAAGGTCTTTGTTGTGTAGAGTACATAGAATATTTTTGTTAGGCCTAGTCATATTATTTTAAGGTGGTGCGGCAGAGATAGCAAATTTCATTTGTTTGATGTCTCTATTTTTCGTATTGAAAACAACACTTGTTGTTAAGACATTGAGGCTTATTTGTCCCTTAATTTTATATGGAGTTTGACAGCCACCGTACAACAAGTAAGCTTGTTGTTTTTGTATTGTTGTATTTGTTGCAGCCGCGCTGCCACCTTGTAAAATGAATTCGCCTTGGTACGACTTATGTATATCGATAAATTCAACAACCTTTCGTTGGTTTTTTAAATAAAACACTAATATTCCCCCTTATCGTAGTTGGCGTTTTTATGGCGAAAATTTGGCGTTTTGTACTAGATTAAAGAAAAATGTTGCTTATTTTCTTTAATCGACTACAAATTGTCGAATTTGAAGTCGAAAAACGCCAACAACGATAAGGTCCATTATCATTTTGCACTGACCTGCACCTAAGACGTGTTTGCGCATTAATTTTTGTACCATTCCCAGATAACTATTAAAAGCTGTTTTACTCTATCTCACAATCCTTTCTGTAGAAAATGCATCAATGATCATATGTCTATGAAAATTAAAAAAAAGCAATAACAACACATTATATCAGGGTTGCATTTTGTGCAAAAGCCGAACAGCTTGTGGAATAGTCCAAAAACAGTTTAAGTACAGCCCATCATTTAAGCTATGTACATTCATTTATTAAGCGCCTACCAAAAAAGAGGGGTGTTATAAGTTTGTAGTGTGTGTCTGTCTGTACAAGTCATCGTACAGCCCAAACGGGTGGACTGATTTGATTTATTTTATTTTTTATTTTCTGTTTGAAAGGTGACTTAATCGAGAGTGTTCTTAGCTATGTTTGAAGAAAATGGGTCCAGCCGTTTAGATGATATAACATCTTTTCTAGATGTATCCTGTTGAAACTGCGTCTTTGACACCGTAGCTCCCAAACGGATAGATCGGTTTTAATTTAGTAAATTTTTGTTGAAAGGTGAATTGATCCAAAATCTTCTAACCTATGTTTCAAGAAAATAATTTCAGCCGTTTTGAAGTTATCATCTATTTTCTTCGGGGTGTTTACAATTTTTAATTCAATGTTATTTCTTTAAATACTGTTGATACATACGTAAATATATTTTTACTTAAACAAAATCCGAACAAAAACATAAATGTGAAAATAAGGCCAATTTCTATCCAAAAATGTCGGTCGTAAAAAGTACTGAGATCAAAATAAGGACCAAGTTCTTGATAGGTAGAATACCATCTCATTTCTATGCAATCTTTAAGAAGTATTGAGAAGCATTTATCACTTATCACTTAAAATAACACCTTTTTACGAACAACATTGATTTTTAGATTTACCTAATTTTATATAAAAGAAAATTGTTAAAATTAAACATTTTCATTTTTAATTGTGTTTTTGTGGGGTTTTCTTTTTTAATATTTTTTAATGTTTATTTCAGTTCCTATGATTAAAGTTTGTTACATGCCGTCTACATTAGACATGAAATGCTGCTAAGACATGATGTTATGAAAGCGTTGTTAGAAGAAATGTTCTAACAACCATGTTAAGACATGAAGAACTCAATAACATGAGCAGTCTACACTTAACATTAACATGATGCTATGTGTTAATGTTGGTCATTTCATGTCTAATGTAGACGTAGAGTTATGTTCGGAAATTTGCGAATCTAATATCATCTTCGATTTTAAAATCGATTTTGATTAATCGATCTTGAAAATCGAAACGAAAAAGGTTGATGGAAAAATCGAAAATCGATTTTTGAGTCTGTTTATCATTCCCTAGCATACATATGTACTAACGTACACATACTTAAAAAATTAAAATTATCTATGTATACATACCCACCCAGGAAAATAAGCCGACGTTGTCTGAACCAGACAATTCTGACAAATATCTGACTTTTTCTGATAGATATTTCTGAGAGATTTCTGACTGATGTCGTACAGATGTGTCCAAGTTGTTATAATGAGGAGATAAAAAACTTAATAAAAAGCAAGCTTTTATGATTATAAAACTATTTTTTTTCTGGGTATTATCATTAATAATAAAGTCTGAATAAATAATACTATCCAGAAAAAACAGTTTTTTGCAATCACAATACGTAGTTTCCCGGTTTAACGAACATTCGATTCTGCGAACATCGCTTTTAACGAACATTTCAAGATCAATTCGCTCCATTGATTATCTTATATAACGAACAAAAATATTTTTTTGTGTTCAGTTTAACGAACAAATAAGATATGAATCTTATTTGTTCGTTAAACTGAACACATTAGTTAAAAAAACTTATTTTAAGAAATTTCTTATACAAATAACTAAAAACAAAGCGAGTAGAAAAAAGTACCGCTATCCTACAATAAAAAATACAATTCTAGTTATTTATTTATCCATAAACTGGTTATTCTACATAAGTACTGCGTATAACATACTTTTCAGTTTAACGAGCGGGTCTGACAAAGTACTGCTTCGTTAAACCGAAAAACTCTGTACTTTGCTTTTTATTAAGTTTTTTATCTCCTGTAAAATTTTTAAAAATTATAATAGGCCCTTTTGCATTTTATATGACGATATGTAAGTATATAAATTTAATTTTATATCAAAGTAGAGGTAGTAGAACAATGGTTTTTAAAAACATTGGAATCAAGTTTCAAGAATCAAAGTTTAGGCATATGTATACATAATGGAAAAACAAAACATTTTCAAAAGGCTTTTTTAAATCATGCACTTAAATTAACAGAAAAATATGTAATTTGATTTCGGTTTATCTACTATGAAAACAACAAGTGTTAAATACAGTACTTTTAGTTTATAGAAATCTCCTAGGTATCATATATAACAATGACACTGAAAGAGATGTTGACCAGTTTTAAAATATAATAATAGCTCTTGTATAGGCATGCAAATAGGAAAATCCCCTAAATATAAATGTATGCCCTCTAAATTTCCCCCTAAGGATTTTAACCCCTAAATGAAATAAGACCACCTAAATCAAGGGGGAACCCCGTAAGCTGGCAACTCTAATTAGTATATAGGTACCTCAAAAATACCTCTGCAATAGAACTTTTCAAGGCTTTTTAGGATATTCCTAGACAAAGGATTAACAAAAAACCCGACTGAGATAGAAATAAAAACGTACATACATATGTATGTTCATACATGTGTAGTTAGTTGGGTACAAAACACAATGCTGGATTAGCACATCAAACAGATAAATAAAAATCATGTTGTTAATGAAATAGCGTTATACTGTTGACCTATGTAGCATCTTGTTTTTGTTGCTATTTATTTTTTGGTTAAAGTTGTCAATGTCACAAATATGTTGTTGCTATTTTTTAATATTTGCTTTCTTGTTATTAATTTTTGTTGTTCATCGTATCCCCAATTTAAGCTGTTGCTTGAATAAAATTAATTTTAACAACTGTATGGTGCTTCTTAAAAGTTTCATATTTAATGACACTTTAGAAATTATTTGCTTAAAAAAACAAATATTTTATATAAATTTGTTTCATATTTCATAAACTGATTCTTGTTTAAAGCTTACCTGTTTATTAATATACATAAATTATTTTTGGAATACGAAAGCAATCACCCGCACACCTATTTTTCATATACCAATGTCAACATTTAGCATTAAATAAAACATAGAAAATATAAGTAGACACTTGTGCTATTCAAATTACAGCAGCATATTTACAAATGATCATTCGAATTGTTGACTAGCTATTGGGCTGGCTGATAAAAAAATCCTTGCATGCCATTACATCTGCTAGTGTTGTTTATGCTGCCTTCAATAAATTTTCCAAGCTTTAGTGGAGGAGCTAAATTGGTCTGTATAATTTTTTTTCCCAACTTTGATAATTATGTGTCTCTCTCAATATAAAATGTTCACTTTTTCTATCGTGCCACACTTTTATTTGCACATTTCGTCACATTTATTTGGCCGTTTTACTTTTTTGTTATGGGTTATTTCTTTATAGAAACGAATTTTCTCATAACTTGTTGTATTATTGTCAATATCTTTTGATTTTTGTGAAAATATGTGTAATCTTTGATTTAATGCTGTTATTTAGACAAATTATGGTTGACAATGGAAATTCAATGAACTCAACAACGTCACTATCATCAACGGCAAATGCAGAGCAGCACTGGAAGAATTTAAGTTTGCTGCTTTATTTTGATTTTGATGTACAAAAAATTTGGCAGAAGACGACGCCGCCATTTTCTCGAACGACGTGTTAAAAGAAATATGATAATAATTGTAATAGATTAAAGAGATTTTCAGAAATGCAACCCTGATTCACTGGAAGCAGTAACTGTGCTACCAGACTGCTTAATAATAAATTATTGTACTAATTATGAAATTTTGAAGGTAAACATGATCTCTGTGCGAAAATGGCAGAATTTTATAGGTTTTAAAAACACCGGTATGGTATGCATTTTAAAAATACTAATTACTAAAATTAGGGTATTTTGTATCTGAGAATATTAAAAAAAATTTCTACAATCGGCTGTTGTATTTGGTTACTGTCAACACTGTGAAAGCATATTATTTTTTCTTTGACATTACTTTTTTTACATCTACCTTTATCACGTCATCCGCTATAAAATATAATAGTGCCACCTAGCTGTGCAAATAACTTCGGAGTACCCAGATTTTAGATATGTATATTTGAGGAATAGTGTCCCAAAATTCCAGAATTGGTTTTAGCCCAAAATATTTTACTTGATGGAAAGATATAACTTTATTTCTTTAATTACTAAAGTCTATAACACAAGCTTTTCGAAATGCATAGGAGATAATCCTTAAGCCTTCCTATATTTTAGTTTTTTAAAGACCTTGAAAGTTATACTCACACAGCTGCTAAAAATGTATTATAAATGTATTATAAAAGTGTTCTTTCTTAAAAATAGGTATATAATTTTAGAAATCTCACTTTAAAACTAACGGCCTTTTTCACAATGTACGATTTGAAGTTAACGTGGATTTTAACGGCAAGTTTTGATGCCGAACTTGCCGTTAAAGTCCAGGTTAACTTTTAATCATACATTGTGAAAAGAAACAGAAGTAGTGTACGTATTTCAACACCAACAGCTTTTAGATATATGTACATCAAATGAATTTTGAAATTTTTTAAATAAAATATATGAGTATGAGCGTATGAGATGGCAATTGATTCTGACAAACCTTTTGTAGCTTTATGATAAGATATATACTTAAAGTATCGAATCATGTCGCTTTTTATGTTTATATATGACTTAAAATTACTGGCAAATGCTAGATATTCAGGTATGTGATGGAACGATTGTTTTGAAAAGGTGTGATGAATTGCGACCAATCTTTTCATTTAGTTTTGAGCTAATCTCAAACTACTGGCTATTAAAAAGCACTCTAGAAGATAAAATATAAACAATGTAATAAAAATGTGAAGAGAAATTTGTCAAAAAAAGGTTGAAAAAAACTAATTTGAAAATTATTGACAAAACGAATATAGGAAACACATCACACCTTTTATCGCTTTCAAATCGTTTTTGTGTCTAAATCGTTTTTCGTCACATACATTATTTGTTACGCAGATTTGATTAGATGCCACAATTTTGGACATAGCGGTTACGATTCCTGGTTACTAAGTATGTACAAGTGATCGTCCTACTGGATGTAGAGATGGTGGAGTTGCCATTTGTATTGCTCAAAATATTAAATATAAAGCTATCTATAAGAGCAATGAATATTTTTCTTGTGAGGGATTATTTATTGAACACGGGATCTAATATAGTGGCTATTGGCGTGGCTTATCTTCCTAGCGGAAATCTAAGCCTTTTCGAGGAATCATTCAGTGATATATTTGTTCGTTATAAAGGCTTAATTCTAGTAGGTGACTTTAATGATTCAGTTAACATAACCAATTCTATTGATACTCGTTTGCTTTGCACCCTTTTCGGTCTGACCTGTTGGCACAATTCATTCACAGTTCCGCTTCCCTTATTGACTTTTTTCTTATCAGTCATGTCATTACAGTTAACACCTCTGCACAATTTCAGATATTTAAACAAATAGAATGTAAAGCAAACTGTCAGATAGCGTATACATTTATTTAGTATTTTATAAGCAGTAGCAAAGCAATTAGACTCCATAGACTATGTGTAATATACAACCAAAGCTATGATAACCTCCAGATTTAAATTACGTGCAATATCAATGGAAGAACAGAAAAATATATGCAGAAGCCTAAGAAATAAAACAAATTATAATAAAATATCAAGTAAAATTATATTAGATAACTGGGGTATAATAAGAAAATTCTTGTTGTACACAGTAAACAAATATTTCCAGAAAATTGGAAAGAATCAATTATAACATCACTTGAGAAAGTAACGAAAACAAGGAACGTCAAATAACTTCACTAAAAATATGTAAAAACTTGTTGAAAGAACAGTAAAAGATCAACTGCAAAAGTATATAGAATCTAACATTTTGCCAAAATGCCAATCCGGACTTAGAAAAAAGCATTCGTATGAGACAGCAGTAAATTATGTAGTTTGCAGATGGAAAAACGCCCAGATAAATAAGGATATATTATGTCTTTCGTAACATTTAAGCGTAGACTTACTGATTTTTTTCAATTTGACTACCGCTTATTTTAATGATTATTTGGATTGTATCCATGTTTCTTTCATATTTGTATTGGTGTTGTTAGCATGTTATGTATGCTGTACTTATCTATAGATATCTTCCTTTTTTTTGAACAATTAGATTAAAAATATCATGTTTGCCTCATAGTATGTACATATATAAATACTTATAGCATTATTTTATTGGCCAATGGGCCACATATATTACTGATAGGAGTAACTGAATAAAAAAAAAATATTTACACAAGAAACCCAATAATACGTAAAAATTTACGAATTATAGGAGTTTTAGAATTAACAACATGTCGGTTTAACGTAAAAAATACACGCACGTTATTTTTTTTTTGTTTACATAATTTATATTCATTGAAATAATCATTGGTACCGTTTTATATACCTCCTAGGAATCTTAGGTTGTCTAAGCTACTTCATGTACCCTTTCATAGGACTAATTATGAACGTAATGGTACTTTAACAACTGCCTTTGTTCAGCTCAGAGATTAATTTAAATTTAAAAAAAAATTTCTCAATTTTCTATCGAATTCGGCACTGAGAAATCTGAGTTTAAGCTACTAATTTTTAGTGTAATAAAATAACTTAGTAAAATAACTGTAACTTATAAACTGTAAAGATCATTTTGTATATATTTACGTTTTACACATACTTCATTGTTAATTTAGGTATTTATACAATATAGCTATAGGTATTTTTGTTATCTTAGTCTGTAA
The DNA here is from genome assembly GCA_956483635.1 of Panzeria rudis. Taxonomy (NCBI): domain Eukaryota; kingdom Metazoa; phylum Arthropoda; class Insecta; order Diptera; family Tachinidae; genus Panzeria; species Panzeria rudis. Next base: position 156,124,489 of record OY101448.1, on the reverse strand, counting down.
GGATTTTGTATCCATAGACTGAAATAAATAAATAAATAAATAGTTTGGGTCGAACGTAGCCCATGGTGTGTAAATAAAGAATTAATAATTTTTTTAAATAATGTTAATAGCTTGAACCAAGAGCATATCTATTTTTTTTAATTCTTTGTGCTTATTGCTTCGCGCATCGAATTATAACAGGTTATTAACGAAAACAGCAAAAAGAAGCGATTTATAAGAGGTTAAAATGAGATCTTATATTGGAAAAGAAAATTCGAATTACTGAGGGGACTTATATGCATGTAAATTTCAAGATTTAATGCGACTTCAAGTAGTGAATGTTAAGTCGATTTCGATCGTAGTCGAAAATCGACTTTCAATGCAAAAAAACATTTTTTTTGTAATCGATTTTGAGTTGTCAGCTATATATTGAAATCGGCTTTTACCTCTGATTAATCGAAATTAGACAAACAATGAAGCTTAGAAAAGTTGTCTGAACTATATACATTTCCATGCTTCAATATATAACATAAGAGTCGTTTCTCGACTTTTAGTTATTTTATAAACAAAAACCTATGATTGGTTTTCAATTTTCTTTACTCCATTTGCTTTTGCACACTTGCAATAAAAAAACAAATAAAAGGTTTCATGAAATATTTAATCGTGTAAATTTAGTATTAGAAATAAAAGGGAAAGAAACCAATATTAAATTGTTGCGATGAAATATTTCATGAAATTTTCTTCAAGAAAATGTTCTTAGTTGCTTATTGCAAGCGCAAAAAACAAATCCAACTTTTCAATCCAACATGTTTTCCAGTCCGTTCTATTAGCAAATACAGAACTTTCATGCCACAAATTTCAGGAAATATTTCATCGTGTAAATTTCGTCTAACTAATATATATACAAACAAATAAAAATCGACTATAAAACAATCGATTTTTACCCACGATTAATCAGTTAATCGGAATGGAAAATGGTTGATCGAAAAGTCGAAAATCGATTTTTTGCTTCGTTTATTATTCAATGTTTTCAAGGCACCGCTGGTTCTTTGCGAATTATTGCAATTGTCATCTATATACAATCAGGTTTCATTAATGGGAACAAATGTACTTTAGTGAAGTTGCTTCAAACAAAATAAAAACTATCCTATGTGATAGAAAATTGAAAAATAAGAAGAAAAGATAAATAAAAAAGTTGGCAGCAACCTATATTTTCCGAATTATGGGCCTCTGAACTTTTCATATAAAACTGTAATTATGCATTACATTTATGAATTTAACAGGTCAATATTGGTGTAATTTAAAAGCTGTTGCATATTATAGTTATTTTTATCAATTAAAACGCTACTAAACACAACTAAATATGTGTACAGTTTTGAAAAAACTTTGTTTTTAATTTTAAAGAATCCCTACATAGCCGGCCTTTGGCCGTGCTCAAAGACTTCTCCTTTAGATATGTCGAATAGCGGCTTCGCTAGAGATGTCCTGCATAGCCGGCCTTCGGCCGGGCTTAAAATTTTTCTCCTCTAAGTATGTCGAATAGCGGATTCGCTGAAGAATGATTCCCTACATAGCCGGCCTTCGGCCGGGCTCAAGCATTTTCTCCTCTAGATATGTCGAATAGTGGTTTCGCTGAAGAATGATTCCCTGCATAGCAGGCCTTCGCACGGACTTAATGATGCTTCTTACTAAAGATTTTCTGCATAGCTTTTAAATGACACCAATATTGACCTTCAGATTCATAAATGTAATGCATAATCACAGTTTTATATAAAAACTTCGGAGGCTCACAACTCTGAAAATATGGGTTGCCGCCAACTTTTTTATTTTACATTTTCTTCTTATTTTTCAATTTTCTATCACATAGGCTAATTTTTACTAAGTAAATTTAAGCCTTTTATTCTTCGGTGGGATTTACAGGAAGCCGTCTTAGCTTGACTTTGTTATTATTCTTAGCCTTTAACTATGAACAAGGTGTCTTAAAGAACATTCCGATTTCATGTTTTACTAACTTTTGTTCCACACCTTTCATTTTTATATCATAGTCATAACTTTTAATTTTATAATAACTGATGTGAATAAGCCGCGCACATAAAGTTTGTGTGACCCCATGTCCATGTTAAAAAAAGTTACGTACAAAATTAGACAATAAGTTTATTTGTTTTTACGCAAAAGAGACAAAGGGAAATGAAACGGTAACACACCAGTATGTTCTCTTGAAATTCGTTTGATTTCTTATTCTTTCTCATTCACATTGTGTATAACTTCATGCAAAAAAAAATTATTTTCTTAAGAAACATTTTATCAATAATACTTTCATTGTGTGAACGCTAACGAAAGTTCAAAGGAAAATAAGTGATGTTTATCAATAAGACTTGCGTATGTGAATTGGGACTTAAAAGCTAACTTACTGAAAAAGTAAGGCGTTTTGTGAATCCCGTCTTTTCTTAATCCAAGTAAATGGCAACTACATCCATCTGGCAGCACAGTTTCTGACAGTTGCTTTATTAGCACATTCTCCAAACCGAACAAAATAGAAGGCCAAATGGCGTACAAAAACAACACGACGAACAAAATTAGGTACAGAAACGCAACAAAATTACTAGACAAAAAACAATAAACGAACAAACAAATTGGAATGCCAATAAAAAGATGAGGAGGAAAAAGTTTGTGGAAGAAAGAGGAAAAAGAAAAATGAGACTGGTTGGACGGGCAGACGTAGATGATAATAGAGCTTCACATACATTGCTGATGATTCGGCTGAAACAGTACACATACAATTGATTTTACGGATAGCGAATGAAGCCGAAAAAACATGATGGAAAAAACGACCGACGGTAAAAAGAAAACGATGGTCTCGTAAGAGCCGCATTTCAAATGAATTGAACACCACCATACATAATTTCATAAATTTTTTTTCAGGCTTCCATTCAACAATGAATTGTTTGAATATTACGAATCCCTTTCTTTAATTAGAAAACTAGTTAACAGATTGCTTATACGAGTGTAATTTTCCATATGTATGTATTAATCACCTTGTATTTTTATTCCTTTCGTTGAGAATTATGTATTTGGAGTTTATTCTTATGTATATTAATCCAATCGCCGCTGTTGATTGAAACCTTAGTGAGATTTCAAAGCGGGATATAAAGCATTTAGTGAATAAATTTCACTTCACATACACTCACTTTGTGGCACTGTAAAATTTTTATTTCTTCTTCATTCACACAAAAAGTTTAATACTTCTCTCATCCGTATTTTTTTTTCTTTTTTCACGTATTTCGCAAACACCGTCCGTGAAGGTGTAATTTTTCAATTCAATTTTTTGCACTTTTAATCATTTATTTCATAGATTATTTATTTTATACTTAAAATATGATTCTTTAAGATTATTTTTCATACGAATTTCTTTAAATATTTCGTTAATTTACGTGATTTTCTTTAAAAATTTGCTTACGAATTCGATGCGACCCGCACTTTTTCATTGCTTTCACACAAACCATAAACTAACACACTAACATTAATATAACAAACTCCAAAGTAGCCATTTCTTCGCCGCCGGTATAAATTGTAATAGATTAAAAGAGTTTCGCATTAATTCTCTTTAAAGCAGTGCTGCCACCGGAAGAATAAAAAAGTTACGCCTTCCTTTAAAAAATGTTATTTTTTGTCGAAAGTTTTATGTGATTTTAGAAAATAAATATTTTTATTCCATATTTCAAATATAATCTAGTATGTGATGGAAATCGATCGATCTCAAATCGCGCAATTTCATCAAAGAGATGTTCGGTAAATTGCGTGATACAGTGAAATCGAATCTAACTTCAAATAAAGTACTCTAAGCCCTGCAAAAAAAATGAAAAGCATCAATAAATTTACCTTTCAGTGGAATTTGTTTTTCAAACCGCGCGATTTAAAATCGATCAATTGCCATCACATGCCTGAATACTAAGACAACTAATACATTTATTGAACAAAAACATAGCTCGGAATAAAAATAGATAAACTTTTTAGTTTTCAAATAAAGATTTATTACTTAATCGCTGATGTAAGCAATATTTGGTAGCCGCTAGTGACGCTTTTGCTTACTTTCTCACTGAGATTTAGCAGGTGTGTCATAGGCTGTTTAATCGGTACGCTCTCGTTTAAAAAGTAAGCTACGATGTCAGTACGTGTCGCTACTGTGCGTTTACATAGTAAGTGGAATGGTAAGCGAGCTTGGGTTGAAATATGGCCCAAAATTAGGCCATACTTTTTTACTTTGTACATATAAGGGATAAATTCGAAGCTATTATTAGTAAATGACATATTATATTGATTACACGGACATTACAAACTAAGTACTTAGTTTGCTCGCTCAGAATGTCATCTTGACATCATCTATTATTATCTAGGCACTTGGTTTCATTTACCACTGGGAACCAAAAATACCACACAATACCATAAGAGAAAGTGAGAGAGAGGGAAAATGAGAGGAAGTTCCAATCAAACTAAAGAAAAATACAATAAAATAATATCGAAAGCAGAATTATTGTATTTTTTCTACCCCGCTTTCCTCTCCACCCCATTTACTTTCAAACAAAATTAGACGCGACTTAAAGCCAAGTAAAAAAATCATCGTGTGAATTGCATGTTTGTTACATACATATCGTCACCTTATTATAGGTTTGACCCACCGACCATTTTTTAAACAATTTAGTCAAGCATTCATTAATAATCTTACAACTTTTTTGTAAATTTTTTTAATAAACAAAGTAAAAAAATAGAAATCATTTAAAATACAAATTTTCAATATCAATATTGACTTTTTATTCCATGTAAATATCTTTCCTAATAATATTTATACGCTTATTTTCAATAAACAGTAGGAAATTTCATCTGAACAACAAGCAGTTAGTATACATATTTAGCACAAAAAGCTACTTTTTAAAATAAATTAAAGAAATGGCTGATATAAGCAAAACAAAAATTTTAGCTTTCAGTAAAAATATATTAACTTCTAACTGCATTCATAAAAGTTCACAAAAATTTATATTTTTCTTCAAAACATAAGCCAGAAGCAGTAGTGAAAATAAAATAAAAATCTATTGGGTACATTTTGGGAAAACTTCATCTAAAAGCACCGAAACAAGGAAAAAAACGTAATATTTGAAAAAGGAACGAAGTTTTAATATTTTGTTTGATTTAAAAAAATTTTTATATACATATATTAATATAAAAAAATTTCGAAAATCATGTCAAAAATATTATATTTCAAACTCTATCTATCTATGCAATCCTGTGTTGCTTTTAAAATTTCAAACTCCATCCCTGGGTCATCCATCAATAGTGATTGACAATTTAGAAAAAATGACAATAGTGTGTTTCCACCGGCATGATTTCGTCAAGTGATTTAAGGAAATCATGTTGTGTGTGTGATTTAAGGAAATCATGTTGATTTTTACATGATTTACCATACATTTTACATACGGCCAAATCACCTCAAAGTAGTTGATTTATAATATGTTTCCACCGGCATGATTTCGACAAATCATGGTGATTTGAGCAAATCATGTTGATTTATACATGATTTATCATATATTTTGCATACGACCAAATTACCTTAAAGTATGTGATTTATTTTAAATTATGTCGAAAATACTATTTTTCGAACTAGTTTTTTTTATTTTATTTCAAACATTTCAAAATACATATTTTGTTTTTGTAAAATACAAAATTCTTTTTTATATGCTGCGAGGAAAAATAACAAAGCGAAAAGTGATAGAAACTGTACGTCTTCACGCGCAATATTTATTTCTGAACATAAGAAATAACTTCGGCAGAATAACAGCACAAATATGTTCATATAGAATACGTATTGTGGTATTGTACATAAATTTAAAAAATTCTCTGTGAATGGATTGATGTTTTTGTCTTAATTTAAATTTATTTAATTTTGTTTAAAACTATTTAATTTTAATTTTGAAAGATTTTCCGTCATCCCACGTCCGGTTTCGGCTATGTGCCATCTTCAGTGTTCTATTGAATACTAACCCCCATATGCAAAAAAAATAAAATGTGTTTGAAATGTATGTCAAAACAAAATTTCCATAGAAAATCCGGTTTTACCGTATATTTCAAACACACTTTATTTTTTTGCATATGGGGGTAAATCTTTAACTTGCTTTATTTTATTTAAAAAACATTGTATTTTTACCACAGCTACAAGTTTCTTTTGTTTAATTCACGCAAATAACAAATGCCGATCAAATTTGACAGCTTATGTTCAACATTATTTCTTGAGCATAAGTTTGAACAATTATGTCGCAATTTATTTACAAATAAATGTTTCTGCGGTCCACACGTGAACATATGGGGCCTGATTGTGCAAAGCGTTGGCGTAAATGCCTAAGTCGTTTTTTGTAGTAGATTAAAGAACACGGGTTGAGTGTTGATTTAGTCTATTACAAAAAACGACATAGGCGCTTACGCCAGCTTCTTACAGAATCAGGCCCCTGATGTTGGAAATAGAATTTGACGGATGAGAACATAATTATTTCCAAGTTTATTGCTCCTGAAGACCACCAGTAATATTATTACTAAATAATAGCTTTACCAATTGTTACCAGCAGCTGTCTTATTTTTGCACAGTTTTTTAATTATTTTGAAAAAATGACTGAATTTCTGCAAATATACAACTAAAACACTGAAATTGATTAGAAATCGCTCAAACACTATAAAAGAAAAAAATTGTTTTAAATCAAACCTATGGCGAAAATTTGAAAAAATGGCAAAATTGGAAACTAGACCTAAACTCAAACAAAATCAAGAAAATGACGAAAATTCGCTAAATCTTGCTAAAATCGGAAAGATTTCAAAGTGTAATATTGATTTAAAATTCCTAAAATTGTAATATATAGCCAAAAACCTTTGAAAAATCATATCTGTCGCGAAAATAACGAACATTTTTAACATTTAAAAAAATCCATAATATTGATAACAAAATTTAATATTGATTAAAACTCGTTCAAGCTGTAGATACGTTGAAAAATCGCAAAAAATTCCTTCTATCGCAAACATTTCTAAAATTCGCGACAAATTGCAATATCGGAAACAACCCCTTAAATTGATTAGAGTATTGAACATAATTTCGAATGAAAATTAGAATTATAAAAGAAAAAGTACTGTTTTGTTTAAAGAGAAGTAACACAATCAGGCAATTAATCTCTACCAGTTAATTAATTTATGTGTTACCTTCTTTGGGAAAGGGATAAATCAGAGAGAACAGGAGGTGAGGTGGGAGAGAGATAGAAAGCTTAATGCATTTACAACCAGTGATGGGAACTTAGCGATTTTGAAACCTGTTTAAGCTGTTCTTAGACTATTATACAAGCTGTTCGACTTCTGCACAAAATGCTACCCTGATATAATGTGTTGTTATTGCTTTTTTAAAACTTTCCATAAACTCATTAGATCAGGGTTGCATTTTCTACAGAAGTCGAATGGCTTGTGAGATAGTGTAAAACAGCTATTAGCGGGTATAAAAGCGTTTTAGCTATTAGCGGGAAATCTAGAGATTTTTTCTGGGAGGCGATTTCATACATAATCCTGTTTTTACATGGTAATTTCAAAGAAATTTTGAGATAACACGATTCATAATAATAAGTTGTCATATTTGAAGTCTTATCTTCATGATCATGCGTACGTGTTGCTTAAAAATAAAAGTGTTGACACAAATGGCCTGATACAACGTTTTATTTGCAAAAAACATCTAACAAAAACAATTGCATATTTCTTAATAAAAAATATATATGTCATTTACATGGTTTTAGAGGATCAAGCTGATCTTTTTACATATGCTTTCCCACCAAATACTTTGAGTATTGTTAAAAGATTTTTCTATACGTACGTACTGTGTAAAAATGGGAGCAGGTGCATTTTCTTATGGATATTGTTGGCAACATGGGTGTTACATGATAAGAAAGCGGATCAAGGATTTTATGAAATATTGCAAATGCTCCCTATATGACTCACTAGATCATGGGAAATCAAATAAACATGTACATAGATGCAACATAAATCTGGCGATTTTGATGATTGATTTATGACGACATACTGAATTATGTACTGGAAAATTTTACCATTTCGTTTAAAATTTCTCTAAGAATCATTTGCGACTCCAAAATAAAGTATGGATTATAGAGAACAAAAAAATTTTCAAATATTTTATAATTTTCTTTTATTTTTCATACAAATTTTAAACTTTTTGGAAGGCACAACAATGTTTGTTTGACTTTCTATGTGCTTGTTTGGTGAAGAATTTGCATGAAAAACAAAAACAAACTTTAAAAATATTCAAATTTATTTTTGCTCCAATGTTACCCCCGTCTCGACTAATAATAAATATGTTATTGCAGCTGTTGTCAAAATTATATTATTGCTAAAGGACACAGCTCATTGCCGGTGTTTGCAATATATGTTATAATAATTGTCAACGAATTTTCGTTAACAATTATTGCAAACATAAAACGTCAAATTGCATAGTAATTTATGCTTCACATTTTTGTAATGCGTTTGACGTTTTGATAAAATGAACAAAATTAATAAATATATGGAAATACATAATCAGAGATGTGAATTATTTGAAATACTTTTATTTAAAATGCAAATAGAAAATACAAAATACCATTTTTGCTCTCTATTTGAAATACTTTGCCTCAAGAGTATTTTATATTTTATTTGAAACATTTCAAAATACATATTTTACATTTGTAAGATATAAAATTCTTTTTTATGTGGTGCGAAGCAAAATAACAAATTGAAAAGTTATAGTAAAGTATCAGTAAACAATAGCGCAATTAATTTTGAATCTCGGCTTTGTCTTCTTGCACAGTTTTTTGAGTGTTTTGCAAAAATTACTAAAATTCCGCATATATCATAGATCGGTGTCAAGTACTGAAATTGATTAAAAGTGGCTCGAGTTGCATAAAGAAAATTTAATGTAAAAAAATCACGCCTATTTCGGAAGTGGCGAAAATTTGCAAAAAAAAAAAAATGCAAAATTAGAAAGAAGGAAAGCCAAAAACATGGACAAAACCGAGAAAATTACGAAAATTCGCTAAATCTTGCTAAAATTGGAAAGATTTCAAAGTATAATATCGATTTAAAGTTCCTAAAACTTTAAAAAATCACTTCTGGCGCGGAAATAGCGAAAATTCGCGAAAATTTGCAGAATTTTAAAAAAGCCATACTATTAACAAAAAAATTGCTAAAACTGTAAGGAATGCCAAATGTTCGACAAAAACGCGAAAATTACATAAATTCGCGAAATCTTGCCAACAGCGACATGATAGCAAAATCTAATATTAATTAAAAATCGCTACAGCTGTAAAGACGTTGAAAAATTGCAAAAAATCGCTTCTATCGCAAACATTGCAAAAACTCGCGAGAAATTGCAAAATTGGAAACAAACTATAAAATTAATTAGAGATCACAACATATATTTTTTTTATTGCATTGAACAAATATTTTAAATGAAATTTAGAATTATAAAAGAAAATGTATTTTGAAAATAGGTATTTTGAAAATATGTATTTTGTATTTTCTATCTCAAATACTTTTTTAAAAACTATTTTGTATTTGTAATTTGAAATAGAAAAATAAAAAACAATTTGTATTTTGAATTTATTTATTTAAAATACGTGTTTTCCACAACTCTGTACATAATAAATAATATTGCTAAAAAATTGTGTAGAAAAACATTTTTCATATTAAATATTACTTTTTATGTTCATCAAAAACAAAAATACACCAGCGGAGCTCAGTGTTTGATGCAAGTTGTCTTGCAAAAATGCAAATGCAAAATATCGTAGCTTTTTTATGAAATCCAACAACAAAATACACAAAATTTCATAAAAAAGCTACGATATTTTGGATTTGTTCTTTCGCATCAACCACTGAACTGCATTACTAATTTGTTAAAAATACATTGTATTGCATTGTGCTACGTGTTCCCATATGGTTAACATAATAAAGCAATAAGCAATATTGCTATAGCTTTTCTGCTGGTATGCAGGGGGTAAATTTCACTTCGGTGATGTGATTTACACAATTAGGGCCTTAACATTTTGTAAATACAGTATAATTCGTTTATAAAAGCCACACCGCTTATAGTAGAATTTGCGATATATTCCAAAATGTTAATTTTTCTGTATTCTGTAAGTAAAATACCTGCAAAATATTTTTTATATAGTCCATTAGCTCTGTAGTCCATTTTCGCTTATTCGCCACCAAGATGTGGTTTGAAATATCTTAAATATATCCAAGTTATGGCAGATATAATCCAAAATGAAAAAGTCAAACATAATAGATTTTTTAATGATAATTTTATAAAAATATTACTTACATTGAAGTAGAAATTATTTTTATTTTAGCAATCTTAAATGCAAAATTTATGAATTGAGTAGATAAAGAAGTAATTTCTAAGCTTTAGTTTAGAGATTCGCATTAAGCCAAAAATTGGGTTATATAAAATTCAAGATATAGTCCAATTCGCGTTATAGTCCACAAATAGCGTGCAAATGAGGCAGTGGACTATAAGCGAATTTTACTGTAATAAGCATTTTATATATAAATCCAACGTTTTATTAGCATTTATGTTTATATATTGAATTACAGTTTTGAAAAAGTTTCATTCTGCAAACTTTAGCGATTTATCGCTAAAATTTTAGTCTTGCCCATAACCTAGCTATTTTCTAATCCCATCACTGTATACAACCGCGCTGTTGCGCGTTTTTTGTAGAGCACTGTTGCAAGCCTCTGGTGTCAAGTAGAGGTATCGCGTTGCTGTGTAGCCATTTTATTAGTTCTTTTACTTCGCCGACGATTCTGCTACAATATCGACGAAGGAGGAAAATATGTATGTTATATTTTCTATTTCAAATACTTGTTTAAAAACCATTTTATATTTTTCATTTGAAATAGAAAAATAAAAAACAATTTGTATTTTGAATTTAATAATTTCAAATTCATACGTGTTTTACACAACTCTGTTATCTTCTCGGACGTGCCGCAGGAATGCCACCTTGTACAATAAATTCGCATTATTTTATTCTTGATAGAATTGACAATTAAAAACACTGCACTGCCTACACACACTGCTTGAGCTTAATGGTACATTATATATCTTTGATAATAGCGTTTATCATGTAAGTTAAAGCTATTCGTCACTAGGTAGCACAGCTTATAATAAATTTTTGAAAGGAAATTAAAATTATCTACAGTAATACTTCATCCTTCAATATTTTTATATTAAACTACATACATATTTGCTTTATTTATTTAAGAATAATACACTAAATCACAAAATATATTTTTTATATTAAGTAAAACTACAATTACTATAAAAATAATAATATCTTTGAATTATTATTTAACAGAAAATATACATATAGACATAATTAATAATATAATAATGAATAATTAATCAATTATTTAAACAAAGAAAAACAAGATGTTTACAATAAAAAAAAAATGCCACTCATGAAGCATAGAGCCGCCACTTTTGAAGGCGTATGTAAAAACAAACATTTATAAATTATAGTAATAATTTTTTCCTACTTTAAAGTTGCTTCCACAACAGTAGCCGCTTTTCTACGATGTACAACATAATAAATCAAACAAATGGCTGCCAAGCCAATGCCACCGATCACTGCTCCCCAATGCACAACATTCAAAGTTTTCAATGTATTAATGAGACGTTTTTTGAAAAATGTCACCATTTCTCCATTCAATTCGATACCCTTAACAATAATAGAAAAAAAAAAATGAAACAATGCATTAATTTGAAAATTTTATAGGAATTGTTAAAATATTTTAGCTATAAAGTTGTTGCAACAGCTCACACTATATTTACTCACCTCTTCCACCCAGATGGCAGGCATTAGAACTGTTGTAAGATTTTCTGTAATTGTTATGCGATTAATGCTTTTTAAAAACATATTAAATTGAACACGTTTGCCCCCCTGCAATGGAACACCAGTTAACTGAAAATTTATAAAAACAAAAAATTATATACATATATGTAATTTGATTAATTGCTTTAATTAATTTTCATTTGAAAATTAAATGTAATTAATGATAAACAATAGTGAAAATAAATACATGAGGATGTGTGTTCTACTTACATGCTGCACATCCACAAATGTTTGATGTTTTTTGGCATCCGGACTTAGGCCTCGTATGGTTTTTGTATATTCATTGGAGGCACCCAACATATGAGGCAAAGTCAAAATGACTGGTGCATCTAAAAATATATTAAAAATAATCTCTTAATTCATTATATGAAAATGACAATCACTTTAATGATTTGTTTTAATTACGTTATGATATATTGTATTCATTAATTTACACTGGTCTGTAAAGACTTTAATGCGCTAAATTAAAATCCATTTTATTTATTTGTTATCACGTACAGATTTTTTAATGGGCGTGACTAATATGTATTTCCACTAGTACCATTAGTATATTTCAATAGACTTGGTGCTACTCGTTCGAACTCGTCCAGCAGCTCGTTTTAGTCACAAACCTATGATACAGACTTGGGCCCAACTCATTTGAACTCGTTCAGCAGCTCGTTTGATACATAAACCTATGATCAAACACTAAGGTAATTTTTTCTTAAGGTATTTTTTTCCCTGTGATTTTAACCCTGTTGTTAGGTTAAAAAAACTTACGAATATTAGGTATAGGACCATTTTGGTTTATATAGCTTTTTTGAACTATAAATGCACTAAAATATGTTTTTCGACTTTTTAATGATAAGTTAGCACCTATTCGAGATTTGTGGGATCGCTTCTGACTGAAATTATATCATCATTTTCTGATTGTGCAGCATCTACGAGCGGCGTACCAAAAATCTCATCTGTTAGAAAATGAGGGACTTGCAGCTGCTGCAAATTTAAGTGCGATAGTAAGTGCATCATATGCTGCAAATTCATAAGCAAATTACAACGAAAAATAATTTGCTCATCATGTACTGAGAAAATTTAAATTTTTGCACTTGTTTTGTAAATTTTGTTCATATCAATAAATATGAACGGACCAAAATGGTCCGAACCTAAGATTTGTAATTTTTTATTTTTTTATCTTCCTTTACATCATAGATGATTAAAAATTTCGTAGAAGTAATAAGATATAAAAAAGCCACACTAGCTAACGTTTTAAGTTGACATGTTGAACCGTTCCGTAGTTAAAGCGAAAAGAAAAAAAAAATTGACCAAAATGGTCCAAACCTAACAGCAGGGTTAAAGAGGTCTTGTAAGCCACACATCAGAACATATTTGTTGGATCTCTGGCATCTTGAAATTGTTTTGGTGCAGAAGAAATAGATTTGAGATCCCCGAAAAAGTGGTTTCCCCCAAAAAATTCCCTGGGCACTTGCGCGAAATTTTTATTCCCAATCACAAAAATACCCTACTTGGGGACAAATCCCCAAAACTGGGAACGCTGTTTGGTGCAACCCGTTCGAACTCGTTCATGGAAATTGGATGGGTTTGATCATAGGGTTGTGTTGAAAACGAGCTGCTGAACGAGTACGAACGAGCTGGACTAACGTCTATAAAACGAGCTGCTTGCTGAACGAGCTCGAACTAGACTCAGGCCCAACTCGTTCGAACTCGTTCAGCAGCTCGTTTGACACAGAAACCTATGATCAAATGCATTTAATTTAAATGATTTTGCTCAAAGGTTTACGTCTAAAATGAGCTGCTGAATGAGTTTGGACCCAACGATTTGGACTCAAGTCTAGTTCGAACCAAGTCTATATTTCACCCCAAATCGAGAACGGTATGTACGATTTCAATCAACAAAACTCCAAAATGTGCATGATTACAAAATTACCTTCTAACTTTCTTAGTTTACGTAATTTTATTTTTGAACTGACATTTATTATTTTATTATTAAATATAGTTTTCTTGATTTGATCAACTCTTTCGGAGTTCTTGAAAAATTAGTGTCAAAAAAGTGCTTTTTCGTGCAAAAAACTATACTAAGAAAGTTTGACGGTAATTTTATTATACATAAATAAAAAACCTATCTATTGAATTTTATATTTAGGTTTAGACCACCATAATAACACGTCGAAATTATATAGTAGTTATCTTTGTTATTATTCTTGTTGCATAGTGTTATTAGATAATATTTATTTGTTCTGACTATTCATGCATTATACATTTTTAAGAAATTTTAATAATTTGATCCTAATTAAAGATGCATTTAATTTATTGCCAAAACTTCTAAAGTTTATATGATATTGTCAAATGGCTCATTAGTTTAATAGGTATTAAGATTTAGTAAATATATCAGGTGTTCAAACTAGTTTTTTATATTTCTTCATTAATAAAATATTAACGATCTTCATTTTCTTAATCCATTTTAAGTGGATTTTTCACCATTTAATTTAAATTTTTGCTAAGATTTTTTTTTCAAGCTATTTAATATTTATTGGTGTATAAAACGGACCGATTTTGCTGATAATTCAAAAGAAACCGGTTGATATTTTGATAACTATCCATTAGCACATAACAATTGGCCTAGATATTAAATTATTAAATCGCTTAAGAATACGAACATTAATTCTTTAACAGCTATTTAATAAAAATTTTGTAAGATAATGAACTATATTTTTTTTATAAATAATTCAACAGGTCCATATCTTGGACATGTTGAATTAGTAACAAAATCCCAAAAGCAAACAACACTAAAGGGTATTATGATTAGAATAGTTTCTATGAATATTTATGGCTTATTAATGCCATGATGTGACATTAAAAACCTGAAATGTTTCATTAATAATTTTATAAAAATTTTTGTAAGTGTTTCAGTGGCTAATAAAGCAATCGAAACCTTTTAACTGTTAATTTATCAGGAGATACCATTGACCTTTTTGTTAAAGGCATAAGAACTCATTAGAATCGAAAATTTCAATTAAGAAATAAGAGATTTCTCTTAATTATAAAAAATAAAAAAAGTGTTATATTAGTGTCGTTATCGTATTTCAAGTTCGACAACGATTTTCGTAATAAGGCTAACTAACATTCGCCTTCATCAAGATTTCTCTTAGCTAAATTTGTTGCGTAATAATATAAAATTAGTTAAATTGAATAAACACTTCAAATCGTCAGCTGAAATGCAAAACCACATAATTAACAAAAAAATTCTAAATTGTATATTTAATTAATTACACTAATATGCAATTTTTTTCAAGCCTTTAAATAATAATTTTTGGAATTTAAAAATTTTTTCTCTAACGTACGAGTACAGATTTTTTTATGGGCATGACTAATATTTGCACTAGATGCCAAATAATATTTCCTCTAAGTCATCCATCTTTAGTTTTTTTTTTTTTATATTTCCAATTGTTTCGAAGTTATTCGGAAATTAGCGGCGAAAGTTTCGTTTTTTCATGCAAAATTAAATACTTTTCATTTTCAAAAACTCATAAAAAAATTAAGAGGCCGATAGCTTTACATTTTTATCACTTACCAGAAAACCAAAGCGTATTAATACCAAGTGGCCTTATTAGTGCAACAACAACTGGACTTTACCAATCTGTCATGTTAAATGCATACATAAAAAGTTGTTGTTTAGTTTTTTTTACATAGAGTTTGACACTTTGGTAAATTCAGCTGATGCCCATTTTTACTAATAGGGCCACCTTGCAGAAAACTATGTATATTAGCAATACAATAACACAGCGTCTTCACGAGACATTGGTCCTGATTGTGTAAGGCGTTGGCGTAAACGCCTAAGTCGTTTTTTGTAGTAGATTAAAGAACACGGGTTGTGTGTTACTTTAATCTGTGACAAAAAGCGACATAGGCGCTTACGCCAACGCCTTACACAATCAGGCCGATTAACTTTGAGATAACATGAGAAAAAACGTCGGCAGAATACTAAAAACAATATGTCGAATTTTCTCTTAATCTCATACTAGGGAAAGACGTAATTTTACTTTTCCGAAAAGATTTAATTTTACCCAAATGCTCATTTGCATAATTAATTATTTATTTTTAATTTTTCACACAAATTTAAATTTGTAAATCAGTTAAACACATTTATTCATTTATTTAACACAGAAATTTTATCAAAAACATCGCTTTTAATTTATTTTTAATAAACACTCACACATGCACACTATTTTATTTTCATGTACATGTTTTTTTGACAGTTCATCTCATAAGATTGTTGTTATAAGAATCCCTGCAGACAAAGTAACTGGTATGTAGTTGGAACTATACTAGTTGCTTTTTGCTTCAGAATAGTTGCCTATATATCCTTTTTTCATATATCGAACTATCGATTGTAATATTACGTTGTCATAGGAGACCAACTAGTTCGTTTGTATACAGTTATATCACAGTTAGAATCCTAGTTATTGTAAACTAGTGCTCTTACTAGTTTTTTTATTAAGAATTTTGTAACTCTTAAAACAGCTTTGGCTCAACCGCGGTACGAACACACACACATTCCTCATACTTTAAGGCAAGTACTCTACCCACTGAGATACATTCTACTTATTTTTTTAATAGCTAAAAATATGTTTTATATTAAATCGTATACCTGATAATTTTGTCCTTTTATGACTAGTATCGTTACTAGTCTCGATACAACTAGTAATGTGATTATCTTTTTTTACTAGTATCATTACTAGTCTCGATATAATTGTTCTTTAGTAATATAATTGTTCTTTTTTGACCAGTAACGTTACTAGTCTTGTTACAACTAGTAATATGACTGTCATTTTTTACTAGTATCATTACAACTAGTAATATGACTGTCCCAAAGCGTTACTAGTTGTAACTTTAGCTGCTGGGATTCTTATAACAATGCTCTCATAAAAATTTTTATAACATTGATATAACACTAATTTTAAGTCTACACGTAACATAATTCTCTGTGCCATTAAATTTGACAATCTCCTCTTACATATTATGTTACGTGTAGACCTCAAGTAGGATAAAAATCATTAACATCGACGGACAAATGTCGACTTTATTTACAATTAAGTGAGGGAGCTTAATTGACAAAAATTGCGATTTTCATACAAACTAGAATCCCGGGAATTCCGCTAAATCTTCAATCCCGATTTCAAGGGAAATTAGTGCGGGAACTTCCGGGAATTTTTTTTGTGGTTAAAATTTGCTCCCCTTATGCATAACTCTGTCATTTGTGAACCGATTTTCAAAAATTTTTTGTTTGAAAGAGTTTGCTGCAGTTTGGTCCCTTAATATTTTTTCGAAAATTGATTGGGGGGGGGGGGGGGGGGGGGGGATAGATTTGCTCCCCCATGCATAGTTCTGTCATTTGTTGACCGATTTTCAAAAAATTTTTTTTTGTTTGAAAGGGTTTGCCCGCAGTTTGAACCCATAAATTTTTTGTGAAAATCAGAGAGGGAAAATTTTCTAACCCCATGCATAACTCTGTCATTTGTTAAACGATTTTCAATATTCTTTTTTTATTTGAAAGGGTTTGCTTGAAGCTTGGCACTACAATTTTTTTTCGAAAATCGATTGGGAAATTTTATTTCCCTCGCATAACTCTTTTATTTCTAAAACGATTTTCAAAATAGTTTTTTTTTTGAAGAGTTTGGTCCCATACATTGGTTTGAAAAATCTGTGGGACATTTTGGTAATATGTTCTATAAGATCTTTGCATTGAAGTCGGTTGAAAACCACTGTACTGATTTTAATGAAACTAAAACTGGATAAAAGCTTAAGATGCTATATATGCACTTAGAAATGAATTAAAAAAAAACTGCATTAGTTCAAAAGTTACAGAGTTTTGGTTAATGAAAAACGATTCTGAGCCACTGTGCGCCGCTATTTGCTGAATGCCTCCGAAATAGTTAGGAATATAAAAAAATTGTGTGGTTGACTAAAGGTAGTTATATTCCGCATCTTCTGGTGGCTCACTGATTCAAATCGGACAATCCGTTTTCGAGTTGGAGTGAAATATTCTGATATACCCAGTCATACACATTAAAAAGCTCTGTACGTGATAGAAAAAAAAATTTAAAACTGATTTGAATTTAGCGCATTAATCTTTACATGTTCCACATATTTTTATTCAAAGACGATTTTTCTGCAGACCAGTGCTAAAAAAACTGTACTTACGTGATTTTGCATTTCAGCTAACGAAATACAAGTAGACAGACATTCGACACATACTCGAATTACACTAAGTTCCAAGACAGGAATAATAATTAGTTTGTATTTTATTTCAATATAAAGAGCAGAACAGAAAACCGGTTAAATTTAAAACAAAAAAATAATTTTTTTTGAATTAAAAAAAGTATGTATGTATAATAAATAAATTTTGAAGATTCTTGAAATTTCCTTTTAATTAAAATATAAGAATATTTATCGTTGTAGCTTAGTATAAACAATTCTTTCCGGTTTAAGAGATGAAAAATATACAACATGTCATTATCAAATATTAATATGTGTATTAATGTCAATAAATCTTTCTTTATAAGTTCTAATGATATTAATAAAGTGCTTATACGATGTTTATATTGGATAAGCAAATACTGACAACAAAAAAGTTACTTCAATCTAATTAAAAACATGAAATTGAAATGTTGTTGAAAATATGAGGAGCTCGTCAAACTAGAGTGTATGCTTTAGATATAATAAAACATTCTTTATTACTGCTTTGAAACATTCTGAAAAGTTTAATGTCTATTGTTTTTATTTTGAAATAAAGCCGCTTTACATGCTACAAGTCTTATCCAATTCAATTTAGTGGTTCGAGAGATATCCTAGTCATTAAAATTCGAAAATATTGTTTTTTTTTTAGTTCTTTTAAGAACTTATAGATTTTCAAGAGCTTTTAAACTTAATCAAAGTGCAAAGTTCCAGGAATGGTTTACAAGTTTTAAAGTTTATCATATTTTTCTTTTTTCCGAGAATTTTCTTATAAAAATATTTAAATAAAATTATATGACTAAAATTATTCGAATAAAACATATTTGGATCGGATTATTCGAATAAAAGCTGTTCACGACAAATTGATCGAATGAGAAGAGTTCGAATAACACGACTTGCATAAAAATTGTTCCAATAAAATGAATCAGATATATGTATGTTATACGAATAATAATTATTCGAATACAATTATTACAGCTAAATTCGTATTATTAAAATTATTTTTAAGTTTGCTACAATATCTTTAGTTTTTCTATGAGATTATGGGTAAAGGTTACCTGAAGATCTGCATTTAGCCCCAGTGAAATGCGCATAGGAACTAGCTAATACCACTTGGCAATCAATTTCTATATGTTTTTATTAAAAATAGTTAATATTTTGAGTGTTGTGTTTTTCTTCCGACCTGGTTTTTTTGAATTTGGAACGATATTCCGTCATCCCACGTCAAATTTGGTTTGTAAACAGACCGGTTTCGGCTATGTGCCCATCTTCAGTGTTCTATTGAATACTAAATCAATAGAACACTGAAGATGGCACATAACCGAAACCGGTCTGTTTACAAACCAAATTTGACGTGGGATGACGGAATATCGTTCCAAATTCAAAAAAGTTAATATTTTACTGACTAAGTAAAATATTAATTTAAATTATAAATTTAGAAACTTAAATTTTTGCAATTCCTAATAAAAATCAGTTATAATTATTTTCTTCGAATAAAAAGCTATTTCAAATAATTTTAATATATTATTCAAATACAAATTAGTGAAATACAATTTATTTAAACAAAATAATTCGACTGGAAGATATTCGTACAGAAATTATTCGAATAATATTATTCGGATAAAGTCTAATTGAAAAAATATAATTCGAATAAGAATAAATCGACTAAAATTATTTTAATAAAAACTATTCGGATCAAATCGTTCGTATTAAAATACTGCAACTAAAAAAAGATAAAACGAAAAGATTAATTTGAATAACATACCTGAAATGAAAATTATTCGAATAAATTAGTTCGAATACATTATTCGAATACAAATTAATAGAAAAAAATTATTTAGATAAAATTATTTGAGCGAAAATTATTCATATAAGAATTTGACCGCATAATACTTCACGAATAAAATTGGTCGATAACAATTATTCGACTAAAATCTATTTCAATCAATTATTCGTAAAAAATTATTGAAAACAGAAATGATTCGGAAAAACAAAATAGTTCCAGCAACATAAGCAGCTCGAATAGAAATTATTGAAATAAACCTATATAAATATATGTGTCTTTATTATTTGAATAAAACTAGTTTAGGCAAAATTTTTATATGTATTCGATTAAATTTAATCGAATAAATTTATTCGAATAACATTATTCGAACAAAAACTATTCAAATCAAAAATACTATTAAGCAACTTTGAGGTATTACTCGAGTAAATAGTGAGTTTTCGAATATATTTATTTGATTAAAATCTATTCCAATCAAAAATACTATTAAAAATTTTTTAAGTATTATTCGAGTATATATTATATAAAAGAAACTTATACGAATAAAATTGTTCAAAATAAACTATTCAAATGATATTGCTCGAATTAAAATAATTCGGATGAAAATATTGGATTCAAACGATTCGGAAAATGTAATATAAATAAAATACTTTATATATTCACAGATATATATTATTCGAATACATACAATCATTATGATTAAAATTAGTCGAAAAAAACTATTTCAATCAAAATTATTCGCACATACATTTTTGAACAAAATTTTTTCTTCTTTTAAGATTCATTAAGAAAAAACACTTAAATAAAACTTTATCGGTTATGGTGGAGTTTAGTTTGGCATTAGAATAATATTTGCTTCTCGTATTTTATTTCCAGCCATGAATGGTAAAAACAAGATTTACTTTCATATATAACGATGATGATGAACTATGTAACTGCATTTATGTAGGTGCTCCATAGGTTAATGAAATGGAGTGATGGGTGATGTTATGTAAAGTTGGGTCTTGCCCAACTCGAGTTCATACAAAATGATGTAAGTGGTGAATTCAATTCGCCGTAGTCAATTCGCTTGCAGCCTATACATGGGAAACTCCATATTAAAAAATTTAAATTAAAATTGTTTAACATTTTTTTTTTGTATTGAGCAAGATAGATCAACACCAGGTAGTCGCAAGAGAATTTGCCGTAGAGAATTGACATTTGGGCTGTCAAAAAAGCTGATACATAAACACTGCTGACAGGCCAAATGTGTAAATATTTACGTAAACAGATGGACTTTTGCGGCCACCTAGTATGAATTCGCCTTGGTATTGAGTTGATATGATAATCTGCTCCCATAGTAACGCCACCTGATTATCAATTCGCCTTGGTCCTGCCCCAGAATATCGTAATGTTTCTTCATTTAATTTGATTTTCTTTCCTCGTCCGTTACGGGAAATGGTATACACACAATTTTTGTAGGCTGAGTGCCAGGAAGTGTAGGGTGGCCCTATACTTTTAAAAGTGCTCCGATTCTAATTCTCACCTCCTTGAAATATTTGAATATTCTTAAAACTAATGCGTAACAATTTTCAGACCGATTGAAAAATGTTTAGATGTGTCTCAAGCGACTGAAGTCTTAAATAGAATAGAGTATTTTATAATACTGTAAACAAATCTATATCGTCACAGAAAATGCAAAAAGCCCCATCTAAAATTTTGAAATTTTTAGAGGCGAAGCATAAAACTAGTTCAAATGAAAACTATATTGACAATTAGTGCAAAATCTTACAATACAAGTAAAAAAGGGCCCACAAATTTATGTATTTATTGTAAAATTGTGCATTAATTGTCAATATATTTCTTCATACAAATAAGTTTTATGCTTCTCCTGTTAAACTTTTAAAATGTTAGATAGGGTTTTTTGCATTTTCTGTGACGATATACTTGTTTCGTGTATTACGCGATTTTTTCAGCTTTTTTGTGTTTATAACTTTATGTCTATAGCCAGCGTACTTTTTTGCTGCCTGTAGCATTTTGAAAAGATAAGACTCGTCATAATTTGAGAAAAAATTTCAAGAAATTGGGGATACAATAACCCAGCAAAAACTTGGTAATGAGTTGTCATTACCGAACAACATACTTTTCAACCACAAACTACAGACCGTCTGAATTACTTTACAGTAGTTGAAGAATAACTTACTAGTAATTAAACAAGCCATTTATTTATTCTCTTATTGGCAGAGTAGTAGTGTAACTGCCTATCAGACGGACGATAAACAGTTCAACACCTGGGGAAGCAAAATGGATTTTTTTTAAATGTGTTCAGGCTTATGAAAATAAGTTTTAAGCCCATAACAAAATATTTGAGCAGTAGCCTAGTGAGTAAAACAATTGAAATAAAATAGCACAATACCTGAAAGCGGCATGAGTTCAGTGCTTAGCAAGAGACACTTAATTTTTTTTATTGTGTTTTGTGTATTCATGCCTTCTAAATATTCAAATTTATAATTAGTTATTTGTAACCAAATGTACTTGCCTCCAATGACATCGTCATGTTAAAGTAATTGGTTAAAATACCAAAGTAGAAGTAGTGAAGAGTATGTTTATTATCATTTTAACTCATTACTTTGCCATCAAAAGTTTCCCTGGATACTTACATGTGCTTGAGCAAAATAAAAAAATTATAATAAAATGATAAATTTTTTTAGACTTCACAGAAAAAACTAAATTTCATTTTCTGTAAAGGAATTCAATGAAATAGTAAATATTTTGTCCAGGAACGGACCTACAAACAAATTTGTAAATATAGACAAAAATATCTCAACAATTTCATTGAAAAAAACGTGTTTTTTCCAGTAAACAAATTGTTTAAATATATAAAACAATTTGTCTAAAAACATTTACAAATTGTTAACAAAACAATTTACTAAATCAAACAAAAAGATTTACTGGATTTTTTGAAATATTTTTGTCAAACATAATTAGTCTAAAAATACCAACAAATATAAAACAAAATAGTTTACTTAATCAAAAAAAAAAATATTTACTGGATTTTTTGTAATATACCAAACAAAATTTTTGTCTGGGTCATCATCATCATCGCCATCATCCATTAAGCATTTATGAAAATTTCACTTTGTTAAATATGTTCAAGTCTGTATCTAAAGACTCTAAAAAAAATTAATTAAACGACATTTGCGAATGGATTCACTCTTCAGTAAACAAACTTGGTACAATCGCATTCCTTTTGCTATCATTATTATTGTTATTATTTGTGTGTATATCGTCATCGGGGTTGTTTTTTTTACGACACAGTTTTCTTGTTGTTTTTGGTGTTTACGTCCTAAATAAAAGTCAAACAAGCAATTCATTGATTATGTGAAGAACATTTACTGAAAATGAAATTTATTTTTAGACAAACGTTTGTTTGAAAATTTTTGGTGCTAATTTTTTCTGTGTTCAGTCGCTTTGAATCGCCTCTAAACATTTTTCAATCAGTCTAAATATTTCTAGGGGGTGAGAATTAGAATCGGAGCACTTTCTAAAATATAGAGCAACCCTAATGTACATATATCACCTTGTTTTATAATATTCTTTATTCTATTTAAAAGGTGATATTTCTTTAGCCAAGTTTGAGATCTAAAACTCGATTAAATTCTTTTAGCATCAATAGAATTTTATAGTTATTTTTAATTATTTATTTTTATGTATGTTTTAAACATTTTCAACAAATCTGGAATTAACAACTTTGTTAGATTTAATTTATTGACCATCAAAAATATTTATTGACGACAAAGAACTGGTTTTCAAATATATTTTAAAATAAGTAAAAAAATAATAGTAAAACACATAAGCTTTTTTGATTAACTTTTAATTTCATATTTATTTCATTACAAATTCGTCTTAATATAAAATTTTCAATTTGTTTAAATTCGCTAAAAATACTAAACTTAAAACTAGAAAAAAATTTAATCACATAATGGCAGTACTTTTAGTCAATCGAAATTACTAATTACATATTTTTCAATTAACAAACATCTTAAAGGAAACAAAGAAAACAATTTTAACAAAAAATCACAAATAAAATTCTATAAAACAAATAAATTTTAAGGTCCCGGTCGCTCTGTAGTTGTCCATTTCGAATTTTCGAAATTATAAGCAGCAATAGCTTTTGTTTTATTTACTGCGTTGTTCTTGAGATCCTGATAGAGCAATGACTTGGGAAAACTTTTCAGTTTGTTGCTGTAAAGCTCTACAGTTTTGTAGTCGTCTCATTGCCGTGCAATTGTTTTAGTTTTTCATTTACTTTTACGAAGAACGGGTGACTAAATGGATCGTTTTTATATTCGTTGTGTTCTGTATCAGTTCGAGAGGATTTTGTTGTTAAAATTTTCCGCGTTGTTGTTGTAGATAAAGTATTACTTCGAGGTTTAAGAGTTGTAGTTTTGAAATTTTCATTGTTGTAGAGCCGTTGCGTAGTTGACTTTTCTGAGCGAATTTTATTTGTAGTGGCGACTTTTGTAGTTCTTGCAGTGGTTGGCCTTATTGTTGTTGTAGTGCGCCAATTGCTTGTGGTTAATGGTACACTTTTGTGTGTGGTTGTAGTTGTGGTCTTATCCCATTTTCTCCAGTTTTCTGTTGAAGTAAGAGGTTTTGCAGTAGTGGATTTTTGTTCATTTATTAAATTACTAGTTGCTTGGTTCGTCTTTGTAGTTGTGTGGCTGGGCTTTTTAGTTGTGGTTTTATCCCATTTTCTCCAGTTTTCTGTTAAAGTAAGAGGTTTTTCAGTAGTGGGGTTTTGTTCGTTTTTCAAACTGCTGGTCCTTCCGTTTGTCTTTGTAGTTGCGTTGTTGGGTTTTTTATTTGTGGCGTTATCCCACCTTCTCCAGTTGTCTGTGGTAGTGAGAGGCTTTGTAGTAGTTGATTTTTGTTCGTTTCTCAAATTAATTGTTGTTCCTTCTGCCTTTATACGAGTTGTTGGCTGGCTGGGTGTTTTGGTTGTAGTTCTATCCAGTTTTCTCCAGTCTTCTATTGTAGCGAGGGGTTTTATGGTAGTTGATTTTTGTTCGTTACTCAATTTACTGTTTGCTCTCTCTGTCTTTGTTGTTGTTGTGCTGGGTTTTGTGCTTGTACTCTTATCCCATTTTCTCCAGTTTTCTGTGGAAGTAAGAGGTTTTGTAGTAGTGGATTTTTGTTCGTTTATCAAACTATTGCTTTTCCCGTTTGGCTTTGTAGTTGCGTGGCTGGTTTGGTTAGGTTTGGTTTTATCCCATTTTCTCCAGATTGCTGTGGTAGCGAGAGGCTTTGTAGTAGTCGATTTTTGTGCGTTTATTAAATTACTGGTTGTTCCCTGTGTCTTTGTAGTTGCGCTTCTGGGTGTTTTGGTTGTGGTTTTATCCCATTTTCTCCAGTTTTCTGTGGTAGTGAGAGGGTTTATAGTAATCGATTTTTGTTTGCTTCTCAAATTACTGGTTGTTCCGTCTGAGTTTGCAGCAGCGTGACTGGGTGTTTTGGTTGTAGTTTTATTCCATTTTCTCCAGTTTTCAGTAGTAGCGAGAGGCTTTGTAGTAGTAGATTTTTGTGCGTTTCTTAAATTACTAGTTGTTCCCTCTGTCTTTGTAGTTGTGCGGCTGGGGCTTTTGGTTGTGGCTTTAACCCATTTTCTCCAGTTTTCTGTTGTAGCGAGGGGTTTTGTGGTAGTTGATTTTTGTTCGTTTCTCAAATTAAAATTACTTGTTGATGCGTTGGCCTTTTTATTGGTATGGCTGGGTGGTGTAGTTATGGTCTTATCCCATTTTCTCCAGTTTTCTGTGGTAGTTAGAGGTTTTGTAGTTGTAGTTTTCTCGTGCTTTACAGTTGTAGTTCTAGAGGAGTTTGTCGCTTGTTCCTTAACTGCATTCAAACTAGAAGTGGACTGAGCTAATATATTATTGTTAATGTATTTTTGATTTTTAGCCTGTTTTTTGGTATTCATTTTTGTTGGTTGTGAAGTTGTTAAATTTTTGTTATCATTGATTTGTGCCTGCTTTGTGGTTGTAGTTCTTGGTGATTTAGTAGTTGTTGAATTATAGTATTTTTGATTTTTCCAGCTCCAAGTGGTGGTAGTTTGTGATAGTACTGCTGAAGATAATTTATAATTTTGATTGTGCCATTCCCGGATAGTTTTTGTTTTTGGTGGTTTTGTAGTAGATTTATTATTTAGCCAACTCCAAGTAGTTGTAGTTTTAGCTGATTTTGTGGTCGAAATTTTGGTAAGTGGTTTCTTTGGTGTAGTTAATCTTTGTTGTTGTGGTTTATTTGTTGAGGTTTTGAAAGGATTTTGAGTTGTGGTAGTTTTTCCGGCAATCGAGTTCTTAGTCGTCGATTTTTCTGCAATGATAGCTGTAGTTTTTTTCGTTGAAGTTGTTTGTGGTTTTGTGTTCTTGGTTGCTGTAGATGTAGTATATGATTTTGATACTGTTGTTTTCGGTTTAGATGCTGTAGTTGTCCGAAAATCATTACTATTTAAATACATATTATGTTTTTCCAAGAAGGTTGGGTTGTTCTGAAGAGAGAACTGAGGTGGTTTCTTGAAGAATGTATTATTTTGTAATGAATTTGCCTCAGTTATCAATTCATCAGAATTTGGTTTAATTTTATTTCTAGCCATGGAACTAGAGTCTCCATTGAGAAATGGATTATTTTTAGAATTTAGTTTTGTCGAAGTTTCAAATTGCTGGTATTTTGGAGGAAATGAAGGCGAGTGCTTTAACAGCCCTCTTAAGAAAGGATTGTGCTGGTACATCTCAGTAGGAGATGTGGGTTTTATGAAAGAATTTTGATGCTTAATTTGTTGATTATTATTATTATTTAAATTATTTGAAGCATGTGCTTTATTCTCAGGTACTTTGCTACTACTATTTATTTTAAGGTTTCGCAAAAACGGATTAGTGGCATAATCAGGCTTTTCATTAGAGAAACTTAATTTGAAATCATTAGTATTTAAGGGCTTTTGCCCAGCGGCTGCCTGGATTGGTTTAAATCCATTCAAAAATGGATTTGTACTATAAGGACCTTTTTTTGGCACGGGTTGTAAATGCAAGTTCCTGCCTTTTTTAGAATAGCCATGCTTTTTGTCAGATTCTACAATTTGATTGGGTGAAAAACACGAGCTAACCTCTTCTATTTTGCGATTACGACAATGCGGCTTATACACCGTCCAAGCATTAAAACCATCTCCAGAAATTCGACTGTGCTCTTCATAAATAATTTTAATACATTCTACATCATCAGTTATATCAGAGTCTAAGAGCTTATCACAGGGCATATTACAAGCTTTACCACCATATTGATCATGTGAACACCAATATAGATCACTTATTTGAAAGAGACCATGATCCAGAGATCCATCTGCATTTAGACGACCCACAGCAGCTGTGTTGTATGATGATTCATGTTGTGCTATACAAACCCAAGTTGATACCTGTTCCATAGGCATTCTATGTTTAGTTAATAGCTCTTGAGCTAGTTCACACTTTTTAAAAATTTTACCTTTGACTATAGTTTTTGTTGATGAAGTATAGACAGGCTGTATAGAATTTGTTGGAATAGAGATGCTAGATACTTTGGCTTGCTTGAGTTCTGTTTCTGTAAAGCAATCCTTAATATGACTGACTCCGATATTACGACAATGTGGTTGATATACCGTCCAAGCATTGAAACCATCTCCCGAAATTCTGGTATGCTCTTCATGTATGATTTTAATGCATGTGACATCATCAGTAATATCCGAATCTAGTAGTTTAGCACATGTAATATTACAACCTTTACCCCCATACCGGTCGTGAGTGCACCAATATAGATCACTTATTTGAAATAGACCATGATCAGCTGAGCCATCTGTGTTAAGGCGACCTACGGCTGCTGTATTATACGAAGATTCATGTTGAGCTATACACACCCATTTGGGTATTTGTTCCATAGGCATGTGATGCTTGCGATATAGCTCCTGAGCCAATTCACATTTTTTGTAAACTTTACCTTTTTGTGTTGGTTTTGTTCCAGAAGAGCTTTGAGGAATTAAAGCATTATTTGTATTATTTGTTTGTACTTGCATAATTTCGTTTTCTGTAAAACAATCCTTAATATGACTGATTCCGGTGTTACGACAATGCGGTTGATATACTGTCCAAGCATTGAAACCATCTCCCGAGATTCTAGTATGCTCTTCATGTATGATTTTTATACATCTAACATCATCTGTTATATCAGAATCTAGTAATTTAGCACATGGAATATTACAAGCTTTACCACCATACTGATCGTGAGTACACCAATATAGATCACTTATTTGAAATAGACCATGATCAGCTGAACCATCTGTGTTAAGGCGACCTACGGCTGCTGTATTATACGAAGATTCATGTTGAGCTATACACACCCATTTGGGTATTTGCTCCATAGGCATGTGATGCTTGCGATATAGCTCCTGAGCCAATTCACATTTTTTGTAAATTTTACCTCTTTGCACTGGCTTGGATCCCAAAGAACTTGTAGGAATTAAAGAATTGCTATTAGAAATTGACTTTGAATTGACAAAATCTTGTTCAGTAAAACATTCCTTTGTGTAATCATTTCCTTTTTTACGGCAGTGCGGCTGATATACTGTCCAAGCATTGAAACCATCTCCCGAGATCCTTGTATGCTCCTCATGTATAATCTTAATACATTCAACATCATCTGAAAGATCAGCATCTAGCAATTTATAACAAGGAATATTGCAAGCTTTGCCACCATGTGCATCATGACTGCACCAATAAAGATCACTGATCTGAAAGAGACCATGATCAGATGAGCCGTCGGTATTGAGGCGACCTACTGCTGCCGTATTATACAAAGATTCATGATGAGCTATGCACACCCATTTGGATATTTGTTCCATGGGCAACTGATGCTTATGATATAATTCCTGAGCTAATTCACATTTATTATAAATTTTACCAGGACTTTGTATGACTTCCACATTGATACTGGGAGAGGTCTCTAATGTTTCAATAGAATCCAAAGTATTTTCATCAAAACATGTTTGAATATGTTCGATATCTTGGTGTTGACAATGCCGCTTATACACTGTCCAGGCATTAAATCCATCTCCCGATAATCTGTTATGCTCTTCATGTATAGTTTTTATACAAGCCACATCATCCTCTAAATCTTCGTCCAATAGTTTATTGCAGGATAAATCACAGCCTTTGCCTCCATAAGCACTATGATCGCACCAATAGCGATCATTTATCTGAAAAATTCCATGATCAGAACTGCCATCTGTGTTTAATTGTCCTATAGCTGCTGTATTAAATTGAGATTCGTGTTCGGCGATGCACACCCAAGTAGATATATCCTGTATGGGAAAGTTGTATTTAAAATATAGTTCTTGGGCTAATGAACAACGTGTATAAACTTTACCCTTGTGAGAAACGCCCCTACTTGCTGATACATCGGGAGGTGTTTTGAAAATATCATTGTATATTGGGGGTGAGTATTTAAGGAAAGGATTGTTTTTATAAGAGCTAAATTTAACAATTGTTTGTATTTGATTTGAAGCCTCTTCTAATCCATAAATTTCGGATTTACGCTGACTTTGTGGGTTAGTTCTAAAACAGTTGGCTATATTTTCAAAGCGTTGATTTTGACAATATGGCTTGTACACAGTCCAGGCATTGAAGCCATCACCCGATATAGCTGTATGTTCTGTGTGTATTCTCTTAACGCAATGAACATCATCTGTGATATCATTGTCCAGGAGTTTACTGCACGACAAACCGCATGCTTTCCTGCCACCACTATAACGATCATGAGAACACCAATAGAGATCACTTATTTGGAATAGACCGTGATCAGCTGAGCCATCAGCATTCAAACGTCCCACAGCAGCTGTATTGAAACGAGATTCATGTTCGACTATACAAACCCAAGTGGGTATTTGTTGCAAGGGCATTTTATGTTTGTTATAAAGCTCTCTAGCCAACTCGCAACGTTCATATACTTTACCAGCTTTCTTAGATGAATAATCTTCTATGGCATTTCCAGAAAATTGTCCTCGTTGTGCATTGTAGCCTTTGTTAGATCCTTTTTGCTTTACAGAAAAACAATCCTGGATATATGAAGTTGCTTCATGTTGACAATATTGCTGATAAGCATTCCAGGCGGTATAACCATCACCAGATATTCGTTGATGTTCATCATAAATACGCTTGATACAAGATAAGTCATCGCTAAGGTCATCATCCCTTAACTTTTGACATGGTAGATTACAACCGGCACCTTTGCCAGGTGGTGAACACCAATACACATCACTGATTTGAAATAGACCATGAGAACCACCTGTTCGACTTTTTGCCTGAGCTGCAGTATTAAAACCACTTGTATGTTGTGCTATACACACCCACTGTGCTACTTCCGCTAAATTGAGACGATAGCGTTGATGCAACAGTTTTGCCAATTCACATCGTTCAAATACTTTTGATTCTACTACGAAATGGCACATGCTCGCGATGAACGATATAAAAATTAATCGCCATTGTGTCTTAACAACTGGCATAGTTTCTTTATTTCTTATTTATTTATTTTTTGGGTTAAATAAATTTATCACATTAACACTGTTTATTAATTATTCAAATTTATATTGATTATATTATTTATATATATTTTAACTCTTAATCGTTTCTTGCAATTTCGAATTCCTTTAGCCGTTTATTACTTGTGTTCGCTTTAACGTCTTCTCTTCAACTAAATTTCTTTTGAAATTTTGCTCATCTCTTGACTGCGTTTCATTTCCGTTTTATACACACCTTGCGAAAGCGCTACAAACAAACAAACCTAGTGTAAACAAATACTAAACACAGATACTATTTTCAAATACGCACATTTGATTAAACCAAATTTTTTTTTGTTGACTGAAGTTTAACAAGTTTTAGCTCGCGCGATTTTTAACTTGACTTAATAATATAAATAATACAAGTATTAACACCAAAGGACAGTGTCTTAGCAAAATATTGACTGATGCTTTTGTTATTGTGTTGTCTCTTTGTGTAAAAACTAGTTAATCAACTGACCAACCAGACACTCCGATAATCATTCATTCATTCAATTATTTGTTTTATAGTGGGATGCCAGATTTGTGAGTGTGTGTGTGTGTGTGTCTGTGTGTGAGTGACGTTTAAGCGGTACATCATTCATAATGACTGCCGGTAATTAAAAATTGACGAAGAAGCTGAAATTTGTAGTTGGTGTTTCAATTAATATATCATAATTCTCATAATTAATCAAACGTGAGCCCAATTTATTTCATTGTTAAAAATGATTATTTCTTTATTATAAAAATATTCATGTTTGCAGCAGAGGCGGGAAACGGGATATTCCCCTTCCCACCCAATTTCAATTGAGTTTCTAAAGGAAGTTTTGCAAAAGAGTAGGTTTCAGTTGCTCTTGATATGTATATTAAAAATCGCTAACACTAAAAAATTTCAAAACTAAAAAAATGTCAAAACAAAAAATCGCCAATATGAAAAAAACGCATAAAGGAAAAAAGCACCAAAATAAAAAAAGCGCTAAAACGCAAAAATCACCAAAACTAAAACGATCGACAAAAAACTAACAAACTGACAAAAAACGCAACAAATCGAAAAAAGGCGTCAAAACGAAAGAAGCACTAAAACCTAACAAATCGCCAAAAACTAAATATATTGTAAAAAAACAAAAATAAAAAGCCACAAATGAAAAAAAATCACCAAAACGAAAAAAACGCCAAAATAAAAAAAAGCGCCAAAACTAAAAAATCGCAAAAAACCGAAAAAATCACCAAAAAGAAAAAAGTGTCAAAACCAAAAAAAAAAAAATTGCTTAAACTAAAAAAAGCACCAGAAACCAGAAAAAATCTACGCGGTACCCCCGTAGTTTAGTGGGTACCCCCCGTAGTGTAGTGGATAGTGTGCTAGACTATTAGCCGGGGGTCGCAGGCTCGATTCCTGCCAAGACCCTGGGTGTTTCTGCAGAAATGTGTGCTCGTTTTCAAAACCGCCAAAACTGAAAAAGCGCCAAAGCCTGAAAAAGCGCCAAAACTAAAATAAACCGCTAAAACTAAAAATATCGCCAAAAAGCGAAAAAAGCGTTAAAAGACGCCAGAACCAAAAAATCAAAAATTGGAAAAAAATGAAAAAATTGTTAAATCAACAAAAAAAAATTTAAATATAAAAAATAAAATTAAACGAAAAAGCAAAACGAAAAAGTTTTCAAAAGGAGAAAAAAGGACAAAAAGGATAAGGGATATATTTATGTGTATTTGTACGGAGCCCTTCGTGTGCGAGCCAATGTCGCACTTTCCTGAATTTATTTTTTTATTTCACGCCACTGTGCAACGGTATACAATATATTCCGATTGAACTTAAAATGGCGATACAATATACAAAAAACTAAATGGGCTGTACTTTCGGGCGTGCCAGAATTTTTTGAAGTTTAAGAATCGCCATTGAAATATTTTTCATCCTAAGTGCTGACCGGCATAACGTTTTGTTGCAGATGCTAGACACCTCAATATTCAAATTCAATAATTGTCTTCGATTTACAAAAATAGTCACACACATAGGTCGAGTGTCGTGTGTGTTATTGTGTTGGTTGTTGTTGGACTGTTAAAGTTATGAAGGCGTAGCACTCATCACTTTGGCAGTACCGGCAGCGAGTAATACTAACACATCTTAATGAACTTCACAGCACCCTCCTTCGTCGGTAGCAGAACCGTCGGCGAAGTAAAAGAACTAATAAAAATGGCTACAAAGCTTAAATAATTCTGCTCTACAAAAAAACAAAAACGCGCAATAGCAGGGTTGAATTAAGCTTTTTAGCTCTCTCCCACTTCACCACCTGTTCTCTCTACACTATCCCTTTCCCAAAGAAGGTAACACATTAATTAATTAGCTGGTAGGCATTAATTGCCTGATTGTGTTACTTCTCTTAAAAAAAATATTTACTTCAACTTTTTGTGAAAATATTGAAATAGTTTGATGGTCTCCCAGACAAAAAAATTTTGAGTTTCTGGATGCAATAAAATATTTAATTCTTACACGATGCGCTGTTTCAAACGATTCCGAGGATGCGCTAAAGGAGGCAAATATCACTCAACTTATTTTTAAGCAGAAAATAATTTACACCCACATTCACAATTTTATGACATAAATAAAACCGAGCAACAACAAAGTCTAACGAAGGTAACAATGAATTACGAAATAAAACGAAGATATATGTTTTTTGCGCATTTTTTTGCATTGAAAGAATCACAGTTTTATGTAAAAAAAGAGAGCTTCCAAGTGGGACAAAAATTATGAATTTTTTTAAGAGTGCAGCAGGCACTACAAAAACCAACAACTCTTGTTGGAGCAGTAGTTTTTGCTGGATTATCATTTCATTTTGTTTGGTGGGAAGTAAAGTAAAAAATAGTTTAACAAATTATATATACACATAGTACATAAAATATATAAATATGTATGTACCAAATTTAAAAGGTGTGCATTATGACATTTATTTCACTAGCCATCACTTTTTATCTTATTTTTGATAATAAATCAAAACAGAATAATGTTTGCAAATGATAAATTGTATGTCTATAGTATATTCCTTCGAAGCTGCATAAAAATTAACATTGATGAGTCATATTGACATCGTCTGTCACAAGCTTCAATATTTTTACAAACACAAATATTGAAAATGAATATTTATGTGTCTAGCAAACCCCTTATAGTTGTAAAAATGTTGACTATTTGCGTATTGTGTACTGAATAATAAGCGTAAAAAAACTTGAATTAAAATTACATTCAAAATGTACAAACATAATTTTTAG
Organism: Panzeria rudis; assembly: GCA_956483635.1. Classification (NCBI taxonomy): domain Eukaryota; kingdom Metazoa; phylum Arthropoda; class Insecta; order Diptera; family Tachinidae; genus Panzeria; species Panzeria rudis. The sequence goes on along the minus strand of OY101448.1, from coordinate 156,090,690 downwards.
GCTTCCGTACACCAAAGGTGAAAAGGAGCCCACCGTAGGACCGTCTATCTGTCACACGCTTCTTTCTCGAGATCCTGACCTGACCTGAAATTTTCATAGAATATGTATAACTATGGAAGCTACAACAACGAATACTATATATTTATGAAAGTTAAAAATTAAAGGGTATTCTAAAGTGAGAAACGAAAAATGTTGAAACGTTAATGTAATATACACTTGATATACATATAAACCCGACATTTTCAAAGTTAGTGTATTATACAGACTATACCAATATATACTGAAATTTAAACAAAATAAAAATTAGAGGGTTTTCTCTTAGCTGATGCAATTTTGACCATGCATTTTTGAAAATTAGCTGTTTCTGGAAAACGTAGGAAGCAAACAGTTGAAATAGTAACAGTAACTGCCATACCTAAATAAGAGCGGCAATCGTCGCGCTAGCAGCAGGGTAAATATTCACATTCACAGTATATATTTTTTTGTAGAATGTATTGTAAATACGTGCCCTGTTGCTAACGTGACGCTAGCAGCTTTTGTTTATGTATGGCAGCAGCGATGCCATTTTTAGAAATTTTTTACGATATGACAAAAAACGATATGACATACAGTGTTGTTATATCGTATTTTTTTTTTGTAGAATGTATTGTAAATACGTGCCCTGTTGCTAACGCGACGCTAGCCGCTTTTGTTTATGTATGGCAGCAGCGATGAAATTTTTAGCCATTTTTCACGATATGACAAAAAACTATATGACAACACTAAGATAGTCATACACGGTGTTGTCATAACGCAGTGTTGTCATATCGTAAAAAGCTTACGATATGAGAACACAGTATGTCATATCGTTTTTTGTGGTATCAGAAAAAATGGCTGAAAATGGCATCGCTGTATGGCAGTAACGATTGCTAAAAAACAAACTAAAAATTAAAGTTGCTGAAAAGTCGCTAAAACGAAAAAATCGAAAAAAAAACACCAAAAATATAAGATATAAAAAAATAAAAATTAATAGCCAAAACGAAAAAAAATCCCTAAAATGAAAAAAAGCTAAAACGAAAATAAAAAAAAAATAAATAAATAAACGACAAAGGTAAAAAATAGCCAGAACGAAAAACCGAAAAAATTCCGAAACGAAAAAATCGACAAAACAAAAAAAAAAAACGCCATAACTAAAAAAAATCTTTAAAAAATTAAACAAAAATTTAAAAATTCGTCAAAATAACAAAAAGCCTAAAACGGAGAAAACGCTAAAATTGAAATAAATAAAAAATTCGCCAAAATGAAAAAGAGATATACATATCGCTCATTTACTTCAATAGTGTCACAACTCAAAAAAAGTGATTTTTGAGTTAATAATGTAGAATTAGCCACCATATCGTTCTTTATATTGTGTAAAAATTTTGTAAAAATATCTTGTATACTCACCTCTTGAAAGAAGAATGAAGTTTAATTTTTCCATTAAGTTGTATGTAAAATGAAAACTTCAAAGTAATTTTCTGCAAAACTAGTTTTTTTCAGTTATGACACTATTGAAGTAAATGAGCGATATGTACAATATACATTGTACATCATATGTATTTATGTATATGGCATTCGTACGGAATCGTTCGTGTGCGGGTCAGAGTCGCACTTTACTGAATTTATTCAAATTGATCAAAAGATTCGAAGATATTTAAGAAGTTGTGAGAAAGAAGGTAAGTTTTTTTTGCAAAATTTCAAATTGTTTGTTTTTGAAAAATGCATAGAGCATCGAAAACGATAGAAAACTTTCTTCGATTCTGGCATTACTTGTTAAATTGTATGCAAAATTATTGTAATCAGCTATTTGGTCAAGTCTTAAGTCATATCTTTTATTAAAAACAAAGCCGAATAAATAATAAATCTTTCCTTTCTTCCCTTTTGCAAAAAAAAGCACTAGACGTTTTCATCATCAGCTTATTAAACTTAGTTTGATTACACTGTGTAACATGATTCTTGCTTTTGAATTATAAATGTAGTTTTATAAACTTTTGTAACTATTATAAAAATACGAAACAACTTTATCTTGCCACACAAACTTGGATTTTGTGGTGCTAATGACGAAAATCTACAGATTTTCATTCCAATGTCTTATATTATGGTTCTTATTAAAGAGTCTTCATAATAAAGTCCTTAAACACACCTTCCTTGCAAGGCCTTCTAAAAAACTTTCTCAATCATGACTTTTCGACTATTTGTAACAGAAAGGAAGTAAAAAGGCAATGTTTACGTAACGGGACGTGGGATCCTAGTAGTGGCGAAAAGAAGTTCTAATTGGAGACTCATTACACCTGTTTATTTACCGGTCGCTGGTAACATTTTTTTTCTACACATTTACTTGCTTAATTAAACATAAACCAATATTGCCAAACTGGAAACACACGCTTTTAGAAAATTTGTTACACAGTGTTGTTAGTGCATATTTAACGTCATCATACTAAAATTGCAAGTTTTAACTCACTACTGGGCAGTTCTGTATTTTTAATTAAATATTTATTTTTTGCTATTTACTGATAAGCCCTTGCAACGTTATAGTATTTGTTTGATTGTTTGCTTTCTTTACTAGATTTTACTATTGTTTATTTTTAGTTTTAGGCGCAAAATCTTTGCAAAGTTAAAATGCAAATCGAATACATTGAAAACAAGTAATAATAAGAATGTTTAACTTTTGTTGTTCATTTTAATTATTTAGCGGATGTGTACAAAGTTGCTTGGATTTGAAGGGAAGTATCCATACAAAAAAGTCAAGCGCTTTAAAAATAATTAAAAAACTTTGCCAAATTTGTGAATATTTAAGTTTCAATCTTCTATATGTATATATCATAGACAACTAACTACTCAGTTGGGCAGATTGTTTTACACGCCATTGTATTTGACAATTTATGCACGACTTGTCTGTCGTCTGTCGATTAGATTTTCTAATCGACAATTTAAAGGAAATCCGAGCAACAAATTCTTGGATGTTGTCCTCTATTAAAAACTTTTGACGACAATATGACCAACGGTGTCTCACGGTTTGTCTACAGTAAAATTGTTGAGGACAAGATGAGCGACAATGTCTTACATTTTGTCTTCAATCACACTCTGTTAAGGGCAAGATAACTAAAAATATCTTACGATTTGTCCTCAATTAACTTTGTTGAGGACAAGATGAGCGACAATGTCCTACATTTTGTCTTCAATCAAACTTTGTTAAGAACAAGATGAGCAACAATGTCTTACGTTTAGTCTTCAGTAAAATTTGTTGAGGAGAAGATGAGCCACAATGAATTACATTTTGTCTTCAATCAGAATGTATTAAGGACAATATGATCGACAATGTCTTATGATTTGTCTTCAATTAACTTACGGTAGTCTTACGTTTAGTCTTTAATCAAACAAACGAATACGTTAACCTCTTCTTGTCGATGTTTTAGGTGGTGTTGCAGCAAGGTGGTAAGCGCAATAACTTACAAACATGTAGTGAATAAAACGGCCTCAGTTCGAAGCCCAGCCCCCTTATTCCGGAATTCGCTAAAGCTAATGCTAAGTCTCGATCGCTAAAATGCTGAACAAGCACAAAATTAAACATTTTTGGCGATGACATAAAACACTAAAATTTCGGAGGATTAAATTTTTAAGACATTGCCTAATTTAGCAATAGACGTTGCAAAATTGTATTCGTCCCCAAAAATTGATAAATTGACTGCAAAATTTTAGCGATAGAGATTTAGCTACAGAATAAGGGGGCAGCTAAGTCAGTCCTCAACACCAATAAGACTGTAAAACACAAAAAAAATAAACATAAAATTACATGATTTTAGCAAGTATTCCTGGTAGAGGGCATCAAAAAATACGCACGTGTATCGGCGTTTTGAAAGTTTACATCTGGGATTCATTTTAGAGGGAGTTAAATTTCCATACTTTTGCATATTGCACAGTGGGGACTTTCGAAAATAAATTGGCTATAAATCTGGAACATCGCAACTGCAGATTGGATTTAGCTGAAACTCGAAACATCTCTAGTGGAGGAGTCAGGCCTTATAAGTCGTATCTTGGTGGCCTTCTATCTTAAGCAGTAGGGAAGCTATAGGGCACCAAAGTTGGGCACCACTTCGGACTGAAAAAAGTTCTGGGGGTTGCACTTTTTTAAATGCTATCCGATTTCAAAAATTTCAAGCACTTTGAGTTTAGCTAAAAATAATGACCTCAAATGTGTTTCCCTATCCCGTATAGTTTAGAAGATATATGACTTAAAAAAATTGTTTTTGTGTTGACTTTTTTTAGTTTTTTACTTATAACTTTGTAGTTTATAATTTGATTTCAATTTAAAAGGCAGCACTCGATTCTTGATAAAATGGTCAGTAAACCTGAAGAAAAAGGGTTTTTATATTCTGCATTTTTAGCCGATGGCCCTGGTAGCTAGTGCTTGCACTTCCTTATATTGATCTTATATTTAGCTATAAGTTTAATATTAAATAAATAAATAAATAATATTCTGCATTCCTTAAGTTGGAAAAAGGCTAAAAATTCAAAATTTTGAAATTGACGTGAAAAAACAAGTTAAAAGAAAATGTTTTTTTTTAATTTTGGACATGTACCCTACATGCAGCAGTGGCCGAAAATAGTAAATTTTAAAAACAGTTTTTGTGTTTAAGGCCCTATAAATATTGTAATTATGGATTTTTCTAATGCCACTGAAAACGTTTGATAAGTAGATGGTTTTAAGATTCCTGGAAAAAAAATTAAAGACAACTTGCCCATATATGTGGATATCTGAAAAAAGTAAAAATTTACGAAAAAAGTAAAATAATTTTATTTTATTCTCAAACTGACATTTTCGCCTTCTATATGAACTGAAAAATTAATCGAGTATCTTCTACTGATCTCGAGATATTTCGATTGTAGAGTATGCAATTCAAAGAATATATATAATGCTCTTAACTTCTATCCACGGACCGTAAATAGCAGTTATCCAAAAACTTTAAACTCAAACACTCTCTAAGAGTCAACGGAGACCTATACTGTCATATGCCAATAGATTCGTATTGAGGAGCTCTTTCAGATTCTATAGGGATCTTAAAAAACCCATCTTATCTCCACAGTTAAGAGTTATCTTTCAACGGTAAAATAAAAGATCAGATGCAAATCTCAAAAAGAGTGTTTTATTTTGCCGTCATAAAATAAAACTCATTTTAGGAGTTTTACTTTTCCCGTAATAAAACTAATACGAATTTATCTGATTAAATAAAAGTACATATTTGTTATATTCTAATTAAATAAGTAGAGAAACACTTTTTAATTTAACACGTGTTTGTATATGAAAGCAAATTTTTGGTGCTTAAACTTCCCAGCAAAAACCCTTGTCATTTTTGTAATCGATAGTACTTTATTAATGGGCTACAAAGTAATGAGTGGTACTTATTTATCTTATAACTATGATTCAAATGAGAACTACTACTTAGTTTTTAATAAAATGAGTATGTATTTTTTTCATTGCGGTATGTGAATGAAATCGATCGATTCAAATCGGCGCCGATTTCAAAAACCAATTCTGCTGAAAGATGACTTATTTACGTTTTTTATTGTTTTGTATCGAAAAAAGTATTTGAATAAAATATTATAAGCCTTGAAAACTTAAAAAAGGGTAAATAAGTTATCTTTCAGTAGAACGTGTTTTTAAGTCGGCGAAGATTTCAAATCAAATGATTTCCATCACAAACCACATTATCTGAAACTAGATATAATTTGTAGACCACCATTTTTTTAGTCAACTTGTGTTTGTATATGAAAAATAGTTTTTGTCGCTTCAAATTATAAGTCAACAATAGCTGAGTGGGTAAAGTACTTGTCTTCAAATATGAACGAATACAGGTTCGTATCCCAGCTGGGCCAAAAATTTCTTTTAATTGTAAATACAATTTTATGTTTGTTTTAATTATTTTTTTTTATTTGACCAGTTATATTTATAGCTTCAAGTAAGTTAAATAATAGCTACAGTCTAAAACACTTTTGTTGAAAATTAGGTCGATAATCGTAGGGAACACTTTACTCATTATTATCGACCTAAAATTAGACACGCATTCTTTCTGTTAGTTTTTGAACAAAATATGTTTACTTAAACAAATAAAATATTAGCAACAAAATGGTTGCCTGCCTGCAGCATCGAACCGCGACCTCTTGGCTGATAGTCTGGTGTATTTACCTATCAGCCATGCATATTATACTTTTTCTGCCATTCTATCCACTTGTATGTTTAATTTGTGAAATCAAATTAGACAAATTATGTTTTTTTATTGCAAATACCTACAAAATCGATGCAATTTTAGACAACGAGCAATTTTCAACAAAAATTTAGACAATATATGATCCTAAACTTTAAATAATGTTTTAGAGTGTAGATAATTGCTGTGAAAATGAAAGTACATTTGTTAAGGGTATCCAATATTTTTTGAAATTCTCGAACAAAAATATATATTTATCGAGTGAAATTACAAGTACACTTTAAAACAATAGTCGGCAACACTTAATAGATTATTATCGACCTAAAATTACACACGCATTATTCTTGAACAAAATGTTTTTACTAAAAAAAGCGATTAGCTGCGTGCAGGTTTGAACCGAGACCTCCTGACTGATAGTCTGACGTATCTAGCATTCAGCCATAGCCGCATTTTACTTTATGTTAAATTTTTTCCACTTGGACTAAATACTTTTAATTTGAAAGGTTTTTTTCTTTAATAAAATAACTACAAAATCGATGTAATATTAGACAAGGAATAATTTTCAACACAAATTTAGACAATATATGATCGTAAATTCGAAGTAATGTTTTATAGTGTTGAAATTGTCTTGGATTGTGGCTTTTGCAAATTGGTATAGTATATTGATACTCACCACTAAACAAATTACAAGTAGTTACAATTTAAATCCTCATATACTTTTTTGCCTACCAGTAAGAAAAGTTTTTGCTGGGTTCTAAAACTCTACCTAAACCCCATAAGAAACACAAAACTATATTTCTAATGTTATGCGATACACAGAAAAAACTAAAATACGATTTCAATTAAGAAAACTGCAGATTCAATTAATTGTGTTGTTGAAGTTCAACCTACGGCGAAAAGCGTATTTATATTCAATCACTGAAATTCAAATTTTCAATTACTCAAAATTTTTAAAATTTTGTTTTTGATCACATCATCCGATTTAAATAAATAAACCACCAGAAGATAACAAAGGGAAAACTTTAACAACCTCTTTATTTTAAGCTAAGTTTAACGGTGAAGAAAAAAACTTACCCTTAAAGTTATAACTTTAATTTTTATAAGCCCATTGAAGTCAAGCTGTTATGGCGCCTATTTAAAACTTTATTCATTAAAATGTAAAATATTTTTAAAGCTGATCATCCATGGCACATTCATTTTTTAAATCATTATAGTTATATTTAATATAGGCACATTTTTATTGTTATCCAAAATTTATTTAATTGATTAATAAAAAGCTTGCACACATGTCTATGAACTTGTAAACTGCACTATAAATGCATTTAATTTTATTTTTGCATTTAAACAACATATGAAATTTAACTTTAAGTTGTATAATAAATTTAATCAGTTGTATTAAGCGCTTTAATATCCATAAATATATTGATTAAAAAATAATTAAAGTATTATTAATAAAAGCGAAAATAAACTTTACCCATGAATTAACACCTCTTCTTGCCTTATTAAATAATAAACAAAGAAAACAGAAAACAGGTAAAATAGCCGCATACATTAGGCTCTACCGAATTTTATGTGCACTACACTTTTATGCAAAATGCAGATATGACGTAGCGAATGTCCATCACTCACATGATAGACGTAAAATTATTCTAATCATTGAATTGGTCGATTGGTTGTTGAACTGAAATGAATTATTAATTAAGCATATTTTCAAGAAAAATTTTCTTTTATAAACAATTTTTTTCACAAAATTTTACTATTTGTTTGATACTTTTTATGTGCCGTCGTTTTTAACTGAGAAATCGCAACTAAAATTAGAAATTTAACATAAATGCCGTGTATAAAACTAACACATGAAATCAAAATGTTGCACAGTGGCTGCAGGCAAAGTTAGAGGGTTAATATGTTTCACAAATATAATATAAATATTAAGGCAAATATTTTCTATAAAGTTGCTGAACATATCGTACACTTCAGATGTAAACAACATATATTTTCATGTACGGATATAGTGCACGAACAGGTCAAAGGGGGAGACTTTAACCCCCCAGCCATCCTCCCTCCAAAATAAAATTCTGATGTGATCTTTAAAAACGTCGACATTTGTGTATTTTTCTTTTGGTCTCCTCTACCAGAATCCATTGTCAGAACCCTGTAATTTTGGAAAAGTTCGAAATTGTTGTACAGTGTAATTAATAGTCGAAACGACTTTTTGTCATAAATTTTACTTAAACTTATACCATTTTAAAGGTATGCAGTTTCTAAAGATAATTCTTGAAAAAAACCGACTACAAAATAGGCGTGTCACCACCCCGATATTTTATCATCATGTACTTTTACGAGAACTAATTGTGTGTGCGAAGTCTCATAAGAATCGGATAAGCAGAAGTAGGTCAAATGAATATTTACTTTTCTTGGGCGTGGCACTGCCCACTTTTCTTCTAAACATAATGTTGTATTGTACCGATAACTAAAAGTGTATGCAAAGTTTCATAAGAATCGGTTAAGTAGGAGTTGTTGAAAAATAATATTTATTTTGTATGGGCGTGACACAGCCCACTTTTTTTATCCTGATGTAGTATTTAAACAGAAGCTTAATGTGTGTGTAAAGTTTCATAAGAATCGCGTTGAGTAGAAGTAGTTGAAAACGAATGTGTATTTACTTTGTATGGGCGTGACCCGCCTACTTTTCAACAGGACCAATCTGGAAGTATATCCTTTTGAATAGAGAAATAATCCGAAATCGGTTAATTAATGGCGGAGTTTTGAGTGTACATACATAAAAAACATGAGGAATTGATAACCTTTCTCTTTTGTTTGAAGTCGGTTTTATGAAAATTTCGTATTTAAAAACTATTTTTAGACCGAACAAAAAGAGTACATACAAATCATTAGTAAAATCACTGATGAACTGAAATCAAAGTAATTTTATTTCTGATCATTCATCCATGATTTTAAAGTTGTTTAGCGATTAAAAAGTTGTATAGAATAAATGTTGTAGTCATTCCCCCTTTGTTTATAATACTCATCAAAAGCTTATGAAAGGCTTATGAAACAAATTTTGTAAGTAAATCTGTTTCGTAAACCTTTTATTAACATTTGCTCATTTATTATGAATATGGCCCTTAGAATATTAAATTCAATTTTTTACTTCTTGGTATACAATGAAAACTCTCTGCCCTTCGAAAATTTGTACTTTTATATTCTTTATTGCAAATAGCTTTTTTAAAACAGTCAATAGCGGATTTCAGTGTTCGATGCAAATGGTCTTGCGAAAGTGTAAATGAAAAATAGTTTAATGAGTCCAACAAAAATATCTACTGGATTTTCTGTAATATATCAAACATAATTTTTGTCTGAATTTCTTAAACAAATTGTCTAAAAATAATTAAAAATTCAAAGCAAAATAGTTCATTGAATCAAACAAATATATTTACTGAATTCTTTGTTATATATCAAACAAACTTTTTGTCTGAGTCAGTAAAAACTTTTTTTATATGCTTAAGTTTTAAATAATAGCATCATCATCCATTAAGCATTTATGAAATTGCACTTTGCTGCATTTGTTCAACTCTGAATGCTTAGCTAGAGACTCAAAAAAATTAATGATAATTAACTCAATAATATTAACGAATTGATTCACTCAGAAATCTTCAGTACATAAACTTGTTACAATCGCATTCCTTTTGCTAGCATTGTTGTTTTTGTTATTTATGTGTATGTCGTCATCGGGGGTTTTTTTACGATACAGACAACTGTTTTTTTTTGTTGTTTTTCGTGTTTGCGTGCTAAATAAGAGTCAAAGAAAAAAATTCTCTGATTCAGTTAAAAACGTTTACTGAAAATTAAATTTTATTTTAGACAAACTTTTGTTTGAAAATTTTTTGGTGATAATTTTTTCTGTGTTCGCTCTATACTAATATAAATAAAAATAATTTTGAAAAACTTACACGCTTATACATAAAAAATATTTTTGATTTATTAAGAGCTTATAAAACGAATTAAGATGACTTTTACAATAATATTCCAAGCACTTTTCTAAACTTAATGCTTATTCTAGAAAATTTATTTCAAACTATTTCTGTAGCATTTAGGTTTGTTGGGTAGAAACTAAAATTAAAATACATATTTATGTATGTAAGTATGTATATGCTAAAATTAAACTGATAATAATTCTGGTTTATGAAACATATTTTACATGAATATTGATTGGCGTTGTATGAAATTCATCTTTGAAAAAAAAAATAGAAAAAAATGTGAGACAACTTGACGCTTGTGAAATGTTGTTTGATAAACAAAAAGCAATTAATATCAAATTTTTTTTTATATTAATATAAAAATTTTTAAAACTATAGTAGTAAAATAGGATTTTAATTGTATTTTTTTCAATTTTAATGTCTTCGTTTAAATAATATTATTTATGTGCCTCCAATGTCTGTTAAGGATAATTTATAGGCAATATTCAACTAATTTTGAATAAATGTCTTTAATTAGCAAATTTTGTTTTAGACGTTTTTATATGCTAAAAATTTTAATTATTATAAAAGCAAAGTATGATAGCTATATTCGGCTAGGCTGAATCTCGCATGTAATTAATATATTTTGAGAAAATATTTTGGAGTTCTGAGGAAAGATTTTACCCTGTTTTAAGGAAAAATTTACTTTATCTAAATTATAAAACAAATTCCTCCAACATAAAAGTTTAACTTTGTTGGCTAGTGTTTTTATACTTACTTTAAAAAATAAAAACAACTTGGCAACTAGGGTGGTTTCTGAAAGCAGATGATCTTCAGAATTAACTGCCAACTGGCAGGTAGATATTAACTCTGACAACTAAATTAATGAGCGTTTGGATAGAGATTTGATACGTTGACAGCAACGTAATAAACATGAATATATTTATTTTTTCTGTTTAACTAATACACTTATCCGTAAAAGCTTATAAGATTTTAAATTTAAATATGCAAAATACGAATAAAAATTTTGTAGCTTGTATTTCAAACGGAAGTGCGTATTAAAGCATATTAATCTCATAATGATAGATAGAATATAGAAAGATATGGTTTAATACGAGAAATTTAAAAAAGTAGCTGGCAGACAGAATTAAAATGATTTGGTTTGATAGTATAAATATAAAAATCAAATATACAATAAAAAAAATTAATGGATTTTTAGAATCTAATTAAGATTCAATGTATTGTTTTAGCGAGGTTCAAGTTAGTTTTTTACAGCTTTATTGAAAGTGAATATAGTTTTTAAATAGTGATAAATTTTTAAGGTAGACAGAAAATATGGGCTTAAAATCACATATACACGCCAAAGCGGACGGTTTGAATTTTTTTTAGTTTTCCAATTTTGTGATCTTTTTTAGCTCAGCTCCCGTCAAAAGAGCTCTTCTGGTAAATTTCGGGATTTTTTTTTTGATAAAAAAAATACATTATTTAATATTTTTTAATCAATTTGAGGCACTTTTAAATGATTATGCAAGAAACATTTTGCTCTCCCTCTTTATATGTTTAATATTTATTACAGATTTTCTTTTATTCCCTTTCTCATTATTAATAAAAACCGTTATCTCTGAAAAGAATATACTTTTATTGCTTTTTATTGAATTTAAAAAAAATATTCAGCTATAGTATTCTGCTGTCTATAATAGAACGGATAGCAAATAATTTAACGTGTTATTATTTTTTTATGATTTATTTTTATATTATTTATATTAATGAAATTAATAAAAAGTTTTATTGCTTCGAATTTTTTTAAATTTTCGTATTAGGTCACACCCGTCACATTTAAAAAATAGTTTTTTTGTTAAGAAAATTGATTTTTTGTCAAACAGTAAATACGTACTACAGCTAAAAACACTTTGAACAGACATCTGTACCAAAATTATTGTGTACCTTAAGTCAAAATTTAACAGATTTTATACTGAAAGTCATAATGCCTTAGAACTCAGATTTGTAAGGTCACACCCGTCGAAGCTTTCTGATGACCATTCTGAGCAGAAATCGTGTTCTATCAGTGTCTACTCGTTATTCAACGACTTTAAGCTTAATATCCTTGCGAGCCGCAGCGTTTTTTTAAGTAAACAATTTTATATTCTTGATATAGAACAAAAAATGTGTATAAAATGGTCACACCCGGCTAAATGGAATTACTCAGAAAAGAATACAAAAATATATTAAAATTTTTTTTTGATATTGAATTTTGGATTTGAAATTTCAAATCGTGTTTTTAAAAATTAGTTTATCCTTAGATTTCTTTTAAGTTTGTAATTTTTAACTTCTACCCACCCAGCAACTTTTAAGACCGGTGCGGTAGTGGCAATTCCATAGCTACTGTTTTATTTTTGAAAATTTGAAAAAAACATTTTTTTTTCTATAAAGTATTAGAAATCTTGCAAGTCTTGTGATTTTGGTATACTTTATGGTGAACACATTCATGTAAAACACCACAAGCAAAATATTTGTGGAATATTTTAGCCCTTTAACTTTTTGCTGAATTGGTAATTATGCTCTTTTCTTGAAAAAAGTGCAAAAACGTCCCCTTCAGCGGCGATATAGTGTAGAATAAAAAAAAACAATTGTTATTAAGTGTTTTGTTATTTTTATTATAACTGAGGAACTTGTTGATTTCTTTCTGTGTTTATTTTGGGTAAAATCTCCTTCTTTTATACAAGTTTTGAGAAGAAAGATTAACCCACTAATTCTATTTTACTTACATTTAGTTACTTATAATTATTTAAAATTAGTTCAGCGGGAAAACAAAATAAGTTTATTTCCCACACAAACATGAAGTGCATTTCAAGTGCAGCGACAGAGTTACACACATTGTGTGTGCAACGTCACAACACTGACCGCTGAGCATTTTCATAAACAAACGCATATTTCAAGTGCAGCGGCGCGAAGTGTCAAATGGTGTCTGCTGTCCATATGCATTTTTAGTGACACTTGATATTTATTTATGTCTTTATATGCATGCCTTTTAAGGAATGAAATCATGTTGTATGATAAAAAGTGTAATCATGCTACAATAGTGGGCAGAACTGTTTATCAAAAATGTTCCCCGTGGTGTTTTACATAAAAGCGCTAAACATATTTTATACCTTAAACATAAGGCTAACAAGATTTCCTATTCCGAGTACTAATTGTAAATAATTATCAAATTAAACCTAAAACACATTTTAAGTTTTGAATGATTTCTGGCGTTCGAGTTGAGTTTGGAGCTTGAGTGTCCTTGAGAGTCTATTGTAGAATTTTATGTCAAATATTTTTGTAGAGCATTTTAGCCCGCTACATCGCCGCTAAAGGGGAATTTTGGCTATTTTTGAAGAAAGGCTAAAACTTATCCATTCAACGAAATGTTAAACGGTTAAAATATTCCACAAAAATCTTGCTTGTGGTGTTTGACATAAAAGTTCTGACCATATCGTATACCATAATCACAAGGCTTACAAGATTTTTATGACTTATAAAATGTTATTTTTCAAATCCTTAAAAATCGAAAAAATAGTAGTTATGGAAGGTCCACTACCGCACCGGGCCTAAAAGTTTTTGGGTGGATAGAAGTTTAATATTATAAATAAAAAACGAGGGATTTTCACAAACTCGATTTGAAATTTCAAATCCAAAAATCAAAATAAAACATCTAAAAGCAGAAATTTCAAAGAAAAAATTGTCCAATTGTGACATTAAGAAATTTATGAGGAATAAAAGTTAAAGAAAGTGTTTTTTTTTTGAAAATGTAATATATTTTGAACGAGTAAACAAGAAAAATCTCAAAATTTATCTGAAAGGCTCTTTTGAGGGATACGAAAAAAATATCACAAAGTTGGGGAAAACAAAGCGCCTGATTTGGCGTAGGTTATCTCATATACAAGCATCATATATGGGCAGTGTTACCATATGTGAAGATTTATCTTATTTTTGAAGTTTTTTGCTTGGTCGAAAAGATAAAAAGATATCTACTCTTAAAAAAAGATTTTTATATATATAAAATTTTTACTTTTTCTGCTATTTTTAGAATACCACTGTAATAATATATCTATTCCGTAATTGTTACGGCATACAAGTCGAAGAATTTGTATATTATCTCGATATATAAGTGTTTTTATAAATCGAAATATATAAGGAGTAGGTACAATTAGTCAGTTTCAGTGAGGTCAGTTTCCTTATTCGTCTGGCACTGCACCATGCTGGGAAATAAAGTCAATTGAACTTATTGCGTTTTTAAAGGTGAAGTAAAGTCAACAAAAAATTGGAAATAAAGTAATTGATTTTATTTCAATATTCATATGGAAATAACGTCAACAATGCTTAAAGAATGTCGGGCTTAAGGTTTTTTGTTCTCAGCATATCGAAAAGCGGCTTCGCTGAGTAAAAATTATTGCATAGCCGGCCTTTGGCCGGGCCTTAGGGTTTTTCCTCTCCGTATATCGAGAAGCAGCTTCGGTAAGTAAAGATGTTTGCGCAAATAAAAATACGTTCTCAAAATAAAATAAGTTCTATTCAAAAACTGCTTCAGTCGACGTATCTAAAAAGTCAATTTGTATGAAAAAACACGTTGCGCCGGGGTTCTGTTTCATCATTTACTTGATTTTTTTTATCAAAAAGATCAAAATATTGTAAGTTTCATATTTTTATATATCTCGCGTTGTGTTTTAAATAATATAAATTTTAACTGAAAGAAGATTTTTGCGGGGAAAAAAAGATTTTTATTTTGTATTTAGAAGATTTTCGAGAAAAAAAATTTGGCAACACTGTATATGGGGTATTATATTTGAAGCCGACATTCCAAAAAAATTTTTTCCCAGAAATTCCTTGATATTTTGCACAACTATACTTCTAGTAGGTATAATTGTGTATGTAATTTTTTTTTGTATGATGCTTATTTGTCGAGTAATGGGGTGCGAAAGTGTTGCCGTTTTTGAATAAACATTTTTTTAATTATTGTTTCGAACTAGAAAAAAATAATATAGAAAGTTAAAATAAGTGATTCTTATAGCAAATCGTCTGATCTTTTCAAAAAAATATTTAATTAAAAAACATTTTTTTCATGCTCAAAACCGAAAATGCCCAATTGAAATTAAAGGTTTTCTAACTTTGACCAGTTTTATCTTTTTTTTATTTTTTTTACAAAATTAGCCTAGGGTGTCCTCATTATACTGTAAAAGTTTGATAATGGGATCTCCTTACGTTTAATGTATTAGGTATATTCAGCATTTTTATGTAGAAATCCACGAGAAATGGTTTCATGAAACATTTTAACCCTCTAGCGCTTCGCTGTGTTGGTCATTTTTGGCACTTTCTTAGAAAGGGGCAAAAACTCCCCTTCGACGGGGAGACAGCAGGCTAAAATACGCTACTTAAAAATTTCCCTTAATATTCTATTATAAGCCTTTTAAGACAATAAATTTCTAAACTCAGCTGGAACGCCAGAAATCATTAAAAACTAATTTTGAATATATAAGAAATTAACCCTCAAGAACATTTTAAGTTTTTACTGATTTGTATCGTTCTAGTTAGGCTTAGAATTTTATTATCCTCAAAAACTTATAATCAAATGTTATTAAAAATTTTTTTGTAGAATATTTTGGTCCGCTATCTCGCCAACAAAGACGAGTTTCATGCCCCTTTTTAAGAAAGGGTCGAAAGAGACCCATACACTGAAGCGCTAGAGGGTTAAAATGTTCCATGAAATTAATTCTCGTAGATTTTTACATAAAAATGCTGAACACACCTAATACACTAAACGTAACGTTTACACGATATGTTATACCGATTCTCAATAACAATGAGCAAAAGGTGGAGTGCATTTAAAGAAATTTGCATAACTTTTAAGCTTATAAAGATCCCATTAGTAGAGTTGAGCAAAATCGTTCCTTTTGTGGAATAGTTCCGACCAATCCGAAAGAATAAAGGAACTAAGTCATTCCTTTCGTTCATCGTTCCGCTGTTTTACTTTGAACAGTGAATGAACGAGGAACGAGAGAACGTCTCTGTCCCTCCTAACAATGTCAGCGAACATTTTTTATGGTTTATTTTCATTTTCTGACATAATGACAATAAAATAATTCTTTAGTTTCGTAAAATATTTGTAAAAAAAATAATAGCCCACAACAAGCAATAAATTTTTGAAAGTAATAAAATCTAAATAAATAAATCATTCTCTATACAAAAAAAATGTACAGAACTAAGAGAATCAAACAAATATAACACACGGTCTTGAACGTTTGTCTTTGGCGTTAGTCAAAACAAATTATTTACTCCTCAAGACGGTTTGCAATTAGGGAACGAGCAATGATAAAATTTAACCCTTAAAAAGTCCGCACCATTAATTTTAGAGAATCGTTCCGCACCGTTCCAATTAGGGAATCGTTTTATGGAACTAGGTCGTTCCGGAACGACACAACTCTACTCATTAGCAAAGTTTTACACTATAATGAGGACAGCCTAGGATAATTTTGAAAAAAAAAATGAAAAATAAAACATGTCGAAGTTAGAAAAATTTTAATTTCAATTGGTAATCTCTGGTTTTGAACATGAAACAAAAAACTTTTTTTTAAATTAAATATTGTTTTTTAAAAGATCAGATGATTTCTTCCTATAAATTTTTTTTAAACCGGCAACACTTTCGCTCGCAATAACTCGATAAATAAACATCATTAAACAAAACAATTTTTGCACACACATTTATACTTACTAGAACTATAGTTATGCCAAATATTAAGGAATTTCGGCAAAGCTATTTTTTTTGGTTGTCCGCTTCAAAAATAATGCCCCATATACATACATAATATGCATGTGTATGGGGCATTATATATTATATACAATCTAAACCATGATTCATTAAAATCAAGGCTAGAAATTGCTTTATATACAATTTATTAATTTTCTCTTTCATACCCAAAAGAAATCATACATTCACTCACTTCACTTACCCAGACAGGTTGTCAAATCCAAGGCTCCAGCATACAGGCAACCATTTTTACGCTTTATAACATTGGTCAACTTATCCACACAAAAGCATTCATTATCATGTTCGGGACCAATGTCATTGACAAAATCCTCACCAATAGAATAGCGATAACCTGGTATACCCTTGTATATAACTTCTTTCTGATAGAATAACTGAACAGAACGACAAATATCGGCACTAAATATATACATGGAATCACCCTTTTGACGAAAAGGAGGATAAGATGAAGCATCTGTTCCATTGATTTGATTGCATTTTGAAGTGCCATTGTTGTCACTAGAATTAAGCCACACTTGCAAATTGTGATTGTCATCAAGTTTTTGTATTTCCAAAACTCTCATTGGATCACCTTTGCCGGTATGGACCTCATAGACTTCATGGCCGGTGCCATTTTTCTGTAAGTGATTGAAAAAAAAAAAAAAAAATATATATATATATATATATATATATATATATATATATATATATATATATATATATATATATATATATATATATATATATATATATATATATATATATATATATATATATATATATATATATATATATATATATATATATATATATATATATATATATATATATA
This sequence comes from Panzeria rudis, assembly GCA_956483635.1. Taxonomy (NCBI): domain Eukaryota; kingdom Metazoa; phylum Arthropoda; class Insecta; order Diptera; family Tachinidae; genus Panzeria; species Panzeria rudis. The sequence continues at coordinate 156,072,903 of OY101448.1, read as the reverse complement.
TATATATATATATATATATATATATATATATATATATATATATATATATATATATATATATATATATATATATATAAAATAATGTTTTTGAAACTTCAGATATCACCCAAACTTACATGATTGAAAAATGAAAAGGCCAAACTGCCATCTTTAAGTTCTCGTATCGTTTTCGAGCCACCTTCTTTGATTTGATTACAAATGGCTTTTGCCAGACCTTGAGCATTTATACAAAATCTCACGCCATCAAAAAGATATTCCTTGACCGTAGTTTTTACAAACATGGTTCTGGGATCATTGAAAATGGCCTTCATATTGGCATTTAAATGTACCAACAATAAAGCCAAGCTGGGATCATTTTCACCAATTTGCAAAACTGACTAAAATTTTTTTCGATTTTAATAAAAGAAATTAATTAGAAAAATTATATTAATAGGAGAAAAAAAAGTCGAGCTTAATTTAAATCCAAATCTTTTATTTATAAGCGTTAATTTACAAGCATTCATAAGAAGCGTTAATTTAGTTTTAAATTTTGTGTGTTTAATTACGTTAATTAGCTTTATAATTATATATTATCTACACATGCTAAATAATCCAATTAAATACCAATTCACCGCAATTATTGTGTTTTTAGTTATAAATTTGTAATTAAAAAGAGAAAAAAATAACTGTCAAACTATAACTTACTTTTGTATAATCTAAAATTGTTTGAAATATATTGTGGACCCATTTGAAGGGTTCTAAGAATATGTACAAAAATAAATGTTTTTACGTTAATAAAAAGTTACCAGTATAAATAATCCCCTTATTCCGTAAATATCTGTCTACGTCACGTCAAGACAATACAAAAAAATTGGCATTTGTCTACTCGCTGTCGACAAAAATTTAATACTATTAACAGCCCATTTTCCCATTTTCTATGCCTTAGAGATCAGTAAGTGGCTGTCAGAAATAGTAAAGTGTTGTCGATGGCGAGTAGAAATGTACCAATTTTTTGGTGTTGTCTTGACGTGACGTCGAATAAGGGGGAATTTTAAAACTTTTTTTTTATTAATTTAGTCGTATAAAAATGTACACTAATTAAGTTAAAGTTATAATGATAGCAAAGTAGTTGTGTAAGTGAGCGCGTTTATTGTTAAACATACGGTCAAGCTCAAGGGGTATAGTGCTATAAAGCAGTCTAATATGGAGACGTCACAACAACATTGTGTAATTGGGATTCCATAATAGCAACATAGAGTAAGTTCGGGTAATGTGGTATAGGCGGGTAATGTGGTATAGCTGATTGTCTCTAAATCTAGGAGCATATGAATAACGGCACCATTATTAATAGTTTAATGCTCTCAGAAAGTTAAGCGCTCGTTTGTGTATTAAATGTTTGAAAGTCATGTAAATAGTCTGTCCTAAAAAATGTGCGTAGTCGGTTATGGGATGATTTTTTTGTGCTCTGTTGAAATTTTAGTTTTTGTTCTAAAAAAAATATGTTTTCAACTTCATTATTTTATGTATCCAAATTGATTATTATTATCATTATTTTAATATTAAAGTTTAAGGTGAGTAATTTATTAGTGAAGAACATAAGTATTGCATATTTTATATTTATTTGAAAAACCGTGTGGTCGACTCTAAAACACTTTTGTTGAAAATTAGGTCGATAATAGTCGGCAACACTTTACAGATTGTTATCGACCTAAAATTACACACGCATTATTTTTGAACAAAATATTTTTACTAAGAAAAAGCGATTGGCTGCGTGCAGGTTTGAACCGCGACCTCCTGACTGATAGTCTGACGTATCTACCATTCAGCCATAGCCGTATTATATTTTATGTTACATTTTTCCACTTGGACTAAATATGTTCAATTTTAAAGGTTTTTTCTTTAATAAAATAACTACAAAATCGATGTAATTTTAGACAAGGAGAAATTTTCAACACAAATTTAGACAATATATGATCGTAAATTTGAAGTAATGTTTTAGAGTGTAGAGGTGGCTGAAGTGGTATACTGTTTCACATAACCCTTTAAGCGAATGCCACACAGGTCAATATTCAGCTTCAATATATGTGTTTGTGTGCGTTTCTTTACAAAAAATATGTACACATATACGGAGGGGAAATATTGAAGAATATCAAAATGCTTTTGATTTTCATAACAAATGCACACAAGCACATATATTGAAGCTAAAATATTGATCCGTCTAGCACCCGCACTAAAGAAAATAAGCATTTCACAAAGAGATGACATAAGAAAATGGGAAGCGGAATATATAAAGTTATGGTATACCACATTATCAGAACATATTATACCATAGTTTGTTTTTACTTTTTCTCTGATATTTGGGTTTCAAAGAGTTATTTTTACTTTCCCAAATGTAAACCTACGACTTGTGGTAGAGCAGCTGACATCTATTCTAATCGAATCAAGTTTATAATAATTATAGTTGAAAAAAAAAAGAAAAATAGGCATACTACATTACCCGAGCATACGCCAATATGAGATGACCCTGATGAAAAGGGAGCTTATCTAATGGAGGCCGAAATTGAGTTAGCTACATTTCCTAAAACAGGATATAGTTCTGCAAAAATGCCGTTTTTATCGCTAATTTCCAAAAATTTACCGAGTTATGATTTTGAACTTTTGGAAAGAGAAAATATTCACATTTTCCAATTCGTAATGTTTTTGTTTTGAGCTTTCACATTTTTTCACAGCAAAGATTAAAACAAAAAATTGCATACCTTAAGGCGCTATTATTAATTAATTAAATTAAATTAAGGAGCTAATATTAATTTGTTACTCATAAAAGTACATCAAGCGATTTTTTATTTTTTTTTATAAATATATTTTCAAAATATTTGGGCATGTCACACATTCGGATCGGATTGATTTCAATTCCCTACTTTCATTCTGATCGTATTGGCTTTGCGGTCTTCAGATTCCGTTTATTTTCTATTTCGATTTTACAACGATAAAGTTTTTATACCTTGAGACGTTTGTTTACTGTTGTTTTTACAAGCAAAGCTTTTTTATTAACATGAAAAACTTATGGCCATATATTTATGTGACGCGCCTAAATGTATGCACATTTTTTAGTATTTACTGCAAATGAAGCTAGTAGAAAAAGTCTTTGTCAATTCCATTTTGAAATTAAAAAGTGGTTTGATTACCTACGAAACAAATTTTAATTTTTCGTTTTCCGAATCAGCAACTTACGGAATTGCAACCATCTTTAACCGGGATGGTATTCTGGATATCGGTGATTTTTTCCACTTCTTTATCGTAGAGTAGAATTAAAAACTCAAATTTGATAATTTTTGCGTTTTCTAGCGAAGATAAATATGTTTTCGTTTTCACTTTCGTACTAGTATTGTTTCTGTGACACACCTGAATATAAATCTGTGGACTTTTGACAAAACGACGTAAGTGTAATTTTAACAATTTTCAAAATTTACAGAATGAAACTTTTTGTGTATGCATTTAAGGCAAATTGAAAACTAAACATAACTAGCCGATCTCGTTTAGAATTTTAATTAAACTTTTTTGAGTTTTTTGACAGTTTCAAAATTGTTTGTTAATCGGTCGTAATATGTATAACCAGGCGTGGATCCAGCGCTTTTGGGAGGGGAACTTCTAAGTAAAACCTACTATTTTTCCAAACTTCTTTTAGAAACTCTATAGAAATTTACTCGTTTGGAGGGGGGGGGGTGGGGTTAAATATTTCCTCCCCCCTTGTATCCGCGCCTGTGTATAACAAATATGGAGATAAGTAATATTAAAATATATGTGACTAAACATCGTAGAAAGGTGCTGATTACACTAAAAGATGCGCCTAAAAATTCTGCCCTTATAAATGCCGCCCGCTACTTGTAAACTGTCTTAACTTGAATTAAGTGCTTTTGTGTAAAGTCCACGGAAATGTAAAATATATTTTTGAGTAAAACGAAATACAAATTAATCGGAATCTAATGCACCAAAGATAAAATTTTTCGAAATGACAACTACGGAATCAAAACCAATCCGAACGGAGTCTTTGACACGGCTGATAATATCAAATTGACAAAATTTACGCAAAAATACATTTTTGGCTCTATTAAAAATTCCTGATGGGAAGATAAGGTCCCTTTAATCATAAGGTCCTTCATCAAGATCATCACACATATAGCCAACTACTGTTTGTCAGTTTCAGTATAAATATGGCTTCCATAGGATATCTGCCATTGTTGGCCAAGCAAGAATTTAGTAAAAATGGAAGTTACCATACAAGTAAGCTCAGATGTCTAAGCAGAATTGAAAATCCTTATAGCAATAGGACCACAGTTTAGAAACCAGAGGATTTATTAACGATATCTATGATATTCGACGCGGTTTACGATCAAAACTTCTTCATCATTGATGATCAATTTCCAATTTAATAAAGGTTTACTAGTACAACAGTCAACACACTTGTCTTTAGTCCATACAGTAGAACAATTCACTTGAAAACTAGTAATTTATTAGTAAAAGAATCTTAGAAAAGAATTAGTAAAAGAATTTAAATAATGATAATTCATGCGAATATATGCAAATTTATTTTTAGCAATTCTTTTTTTTATTTTTTCATTTAAAACCAATATTTAATGAGTAAAGAGATAAGTGAATTTATTGTACGTACATCTTTGTGCTGCTTCCTGTATTTATTGTATTGAAATATGAATATTATAAGTAGTTTGGCAAATAAGTTTTTAGCGGTTTTTGACATGCAACAAGCATAATGCAACAGACACAACAATATATCTTACAAAATAAACAAAGCATTCACACATGTATACAGCCAGACATACAAGCACTTGTTGACAAATAGTAGTGATAATTACAATTTGGATACGAGAAAAAAAAAGAATATCTAGTCAGAGCAATAGACCAACAAGTAACTATTCATAAAAAAATACTTGTTATTTATTTGCTATTCATGTGGACATAAGAAGATACATAATTTGTTGGGTTAATCCATATATTATATGAAAATTAAGTGTATGTTTGTTTGCAGATTTTTGTTACGGCAGCACGCCTAAACGGCTGAACCGATTTAAATGAAATTGGGTACACAGATAGATATTTGGCCCATAATTAATATAGGCTAAATTTGTTGTTCGGATTTTGGACCGGAAAGGTATAAAATGGAACAAAACCACCCCCTACGCAGCCTAAACGGCTGCACCGATTTGTATGAAATTTGGAACACAGACAGATATTAGGCCCACAATTAATACAGACTGCAGCTCTTTGCCGGAGTTTGGACCAGGAGGGGATAAAATGGGTCAAAACCTCTCCCTACGTATAACTCTTTCATTTGTTAACCGATTTTCAAAATTCTTTATTTTTTGGAAGGTCTCGTAATTTTTTTTTAAATAGGTGGGGAGATATGACCCCCGTCACCCTCTCCCCACTCCAAATGCTTAACTCTGTCATATATGAACCGATTTGAAAACTCTTTTTTGTTTGAAAGGATTTGCTTGCAGGTCGGTCCCATACTTTTTTTTTCGAAAATGGGTGGGCGCGGGGAAAGTTTGGTCCCATACGCATAACCCTGCAATTTTTCAACTGATTTTTAAAATTCTTTTTTGGTTTGAAAAGGTCTGCGTGCACTTAGGTTCCATAATATTTTTTCCAAATTTGTGGGGAAACTGACCTCTCCACCCCATTCCTTAACTCGATCATTTGTGAACCTATTTTTAAAATTCGTTTTTTCCTTGAAAGGGTTTGTTTACAGTTTGGGTCACATACTTTTTTTGCGAAAAAGTGATGAGGAGATGGTGGGATTTGGTCCTGCACGCATAACTCTGTCATTTGTCACCCGATTTTTAAAACTCTTTTTTGATTTGAAAGGGTTTGTTTGTGGCTTAGTCCCATATTTTTTTTCGAAAATCGCTGGGGAAATTCGCTCTCCCCTCGCATGATTAACGCTGTCATATTTGAACTAGTTTTCAAAATTCTTTTTTGGTCTGCTAGGAATTGCGGCTTAGTCCCATAATTTTGTTTTCGAAAATCGGTGGCGAAATTTGCTTCGCCTCAATTCTTAACTCTGTCATTTGTGAACCGATTTGGATTTTTTTTAAAGGGTTTCATATTTTTTTTCCCAAAATCGGTGGGAAAGTTTGCTCTCCCATGATTAACTCTGTCATTTTTGAACCGAATTTCAAATATTTTTTTTGATTGAAAGGGTTTGCTTGAAGTTTGGTCCCATAAAAGTGGAGATGGGGCGGAAAAAGTGGTAGCCTGTTATATTGATTATAGCATAACTCCGCCTTTTCTTAACCGATTTCAAAAATTTTTTATTTGAAAGGACGTGAAAGGTTTGGTACTATAAAAAATTGCGGACGAACACACATTTAGTAGAAGTACACACTATTAGACTTAACGCAAAATTGCGTCCGTTTTGCAATCTGTTCAATGGGATCTTTGCATTGAAGTCGGTTTTTTTTGGCAGAGTTATTTCATCCATATTGCTAGACCAGATAGACGATAAAAAACGCATTAAGGATTTCTTTTCAATATGTTTAAAGCCCGTGCATCGCCGGGTCGAAAAAACCTAGTTTATATTTGAATATCACAAAAGAATAAAATAAGCATAGTAGGCGTAGAAAATTATACAATGAAATGCACATAGAGATACTGGTTAGCCCCCAACAAATAAATCCTTATTTAAAATAAAATTGAGAGAAAATCTCAAATAATAAATTTATTGAATGTTTTAATTTGGATTTTATTTTCCATTTCGCCTTATAAATACTTTTATTGTGACCCGATGGGCGACTAATTGTATAAAGGTGTAAAAAAACAAAATAGATACATACCGAATATAAATTATCTGTTGTGGGTTTGTATAAGTTTCAAAGCCTATTACGCTTGTTTTATTCTTTTGTGATTTTCAAATTTAAATTATTTGTAAATTCTCAAATAGTTTTTGAAAGTTTGTGCATAAGACCAGAGGTTTGGAGCTTTTCAAAAGTGTGGTTGAAGTTTACTGACGATTTGGTAAACCACCAATTAAATGCATACAGACATTATGCCTTATTAAGGTTGTCGTACTCATTGGCGAAATTAGTCGACTCCAATGTAAAATATATAGCAAGCGTTGCCACATTTTATCGATTTCGTCACGAATACGACAACCGTAATAAGGCAGATTGGTTAGCCCCCAACAAATAAATCCTTAATTAAAAAGTTATTTTAACCAATGAAAATTGTTATTTCATAAAAATTGCAACAACAATTTACATTAACAGTAGATTAACTATTTAAATTGGTTAAAATTGCCTACCATTTTATTTTGAGTGTATGGTCAGTCCAACATTGCCAAAGACTTGGCAAAAATATTTGACCGAAATATTATAAAAATAAAACTAGGGGCTATGTATATGTTACTGAGCAAATAATTTGTAAAAATTTTGTAAAAATAGGGAGGGGGTATAAAATTCAGAAAATAGCATTAAGTAATGTGTGAATAGCCCCTAGTACTTCTTTCAATTCGATTGTAAAGTTTTGGTGTAAAGAATTATACGATCGCTAATTTTAGTTCGTTGTTTAGTAAATATTTTAGTATTTTCACTAATACGATTAACACACATTAATGTAACCAGCCGTTTTAAATTTCGGATTAATTTCATACACTTTGCTATTTAAATTCTTTTTAAAATGTGGTTAAAAGATAATTGGTTTTTAGTTTTATATAAAGCGTAAAAATATTAATTGCAAGAATAATATAAATATACTTTAAATGATAAAAATTACTTTACGTTTCCCTCGTATACGATCCATTAAACGTTTTAAAACGCGTACACCCGGCGTTTTATTTAGACGCGAGTTTATTCTATTGGCGAATCCCTGTAAAATGTCTGTGATTTCTCTTTCGAATACTTGTAAAAATGCCTAGAAAAATCGTATTAAAAATAGAATACAAGAAAAATTTTTGTGCTTAAAATATGTATGTAAATCCAATATAAAAATTTTCGACAATAACTTTATGGGTGAAAATTTGCGAAATATTTTCTGATCTTAAATTTTCGTATAGTTTGAACTAAAATTTGTCATAATTCCAAATATTTTCGCGATAGGAATATATGATGTGAAAGTGTCAGAAGCTAAAAGGCTTAACTCCACAAAATAAAAATTAGAGTAAATTAGTGATGCTTGAAAAATTAATTTAAATTTTTTTTGTTAATTTTTTTTTGTTACCATACATTTTTATGATATTTAACATACAAAATGAGTGGGTAGGGGATTTCTGCGAAAAAGCTGGGTTGGACAATTTTAACAAATTTCAAAAAACATGTGAAAAAAATTCTAATGAGATTCAAAACCTATACCGATTTTTTATATTTTTTTTAATGGAAAATATTTAAATAATAGAAGAACAAAATAATTTTCAAAGAGTTCACAGCAAATTACACTCTAAAACAGTTTTGATGAAAATTACACATGCAATATTTTTGAACAAAATGTTTTTACTAAAAAAAGCGATTGGCTGCGAGGTTTTTTCTTTAATAAAATAACTACAAAATCAATGCAATTTTAGACAAGAAGAAATTTTCAACACAAATTAGACAATATATGATCCTAAATTTTAAGTAATGTTTTAGAGTGTAGTAATATAATAAAATTGTGAAATTTTCGAAAAGTGGAGTTAGGCCTTTTAGCTTCCGACGCATCCATGTTATGCTATTTATATTTCGCAAATGAAACTCTTATATTCATGTTAGGAAAATGATTTAAAGGGTGAATAGGCGAATAGTGTGCAGTTCATAAATTTATAAAGCATATTTTAATTATATTTTTAATACTATTTGATAAACAGTTTTTTTTATTCCTGAGCAATTATGGTTGGCCATAATTGGCTAACCCATTTCCAAGTTATGATGAAAAATCCCAGAAAAAAATAAAAATTAAATTTCGACTGTTTTTGTAGTTGGTGGACCATAACACATCAAAAAATATAGTGTACTTCTTGGCGGCCTAGTGTACTCCAATACGGATTAGCTTAGCAACTATTTCTAATCAAAATCTCTTGACCGAAACGAAAACAAAACTGGAAATTCTCCGTTCGTAAACGAAAATAAATATATTCATTTCCGCAATAAAATATTTCAATAAAACATACAAAGTTTGTCCTGCTTTATTTATTATAGCTAGTCGACATATTTACATTTGAGCTTCCATTTTATTAAGGATGCTTTTAGAAGCCACCCTCATCCGTTGATCAAAAAATTATTTTAAAAAAAGTTGTTAAAAATGCTAACAATAACTATAGGGTGTCCCAAAATGAAAGCAAGATTTTAGTTTTTCGCCATTTGTGCAGTAGAGTAGTGTTGGCAACCCTAAAAAATAATTTGACAGCTGAAAGTTTAGGATTACTAAAAATGTAGCGTTAAATAATAGAAAAACGTGTCTTCACTATTGAATAATATTTCAAAAATAATGAAAGTTTTGCGGCCGCATTTCGAAAAATACAAAATATGATTGGAATAGTGTTTTAACTTCGTCAACTGTGAAGCGATTAATTGAAAAATTCAGGGAGACTGGATCCGTTGGAGACGCCAAACACACTGGTCGTCCAAATTCATTCATTCATCATATTGTTCAATAATCAAGACACATTGTTCTATCTAGAGTTCTGTCATTTCAGAAAGACCTAGTTCCATGGAATGGTACGGACCGATCCAAACGTTCCTTTTTTATCGTTCCTCGTTCCGCAATTGCAAACCGTCTTGGGGAGTAATTAATTCGCTTTGCCAAACGTTCAAGACAAAACATTTGCTTCGTTCACTTATTTGTGTACACTTTTTTGTATAGAGAATGATTTATTTATTTATGTTTACGATAGATTTTATTATTTAAAAAAATTTATTGCTTCTTGTGGGCTATTGTGTTTTTTTTACAAATATTTTACGAAAACAGAATTATTTTATTGTTATTATGTCAGAAAATGAAAATAAACCATAAAAAATGTTTTTTTGACGTTTTTAGGAGCGACAGACATCGCGGAGTTCGAGATCAAAATGTCTTTCAGACTGGCTAAGGTTATAGCGGATATAAAATATTGATGTCCAGATCATAACCGACAGTCAACCGGCGATTAAGTCCCTCACTGGTGTGTACACCACATCCAGCCTAGTCCTGGAATGCCGCACAGCACTTAACACGATGGCGAGAAATTTAGGAATCACCCTCAAATGGGTACGCGGGCACGAGTCCGTTTCAGGCAACATCATTGCGGATGATCTGGCTAAGAGGGGAACCTTGTTTTGGGATGTCGATATTGACAATCTCTGCGGTCTCCCACTCTCATCTTGCTGGAGACGAATTGATGGTGCCCTCATGCAGTTGGCTCAAACCAGATGGTACAATGAACCAACTTGTTCTACTGTGAGAACAATCTGCCCCGCCTTGACTCTGGAGGACCACCGCCTTCGCCTTCTGGGCAAAAAATTGTTCGGTAGCCTGTCCGAGTTCTCAGAAATAGAGCTCAAAAACATAAGTTCCTTCATCAGGAGGAGCGAGTGGTTCACTCGCTGACTACCCAAATGGCGTTTTAGTTCACGAGAGACCCTTCCTGCACGGAACCCCGTACGCCTTACCTCTCTCTCTCTCTCTTCTCTTCTAACTAACTTCTAATGTCTTTATTAACTACTCTCCTTTCACCCTATATACTACTCTGTCCTATTCTCTCTTCTTTTTCCTTTTCTTTACAGGTATCGCAAAGGGACCATTATTATTGGACCAAAGTGGGCAGGAACCCTTTCCTTCAAATTTTTCACCGGCAGCCTGATAACCTAACCTAACCTAGGAGCGACAGAGACATTATCTCGTTCCTCGTTCATTCACTGTTCAAAAAAAAAAGCTGGAACGATTAACGAAAGGAACGACCTAGTTCCTTTAGTCTTTCGGATCGGTCGGAACGACTCCACAAAAGGAACGATTTTGCCCAACTCTAGTTCTATCGTTTAGCGCTACATTTTTACTAACCCTAAAGTGTCAGCTGTCGGATTGTTTTTTAGAGTAGCCAACACTTTACAGCACAAATGGCTACAAATTCAAATGATGTGCTGATTTTGGGACACCCTATATAAGACAGGGAATCAAGTTGTAAGCAAACTAATTCAAACTAAATTGCCTTATTGCACCCTTTTTTCATTTATTTAGGCTAAAAAAAAATAACTTACATTCATGTGCATATTAAGAGCCACTATATGATCATTCTCCTTAAAGGGAGCCGATGCTTCCTCATCAAAAACATATAATTGATTTTGAACAAATGTTATTTTTGAGCCATCTTGTGAAAAGTGTTTCACTTTCTTCTTTCTGTATTGTCTATTATTTTTATTTTCATATAATTTTATTGGTTAATAAGTTAAAAGCATTATTAATTATGACAAATAAAAACTTACTTGTAAACATATGGTCCAATTTCGTGAACAATTGGTATGGCACCTTGTTGTACTCTATAGGGATTTGTAACATTAAATATGTAGACTTTGAAGGTTAAAGGTTGCGGTAGTTGTAAGAAACGTTTGTACTGCTCTGAGCCATCAGCTATGATGACACTCTGTAAAAAATAAATATATATTTAGTGGTATTTTAAATTTATTTATAAGATTTCATTTCTAATATTTGTTGGAAACAAATAAACTAATATACTAATATATACAGTGGAATCGCAAAATTTCATATCTCGATAAAATAAAGCAATGTAAAATCAACATGACACAATTGTGATTGGAAATCATATTAAATTTACAAGAAATAATTTTTCGTTAAGTGTGTTAGTGTTTATTTTCTTTGTTCATCGCTACCAAGGCATATTCATTACAGGCACCACCACAACTAAAACAAATACAACACCAAAAAACACATGTATTTTTGTTGGTAGAAATACCCCCGAAATATGTCAAATCCATTATCTGTGAGTCGCACACACTCATAAGCTCTCTCAAATTTACTAACACATACCCGTTGTTGATAGAAAACTCCCGGACATGTGTCAAAATCTATTGTCTGTGTGACGCACACATTCTCAAATTTACTAAAACAGCTGTTCTTGTAGTGGTACCTGTTCAATCTACCTTGATCGCTACAGTTAACTGTTGTGCTTAGTTGTGTGACCAGATGTGCCAGATGATTTTGATAAAAAATCGTCATAGTTTTCATTTTAAAAAATCGGCAAATTCAAAATGCCTATTTTAAATACAATAAACCATATTTTCATTAACAAAAAATAACAAAACAGAAGAATTCAGCATTAACTAATGTTTATAACATATTAAATAACATAAAAATCAATGAAAATAACATAGACAAATAAATTTCAATTGAATTGTTGACAAGAAAGCGGAACTCTTTGTCTGAGGAAATTCTAAAATCTTTGCCGAAATGTCTCAAAGAAATCTGTAGAAACTCTGAAGAATTTTCTTGGGAAATTCAAAAAGAATTTTCGATATGTCTGAACAATGTCGGAAAAATTTGGAGCTATCAAAAATGTCGTATACAGTTCTCACATAAGTAGAATCAGAATGCTGCAAGGCCTCTTTGACTCTTCTTCTGACATACATTTTTCTACTGCCAATGGCAGCTCATCAGAAAACATTTACCCATATTTTATAAGTTTAGAAATTCAAACATTATGCGCAAACTCTAAAGAGATAAATGAGAACTATAACCAAAACTAAAATCAAACAATGTGCAGAAGTGGCTGCTAAGACTCGTAAGACCTAGATTAGAAAATGTGCAGACTATTCTGTTAAATATCTTAAAGGATATTAATCGGATAATATTTCAGAAAATTTTAAGAAACATAGTGCAAGAAAGCTGCCGACTAATTTGCCAAATGTCTGAGGAAATTTCATACAACTTGGTTGATTGTCTGGTAAAGTCTCAGATTTTAACTGACGTTAGACATGTCAGAAAAAATGTTTACTGGGTAATTGTAAATAAACCTCACCCTTTTTCTCGTTAGTGAAAGCGCTGACTGATTAACAGTTGGCTCTTTTTAATGTAACAGTGAATTTATTCTATTTCAGTGTTGCCCAAAATGAATAAATTATAATAAAATAGACAAAGTTACCACGTGCTAAGTGTTTATCAAAAAATCGACATTTTTGGAGCAAAAATCGGCAAATCGGCACTTTGATAATTTTAAGGAAAAAAAAGTCGACAAAATGCCGATAAATCGGCAAATATGGCAGGACTGTGTGTGACTTGCTGTTATGTATTCTTACATGTGTCGGATATGTAGACGACAAAAAACGAACTACCAGCTAAAATTTACTGCTGCTGGTTTCAAATCAGCATTGTTTCATATTAATTTTAAATGAAAAATTATTAATCTAACCTTAAATCTCTTTGATTTAAAAACTTTCACTGTTAAAACAATTTTGTTATAAACGTTACATTTAATTTTAAAGCAACATGATTATAACTTTAATTTTTATGTTAAATAATCATTTGTTGAATGTTGAATTAAAATGTAGTTCATTTTACATACAATGGGTATTTATTTAGTGTATAGCTACAGTAAAGTTTGAAGCTCTTGTGGCAGCAGTGATTAGCGCGCGGACTATCATGCAAGTGGCATGAGTTCAAATCTTGCCTGGGGCAGCCAACTACAACACAAAGTTTTCTGATGCCTATGCTAATAACCATCTAGTAAGTACAATAATTAATACAATAGCTACATTAAAGTCATGTTGTTTGAGCTTGATATAACTATAATTCAACATGATTCTTCGTGTTGTTCCAATATCAAATTCATGTTGTTTTAACTCGAAATAACTTTGATTAAACATGTTTTATCATATTATTTCAGTACTAACTTCATTTTGATTAACCTGTTTTGCAATATTAAATCAACATGAAATATAGTTAATTCAAAAGGATAAATGTTCCTTCAAGATTATTGTAAATCATATTGAATTAACATGAAACACCTATGAAGCAAACTTACTACCGAAAAATGTTAAATTAACCTGGTTTTCGACGATATTACATGGAACATTTTCTGTGTGCAGTTTCAAGGGAAAATATTTAATGTGATTATTTCGAGCTGCATATATTTGTTATTCTAAAGTTGGCAACATTTTATTTAAAAAGAAGTGGATATGAGACAATATTTCAAGAAAGGAGAAAAAAGCAACGTTATTATGCTTTTCCGGCTAAGTTTAAATTAATTAACGTTAATCATTCAATTGGTCCTTGGAATATTCTCTCATGTCTTTCTGCATAAAATTTGCTACATATCAGTTGAGTAACATCAAAAAAAGTTCTTGAATTTCTTATCGTTATTATTTCTTATAATTATACCAACCAGTAATATTTGCCGGTTATTAATTTTTTTAGTTTATTTTAATTTTTATGTGGATTTTAATATTCATGTTCTTGGAAGGAATATATTAAAATTAATAAGAATCTTAAAACAATAGCAATATCAACATTAACATTAACACTAAAGCTTAAAGTATCAAATAAAACATTAAATAAACTAAAAACTTAAACTTGAATATTAAAATAAAAACAAGTTCGAGGTCAATGATCACGAAATATTGTTTTTGTACGAGACAAGAGTTTGTTTCTTTTATTTAAACAAAAGACAATCTCAATAATATATTTATATTCATACATTGAAGTGTAACTTACAACAGTGAGGGGAAAAAAAAAAAATCCAAACTTTTGACACTGGCCCAAAAATTTGCATTGAATATCAACAAAACCCACAAACGATTCTATCAGTTGAAATAACTTAAAAACAAACATCAACATAAAGCGAAACAAATCAAAAATGACATCCATTTGTATTCGAAACATTTAAACAATTTGTCACTGAAAGCTCGCTAATAAATTTAAATGTACAAGATCAAATTCATGACGAATGCAAATGTTAAAGTTATTTATTTTTAATTACAATTCGAACGCTAAGAATTTTTTGTCAAAGTTAATGCTTTTCAGTGATATTTATCCAAATTTATGATAATCGTTCATAAGGGGCTATTCACATAATCGGAGTCTTTTCGTATCGCTTTTTTCAACATTTTCAGTATAAATTACACTATGCAACAAAATGAAACTTTTGTCATGACCTTTGATCACACCACTATATATTTTCTTGATGTGTTATGGTACCCTTACCAAACAAACATAATTCTTTTTATGCTCAATGATTTCGGAACTATTCAGAACGCAATGATGAAGCTAAATATATATTTTTTGTACAAAATCGGATTTTTTTTAAATTTATAAAAAATCAAAAATTGCTAAAACTTGAATTTTTATTAACTGATCATAAAGCCACATATCGTCACAGAAAATGCAAAATGCCCCAACTAACATTTTAAAAGTTTAACAGGAGAACCATAAAACTTGTTTGAATGAAAAAATATATTGAGAATTACTGCAAAATTTTACCATTAATATATAAATTTGTGGGTCCTTTGTTTAGTTGTATTGTAAAATTTTGCAGTAATTGTCGATATATTTTTCCATTTAAAAAAATTTTATGCTTCTTCTCAAAAACTTTTAAAATGTTAGATAGGGCTTTTGCATTTTCTACGACGATAAACTACAAATTAAATAAGCTTTATTTCATGATAAATATTGATTTTATTCATAATAAAGTGAGGTCATCTACTTTTAGCAAAAATCGCAAAAATCTACACTGTCCAACAAAATAAATTTTTCAATATAACAAAAGAGGTTGTAACGACGGATTCCGGTAAAGCTTGCGCCCGAAGGGATCCGTATGAATACGGACCTGAAATTTTTACAGAATATGTAGAACTTTGATATATGACAACTAAAAATTAAAGTGTCTTCTAAAGCGAGCAACGAAAAATGTTCAAATACTAATGTAATATGAAGACACTTATATATAGACACTTTAAATTTACAAAGTTCGTGTTAATTGGTGTAGTCTGTAGAATAGACTACACCAATTAATACCGATATTTAAAATAATAAAAATTAAAGGGTGTTCTATCAGTTAATGTAATTTTACTATGTAATGTAGACAATCTGCTGTATCTTGGGAACCGTAGGAGCTACGGACCTGTAATTTTCACAGAATATGTAAAACTTTGGCCGCTACAGCAACAAATATATGACAGCTAAAAATTAAAGGGTTTTCTAAAGCGAGCACCGCAACATGTTGAAATACTAATGTAATATGAAGACACTTATATATAGACACTTTAAATTTTCAAAGTTCGTGTTAATTGGTGTAGTGTGTAAATAGACTACACCAATTAACACCGATATTTAAAGCAATAAAAATTAAAGGGTATTCTATCAGTTAATGTAATTTTGACTATGTAATTTAGACAGTATACTCTATTTTTGAAACCGTAGGATAGAGAATCATGAAATTTTTAAAAACGCTAAAAATAAAAAAAGTCCAAAATTAAAAAAAAATTCAAAACGAAAAAAACGGTAAAATGAAAAAAAAGGAAAAAAGCACCAAAATTAAAAAAAAAATCGCTAAAATGCAATATATCACCAAAACTAAAAAGATCGCCAAAAAACTAAAAAAAAACTTCAAAAACCGAAAAAAGTCGCCACAACGAAAATAGCACTACAAAATCGCTAAAACTAAATATATCATAAAAAAATTAAAAAATCGCCGTAAATGAAAAAAAACCACGAAAACTAAAAAAGCGCAAAAACCAAATAAAGCGCCATAACTAAAAAAAATCGCCAAAAACAAAAAAAAATCGCTAAAACGAAAAAAATGTCAAAACAAAAAAAAAATTGCTAAACCTAAAAAACCACAAAAAACCGAAAAAAATCCTTAAAAACGAAAAAAGCGCCAAAACTGAAAAAAATCGCCACAACTAAAATAAATCGCTAAAACTAAAAATATTGTAGGAAAGTGAAAACGTTACAAAAATACCCTAACCAAAAAATCGGCAAAACTAAACTAATCGACAAAAAACAAAAAATTGCAAAAAACGAAAAATCGCCAGAAAAAAAAATGAAAAAACAGGAAAATTGAAAAAGCGCCAAAACCAGAAAAACCCAAAAACAACGAAAAATACTTAAAAAATTAAAAAGTAAAATTAAACAAGAAAGCACAACGAAAAAACTGCCAAAATGACGAAAGGGGCAAAAACAAAGAGGGATATACATATGTGTATTCGTACGGAACCCCTCGTGTGCTTTAAGCGCTTTTTTCATTTTGGTGATTTTTGGTTTTGACTTTTTTTTAGTTTTTTAATTTTTTAGTCTTAGCGTTTTTTTAAATTTCAAGAGTTTGGCTCTTATAGTTTCCAAGATAGAGCAAATTGCCTAAATTACATTGTCAAAATTACATTAACTGATAGAACACCCTTAAATTTTTATTGTTTTAAGTATCAGTGCTAACTGGTGTAATCTATTCTATAGACTGCACCAATCAGCGTTGCGAAAACAATAGGGTTACTTTACACTTTTCATGTACGGAACCCTGAAAATGGTTACCTTTGCAATTTTCAATTTTTTTCATCAATTTTTAAAAAAATTAAAAATTTTCAATTTTGTCTGAATAGTTCCAAAACTTTTGAGTTTTAAGCTTTAAGGTAGTTTTTTTTTAACTTTTTGGTGGTTTTTGTAATAAAATTTGGCAGCCCTTTCCCAACTGGACCGAGCAGCCTCTTCAAAACTCGATTTCTTGCAAAAATCAGTTAATTTCACTTTATCAATCAATATTTATCCTTTGATTTTCAAGAAATAAAGCTTATTTTATTTATAGTATATGTAGCTTTAAGATCAAAGAATAAAAATGGCAATATTTCGCCATTTTCGATTTTTTATAAATTTTGAAAAAATACAAGTGCTTTAAATTTTGCATAAAAAATATATTTTTCCTCATTGCGGTATGAATAATTAATTCTGAAACCATTGAGTATACAAAAAAATAATATTTAAACGGCTTAAAAGTAATTTTATTTGGAGTTTTCACGTGGTTATTGTAATAAAATTGCACAAGCCCCTTCCAATTTATGATTAAATCAGTGGATCAGACCCTTAAAGCTTTAGAACAAAATTAAAAAAATAAAACTATAAATATAATTTAAAATTTCGACTCTTTTTGTAGTTAGAGGACCCTAAGACATAACAAAATATAGTGGAACTCCTTTTCTTGTTGCATAGTGTTATCTAATCCGTAACAAACCTTTAACCCACCCCCGTTACGTAATCTTTAACCCTGGACCGTTACGTAATATGTGAATAGCCACTTAGTCGAAATAGTTCCCAATTTGCAGGCACAAATCCAGCATAATTTTTTAAATGAAATACATCATTATGTAAAATTTCTTTCCGAAAGTCAATAGAAATGCAGTATATTTTACTAGTTATAGAGGGAAAGGTTGTATACATTTTTTTAATCGCCTTCATCCGTGCCTATCAATTTGTAGTATTAGCGAAATTTCTCCCTTTAGTCAATATATATATGTAGTACATCTTCTTGAGAAGTAGATAGAAAAAATTATGTGGAAAAAAATAGAAGAATACGGAATAATAAATAAATTGGGAAAATACCATTAAAAAAGCCTAGACTCGTTAAAATTTATCGAATGATATAAATTTATTTATTCAATATTGGTTAAAAATAACCAAATCTGTAAAAAGGGGATAAATTTATAAAATCAGAGTAGAAACCAAAATTGAAAAAAAACTAAAAAGCTCTTTTAATTTGCTTTTCTCAGCAAAATTTTTGACCAATCTCCTCTCGAATCTCTCAGGGCAGGCTTTTGTAGTTATTTTTAAGGTTAAATTTGTTTAATTCAACTTTACGATCACGCGTGCCTGTGACTCGCCTTTTCTATAGAGCATTCCATTGTAAAATTGTTTACATATTCGTATAACGCTTTAACATTCTGATAACAGATTTTTACTTTCAAGAGTTGTGTTCTAGTGCGCATGTGTTGCTTGGAACTACAAATGTCAACCGTGATCTTGCGTGATTGATATTTGTCTGCATTTTTTAGTTTTATAGTACGTTAATGTCTTAAATTAAATTTTGAACGTGATTGAAATATTTTAAATGTGAAATAAAGAAAAATACATACGAAAAATATGTATTTATGTATATATAAGCTAAAATATTTAATCACACAAACATAACATAAAAATACTGAATCGCAAAAGAAGCCGTAATTTATAGAATAACAGAGAAGTGTTATGCATATCTGTTAGTGGTAGGTAAACTACACCAAGTCTATTAATATGAATATTTCGAACGTATTTCCTTTGTGAATCCAAATTGATTTTTAGGCTAAGGTTCGTAACGTTATATTCAAAAAGAATTGGGCATGACTAATATTCCAATGAACAAGGGGGAAAAAAGCAAACTTTTTCTACTCTGCTTTACTAATCCAGTAAGAATTCAGGCTATCTTTGCTGAAAGCCAAAAACAAGTTTATGTATTTGAAGATTATTATTTCACTGAAAATAACTTACAAGTCTATTACTTTGCATTTTAAATATTTTTTAGAAGTATTTGAACATAAAACTTTTTTCAAATAAACTACAATCAGTTACTGTAGAAATATTGATTAAAGTCGACCCTATTCACACCACATCATTCGGGGAATTTTGAAGTTATTTCAACTTTAATTTAAAACTAAAGTATTTATTTTCTAATTATGTTCAGACTGTTTCTGGTGGGTTATACTTTTATTTAACATATTTTAACATTTTAAGTTATGACTTTTGCACGCTCGTTAGTCGGTTTAACTTCACGTGCAGTTGAAGAAAAATACTTTAAATAAAACAATTACTAAAATTGTGATAATTGCTTCTTTCAAGTACTGGGTTCGCGTCTTTTGTTTTTGTCACATGAATTTGTATGTATTTAAATTTAATTAAGTTAAACAATTTATTTTTATTTTGGATATTTGTTGCACAATTGCCAAATGCTTGTTGTATTAACGAGCTGTAGTGCGTGTACACCGATTGCATATTAATTTGATAGTTTTTTTTTCAAATGAATAATTTTATATTAAAGAGAATTAAATATTTTTGGTGCTTACCAATTATTTTCTATTGAACTAAGCCATTTTGGTTTAAAATTTCAAAGACATTTGTACTCGTACTTGAATCGTTTTTCCTTCAAACTACTCAGAGGTTAAATATTTTCCATGAGTTCTTTTTTTTTTTTTTTTGAAACAAAGAAATACCAATATGGAATTGAACAGAAATTAAATCAAAAATATTCATAAAAATATATATGGCTGTGTTTGCGTCAATGAGAGTGCTGTTGGCTGAGTGGTCAGCGCGTTTGACTACAAACCCAGAAGTCTTGAGTTCAAGACTAGTTTCAGGCAAGTTATTGTGTTGGTTGTTGTTGGACTTTTAGAGTGATGAAGGCATAATAGCACTGATCACCTTGGCAGTACCGGCAGCGATTAATACTAACATATCCTAATGCAGTTCACAGCACCCTCCTTCGTCGGTATTGTAACAGAACCGTCAGCGAAGGAAAATAACTAATAAAATGGCTAAACAGCTTAAGCAACTTAATGCTTCTACTTAACACCAGAGGGGCTGGCAACACTGCTCTACAAAAAACGCGCAATAGCAGGGTTGTAAATGAATTAAGCTTTCTATATCCCCCACTTCACCACCTCTTCGCTATACATTATCCCTTTCCCAAAGAAGATAGCACATTAATTAATTAACTGGTAGGCATTAATTGCCCGATTGTGTTACTTCTCTTTATAAAAAAATGGTCCTCGACAAAAAGTCAGTTCACCCGAATTTCTTCAGAGTTATGCGGTTCTCAAAGTCGAAAAAGTCAATATTATTTTTTATGGATATTTTTCAATAGCTTATAGCAGCCCAGACATACATCTTAGCAAAAAAATCATTATGAGCTTTTTTGTTCCACATCTTTCAAGGATTATAAAGCGTCTTTGGAAAATAAATTTTGGCTACGTTTTGCATATGTTACAAACGCGTTTAGCTTCGTTTTAAGAAAATTAAGATGTTGGACCCTGTTAATGTTGGCTGAAACATTATGGTACATATCCGTACCATGTGCCACAGACCCTCTAAAAATTTCAGGATGTGCCGCTCAACAGGAGCAGAGTTATCCTGAACAAAGTTGAACGACCCAATGTTTCTGCCTTTTTTAGATTCCAAGCATTTCGCATTTATTAAGTTGCCGTATTAATTCAATTTGATGATTAAAAAATTAGGCAGTGTCATGTTCATACCAATTAAATACGCCTTTTCAACTACTTTTCTTAGTCGATTCATAATAAAGTTTGCACACACATCGAGTTCACCCACCTGCCAATATAATTCAATAATTCAGAAACGGGAAGTGCCACGCCCATAGAAAGTAAATAACTTATTCGTTTTTAGCTATTTCTACTTGACTGATTTTTGTGACACTTTGCTATCGCATTAAATTCTCCTGATATTAAAGGTTTTTTTTATTAGAACAGTAGGCAGTGACACACTTATATAAAGTATATATTCGTATTGAGCTATTTCTAGTTAAAGGATTCTTTTAAATTTTCGCAAGCACAATGAGGTCTTCTAGCAATACACATTACTCATTATGAAAGTGAGAGGTGCCACGCCTATATTTTAAAACTAATTTTACATACTCGATTCTCATGAAACTTTGCGCACAGATTGGGTTTCTGTAACAATACACAAACAGAATAAATACCAATATAAAATCAACATGTTACAATTTTGATTTGAAATCATAATAAATTTATGAGAAATAATTTGTTGTTTAAGTGTGTTCGTGTTTATTGGCTACAATGCACTGTTGTGCCTAGTTGTGTGATATGTTGTTGTTTATTTTGATGTTCGTGTTGTGTAAATGTAAATAGCCGACAAACTTCGCATTACTAGCGAAAATTTTACGATGCTGATTTAAAATTAGCATTATTTCATATTAATTTTAAACGAAAAATTATTAATCCAATCTTAAATCTCTTTAATTTTGTTAAAATAACATTGTTATCAACGTTACATTTCATTTTAAATCAACATTACTATAACTTTAATTTCAAATCAATTTTATGTTGAATCATCAACTAAATCATGTTGAATTAAAATAAAATTCATGTCACTTATGACGGTATTTAATTAGTGTATATCTAAAGTAAAATTTGAAGCTGTTGTAGCTGCATTGGCTAGCGCGTTGACTACCAATCAGATGGCCCGAGTTCAAATCTTGGATGGGGCAGCCAACTACAACACAAATTTTTCTGATGCCTATGCGAATACACATCACGTAAGTAAAATAATTAATAAAATAGCTATACAGAAACAAACATCATCAAACTGTAACTAACAATTTCAATTGTTAATATGTAACTTAAATTCAAATATATATTTTGTTAATGTAACAAACTGAGTTGTTGATACGACAAACAAAGAAATTTTTTTCAACAAACTGAACTAACCAAAATTTTTGTTATGTATTGTGAAAAAAATTATATAACAAATGCACACACGCAAATGAAACAAAGCAAATCAAGAAATTTTTTTCAACAAACTGAACTAACCAAATTTTTTGTTTTGTATTTAGAAAATAATTAACAATCACCATTATTGATATAACAAATGATCGCACACACGTAGATGAAACAAAGCAAATCACGTTTTGTGTGTATTCATTATTTGCGTAGTTAATAACGAATTGCTCTGTAGATGAGAGGTAAGAACGTTAGTCCATTAGTCCAGAGGTCGCCTGTTCGATTTCGCCCAAAGACATTTAGTGCTTTTCGCAGACAAGCAAAAAGTCGCTTCAAGGATTGTGATTGTATAAAAAAATATTGTTAATACAACAATTATGATATTTAAAATTTGTTGGGAAAATCAACAATTCACATTATTGATATAACAATAATCTTAATTGAAATTAATTTAAAACTAACAAAAAAATGTTTAAAATTTTTTTTCTGATTTTCCTTTAACTTACAATTTCGTAATTGTATTTACAAAAATCGTTGTAGATTCAAAACCAATTAATTATTTAATTGATATAGCAAAAAAATTAATTATATTTACAATTTTTTTTCTGTGTACATTAAGTTCATATTGTTACAACTTGAAATAACTTTGCTTCAACATGATTCTTCGTGTTGTTTCAATATAAAATTTACGTTGTCCCAACTTGAAATAACTTTGATTCTACATGATTCTTCAGTATCAAATTCACTTTGCTTCAACTTGAAATATCTTTGATTCAACATGATTCGACATATAGTTTCAGTATCAACTTCATTTTTATTTATCTATACTGGAATATAAAATTAACATAAAATATACTTATTTCAAAAGGAAAAATGTTCTTGGAAGGTTATTGAAAAATTTTGTCTAATTAGCACGAAATACCTATGAAGCTAAATTACTACCTAAAAATGTTAAATTAACCTTGTTTTCGACGATTTTAGTATGAAATTTTTCTGTGTGCACAATTTTCTGAGAAAAAGTAGGCACTAAGAGACGCCCTTTCAGAGTATATACACGTTTTCATATATTTCCACTTGGAAGATATTTATGAAACTCTATTTACACATTGAGTTTCTATGACAATAATTTTGAAAGATAAGGAAAGTGGGCAATGCCACGCCCATGCAAGGTAAATCTTAGTTTTCAAATACGTTTACTAACTCGATTCTTATGAAACATTGCACTCACATTGTGCTCCTCTAACAATATAATTAGCTGATAAGAAAAGTGGGCAGTGCCACGCCCATGCACGGTAAATATTCTTTATCAACTACTTTCACTTAGCCAATATTTATGAAACTTTGCAGGCAGATTGGATTTCTCTTACACACACTTTGGTTTTTTCTAACAATTAGATTCTGTAGTAAGAAAAGTAGGCAGTGCTACGCCCATGCAAATAAAATATTGGCCTTCAACTATTTTAAGTTAACCGATTCTGATGAAACTTTGCACAAGTATTAAGTTACCCTGGCAATACAATTTAAATATAAGGATATTGGGAAATGCCCCGCCCATATTTTTCAGCTAATTCTACTTATCTGATTGCAAGAGAAATTTATTTTGAATAATAATATTTAAGAGTCGAAATGCTCGTTTGAAGTTAACACTTAAAAAAATACAAAGGGGAGTTATTTGAGACATGCAGTGAATAGTCTTAGTAATAATTAGCAGTCTCTTTATCAGCTCTGCTCTGTATTCCATGGGGAATGAAAATTATCGGAATTATTAAAGCTTTGTTGTTCCAAATTAATATGTAAACAAGAATATGTACTATGACCATTGAATTTTTATTAGAAAAAACCAAATTAAATTTCCACTTACCTCTTCGACTTTTTTATGCACCATAGATGGGAAAAGGAACCAGCCACAATAAGCTCCCAATATTGATACTAAAACACCAATGCCAGCCCCAAAAAGGGACCAATGAAACACTTTATACATATTTTTGTAGATATTCTTATTAATTAAAACTTTCGATTTAAACAATTGGAACAATTTAAAACACTGAATATGTGGTTTGTAACTCACAATTCAATTGTACCGGCAAAATTTCCATTGAGGTTTTATTGTTAAAACATATTTTCTTGTTATTTTTTCATTCAAACATTTTTGTTAACACTTTTTAATATATTATTAAATTGTTTTACTATTTTTTTTATTAAACTTTTTAAAAGACAACAAAACCATTAATAGACTTTTAACAAAGGATGGCTTGTTTTAAAAGCTCAAAACTTTTTTTTAAGAAAAAAAAAAATAACAAAAAAGCAAAAAATTAATAATTGACTACCACAAAAATGACGCATTGAAAACCGAAAAAGAAGAAACAAAAATAATGACGGCAAAACAAAATTTTGAAAATTAGCGGCAATGAAGTTCATAAGCAGATCTTAACGAAATATAAGAAAATATTAAACAAAACCAAGTTAAAGAAAAAACTCGTTTTGAACAAAATATTGACAAGTTAACAGGTAAATTATAGGGAGTGAATAAATATTGGTGGTGGAAAAAAGTAGTTTCAGTATAATTTCAGTAAAATTATAACATTTTATGCTAATTTCTTTGATCTTTTAATTTTTATATCGTCTGTATTATTCAAGCTAAAGATCTACTTATTTTGTTTTTTTTTATAAAAAATTTTTTATAACAAATTTATTAACTCCAATATTTCGCTACCAACAATGCGTAGCTTCTTCAGGGATAATATAATATTAAAATAACAATTAAAAATTATTATAAACAAATTTTCTGTTATTTGTAAATATTGTGAAATATTGAAATCAATAAATTTGTTATAAAAATTTAAAAAAAACCACGAAGTAAATGGATGATAGCTTTAAAACGGCTGGACCAATTTGTTAGAAGATTTTGGATCAAGCCACCTTTCAAACAAAATTTACTAAATTAAAATCGATCTAGCTATTTGGGAGCAACGGTGTCAAAGACACAAAGATTTAACAGGATACATAAGATATAAGAAAATTGATTTAAAAAGTGTAATTTCTTCTCAGTGTAACCTAAATTAAATTTAAAAGGTCTCGCTATGGGGGCTCTACAGATATGGGATAATTACAGGCTTTTGTTAAAAATCGCAATTTAATCTCAGTTTAGGCTAGAACAAATCTCAGTTTAGGCTAGAAAAAATGTATAAGAAAATTAGTAATTAATTTGAATAGGGTGTACCCGTCTCCCCCTCCTACACAGAAACAACTAAATTTCATTTTCTGTATAGGAATTCAATGAAATAGTAAATATTTTGTCTAGGAATGGACCTACAAGCAAATTTGTAAATATAGACAAAAATATCTCAACAATTTCATTGAAAAAAAAACTTTTTTTTTCAGTGAACAAATTGTTTAAATATATAAAACAGTTTGTCTAAAAATATTTACAAATTGTAAACAAAACAATTTACTTAATCAAAGAAAAAGATTTACTGGATTTTCTGAAAAATATCAAACAACGTTTTTAATTTAATGTTTTAATTAAATAATTTTTATTTTAGAAAGAAATTCTAAAGCATTTAAATATTGAACATTCAAAGAAAAATTTGGCTGTACGGAAGGTTGAACTGACATCAAATGTTTCGAGACCACTACAGTCTTCCCATTACAGCTTTTTTCCCCTAGACCACACTGCCAGCGAAGGCAGCAACAAGCAACGATCGAAAATAATATTTACAACCAACTAACAGATGAGTCGCCATCTCGTTACGAATCGCAACTATTATTGACTTTTTTGTAAAAGGTTCGGAACTTCGCTAAGTGTTTTCATATCATGTTCAACTATTTTAAGCTTTTGATTTCTGTCTTACTAGAGTGAAATATTAATGGATATTTGCAATGCGATTCCTCCCTCACGTTTTTGGAAAAATTCATACTCTCTTAATGTGGCAAATAAACAGCATGCATTACGGACACACCATTTTGTATGAAGAGAGTATAAGCAGTATTTTCGTTCTTCCTTTTTATCACATAATGGACAGTAGTAGTACACAAAAAAACTTATGTACATTTATTTATAATATATTAAATCATACTAAAGCAGTTTTCATTTTAAAATGTATGCGTTTATTTAATGAAATATTTTACTATATTTTCAACGGACACCAAAAAATCATTTGAAATGAAAATCACCCATATATATATTGATAAGTAATTCGTAAAGAAATTTTAAGAACTCGATGCCACTTTTTTCTCAAGGGCTTAGTTAAGAACTTCGTGGAAAAATTCACTATTTTTGTCTAATTCTGGATGTAGCGTGCGTGCCTTAATCGATTTAAAAATTCATTATTTTGAAATGTTGAAAAAAGAAACATATCAGCTTTGAACCATAATTAATTTTTGTCAAAATTAAGCCATTTTTCACTCTCATTTCAAAGGGTTGATATCTTTTATTTCACAACTACATGAATTGGAATAAATTTTTTTTTCATAAAATATTAGTTTGGATTAATTAAGTTCGCTTTTAATTTAATCTTTCGATCAAAATATTTTTTATTTAAGAAATAAATTCTAAAGCATGTCAATATTGAACATTCAAGGAAAAATTTGGATGTACGGAAGGTTGAACTGACATCAGATGTTTCGAGACCACCACAGTCTTTTCATCAGAGCCCTTTACCTACACTGCCAGCGACGGCAGTAACAACACCCTAGCGAAAATACTACTTACTTTAGTAAGCCCAATTAAGAGATTTTGTCGCCACCTCGCGGCGAGTCGTACCTATTAATGGACTTTTTGCAAAGGTTCGAAACTTCGCTAACTGTCTTTTCTTTTATCATGTTCAATATTTTTGGAGCTTTTTGATTTCTGTCTTACGAAATTTTCTGCACTTTTCAACCAACAAGCAAAAAATGTTCACATATAGCCTTTTTTTGTATAATTCCACCGAAGCTTATAAATTTGTTTAAATTATTAGTAAATGACGAGAAATGAAATTACTTGTTCCTTTACCCAATATAAAATTTACCGAATATGAATGAGAGTGAAAGTAAAAGCTAAGAGTTTGAATATTTTTGTTTACAAGTTTTGAGATTTTTTACTCTTTATTTATTTATTTATTTATTTATTTATGTTTCTTATATTATTCTTTTTCTTTAAATTTGGCTTTAATTTTATATCTTTGCATTTTTATTTTAATACACATATTTTTTTATTTTTTAAAGCTAATTTTTGCAATATTTTGTTTTGTTTTTGAGGACTTACGATTTAGTTTTAGTTATTTATTAGCCGTTTGAAATAAAACACTTTATTAGTTCACGGAGCAATAGAAATAAAAGAAAGATAGAAATAAAAACTGGATTGATTTTGACATTCAAAACAAAGTATTCGTATATACAGTGCACAGTGGGACTAGTTGTAAAAAATGTGCTAATAAATATATAACTTCTTAACTAACTACACATATTTTGGCCCACTTGGGAACAAAAGTGGCATACACAAAAGGGTTATCCCATTCCGGATCCGAACGGCAACTAGTTGCGATAGCCCATGTAAAAATTACTGATTTAACATAACTCGATTAGAAATTATCATCCAAAGACATTTGGGATATAGCTGGAATCCCAATTGCGATGTAACACAGAAACATATTTAGGACCCGATTTGTTTCCTATGAGAATATAAAAATCTTGTAAAAATTTGCTCAAATCGGAAAAATTTCAACCTCTAATCTTGAATTAAAATTGGTGAAGCTATCCAAGGAACAAAAGTAAACAACAATCACCACTATTCAAGATGAGAAAAAGAGATCTGTGTTAGATTTTCCTAACAAGTTCCTAATAGTTTCCTACTTGGGAAGGAATTCTGTTAAAGTCACTAATTTATAGAAAGTTCCTGGTCAGATCGGAAATGGGATAACCCTTTTGAGTTTGTCACATGCGTTCCCAATCGGGCCCCAATATGAGTATTGGGAAAATTTCTAGACGGACCATTTTGCATTGCACTTCAATGAATATTTTCATTGAAAAAACGTACGCATACATTGAATCAATGTAGCTTTGCAATAAATTAATGAATCTAATCAACCAATAAATATCATTCATTGAAACTATATAAAGTAATCATTAATACAGTAAGAAAACATCTACACTTGATACTACGAATTGTAATCTTTAACGCTTTTCTTTAATTCTTATATATATTTGGTGGAGTACACTATTCTATAAACTATCTCGCGTTCTTGTATACTGCCTTCGAGCACTTATGCCAAAGCAAGAAAAAAAGGAAACTAAATAAATGAGAAATAATTTGTTTAAGTGTGTTGGTGTTTATTTCTTTTGTTGATATGTAGTTACAATCCACTGTTGTGCTCTTGCTGTTGTTTATTTTGAATGTTTGTGTTGTGCACATGTAAATAGCCGACGAACATCGTGGGCCATGATTAAGAAACGCATGCCTCTGATTTATACACTCCAAACCTCTCACAACTTGAGAACGGCTTAAATGATCGGAATCAACGGTATTCTTTAGATATTGAGCTCACTTAGATTTCGTGAAAAAATGAAACGTTTCGATTTTGAGAATTTTTCAATATAAAGTTTACGGAAAGTTTTTTTAAATACATTTTAAACTACTAATTTAATGGAATCAAAAATCGATTCAGCTTTTAAACAATGTGGACTGCTGTAAATTTGATTAAAATAGATTAATTAGCTCGGGAGATATCGTACAATTTTTCGAAAAAGTGCTTTATTTCAACAACTCATTTCAGGACTCATTAATTTTTTTGGGCTTGAAAATTTGCATGGAGTGTAGCGCGAATTTAATCTAAATCGGTTAATCTAAATCGAATGCAGTCTTGCTAAATAAATTGGGGACTTTTGCAAAATAAATGGTAATACATTTGGAACTTCTAAGCTGCTGATTGGATTTATCTGAAACTTTCAAAATTTTTAGAGAACGAGTCGGGCCTTACAACGCTTGTCTTCTGGCTTAAGCATGAGAGGAGTTACAGTGGGTCGAATTTAACTACTTGGGACTCAAAAAAAACTTCTGAGGCTTGTAACTTTTTTAAATGTTATTCGACTAAAAAAACCAAAAACCAAAATTCAAAGAAATAATGCCTTAAGATATGTTTCCATATCTCTCTCTATCAGTTTAGAAGATATTTGGCTTTAAAATAGTTTTGTTTCCTTCAACTTTTTTAGTATTTCGCCTATAACTTTTTAGTTTACAGTTGAATTTTAAATTAAAAGTCAGCATACGATTTTTGAAAATTCTAAGTAAAACTGGAGAAAAAAAGGTTTTATTATCTGCATTCTTGAAGTCAGAAAAAGGTTAAAAACTCATAATTTTTATATTGACCAGGAAAAAGCATGTTTTTTTTCAACAAAGATATCTTCATTATTTTCAATATTTTAAAAATGTTGTTTAACACATTCACTCTTTAATCACATATTGCAAAAGGCAATCCGCTTTAACTTTTTAAAATCGGATATCATTTTAAAAATGTACAAGCCTCAGAAATTTTTTTTTGAGTCCCAGGTAGTCAGCTTTGGCCCACTATAACTCCTCTCGTTTTTAAGTCAGAAGAACACAAAGACACGCGTTGTAAAGCCTTACTCCTCCTCTAAATATATTCGAAGTTTCAGATAAATCCAATTAGATTTATTATTTATTTTGCAAAAGTCCCCACTGTGGAATGTCTGGATCAGTGAGTGGTTTCTAGATGATTTATTCACCATTTTGGGACCTCTCGGTTTTTTAATAAGTTTTTAATTTACTGAATCTTGTTTTAAATATACTGAAAGTCTAACTCCTCGCCTATTGATGCTCCAAGTTTTTATAAATTTCTGTCTGCTGCCTTAGAAATTATAAATTTATTACCACTTATTTGACTCTTGGTACCACTGTGCAACGTATAAATAGTTTGAATCAACAAGGTTATACTTTTGCTATTGGATTTTATCTTTTAGTTTAATAATTCAATAATTATTACACAAATGTACATGATATTTGATTATATTAGCCATGTAAAATATACAGAAATATTCCATTGTAGGTTCTATCTAACACGTACTCCTCGTACCTATAGGTTTGAGATAAAGATCATAATGCAATATTAAAAAAAATGTAAGTAATTAATAGCATGCCACACGAGGATGAGCTACAATTATACATGATACATGAATGTGATTATTTGTAAGCCTTTACACGTTTTAAATTTTATAGCCGTTTTTTTTTAAATTGTTTTTGCTCTATTTGTTGGTATTAATTGAAATAATAGATTTTTTTCTGAGAATTCGAAGACACGAATATATTTACGTTTTCATGCTTATTTTCTTCTAGGCTACTAATGTTTTGTTTAATCTCTTATTATTAATCTTGATCACTTTTGGGCTTAATAGCAATATATATATATATATATATATATATATATATATATATATATATATATATATATATATATATATATATATATATATATATATATATATATATATATATATATACATATATATTTTCAAACCACATTATTCACTTCTTCTTCTCATTTTCTTCTTTTTATCTAAAATGACCCAATTGCAGTTAATTGTTGGACATATTATGTACGTACTTTAGACAAAAATACACGCCGAGAAATAATATGTCGAGAAATAAAACCCGTTTCTTTCGTCTTGTAACGTGTGCTCCGTTTTGAGCTTCAATTAAGACTAAGACAGCCAAAGTTCATAACGCACATAACTCTCGATCATTTAAGCTGCTGTCATTACCAACAATGAATTTTATTAAATTTTCAATGTTTTTTATTTGTTATTTTGGTTAAAACTATTTGCATGTTTACATACCACAACATTTAAATAAAAATTACTCTTCTCTTGTTTTTTTTGTTTGGTTTCTTACATTCATTTATTTGCCTTCTGCTCTGCGTCTGTCTGTCTGTGTGTTTTTTTTTCTTTTCGGCCACAACTAGTGTTTTTTTGGCCCTATAAATGGTCAAATTTGATAAAAAGAAACAACGAAATATATAAAAGCAGCTCTCTGAGATTTTCAGTCGCTGTATACCGTGCCTTTTAGTGTTTTTTTTCAGAAGCTATTTTGTTATCGCCGGATCTCCCTTAATTTATTACAAAATGAAATAAAAGTAAGTACATATTCATAATTTGAAATTTGAATATCAATAAAATATCACATTAATTGAAATTAATAACACTGTGCAACAAATTCAAATTTCTAACATTAACCAAGACTATGGAAACCTAATTGGTGTCCATATCTGAATAATCTCAATTTACACTGTACCACAAAAAAATAAACGCAAAAACAAGGGTTTGAATTTTTCACCTCTCCGATTTAAATGAAAATCGATACATATCATCTACTACACGGAAAAACCTAAATTTAATTTTCTCTAAAGGAATTCAATGAAATAGTAAATATTTTGTCTAGGAACGGACCTACAAAAAAATTTGTAAATTTAGACAAAAATATCTCAACAATTTCATAGAAAAAAACGTGATTTTTTCTTCAGTGAACAAATTGTTTAACTCTATAAAACAATTTGTCTAAAAAAATTTACAAATCGTAAACAAAGCAATTTACTAAATCAAACAAAAAGATTTACTGGACTTTTGTGCAAAATATCAAATAATATTTTTGTCTCAATTTATAAAACAATTAGTCTAAAAATAATAACAAATATTAAAAAAAATAGTTTATTTAATCAAACAAAAATATTTACTGGATTTTTTGTAATATATCAAACAAAATTTTGTCTGTGTCATTATCATCGTCATCCATTAGGCATTTATGAAATTTCTGAATGTTTATCTAAGGACTTAAAAAAATTAATGAGAAGTAATGCAACGATATTAACTAATTGATTCACTCAAAAATCTGCAGTAAACAAACTTGGTACAATCGCACTCATTTTGCTATCATTGTTGTTGTTGTTATTTGTGTGTGTGTGTGTCATAATAGGGGTTGTTCTTTTACGACACAGGTTTTCTTGTTGGTTTTGGTGACTGCGTGCTAACCCTGCGGTAAATGGAACTGGCACAAAACAAGTCACGTGACCGGTCCCCAGGTGGTAGGGACCAGTCCGAGTTCTAACACTTCCTATGAAGCGGACCAGCCACTTTTGCATGGGGATGGCCTAGGATGGGGTTAATTGATACTTTGTATGCACCTTGTAACTTGTCTCTGAACTATCTTGTGGAGTCCTAATCGGTGTAGAATAATATAGAATATATATAAATATTATTCCCAAATTCAGCTGTAATTATCGATTAATTTATTTTTATATTGTTACAAATCCAAGTAGAAATTGTATTTTATTTTTAAGCGGTGTCTTTGAAAGGATTCGAACCGACAACCTCCGGCATGACAGGCTAGTACACTACCCACTCGACCACAGGGGAACTTATATTTCAATGTTGTAAATACCAGTTAAGCTGGAATTAATATCTGAATATAGTTACGGAAAAGGTTCCTAAGTGGAATGGTAGTCTCATTGAAGGGAGACAATTAATATTATATATATATATACTATGTAATAGGCCTTTGATCCAGGTGCATCGAATTAGTTCAGTGCCGTTTACTAATATACTAGCCGGAGTACCAACTAAATTGACTGAAAATGGTTAATATGTGACCATTTACACAATATGTCTTTTTTCGCCGATCACTACTCCTTATTTTTGGTACCAGTCTCACTTTCTCAAGTCATGAGACAAGTACTTTTGGATCATTTGTCACCAAATTTTCCGCAGAGAAATAATAGTCAAACAAACAATTCATTCATTATGTAAAGAACATTTACTGAAAATGAAATTTATTTTTAGACAAACTTCTGTTTGAAAAATTTTTGATGGTAATTTTTTTTTGTGTACTGTGTGTGCGCGTAATATTTCGAAAATTATTTCGACACCTCTTATGGTTTCTATTTTATAGGCCTCTCAACTTGGACATCTCGGTAATTTTTGAGAAAAGTTCGTTGCATTGAAGATTGAATAACTTTAGAACGCGTCTTCGCGTTCATTTATAATTTATGTCATCCGAAAGGCTTCAGTCTCCTCTTAACGAATATTGTTTAAAAAGGACATAGGTTCCTGCTACAAGTGCGTCTTAAATGTCAAAGTATACTGTATCCTTAAATGTTCTGAAAAATGCTATTTTAATTTTCTTTATTTTTTACAGAATATCGCCAACTGACATGAATTTATTGTCAACAATTTTCAAGATGGAATGAAAACAAACTCAAACATTATAGTTATTGCTTTATGATAATCCGATAATTTCTATGAAAATTGTATAAGCAATAACAATATAAACAACAAAAATAAACAACTATTTGAATACATTAGGATTTATTTTTTGTAAAAAGTAATTTTGAAAATAGCATAACCTTGCAGCGCGTCATCAGATTTTGGTAATTTAATTTAATATCATATAAAAGCTTCACACTCACTTTTTGCAAATCCAAGACAAGGACATTGCAAATGAAAAAAAATTTGTTGATCCTTAAATATCCTGAAAAGTGGTATTTATTTTCCATTTTTTTTGCAACATATAGGTAGCAAAAAATCTATCGCCATTGTGTAAAAAAAACAAATCGGGATTCTTGGAAATACTACGGCTACGGTTGTTTTTATTGTTATTGCTTACACAATTTTCATAGAAATGATCGAGTTATCATAAAGAAACAACTGTAAGTTTTGAATCTGTTTTCATCCCACCTTGAAAATTTTGTACAATAAAATCACGTCAATTGGCTTCATTCTGTAAAAAAATAATGAAAATTTAAATACCATTTCAGGATATTTAAGGATAAAGGATACTTTGGCCTTTTAGAAGCACTTGTAGCAGGAAGCTTAGTCCTTTTTAATCAAGATTCGTTAAGAGGAGATTGAAATCAAACTGAAAAATGGCCCCAAAATAGCAAAAATGGCCCCAACAATTTTTGTTGTTGTTTGCAATAGAAAATATTTGGGGCCATTTTTCATTTTTGAGTTTGGGGCCATTTTTCATTGGGGCCATTTTTCCTACTTGACGAAAAATGGCCCCAATGAAAAATGGCTCCAAACTAAACAATTAAAAATGGCCCCAAAATTTTTTCATGCAAAACAACAACAAAATTTTTTGGGGCCATTTTTCCTATTTTAGGGCCATTTTTATTTTTTTAATTTATTTATTTGGGGCCATTTTTCCTATTTTGGGGCAATTTTTAATGTTTTAATTTCGGCCCGTATTTGATATTTTTGGAAAATTTTTCGTCTTTTGCCCGGGCTTAAAAGTTTTTTCGGTGTAGGTATATCGAAAAGCGGCTTTGCTAAATAAAGATTCTTGCATAGCTGGCCTTCGGCCGGGCTTAAGGGTTTTTTTCCTGTAGGTATATCGAAAAGCGGCTTCGCTGAGTAAAGATTTCTGCATAGCCGGCCTTCGGCCGGGCTTAAGGGTTTTTTCCTCTAGGTATATCGAAAAGCGGCTTCGGTGAATAAAGATTTCTGCATAGCCAGCCTTCAGCCGGGCTTAAGGACTTTTTCCTCTAAGTATATCGAAAAGCGGCTTCGCTGAATAAAGATTCTTATGAAAAATGGCCTCAAACTTAAAAATGAAAAATGGCCCCAAAATATAGGAAAAATGTTCCAAATTTAAAAAAGAAGAAATGAAAAATGGCCCAAAGATTAGGAGAAATTGCCCCAAAAGTTGTGTTGTTGTTTTTTTGCCATTTTTCATTGGGGCCATTTTTCATTGGGGCCATTTTGCATGGAGCCCTTATTTAAGTCATTACAAACAAGTACCACTCATTATTTTGTAAACCGTTAAAAAACGACTAACTGTTACTAAAATTCCTAAAGTTTTTGCTGGGTATTAATATGGGTCAAGAAAACATTTAGTAAGGTCGTAGATACTTAAAAAATTTACACAGTTAATTTGGATACTTTTATATGCATGAAATAAATAAAAAGACACACGAGAATATAAAAAAGTGGGGGCGGGGCGGAGAAAATAAAACAATAGCACGAAAAACAAATTAAAAATAAAAAGCTGCTCATCTGGTATGTATGTAAATAATTTTTTCTTTTCACAATGGCTTAATTTGTTTATAGAAACATGCTCACGTAACAACAATTAAATGAAATGTAATCCATTGCAAATTATATGTCAGTTTGGTAGAAACAATGTATGCAACAGGTATATAAAATAAATATGTAGTCTTATTCCAATGTCATTTGCTTAGAAGTTTCCAACATTAGACCGAAAATAGTTAATTTCTCACTATTTTAGTCACCTTCATGCACTTTTTTTTTAATTCACGTCTTTTCGTATGTTTACATACCCGAATGGTGGATAGTTTATTTTCTTGTTCTTTAAAGCGCTTTGGTAAATTTTCATTTACACAAAATATAATTTTAAGCAAATCAAGGTTTGAAAAGAAAGTACTGAGGCTCATTTCTCAAAACTACAATTTACAAATCTACAAGTAAAATACCCACAAAAGAACAATAAATTTTGTAAAAGTGTTGTTATTTTATAGGTATGTAACTATTTCACTTGTATATTTGTAACTTGTTTTGTTTTGAGAAATGTACTCCTTTCTAATCCTATAAATTGAAACATGTTAAGCATTTATAAACCTTGCATAAATATTATCAAATATGTTGATACATTCCAAATATAATGAAAAAATTTTCGCTAGCAAGAATAAAAATAGATTTTTCTTAGGAATATTAATTAAATACATAAATCAATACAATTAAGTCCAATTAAAACAATTAACTGAAATAAATATATAAAAAAAAATCATATTTGGAAAATTAATTATTTATTTGAAGGTCAAAACTAATTTCAAAAGCAGCACAAAATTTTGAATTCGTATAAAATTACTATAACATATTGAAAATGTAATTAATTATAAAAAAAAAATGATTTGACAAAGACACTACACACATTAATGTGTAGATAGATACAAACGTGACTTTTTTATCTGTTACATTATTATATTGATATGCCATTAATTAACATAATGTAAATGCTCAACCAAAAGACATCACCTAATCAGAGATGTCAAACAAAAAAACACTTTCCCTAAAATTCCGGTATATTCAGGTATTTGTCAAAGCCCTAAAACCTGAAATATTTGATTTTAATTCACGGAGTCTTTAGAATGGAGTAACGCGAAAGAATAGAGATTTCAATAGCAGAGGAGTCAGTATTTTAAAGTACTGTCTGTGATGGTGTATTAGTTAAAGCTCAAACAAAGTTACAGAGAGTCAAATTTAAGCATTTCAACTTATAATTCTCATATAAATACCTTGCAATTTACCTACCAATAAAGAAAAAATTCTGATTCCGAGAGTATTAAAAAACGTTTTGTGAAAAAATGTGACTTGATATAGTTTAATTCCCACCTACAGGCATATTAAAATTGTTCGAATAGCATTATTCGAAGAAAACTGTTCGAAATAAAATTTTCGAATACAATTATTTATGCAAACATATTATTCGAATAAAATTATTTAAGATATCAAGATGTTCAGTGACACTCTGAAACAAACTGGAACTTTTGTCATGACCTTTGATCACCACTATATTTTCTTGATGTGTTATTATAGTCCCCTAACTACAAAACCGGTTGAAGTTTAAGCTTCTATGGATAGGTTTTTTTCCCCTAATATTTGGGATTTTTCCGGAGGCTGCTATAACGACTTCATTATAACTTGGTAAGGGGTAGTCTAATTTAATTACAAAAAAAAAAAAAACACTACAAAACTTGGAATAAAATTACCGTTAAGGCGTTCTAGCTAGGGTGATCGACTCGGGCTTTCAACTGATTTTTAAACCGGGTTTTCCGCCACACGATTATCGGTGTTTTCAAAGTGTTGATTTTTCGAATGTCGAATAGTCCGGTTTTTTTTAAAATGAAAAACCGATCAAGTCGAATACTTTTCGATTCGTTTATTTTATTAGTTTTTACTATATTAAAACTTAAACGAGCTCTTGCTGTTGATTTTCCTAAGTATTTTTTTTTTCAACAACATTTACTGAAACATGAAATTAGGGCGAATTATTTTATAAGGTAGTAGCAGGGGCGAATTAAATTAGCCTTGTGATGTATAATCGACGTCAATTTTTGATATGGAGTTTATATGGAGTGTGACATCCATCCATCGTAGACAAAAAAATGCTTGTTTTTTTCTATTGCTGTTTATGTATTTTAAGCGCATTATTCAGGGTCAAAATGCATGACCCACTTTTTAGTAGTATGTACTTGTGAAATTCTGCTGTATGCGTCACACCGACGATGCTTGAAGCAAAATCAAAATTTTTGAATTTTTCGCTTGCATGAAGCTCGTATTTGAATGTGTATTCGTAATAGGTCATGCATGTACTAAAGAAAGGCAATAACAAGGTAAACTCTATTAGTAGTTTTTCATACTTAGAGCTTTCAAACTCTGTACATAAAAAGATTTTTATGTGCGGTTTGACATTTGGTTAATTATAAGATGATTTTAGTTTAACTTATCATATAATCCATACGTATACGATGCTTGTGTTATGCATTTTGACAATGAATACTGCACTATAAGGGCAAAATAAACTTTGGAAGCGGCCTGCCAAACATACTTTTTTCATTTAAACACAAATTACACAAAACTAGCACGTACGAGAGTAGATTTTTCACTTTAATCGCTAGTTTAAATTTTCCACAACGACCTCACTCTATGAAAATTTTCTTGCATATGAAGCGATTTTACAACAGACTACACAAGAAGCTTACTAAAACTTCTATATTACAGTCAAAATATCTAAATTTTTTGATTTTTCTTCAAACGTCTTGCAAGCCGCATGTCAAACACGAAAACACTGCCATCTATTACACAACAGGCTTGTACAAAAGTACAGTTCTACCATGTTAGGCTAGTGGCTCGCGTAGTCTATTTGACTCTTTAGTGATATGAATGTCAAGAAATAAACAAGAAGAAAAATATAGATCCACGCACTAGGGTTCTTCTTATATGTGTGGGCTAAATATTTTTCGTATTTTGATTGGTAAATACTGGAAGTGCTCTTTTAAGTAAGGGGCACTATAATTGGAAATTCAAAAATTATGGGAAATTATATCGATGGGTATTGTACCAAACAAAAGCTTTGAAAAATGAAGCCAGATCCGCACAAAAACACAAATGTGTATGAAAATAAGGCCAAGTTCCTATCCAAAAATTTCGTCCGTTAAAAGTACTGAGATCAAAATACACAATAAATAAATAAATAAAAATAAAAATGAGGACCAAGTTCTTAATATGTACAGTACCATTTCATTTTTAGGCAACCTGCTAGCTTGGCATTATTTTATTATGTCTAATATTGGGAAGAATTATGGGAAAAATATTGCCAAGTTAGCAGGTTGCATAGAAATGAGATGGTATCGAACCTGTTAAGAACTTTATCCTCATTTCGATCTCAGTACTTTTAAAGGCCGAAATTTTTGGTTAGAGCTTGGCCTTATTCGCACAGTTATGTTTTTGTGTATTTCCATGAATTATTAACTCATTTATTTTTATAAAGCAAATTCAAACTAAAATTTTTTATAATAATTTTTTCACTAAAAAAACAGTTGGCCGGATTTTTCCGAATTTTAGAAACCGTAAGCGGTTTTTTAAAATTTCAAGAAGTCCAACTATTTGAAAACCGGTTTCTGGAAAATGTCGAATAATCGATCACCCTAGTTATAACATTATTTTTTTATGTACTCAATGGTTTCGAAGTTATTCAGACCGCAATGATGAAAAATCTATATATTTTTTATGCAAAAGTGGAAGATTTATATTTATTAAAAATGTATAAAACATAAAAAAGGCTTAAAATATACCATTTTTGTATTACAAATTAAATAAGCTTTATTTAATGTATTACAAATTAAATAAGCTTTATTTAATGAAAAGCGCTGGATAAATATTGTTTTTATTCATAATAAAGAGAAGGCACCTAACTTTTATTTTTTTTAAGGAGAAGTAACACAATAAGGCAATTAATACCTGCCAGTTAATTAATTAATGTGGTACCTTCTTTGGGAAAGGGATAGTGTAGAGAGAAAAGGTGGTGAAGTGGGAGAGAGATAGAAAGCTTAATTCATTTACAACTTTGCTATTGCGGGTTTTTTTGTAGACCAGTGTTGAAGCCCCTCTGATGTCAAGTAGAGGCATTAATTTGTTTAAGTTGTGTAGCCATTTTATTAGTTCTTTTACTTCGCCGACAGTTCTGCTACAATACCGACGAAGGAGAGTGCTGTGACGTGCATTAGGATATGGCTTCATCACTTTAACTGTCCAACAACAAGCAACACAATAACACACCAACGCACATCAGAAAAATTCATGATGTTGTCGGTTTGCCTGAAACTAGTATTGAGCTCAAGACCTCAGGATTTGTACTCAAACGCGCTAGCCATTCAGCCAACAGCACCTTATTTTTGCAAACATTTTGTATATTTACACAGTACAACACAATCAATTGTTTCTTAAATAGCAAGGTTCTAACTTCTGATTCTGGTAGAGGCCAGCAAAAACTACATACGTGTATCGGCGTTTTGAAAACTTAGATCTGGGACTCATTTTAGGGGGATTTAAATTGTCCCCTCCCCGTTGCAGATAGTTATACAAACTCGGCATAGTATATATTGTAGGGCGTACGTTTAAGGTATAAGATGTGTTCAACGCTTTTGTGTAAAGCACAACGTGGAACATTTTTGTTAAACAATTCAGCCTGCTATAATGCCGCTGAAGGGAATTTTTTTGTCCCTTATTTATTAAGGGCCCAAAAAGACAAAAAATGTTAACCATGGTATTCGGGGAGGAGATTTAGCTATCCAGATGGCCTGTACCAGAATCAGCCATTAGAAACATGTTATTTAAAAAATTTTAATTTTGTTGTACAGTGTAAATATTGGTAATTCATGTAAAAATCAGACGATTTCACTTTTTTATGAATAAAATCAATATTTATCTATCGATTTTCATGAAATAAAGCATATTTTATTTAAAGTATATGTGGCTTTATGATTAGTTAATAAAAATTGTTAGGTTTTACCATTTTCAATTTTTTATACATTAAAAAATACAAATTTTTCATCATTGCGGTCTGAATAATTTCAAAACTTTTAAGTAAAAAATAAATTAATCTTCATGTAGCTAAGATGTAGTTTTGTTAAAATTTTTCAGTGTTTTTTCAATAAAATTGGACAGCCCAGCCCCTTCCCAGTTTATTATAATATCAGCGGAGCAGCCTCTTCAAAATTCGATTTTTTGTAAAAATCAGACAATTTCATTTTATTGTCAATAAAATCAATATATATCCATCGATTTTCACGAAATAAAGCTTATTTTATTTTTAGTAACCTTATGATCAAAGAATAGAAATGATAATATTTTTGCATTTCCGTTTTTTTTTTATAAATTTTTAATAAATAAAAATTTTTCAATTTTGCATAAAAAAATATATATTTTTCATCATTGCGGTCTGAATAATTGCGGAACTATTGAGTATATAAAAATAATAATGTTGAAATGGCTTAAGGCAACTTTATTTCAAGTTTTTAGTGGTTTTTGTAATAAAATTGGTCAAACCTTTTTCAAGTTAGGATAAATTCAAGTAAATCAGCCTCTTTTTCAAAAATCCCAATTATGAGAAAAAAGTACAAAAAAAAAATATCCATAAAATTCAAAATGTCTACTGTTTTTGAAGTTAGGGGACCATAACACATCAAAAAATATAGTGGTAGTCCTTGGCGTTTTTTTTTTGAGCTTTTTGAAAGTTTCGGTAATCAAAATACTAGATACATAATTTTTATTTATTTTCATCTGCTAAACTTAGAAATAGAAGATATAACACAGAAAAATTTCCATGTAAAATCGTCGAAAACCAGATTAATTAAAAATTTTTCGGTAGAGATTTGCTTTCAATTTAACATGATTTACAATAATTTTGCAGGAAAATTTATCCTTTTGAATTAACTTTGCAGTACATGTTGACTTAATATTGTAGTACAGTTAAATCATAATGAAGTTGATACTGAAATAATACGAAAAATCATGTTGAATCAAAGTTATTTCAAGTTTGAACAACATGAATGTAATATTGAAACAACACTAAGAATCATGTTGAATTATATGTATATCAAGCTTAAACAACATGACTTTAATGCAGCTATTCTATTAATTATTTTACTTACGTGATAGGCATCAGATAACTTTGTGTTGTAGCTGGCTGCCCCAGCCAAGATTTGAACTCGTTCCGCCTGCATGATAGTCAGTCAACGTGCTAACCACTGCAGCCACAACAGCTTCAAACTTTGCTTTATCTATACACTAAATAAGTCCATCGCATGTAAAATGAACTTAATTTTAATTCAACATGACTTCATATAAAACTAATATGAGACAATGGTAATTTTAAACAAGCAGCAGTAAATTTTTTCTGGTGATTTGTTTTTTGTCCTTTACATAGAAGACACATGTAAGAATAAACAACAATACAACTACGCTCAACAGTGAACTGTAGCAATGAACAAAGCAAATAAACACTATCACACTTAAACGACAAATTATTTCATGTAAATTTAATATGATTTCAAATCACAATTGCGTCATGTTGATTTTACATTCCATTTTTTTCTATGTGTACTGTCTTTAATATTGTCATAAATTACAGCATTTTTTGTATTCTTCGCATTATATTTCGAGACAAGTCCTCAAAATCATAAAACAATTTGTGGATTATTAATCTACACAAAAGTTTCTTCTTTTGAGTGTAATTATGCTGATGTGAGTTTCAGGATACCAGGATATTTGATATTGTATGTTTTTACTTAAGCCCTTAAAACTTTGAAAACTTCAAAATAATTTCATCTTTTTACTGGTAAGCACAAAACAGGTAGATATTCCAATAA
Organism: Panzeria rudis; assembly: GCA_956483635.1. Lineage (NCBI taxonomy): Eukaryota > Metazoa > Arthropoda > Insecta > Diptera > Tachinidae > Panzeria > Panzeria rudis. The sequence goes on along the minus strand of OY101448.1, from coordinate 156,030,536 downwards.
ACAATTTTACGTTTGAAATTTGGAAATAAATTGCGAGGGTCCTGAAATATTTAGAAAATAACTTAATATTTAAAAAAAATTACATGCTAAACTAGCACGAAGAACTTGTTAAAATAAAACAATTTTTGCACTACTTAAGCATGTAATTTTTTTTGTTGGAAATTTTGAGCTGTTTTCTAAATATTTTTGGATTTATTGTGATTTCAGAATTCAGCAGATGGAAATACATAAAAATTATCTATTTTGATCTCCGAAACTATTTAATTGTCATGGAGTGTTCTATTAAAAAAACCAAAAACTACCTAACACTTCAAATCATTTTTACCAAGCTCAGCCGGAAATAGTTCAATTAAAGTCTTCAATAATAAATAGACCGTCTTTTGCAAATTGAAGATATTTGAAATTGATGTAAAATGCGTTCATATAAATCATCTCTAATTAGCTGGTTTTTATATCGTCTGCAAATTATAAAAAGAAACATCTTTAAATATGCTTCGAAATTTTATACATACTACATATTAAATGCAAACAACAACAACGATAACATAAAGTTTTCTATAAAACTTATTTTTGGTTTTACTTTCTTGAGATTTATTAATTTAGTTATGAAATAAGCCTGAAAAATTTCAATTTATATAATTTGTTGTAATTTACTTCCTCAAAAATTTATGATGAACTATTTATTTATTGATATATTTTTGTTTTGAAACTCTGTGATTTTTTACATGTTGAGTAATAATAAAGTGATCTATGCACATTGCTCGATTTGCCTAATAATGGCCACCTGTTTCGAAATAACACAATTTTTGTTGTTTGTAGGTATTTGGGCTCACAAATTGATTTCCTGCTTAACCAATACTCTTCAATAATTCATTTATAGTAAGCAAATTATATCTCTAGAGCATAGTCGCTCATACTGGCACCAGAGTTCCGAACATTATTCGGCTCGTATATGTATACAACCGAATGAAAACCAATGTACTTACTAAAGAGTAAAAAATAAATAACAACTTCATTTAGTTGTATGAAAGCTAGTTGCTTTTTTCTTCTTTTTAATAGGCACACAGTAGAATACTACTATCGCATACTCATAAGCACTAATACTAAATTAAAAACTCATTTCTCTCGATGGCCAGCACTGCTCTAGAGAGAAGAAAACCTATCACTAAACTAGTCTTGTCACCGATTCGAGTTCTTGTGCTTTACATGAAAGGGGCTGCCACTCTTACTACTAATAAAGTTCATGCCATGAAAAGAAAATATTTTAGATTTACTTTTATCAGGATGCATTTAAAAATAACAACTGCAAAATTGTTTAAATTACTGTTTTTTCTAAAACGTTGTTTAAAAAAGAACACAAATGTACTATCTTTAACAAGAAAATCTAGTGCCCACATAAACATTTCATGCAGTTGCATGTGTATTTCAAAAACAAATGAATAATAGATACAAATAAAGATCTATGACCCACAAACAAGTGAATGCAACTGAAACAGTTTTTGTATATCATCATTTGCATACAAGTGAAGAACTTGGCATGCAATATTATAGCAAATTGATTGTATATGACCTAAAGTCAATTCGTAGTATACATTACAATAATACAGGCATTTAACTGTCATTGCCCTCCTTATTTTATTTAAGTATATACTAGATTTAGAAAAAAATAATCTTGTATTTATTTATTTTAGAACAATGGATAGATAACCTGTTTTTTTAAACATGCAATAAATAAATTGATTTACATTTTGCACTTTCAAAAAAAAAGGCACCCATCGCACAATAAAAGCAAAAGTGAATGAGAAGTCACACATTGAAATTAAACATTCTTCTCTTTCTTATATTCCTATTTCACTCTTTCAATCTTAGATTAATAAAAATCGGGGAAAAAAGCAAGTGTCTAAGGGCTTAGGAAGCCGATCAATAAGACTTGCATCGTCTGAACGTTGACTTAGTGCTAGAAAAATTTTTAATAAATATATTTTCGATTGAAGTTTTGAACTACATACATAGATAGGAATTTATGTACTGAATACAAAGCAAGAAACACATATTGGGAGTCCCAAATTTCAAGAAAAGGTCTAAAAAGTCCTTAAATGGGACTATTTACCATACTTGAAGTTGAAACAGGCTTTTTATTCAATGATTCCAGCCTTGCGTACGGAGAAAACATGCCTTAAAATTCATATTTGTATAATGAAAAATATGTCCAATTTTGTATGCTCTGGTTACAGCAGTAACTAAAATTTGTAAAGAAATCATGTTATATATGATACACAAGAGTTGGCATATTTTAAGACCTTGTGGCACCCTTCAAATTTCAAACTTACACTCAACTACACTCTTTTAGAGAAATGTGGCTATTATAGGCGGCCTGTTTGGAAGCTGCTATATATCCATTTTTTTTATATAGTTTTGTTCATTTGTTTTCCACTGTGCGAGGTGATGTTCAATACCCCAAAAACTCCTAATTAAGGTCCAAACCAAGCAAAGCATTTAAACTTAATTTTACCGAACGCCAAGTATAGTTTTTCGCCGAACTCAAAACGTTCTGTCAGACACTAATTAATATAAAACCCCTCCCTTGTTTGGTTAAGGTACTTAAATTTTCTACAAATTTTATTTAAAAGTTAATTTTATTCTTGCCGTATTATATTATTTCTCATACCGAAACGATGATAGCGGTATGATACCGGTATTAAAGGAAACGGTATTTGAATACCGGTATTTTCCAACCGAAAATCATTACGGTATCGGTAGTGATACCGGTATTCAATTTTTAACGGTATTTAATCGGTAGCGGTATTAATTACGGTATCGGCTGCCAACCTTGATATATAATTTTAAATAAACATATACAAGCAATATAAACCCAGTAAAAAAGAAATAAAGCGCTTCATAATTCGCTTTATAATATGAGCTTGTTCAGAAGCTGATTTTATAGCGTCACAACAATGCAGGTTTTGAAGCGAGAAAAGTATTTGCTTTTTACTCATACAAAAGCTTCGTACACAAGCTATACAAAAAAGCTGATTTTATAGTGCTGATCCAAAGCAGGTTTTTAAGCGAGAATGAAAAGTAAGTTTATTTGAGTTTCTTGGTGCAGTTTTGCAATAGTGTTTTTGGTCGAGTGATTGGTACGTTGGACTTCAAACCTGAAGGTTGAAGGATACTAGTTGAAGTTAAAATAACAAACATTGAGTAAAAATATGAAATTAATAAAAATAAATAAAGAAACAAAATAAGAAAAATTCAAAATGGCGTTAACGACGCCAATCCACATCAAACCATTATTTTTTTATATATTTTCAGTTCTAGTGCTGAAAATGTTGATGATTTTCAGCGCTTCAAAAGCGCTTTTGTGAGCAAAATTGTAGTACTCCAATCCGGGAACTCACCATACAAAAGTCAGCAGCGATATCAGCAGGTTTGTCAGCGCTACTTTTATTCCATAATAGTAGAAACCTGCTTTATTGGAAGCAACTTTTTTACTGGGAAAGTTTTCTTTTCCTTTTTATCATAAAGGAGATATTGTGTAGCGATAAATAAAAAATATGCTAGTCGTACAAAATTCCAGAGATTCTCGATTTTTGGCCTAGGTATTATTATGTATGTGTGTCCATCAACAAATAGTGGGTTGTTAGACAACAATTTTTATTCTCAAGTCTTTCTTAAGCTATAATAAAATCTTCAGAGCAGCCTCGTAATAGTACATTATTACTAATTACTCTGTATGAGGAGTACCCCTTCCCTTGCACCTACCCAACACAACAAACCTTTTTACTATGTACGTTTCTTGTCTTATAATTAACTCATGCCAAGTTTGAAGGATCTTGTTGATAGCTTTCCAGATATCACCCAATTACTAATTACTTGGCATGGGGAGTACCTCTTTCCTCGCATCTATCCCGCAATTTTTTTTCACCTATGTTTACCTATTAGGTCACACCAAATTTCCAAGCGCTTGCTAATATAGCTTTCCAGCTATGAGATATTTTTTAGTATGTGCATGGCACAGCCCATGAATGTATTGTCATCCCAACCTAATGCGTGTGCAAAATTTTAAGTTGATCGGAAGTCTTGAAGTTGGTGAAAATTACGTGTAAATTTTCTGTTACATACATTTATACATACATACAGCTGAAACTAATAAGAGCGTGTTAATTAAATGAATAAACACATGAACATTTTACGGGGGACAAAGAATGCCGTTACCAGGCAAGATTTATATTAGAAAATGATAACTTGCTATAAAATGTAACAGCAAATGAAAGAACAATAAATACATTTAATGAAAAACACATCTTGCAACATGTTTTAACACTTCAATTTCATACAAAAATTCCATTAAAAATAAACATGTACATTAAATCCTCCATAACTTTTTTTTGTCAGTCAATTTTCACGTTTTATACCGAAAATTAAAAGTAAGATTTCCACGTACAAAACAAACAAAAAAGTCAAAATTCTGATCTAATCAAAAGTTATAGACTTTTGACCGCCTTATCGTAAAATGGGCCACTGGGAGACGGTCGAAGGCTTTACTAACAACATGTGAAGGCAAGCGAATTTGTAAGAGTAGAACTTTAATCACTAATGCATTCATTCATTAATTCGCTTGATAGTTCTAAATATGTCTAATGAACTGCCTTGAACTGTTCATGTGCAAAGTTTTATATAAAGAACAGACATAAAAGATATCACTTAACATCAGCACTTCCCCACACACACACACACACACATACACATTAATAGAAATGCATGTTTATTTCTACATACACATTAATAGAAATGCATGTTAATTTCTACCCTGAAGGAAATGTCGTTAGAAAAACTGTACTGATTCACTATTGACTTTGTCCCTGGTACTACTGAGTAATTGTACCCCAGGTAACATTCTGTGCTTAGACTAGGTGGTTCTGATTAGACCACAATGAGACATTGGCACCAGAGATGCACTAGTGCATTTTAATGATTCTAGTCAACACATATGAAACTTTTTACTAGGTAAGGCAATTATTAAATTAAACTTTTTATGAAAATTTTTAGTTTTGCGTTCGGTCGCATTCATTTTCAACACAACAAAATGAAAAAATAAAAAATCGTTTTGTAGCTGTCAAAAATGTTTGTTCCAATTTAAGGCAGAATAAAAAGTGTAGACGAGTCGTTGGCAGTGTCACCAAACGTGTCGACAAAAGTGGTGACTTGGAGACACTTGGGACCTTGCTTCCTTCAGGGTAATATTGAATTTATGTTGGTTGTTTTTTCAATAGTTTGATTGTGTTTAGTATACTTGGCATGTTTTGGAGTATCAGACAATAGATAATTTGTATGTTTCGTTGTAAACATCAAAACGTTGCTTCTATTCAAAAGGTATTGGCTTCTTATTCTTCTTCTTTTTATATTCTATTTTAAAATTGTAAATGCAAACACTGATAGGCATACAAAGCCATTCACACACTCACAGACCACCACCGTGCTCATCCATTATGGAATATTTTGATAGCGGCATATGTAGTACAAGGACATGCTTAAATGCATTTTTATTTTATTAAATTTATACGAATATGTGAGTAAGTATGTATGTATATACATTAGATTGGTTGTAAAAAATTAAAATTTGGATTTTGTCAAGTTTCATATCCCAAATCGATAAGTATTCATAAAAAAGAACTATAAAAAATTTTTCGGGTCAATCAGTTGCTATTAAAGCATGTCGCACCACATGCACGCCCACCCTGGTTTGAGCAATTGCTCTTTTTCTGTTTTTATGTCTCATAAATTAATGAATATAGTATTTAGAAAAAAATCTTATACGAAGTTGTTGTCTGTGAAGTTTCCAACAGCTTTTGCCTTATCGACTTTTATCTTAATCGCATAGTTGACAAAATAAACGGCAAAATATCAAATTATGGGCTAAATTATTAAATTAACTAAAAAACATAAATTTTACAAATTTCTGTAAACTCTTTCGTTCCCTAGACCTTGAAGTTGCTTCTTTAGTTATTTGAGGTTTCATAATCGGTTTAGAAAAGTTGTAGAAAAAATATTTACTCTGCATGGGCGTGGCAGAGCCCACTTTTTTGATCCTAATGTAGAATTTCAACTTAATGTGTGTGTAAAGTTTCATAAGATTTGGCTGAGCAAAAGTAGTGGAAAACGAATGTGTAATTACTTTGTATGGGCGTGACCCCGCCCACTTTTCAACGGAACCAATCTAGAAGTAAATCCTTTTAAATAGAGAAAAAAAATCCGAAATCGGTTCATAAATGGCAGAGTTTTGAGGCAACATACGTAAAAAAAATACATGACGAATTGATAATCTTTCTCCTTTTTTTGAAGTCGGTTAAATATATAAAATACTCTCGAGGTAAAGTAAGAAATAAAAATTAAGTAAAGTGCGATTATAGCTCGCACACGAAGGGTTCCGTACGAATACACATATGCATGTATGTATATCCCTTTTCGTTTTTGCCCCTTTTTTAATTTGGGCAGTTTTTTCGTTGTGTTTTTTTGTTTAATTTTATTTTTTAAGTATTTTTCGTTGTTTTTGGCATTTTTTCGGCTATGGCGCTTTTTTAATTTTCGTGATTTTTTCGGATTTTTCTGGCTATTTTTTGTTTTTAAAAATATTTTTTTCTTTTTTTTTGTGCTGGCGATATTTGGGTTTTTGAATTTTTCAACGTTTTTTAAATTTTTTGACGATATTTTTAGTTGTAGCGAAATTTTTCAGTTGTGGCGCTTTTTCAGTTTTGGGGATTTTTTCGGTTTTTGGTGATTTTTTTAGTTTTAGCGATTTTTTGGTTGGTTATAAAATTTTTTTTCGTTCTGTCAATTTTTTCGTTTTTTTTCGATTTTTGTTTGTTTTTTGCCGATTTTTTAGTTTTAGCGCTTTTTTTTGGTTTTGGTGTTTTTTTGTTTTAAAATTTTTTCGCTTTTTGACGATATTTTGAGTTTTAGTGACTTTTTTAGTTCTGGCGCTTTTTTCAGTTTGGCCCTTTTATCGACTTTTGGGATTTTTTTGGTGATATTTTAGTTTTTGCGATTTTTTTTATATAGAAAATTTTTTTCGTTTTGGCGATTTTTTTGGGTTCTGGCGATTTTTTTAGTTTTGGCGCTTTTTTTCGTTTCTGCGCTTTTTTGTGATTTTTTCGTTTTTGGCGATTTTTTCGTTTTTTTTAGCGATTTTTTTTATGTTGTAGTGCTTTTTTTCGTTTTGATGACTTTTTTCGGTTTTTGGGATTTTTTTTTAGTTTTTTGGCGATCAATCAAAACTAATCAATCAATCAAAACTAAACAGATGATATATTGCGTTTTATCGATTTTTTTAATATTGGTGCTTTTTTCCTTTAAGCGCTTTTTTAATTTTTGCATTTTTTTCATTTGACATCATTTTAATATTGGATTTTTTTAGTTTTGGCGTTTTTGAAAATTTCAAGATTTTACTTCTTACGGTTCTCAAGATACAGCAGATTGTCTAAATTACATAGCAAAATTACATTAACTTATAGAACACCCTTTAATTTTTATTGTTTTAAATATCGGTGTTAATTTAAAGTGTCTGTATAAGTGCCTGCATATTACATTATTATTTCAACATTTTTCGTTGCTCGCTTTAGAACACCCTTTATTTTTAACTGTCATATATTTGTTGTTGTAGCGGACAAAGTTCTAATTATCCTGTGAAAATTTCAGGTCCGTAGCTCTTACAGTTCCCGAGAAAAAAACCTGTGACAGACAAACGGACAGACAGACGGATAGACGGACAGCGTAGAGAAAACAATAGGGTGTCTTTACACTTTTGGTGTAACGGAACCCTTAAAAATAGGTATTTTGTATTTAATATTTGTATTTTAAATAAAATTATTTCGAACAGTTCACATCTCTGTTGTTAATATTATTTAATTACAAAAAAATATACTGCAATTAAAACTTTATGTTTAAGTTCTTAACAATTTAATGCAACGCACACTGGCGAACAGCTGTCATTTCTGATCACAACTTTCAACTGCTTATTAAAAAAAATACAAAGTCTAATACAGAATTGTTTCTCCTATATTTTCTGCACATTATTAACATCCTTGCATATCTAAGCCCAGCAGACTGATTGTGATTAAGAAAATAAAAATGATGAGAAAACACAACTTTGGCTTTAATGGCTGTAAAACAAAAGACAATGTGTAGGAAAAAGGAAACGCCAACAACAAAAGGACCTCAAGCTGGTTGTAAATTAAATAAGTCAAGGCCATTCCTCAGCTACAAAAAATAAAACTACAATAGCAACTATAGCAGCACTAGCTGCTACAAACTCAAGTGATTGCTAAAGGAAATACTGGGTGCAGTTTGCAACGTTTATTGACCTTTTTTTAAACTCTGTAAACAGTTTTAGTTCTTTTTTTATATTATTTTCATTATTTTGCTTATATCATAAACTACACTCAAGGATAATAATACTATGAAATAAATATATCCATTCACAGAGAGTGACAGAGAGAAAAAGCTAAAAATGTATACTAAAATTTATTTTTACGTACTATTTTTACTTAGAAAACTTATGCAAAAATTCAAGCAAATAATAATGTAAAACACTTTAATATTTTCAAGGGATTTCCTTAGGTTATACGAAATCTTGTTCAATACTGCTTTCAAATAAATATGTACTGCAAAGCAATATGAATAGAATTGATAAAAAAAGACTTGTTTTAATAGAAGGTCATTGTGGTCTGTCGTCTCTTGGCATAGGAATAAGCGTTTTAGTGATTTGAAATTAATATTTCTTTGAGAGATTTACTGAACATAATTCAAAATAATATTCAATTGCAATGAGATATAATACATATTTTATTTAATTTTTTAACGAATTTCATGTTACGAGAACTGTCATTGAATGTAGTATGTATCAGGAAGAAAAGGTTTTATTATGCTGCACAGCTGTCTTGTTGTGTATTGTAACAAGTGTCGATGTGCTGTGTATAAATTTTGTATCCACTGAAACAGTTCAAAAATGAATACAATTGTTAAGTAAGCCACCGTACATATCACTCGGAGTCCCACATTTGGGAGTACGAGATAAAGACGTGCACGACCATATCAGAAAGTATTGCTAGAACAGATATAACAGATACATACCTGTTACTACAAGTATACATGATATAATGAGTGCAACTGATATTCAGCCATGTCACAGAGTTCAATTTCATTCGGAAACGGAATTCAACCTAACCCATTTTTGTAGCAGCTGGTGTCTAAAAAAGAAAACTAAAACACGCAAATTTATCAGATGTGTCCAGACTGCAGGCGGCGCTACTATGCTGCGGTATGCTCCAGCTAGGGCATACATTAGGGTGGTTTGAATTCAGGGGTTTGAATTCCGTTTCCGAACGGAAGTGAACTCTGTGACATGGCCGATTGTATGATTTTATTCAACGCACACATTCTACTCGTACTCAACAATAAGAGTAATAGAGAGTTTTGCTATGGATAAGAAATTTACATGGTTTTTGTTTTAATATATCTGATGTACCATAGATATTTTAAGATAATTGTTAGTACAACAGATAATGTATATGCGCGTTTCACCTATTAGAAATGTAATTAGGTTTTAAAAATTTGTAAAATTATTGAGTTATGAATTTTGTAAAATATTTTTTGTTAAAATAAAACTTTTTCTGAATGCTATAAAATTTTTGTTTTATGAATAATAATTAGGAATTTATGTGTTGAAGCAATCAAGAAAAATAAGTTAAGATTTGCTCATGGGGACCCCACAATTCGTAAAAAAAATTTCCGTACTTGAAGCTTGGTGTAAAATTTTTTTACGAATAACTCACAATATATTAAGCTTTACAACTATGTATGTGGAAATGATATATAGGTTTCGCACTCCGATTGTAATTTCTACAATATTCATTTGCGATATATAGTCTGGATCGTTATAGGTAGGGCAGTCGTAATAACGATGTCCGTCTGCTATCTATGCAATGTTGAAACGCCGCATATAATCGATTTTCGATGGCCAAAGTTCTGTAAGTTTTTAACTGGTTGAGATATTTTAATATATATTTTTTAGCGTACAGATAACTCCTTGAACTTTTAGCAGCTTTTGTTTTCATTAAAATCGTTTCAATGGATCCATCAAATACTGTTTTATTTTTCCAAGTAGTAGGTAATTATTGATTACTTTGTATGGGGAGTACTCCTTTCCTCCCACCTACTCCGCCAGTTTTTTACTTAAATTCGTGTCTTTTCTGCAAATTAACTCTTACTAAATTTGAAGATTTTTTGCTGTTTTATCTTTCTAGATAGCAGGTAATTATTAATTACTTTGTATGGGGAGTACCCTTTCCTTACACTTACCATGTCACTTTTTAACTTTACTTCGTATCACGTCTTTAAATTAGTTCATACCAAATTTGAATACTCTTACTGTTATATCTTTCGCTTTAGCAGGTAATTATTGATTACTTTGTATGGGGAGTACCCCTTTACTCATACCTATCCTGTCAGTTTTATCTGACTTTGTATCATGTCTTCAAATTAGTTGATACCAAATTTGAAAACTCTTACTGTTATATCTTTCGCGTTAGCAGGTAGCCATTGATTATTTTGTATTGGGAATACCCATTCCCACGCATCTGACCCACCAGTTTTTTATATAACTTTGTAACTTTTTATTCAAGTTTGTTCATACCAAGTTCGATGATACTTACTATTATAGCTTTTCAGATAACAGGTAGCTATTAATTACTTTACATGGGGAGTACCCTTTCCGCCGATTCTATTACACTGGTAAATTTTTGGCATACTTCGCATTTTGCTCTATAATTAACCTGTACTTTGTGTGAGTACTCTGACTGGTATAGCTTTCATGACTGCTCACTTTTATATCCTTTAGATTGTGTTGTCATGGTCTCCTAATAGGTTTGAACAGTTTCAAGTTGATCGGACATCTAGAAGTGGGCATAAATTTTTCACACCATTTTGTACCAATAGGGAGAAAATTAGCCTCCTTTGAATAATAATTTTTGAGTAATTTTATTCTAATTAAAAAAAGTGTTTTACTGGCGGATCAACACGGGTACAAAGGTGTATACAGGGTTAAAGAAAACACTTTCGCCTTTCTCTGAGTGATTTACTTTCTTTGATCCCTTTTGATCCGCAAAACTTCCATTTCTCTACATTGTAAAAAAAGTACAATATATGTATATATATATATATATATTTTGTCATACCTAAGTCCCAATAACGAATGCAGTGATATTTATGCGAAAATATCTTGAAAACAAATTTCTTATTTATTTTATTCTCTAATTAAATGCAATGAAAATTGACACAAATACAAAAAAAAAATAGTTCAATAGGAAGAAGTAGTTGTTCGCATGCAACCTTTTAGTTCTAAATTTTGTTGCAATTAATTCTATTCAAGTCATGTACATGTGTGTGTGTATTTATGTGTATAGATGTGTGCTTAAAGAAAGTGTGTTAGTACAAGTGTTTAGTTTGAATGCAAGTAAAACATTTTTACATTTTTCTCTTCGTTCGTTTATAATTGTCTGGTATTTAACTCAATGCAACACAATTCCTGGGATATTTCGACTTCTTTTTATCTTCTTAAAATTTTTTTTTAATTTTTAGCTTAGGCTGGCAGCCTGTGAGTTCTTTTTTTTGTACTTAAATGACTGAATAAAACAGAGCCCTTAAAGGGACATCAAACCTGCAGTTGTTCGAAAAAAAAAAAACAAAATGAATGAATAAAAAATATTATTGTCGGTAAAGACGCATTGTTGAACAGAAAAAAATGTGTGTCAAATATTGCTTAAAGCAAAAGATTTATTTGAAATATAAAACTTATATATGTTTTCGTGTTAGTTTTTAGATTTTGCCTATTAAAAACTAAATAAAAAATATCATTTGTTGAATGTTGCATAAGTATAAAATGTCTTATGAATGACGTTACAAAAGTTTCAAGTGTTTTATGTTTTTAATGCGGACATATTTATTTTCTTACATTCAAGAAACTATAATTATGTGCTTCATATCGAGGTAGAAAAAGAAACTGACAGTTTAAATGCAGCTCATTAAATATATGATTATGAATAAAGCGGAGCATGAGTATAAGTTAAACAAGAGGTTTTTCGTTTTGTACTAGGCTCTATACTGCGTAGTTTATTTTCCGTCTGAAGTGATGTCTCTGCCATAGTGGCAACTATAGGCAGGACCTTAACAAGTTAGGTTAGGCTGGGCTAGGTTAGGTTAGGTTAGGTTAGGAAGGGTAGTGTTGCAACACACATCCATTCGGAGACCCAATTGCATGCAATGCGATTCCCTTCTTGTTGCACCCGTTAGTAAATTAACCCCATTTAATTCCCATGATGAAGCCCCTGATATCTTCCAATTTGCACTTCGCGATATCAGGAATTTTCTCATGGAAAGACCTGCTTAGCCATCTAAGCTTGTGGCGTTGCAACCTCGGGCAATGGCAGATAATATGCTCAATGGTTGCTGGTTCTTGTACCTCGCTACAGAAATCTGAAGTGCCAATCTCCGAAATGCTAGTGACCGAGTAGTGACCAGTCAATGTTACTATCAAGACCCCTAGCACCTAGCACCCAATATTAGTTTGGATCTTCCTAAGTCAAATTTTAGCCACATAGCTCTCGATACTCTACAATCTTTCCTACTCCCCCATGAATGGATGGCCTTGCTCAACATCCAATGACCCATCCGTATTTGAAACGATCATTCATATATTTCCTCATCTAACGCCGGCCCTATTTTTGCCAGGTCATCGGCAGTTTAATTTTCCTCAACATTGCAGAGGCCAGAAACCCAACATAGTCTGACACCATATTTGTCCATAAGCAAGTAGAGGGCTCTACTACAGTCAGTAAATAGTTCCGATTTAAGACAGTGTCACTTCAATGGTTTTAGTGTCGCCTGATCGTTGACGTAGAAGGTTACCAGGATCTCAGCTTGGAAAACGTTACAAATCTTTTGGTAGTCTAAAAGAACTCCGAATGTACGTAAAAAAAAAAGACGAAGGCGCCCGTGCCTGGTCCAATTTTTTTACGCATCTGTGAAAACCGCGCAATCTTCGTAGATCCTATCAGATTGAACCCAGAGTCCCTATCCTTTTTTGTAAAGTACAAATACAATCCGGGAAGTGATTTAGCTTATCTAGGGAAAACACCTGGAGTCTATGGCGGGAATCAAGCACGCGACCTTTGAACTGATAGGCTAGCATCGCTATCAATCAGCCACAGCGGCATCCGGAATTACCAGTGAGGATGTCATACTAAAATGAATTTTAATTAACTTACAGTCTGTGAACCCAGGAGTTATGGAGACCTTCCCGCTAAAACTGATCCCATTCACGACTGCTGTAGGACCTGCTAATCTGGTCTCGCCACAAAGTCCTCTATGGGAGGTAGGTGAAGAATGACGTCCAGCACAGCTTGAAGTGTACTCCCCTTGGCACCTGTGATGTCCAGCGAGGCACACCTCTGCACCTTATCAAGTAATTTGCTATGACTTTCTTTCCTCAATGCCTCCTACCACACTACAGAACCATAAGTAACAACCGGCCAAACAACGATGTGTAAATCAAATTAACCTCCTTCTGTTATAGACCCCAGTTCTTTCCAATGGAGTTCCCGTATACGTAGTAGGTATTGCACCCCTTTTTTAGTCTTTCCTGCGTGTTCCTTTTCCATGAAAGCTTTCCACCTAGGAAAGCATCTAAGTATTTAGCATCTTCCGATAGACTCAGCTCTATCCCTCTAATCCTAGACAGTAGAAAGCTCTATATTTTGTATCTCCTGGTAGAGAGGATTAGCTCAGTCACTTCCTAGCCCCGTGGATGAGTGGTAGCGACGCTAGCCTGTCAGTCCATAGGTCGTGGGTTCGATTCCCGCCATAGACCCTGGGTGTTTCTCCGCAGATAAGCTGATCGCTTCGCGGCTTGTGTTTGTTCATTATAAAAAAAAATTAAATATAGACGATATATATCGAAAAAAAGATAGTTCGCCCAGCGCCGACTACATGACTTCACTGATAGTGAGGAGAAACTTTCCCGTTACCAGTAAAACCATGTCGTCTGCACAAGCGACTATCTTTCGGCCGCTCCTGTCAAAACGCCTACAAATTACGTTCATCGCCACAATAGAGGTGATAGAACTCCTTCCTGTGCACAGCAAGGAGTTTTATCAACTCATCTATGGCGTACCCCTAGTCGATATTTTTCTCACGCTGTCGCTTACCATATTCGAGTTAATAATTCTGCTGATAAGCATAAGTATTACCACTCCAACAGAAAGTTACGAAGACTGAGTATCTCCAGCGACTCCCTAACAGCCTCTATGCTAATGTTGTTAAAGGCTCCCTCAATGTCTACGAATACAGCCAAGGTGTCATCCTTGTGCTGCATTCTCCACTCAAAACACCAAATACACTATGAAGCGCGCTCTCAATAAATCTGCTCTTTAGATAGGCATGCTGAGTAAGGCTGATGAGGCTCATATGAATTGTGTTCCTAAGATGCAGATAATTCAGTAGAGAAAAGCCAAAAGCCGATCGGCCTGAAGTCTTTCGGTTTTGAGGGTTATCTTTATACTCGCCTTGGGTATAACCTCTCCACCCCTAACCCCTTTCCAGCCTTTCGGTATAAATCTTCCAAACAAGCATATCCTAACGATATTCACCAGAGACAGTAGTATGCGCTCCGAGACATTCTGCAGCATATTCGGGAAAATACTACCGGGGCCCTGTAATTTATAGGGCTCGAAGGTATTTATTGCCCATGCTGCTTTTTCCAATGACACTCTGTCGTCCACTATCTCACCTAATTGTGGTACCGAAAAGGGGTTTAAATTAACCTCCGTTGCTACATCTTTTCTTACTTCCTTATAGCTAGGAAAGCGGTTGTCCATAAGCACAGAAATGAAAGTGATATATTCTTCTATATCAACTCATAGTGTAGAGCTTTATTTTACGAAAATAAAAATGAGTAAAAGTGCATTTGGCAAAAAGTGGCATTTGTTCTCTTCTTCAAAATGGTGGTTCATATATTAGTGCATAAAATAAAATGAAATAAAAATTATATGGAAACAAATGCGCTATAGTGAATGTTTCGCTAAAGCGAACGTAGCTGACTAGATATTGTTCGTTATACTGGCTTTTGTATGAAGTGTTTCCTCACAGGAAGTGCAAAAAGCCCTATCTAATATTTTAAAAGTTTTACAGGAAAACCATAAAACTTGTTTAAATGAAAAAAATATATTGACAATTAGTGCAAAATTTTACAACAAACATATACATTTGTTGGTCCTTTTTTACTGGTTTTGTAAAACTTTTTACTAATTGCCAATATATTTTTTTTATTTAAACAAATTTTATGCTTCTGCTGTAAAACTTTTAAAATGTTAGAAAGGGTGTTTTGCATTTTCTGTGATGATTTATTTTTCGAATAAGAGTTTGCTTTGTATAGAAATTATAACAATCATACGCTCTCAACAATCCTTGCTCTTGAATATCAACGTATGATCTACAATGTATATAAGATATTAATCATACGCCACCGATATTCACATTCAAATGAAAAAGACTGGATGTAAAGTAGACTTTAATACTTTATATACATATATTTTATTAATGTGGACTTTTTAGCAAACTTTTTTCTATAATTATTTTCAGTCATGAATTTTAGTCGACCTGCATGGGTTTTTATTCAAAGTTTGGCTTACGCTCGTTTTTTAATTTAATCTCTCGATTATATTGCTTTTAATTATTTCGGCTTTCTAGTTTAATATTTTTGAATTAATGTAAATTCAAATTATTTTTATTAAGAGTGGAGTGTTGGAATATTCAAATCAGATTAGCAGAACGGATCAGTACTACTGATTTCGACAGGTTGCTACACCGTCGCATCAGCGTTCTTGTTCAGTTTTACCACCTATGAAGGTGGATGCTTTTTACAAGGAAACATCAGCTATTTAACTAATTTTTGCCAGCATGGATTTAAATAAATTCTGGTATTCTATTTGCTGGCAAAAATTAGTTAAATAGCTGATGTTTCCTTGTAAAAAGCATCCACCTTCATAGGTGCTAAAAGTGAACAAGAACGCTCATTAGACGGTGTAGCGGCCTGTCGAAATTAGTAGTACTGAGCCATTCTGCTAATCTCATTCCAACACTCCACTCTTAATAAAAATAATTTGAATTTACATTAATTCAAAAATATTGAGCTAGAAAGCCGAAATAATAACATTTTCAGACTTATACCAATTCAGTTCAAAAATAAAAAATTACGTAAAAATAGTAAATTATTTTTATTGTTAGATAGAAATAAAGCATAGAAATATTAAACATTCAAAGAAAAATTTGGCTGTACGGAAGGTTGAACTGACATCAGATGTTTGGAGACCACAACGTCTTCTCATCAGAGTTCTTTCGATATAGACGGCACTGCAAACATCTGATGTCAGTTCAACCTTCCGTACAGCTACGTTTTTCTTTGGATGTTCATTATTTACAAGCTTTAGAATTTCTTTCTAAAAATAAAAATAGTTTACTCATAAGCTTAAGTTAAAAACCAACTTTAACTAAAATAATTAAATAGCTTTGGATAAAAAACCATAAAGTTCGACTAAAATTCACAGCTCAATTGTTAAAACTAAAGGCACTTAGCTAAAATAAATTTATGTATACTGTTCAAAAACTTGGGCAAAATAAACTAGGGATGTAACGATACGCAGTTTTGCCGATCCGATACCGATTCCGATACTTAAAAATAAATATCGCCGATACCGATTCCGATACCGATACGAATATTGAAATTGAGTTCAAGTTTAGATTAACAAAACTCAAGAAGGGCAATTTTTTTATTATGCAACATTACAGTGTAAGAGATTATTAATATTTAAAATAGATATTAATACAGTATATAAAATTGGAAGTAGTTTTTAAGGAACTACATTTTCATTGCTTTCAAAGAATCTATATTAAAAATATGCAGATCATTAGTAGAAAAGCCAGTACAAATTTGTAATTACTTTATAATTTTAAAAAATACTCGCCATGCTTTTTAAAAATTTGATTTTTTAAAAACATTTATCAACTAATATTCTTCTAAATAACTTATTAGCTTAATTATTAAAAGTCTGCTAAAAGTTTATATTTATTCACTTAAATTTACATGAAAACACAGTTTTGTGTTTAAATTCGCATAAAAAGAAACAAGTTCTGAAAATGGGTAATTTTTCATCCTTTTTTAACCGACTTCCAAAAAGAAGAAGGTTATCAATTCGTGTGTGTGTTTTTTTTTACTTTTTTATGTTTGTACACGCATAACTCTGTCATTTGTGAAGCGATTTTAAAAATTCTTTTTTTGCTGGAAAGGGTTTGCCTGCAGTTTGGTCCCATAATTTTTTTTTGAAAATCGGAGGGGGAAATTCGCTCCCCCCATGCTGTCATTTGTGAACCGATTTTCAAAATTCTTGTTTTGTTTGAAAGGGTTTGACAAAAACTGGTCCCAATTTTTTTTTTGTCGAAAATCGGATAAGCAAGTTTGCTCCCCCTCCCCACCAATCCATAACTATGTCATTTGTGAACAGCTTTTCAAAATTCTTGTGTTGTTTGCAAGGGTTCGCTAGTAGTTTAGCCCCATAATTCTTTTCGAAAATGGGAGGGGGAACCATGTATAACTTTGTCATTGGGAACCGATTATCAAAATTTTTATTTAATTTTTTTTTTAAAGGGTTTGACTACAGTTTTTTTTTCGAAAATCAGTTGAGAAATTTGTCGTAACATCACTTCAAATTCGGTGATTGGTAATGGAAAAAGAGAACTTCTTGCAATGACAAGCAAATGTGAAACTAATTAGAAATTATCCAAATTCGCAATATTTCCGGATCGCAACTGCTACATTTTCATGATTTCTTTATAATGTCTTTTTTTGCTGGGAATAAGATTTAAAAAACAACGAATTGAATTTGAGTTCATGGTAAAATTAACAATAAATAAATTATTGTTTTTGCAAAATAACAGCGTAAAATATTATTAATTTTTAAAATTGATATTAATAAGATTTAAAAAATAACGAAATGAATTTAGTTCTTGGTAAAATTAACAAAAAAATAAATAATTTGTTTAAAAAAACTGAAAAAAATTTTTAAAGTATCGTCGTATCGACAGTAAAATATCGCCGATACCGATGTATCGGAAAATCTGAAGTATCGCCGATATATCGGTATCGGTATCGGTATTCGTTACATCCCTAAAATAAACATTAAAAAAATCTCAGCAGTTGAAAATATCGAGGATATTTCACGCTGGTAAGACAGAAATCAAAAAGCATAAAATAGTTGAACATGATAAGAAAACACTTAGTGAAGTTCCGAACCTTTGTTATCTCGAGATGGCGACTCATCTGTTAATTGATACAAAGTAGTAGGACCTTCGCTCGTTGGTTGTTGTTGCCTTCACTGCCAGTGTTATCTAGATCTAAAGAACTCTGATGAGCAGACCTTCCGTGTAGCCAAATTTTTCTTTGAATGTTCAGTATTTACAAGCTTTAGAATTTCTTTTTAAAAATAAAAATAATTTAATTGAAAGATTAAATTAAAAAACGATCTTAAGCCAAACTAATCTAATAACTTTGGATAAAATAATTTTGTTAGAACTAAGTTTGATAAAAGAAATTCAGGAAGAATTCTGGATTGTATGTAGCCTCCATTTTCTAAGCTCCGACCACTAATAAATTTTATTTAACATCAAGACAAGTCTTTCTACATAGTGATTATTTGCGCATATAGACTTCTACTTAAGCATACATACATAATTCTACATAAAAAGTTTTAATATTACTCTTAAATAAAATTATTTCCTTTTTTTGTGGGTTTTCGTAATACTTGAACAAATATTGAAATGAAATTTAATTTGTATCACAAACAAACAGAAAACAACAACTATGCAATCAAATAAAGAATCTCAAGGATTTCTTTATTTGTTTTTTAATTCAATGGATTTTAAAAAAGCTTTTTTACAAAGCAAATATTTCTTTTTAATTAAAGCTGCATTTGGAATTTACAAACAGTCTGTAAGTAAGCAAAAAACCTAAAAGAACATGTATAGTTAAGTAAAGCAGAACAAGATTAATGGGAATAATTAAGGAATTAAAAATGTATTAAAAACAAAAACTACTATGAAGGGTAAGTAAAACCAAGTAGCAAAGTATCACGATGTAAAATGAGTAAAATGCATGAAAAGTGATTATTTTCATATATTTTCTTTTTCATTGACCTCGTCTTAAAAATTATACATAGCTCGTTTTGGTGGAAAGGAAAATAAATAATTGGCAAATTATGGAAGTACAAGTGAAGTTTTCTTTCCTACTTGATGTTGTCATAATATACATATTTTTCCGATGAGTAACAAACAGAAACGTAATGGTTTTCCAAGAAATAAATCGTTTAGAGACACAAACATGCAAAAGGCCGAAGCATGGTAAGTAATACCTAGCTACAAAAAACACTAAATGGTAGGATTATCGCTAAGAATGTATAGTGTAAGTATGAATAGTAGTAAGTATGAATAAATGTGTGCATGAATACTTAACATGTGGCATAGTAAAGCAATGATGCGAATATTAAAACAAAGAATACAATTTCAAAACAATCAGCCATCCAAGTATTCGACGAACGATGGTTACCACTAGCCTCCCTCTGCCCAGTCTCCCACTTGGGTAAAATACACTTGCCCACATGCACAGAACTTACACACACATACACACTCTCGCTTACACATTTCAGGTATTGCAAAGGTGTATGTAGGTATTCCTACATATAAAATTGCAATTAATATTGTAACTCAGGAGTTTTGATGCAGCACCCGTATGCACAATGTTCATCACTTAATTGCCGCAGTTAACTCTAAAACATTGAAGCAAAACAAAAGCGTTGACAAAATGGTATGACTGAAAAACAAAGAAGAATAATAATAAAAACAAAACCAAAAGAAACAATTGTAAAAGAAAAGAAAAATAAAATAAAACAATTACAAAACAAAAATGGAAAATCTCAAGTTTACATCACGTGTTCTGAGTAGTGAAATTTAACCACAATAAAATAGACTTGAACATACAATTCATACAAGTATATGTATGTATATAGTACTTAGTATATTAAAACCTGTATGCGTGAGAGATGCGGATTGAGAAAGCCGTTTATTTAGGGAGTGTAGTTTTATGGAGAGAACATTTTTATGAAATGTTTTACCACTAAGAAGTCCATTTTCACAGCTGCCAGAGTTAAGTGAAAGCAATCAAAATGCACTAATTAAACGAAATGATAGATACAGATAGATTTCGCAACTGATATAAAAGTCTTTTAATTAGACCCTTAACCACTGGACTGACTATCCGTTTAGCAACGAGTGCCATTGTGGTGAGTGGTAGAGTGCTAGCCTGTCAGTTCAGAGGTAGTTGGTCGGATTCCTGCCATAGACCCTGGGTGTTTTCCGCAGACAAGCTAATCGCTTCGCTGGTTGTGTTTGTAAAAAAATTTTTTCAAAATATTTAAATTCTGCACCACTGTGCACTGTATATCTTACACGAAACCATTCGCGCTTTTATTTGTATTTATTATAGATTATTTTTGGTTCGAAAAAAAAAATAGAGTCAAAGTGCCTTTCAACTGTCTGGGTATATATTCACTTAATTGAAAATAAAATCAACATTTATCTATCGATTTTCATGATACATGGCTTATGTTATTAGTAAGACAGCTACCCTTAAGTTTAATAGCTAAGAGGTGACGTTTTTGTAGCTTTAAATTTTTCATGAGTTTTTAGAATGAATTTGTTTTTACAAATACAAACCGCGATGCGAAAAACACTCAGTCTGCGGAAAACACTCAGGATCAATGGCGGAATTCGAACCCACGACCTCTGGACTGGCAGGTTAGCATCGCTACCAGTCACCCACAGCAGAATAAGCATTATTTTCGATACTAAAAAAAAACTGCATGTGATAGAAAAAAAAGAACGCACCGTGTCATGGGATACCAGGTTGAAATGAAGTTCCTGTTGCCTTCGGCCTACTCCCTGTCGGCTTGGGGCTGCCATCTTCGGCCTTAAGCTATCGGCAGGCCACCTGCGGTCGCTATGTCAGAGGACTTCTCATCTTTATCGCATTTGGGCACTCTCCGCCTACACTCTAAAACATTACTTCAAATTTACGATCATATATTGTCTAAATTTGTGTTAAAAATTTCTCCTTGTCTAAAATTACATCGACTTTGTAGTTATTTTATTAAAGAAAAAACCTTTCAAGTTGAACATATTTAGTCCAAGTGGAAAAAATGTAACGTAGAGTATAATACGGCTACGGCTGAATGGTAGATACGTCGGATTATCAGTCAGTAGGTCGCGGTTCAAATCTGCACGCAGCTAATCGCTCTTTTTTAGTTAAAACATTTTGTTCAAAAATAATGCGTGTGTAATTTTAGGTCGATAATAATCTGTAAAGTGTTGCCGACTATTATCGACCTAGTTTTCAACAAAACTGTTTTAGAGTGTAGCCACCGGACCCGGCGTTATGACCCCCACCAAAAATAAAAATTATAATTTAAAAACAAAAATTTTAAGTACCTTGAAGTAAATGAAGAAATTCAAAAAAGAAGACAATTTGTCAACATTAATTCACTATCACCTGGAAGATACTTAGGCGATACTTCTCAAGAATTTAACCGAGTACTTGGTGTTTAGCCGATCCACTTTCATGTAGCGAGGAAACCAACCATTAACAGAGACAAGAACCTGGTCCAAGGATTCCAAGAAAACAGAATAAAAATCTGCCCAAAATCCCAGAAGTTCCCCGGATTCTAAAGAACTAGGCTGAAAAATTCCCTGGACTCAAAAAATTTACGACAAAAATCTCCTTAAACTCTGAGAACTTCCCCGGAAAACAACGGAAGCACCGAAAACAGCAAAAATATAAAAACCGCAACACTGAGTTTTTAACGAATTTACCTGCGCGCTGGTCTGTCGCTTTCGTTTTGAATTGTCGTATTTGTTACACGTATTTTTTATAAAAAAAATTTTTTTTTACTCCACAGCATAGAAAACAGTTATATGTTGCTTATCACATGCACATCGTGCCATAGGGAGCTACGATCCAAAAACTGAAAGCGAACTTTAAGCGCAGTAAGGTCCTTATATTCCGTATATTTTTATTTCAATGACTGATTTTTTTGCAGTACTATTATTATCCTTTATTTGCAATTGTCTTAAAATCGCGAAAATACACACTAAAATCAGTAATAGTGGTAACATCTGGCAACACTATTTTTCAAAAACAATAACAATGAGAGAGTCCTTACAAAAGAGAAGCGGAGAAGAAGACAACAGAGCATATAGTATAATTCTACCAAAGAGAGTAGAAAACAAATGTAAACAAACATAAAGTAGGAGGAAATGAAAAAATAAAACAAATACGGAATTGTAAAAAATTTATGGTATACATTACGGTAAATTCCGAACTAAACATAAAGAAGTTGGCTTTTTTGTCGCCTTTTTCTCACGTCTTTCGCTTTATACCACCAGATATTTTACAAAAATTGCATACAATTTTCAGTCTATGAAAAAATACCGAAGTGTTAAGACCGTTTACGGTTTAAAACCGACAAATTACGGTGAAAAATATCAACAACAACAAAATTAATCAAATAAAAATTTAGTGCAACTATCTTTGAAAAAAAGAGTGTGTGTAACTGTGTGATTGTTCATGTCCTTTGCTACAATCTATATATTTATGTACATATTATGTGTGTATTAAATACTTAAAAAGCAAGAAGATATTTAAGAAAAATTTCTTAGCTAAAACCCTAAAAAAATAAAAGTTATTTAGAGTGAATTATAAATTTATAGCATTAATAACTAGAAAAATAATTGTGTTCAATAGCAAAGCGTTTGAGGTTGCTTTTGGAAAATAAATTTTTTTTATTGTGTCGAGTGTTTTGAAAATTTATTAAAAATTGGAGGAAATCCTAATTACAGACAAACCTTACAAAAGGAAACCATGTCAACGTTACCATTTCTCCTTAGTGTAGCCGATGAGCTAGACAACATTAACTCCCAAAATTATATGGATGATTTCGGTTTGGGTTTTCATCCCCATCGACAATATTATCGTACGCCAACCATACAACTGTCCTTACCAGCTAGCACAGAATGGATGCAACAGGAGCAGGGACGTCATCATTCGCGCTATCGATCAACTTATCGCTATTATGGAGAACCACAAAATAATCTACAATCGCCAGCGGAAGGTGATGAAGAAGACAACAACGAAGAACGTGATCATACAGCACATGACAATGATGGTGGCGCTGGCTCTTCCTCTGCCCAAAAATATGTCTCAGCTTTGAATTCGAATACCGTAAAAGATGACATTATTGATAACTCTTTGCAATTGTATAATATTTCCAAGAAATGCAGTAAGGATTATTATCGTCATGCTGAGCCAAGCACTTCATCAGCAACAGCTATAGCTTTATCGAGTGCAGCATCAACATCGACATCTAAGCCGCCACCCCTACCACCGAGGAGTTCCACAGCAGCAACTGCCTCCAAAGCCAAAGATGCTAAGCCTAACATGAGCTATCGTTTGCACAGCAAATGTCTCGAAGGCAACAACTCATCCTCCGAGGAGAGTTTGCAAAAAGTCACCTCATCTATAGAATTTTTGACCTGTTTTCTTTTAAAGAAAACCCGTGTTAGCAAAAGTCCCTCAGCAGCTGATGGCAAAAAATCTTAGGATACAAGAATCAAAAGACGCAGTAATATTTTTTAAAAATATAAACCAATTTAACATGCAAGATAAAACATAGAAATTTTTTTTCAAATCAAAATTCTAAAAATTAAGTGCATAGAAAAAGCAACAACAACAATTTTAGTAAGTAGTATAAATGTTAACAAAATAGCCAACAACAAAGTTTTATAACGATTATTTTTTTAAAACAAAAATTTTAAGAAAAGAAAATATATATATATTTGTGTGAAATTTTTTCTTATTAAAAAATTCAAGAGCAGTTTCCATAATACACACGGCCGACACGTCTAAAAAATGTTTATAAAAATTACCAAAAAAATTTACACCACTTCATGCAAAGTTCCCAAATGCGACGACCATCTGGCTTATGGAAACCACACTTTAATTTTGTTTTGTAGCTTCACATTTATTGTTATTAATAGCCATATTGTATAATTATAAAGGATTTAAACGAAAAAATTTTAAGAAACTTAACTATTAAGCATTGTTATTAACAATTAATTAACCCTTCAAAATGAAAGTTTTTTTTTATAATTTTTGTTAAAAAAAAGAAACAAAATTATCTAAAATATAAGGTTTTCTTAACTTTTTTTATACGTTAAGTATACTAAACACTATTGAAATATGTATGTATGTGTAAGAATTATAGAGCAAAAAAACAACACAATTAACAATGAAAAATAAAATACATATTTTATCCTTTTTACTACCACTGCCTTGGCACGCATCCTTAATGCAAGTGCAAGCAAAATTAAATGAAATGAAATTTTTAAAAGTTTTCTTTTTTTTATATTTAGTTATTTCTTAGTTTTGATCTAAGTTTTATATACTTTTACCCCAATCCTAATAGTACATACATATATTACATAGTACACATGTGGATGATTCTCATTCTAAACGTACATTTTATGTTTTTTTGTTTGTTTATTAATGTAACTCGTATAGATATGAGAAGGTAGCATTCACATTATACTTTTCGACTCATTTAATGGATTCTGAAATACATTCTTTTTTCGATATTTTAAAATTTTTATGTATTGAGCGTTACATATGCTTTCGCTGTTGTTCTGGGAATGATTTTTGCGAAAAACTCACACCACAAAAAATCAGTATAGGGTTTGAAAGCACTACACATATAGTCACTAAGAACAAAAAAATATATAATAATCACCGGACGAAATTAAAAGTTGTGATCACTTTTTCAATTTTAACTTGGGATTACATGGAAAAATTAAAAAAGTTTTATCTTTCAAAAATAGTTCTTTATAAATATTTATACATGATTGCAAAGAAGGACAACTCTTCTTTCTAATAAGACTAATTTTAGTAAAATCAACCAACAATCTTAAAAGTTAAGTGAATATCAAATAAATATTCGTAGCCAAATACGGACTAACTAATAAATTTTTTGAAAATATAACAACCCACAGTACGGCAGCAGCCAAACTTTTTCAAAGCAAATCAGAAATTTATAAACAAATAATGTTCTTTGTAGCGTTTCTACCCTTCAGCTGCTGTTAACTTTTTAACGTTCTTTTAACGTCCTAAAATTTATAGATAAATTCTATTTAAGAATTCTAGTTAAGAAAATTGTTAACGTAACATGCAATACATTTTTATATAAATTCAATATTTTTTTCAGAATACACTTTATATTTTGAATTTAAAAGAGTTCAGGTGTATAATCTTCAATGTATTTTAGCATAAACTCCTTAGTTATTCACTAAAAATTTCACTTAAATTAAAAAAAAAATATTGATAACACTCAATACATTTTTTTTGATACAACATGATTGATTGATGAAACGTTTTGCAATATAATACTATTTAAAAAAGTTCACAAAACTTTTAAATTGCTAGAAGGATATACCCACGCTGTTATTTTAGTGTTTGTTGTTAATCAAGTGTATTAAAAAAGCGTAACGCTCAATACAGAATACTGCGGCCAACAACTATTAAAAAATAATTATAATTTCTAAAAATAAATGTGTGAAATAAGAGAAGCAAATGCAAATATTCTAAAACCGTTATAAATTTAATCTCTTTTTGGCAAAATTCATAATTTCTTAATGTGGAAAATCAACTACATGCATTATGGACACGCCATTTTGTATGAACAGGGTATTAACAATATTTTCGTTCTTGGTTTTAGTTACATAATGGACAGTCTTACAAAAAAAGAAAATTATGTACATATATTTATAATCTATTAAATCATGCTAATGCAGTTTTCATTTTAAATTTATGCGTTTATTTTAAGAAATATTTTACTATACTTTCAACAGCATTTGAAATGAGAATCAACCATGTTCATTAGAGTGGTCGTAGAAAAATAAAATTTTGGATTTCTCATATCCCTAAAGGATGAGTATTTATAAAAAACTGGCTTGAAACACTTTTCATGTCAATCGGTTAAGATTAAGGCGTGTCGCAACCCCCCCGAAGTTTGAGCAAATGCTCCTTTTCTGTTTTTATGTCTCATAACTTAACAAATATATTATAAACAATACAAATTTCTTTCAAAGAGCTATTATCTGTCCACCTATTACCGCTATTACCTCTCTCCAGTTATGCTTTTAATATGTCGTGCAAATGCCTTCATTTTTTTCATAGCGGTACTCGTATATCTCGAAAACTAGAGCTGATAAAAAAATTGAGTGCAGTAAGAAACAAAACAAAGAAACAAATATCATATCTTGGGAATGAAAAAATTTACCGAAATTTTTTAAATTACTTCCTTTTTGAGATTTCAATAGTTATTGGCTGTTTGTTTTGTTAAATATGCAATTTAGATAAAAGTCTGTAAGGGAAAAGTTGTTGAAAACTTCACAGATAACAACTTTGTAGAAGAAATTGTTTTTCTGAATACTATTGGCCAATTCACAACCTGTTGTATGCGTTGTAGATCGTATAAATATTGTTGGTAATTTCCAAATAAACATTTTTTAGAAACATGTTTATGTGAAAATTACCAACACAATTTTTACGATCTTCAACACTTACAACAGGTTGTGAATTGAGCATATATTTTTTAAGTTATGCGATATAAAAACAGAAAAGAAAATTTGCTCACGCCTTAATCGTAATTGATTGATCTAAAAATTTTATTAAGATAGTTTTTTATAAATACCCATCGAATTTGGGGTATGAGACTTGAAGAAATCCAAATTTAATTTTTTTTACGACCACTCCAATGTACATACATATTCACACAGTGTATTATGCGAAGACCCTGTAGACAATATAGGAGTACGTCGTCTATTTTAGCTGAAGTGCACTATTTAAAACATGGTCCTATGTAATGCTGTGATGGGCCATGTCATTTGCAAACAAGAGTTTGTAGTTAACCGAGAAGTTGTTGCGTTTCAACGATTGTATACAGGGATCCATCTAATATTAAATTGAGTAGTTTAAAAACTACTTCAATGTAATGCAGTCATGGACCATGTTACTTGCAAACAAGAGTTTCTAGTTAACCAACAAATGTTTTCGTTTTAACGATTGTAAATAACATATGTAATCGCTAAAATACGAACACTCAAGTGTGACATAGACCAGCAAGTAGTGACATAGACTAGTTTTGAGACTACTCCGATGTAATGCAAAGTTGGATTATATGGGCCAGTCCTAGGACATCGCCAAGTTAAATTGACCATGTTTTCTCTATACAATACCTTTGGACTCGTCCTAGTCTTCTATTTAGTATACTTTGCATGAGTGTATGGACTAGTCACGTTATATGCAAGGTATAAGTAGTTTTATGAATGTATGCAAGGATGTGTGTGTATGTATATGTATGTATGTGCGAGCGTATATTTAAGGTTTATTGAAATTTATGCAAACTGAAGGTTTTTAATGCATTAATTCTCTGAGTACTTTGCTCTTTTTTTTGTCGAAAGATGTTAAATTTCATATTTCCTTCGACACTCGTTTGTTAGCCAAGGATACCCACTCGTACTACTATTAAACTTATACATATTTAAAAGAACGCGCAATAATATGTATTTTAGTTGATTTCTGTTGTATATTATTTTGTATGAAATACTCACAGGATGTATAAAAGTATGTAGTTAAATTATATTGTGCTATTACACAATGAAGGCCGGATTGTTTACCTCAGATTGCCCATACATACACTCCCACAATCTTCAGCTTTTAGCAACAACAATTCCACACAACGGCATATAAAAAAGGCTGTTAAAAGTCTATAACTTTTATGAAGTTTGGGCTATAGGAGATATAAAATATGAATAGGTGATTCTCATTTTGAGTGTGCACGGTTTTATTGTGTTCTTTTTTCTAAGCGCACTGATTTTAATAGTTCGCAAAGATTTACAAGATTTAGAAGCAGTAAAAGCTGGAGGCTGTAATGCACAATGGGGCAGCATCAAACTATTTTGGAAATAAGTCAAAGGATAATCGGCCCCCTTATTCTGTAACTCGCTAAATCTAAGTCTCTATCGCTAAAAATTTATAAAGTCAATATATCAATTTTTGGGCGACGAATACAATTTTGCAACGTCTATTGCCAATGTCCAAAAAATTTAATCCGCCGAAATTTTAGTGTTTTATGTCATCGCTAAAAATGTTTAATTTTGTGCTTTTTCAGCATTTTAGCGAACGAGATTTATTTAATCGAATTGACTATACAATTAAATTATGAAACAATGGATTTTTTTATTATTTGTTATACAAAAAAGCTTTCAAAATGGCAACAATTGGTGGAAATTTTTAAAAATTTAATAAGAACTCAAATTTGATTCACTACAACTCAAGCATTTTTATCCGATCAAAGCCAATAATTTTTAAACTCGAACTAAAATATCTAATATATTTAGGGTTCAAAGTAAAAATTTCAGAAAAAAAAAATAATGTGAGTCCGATCACAGGGGAGATGTGTAAACATTTCACCTTCTACCGAGACATTCTTTTCATCATTCACCCGTTTCAACTCTGGCGAACCGGGCTTCATCCGCTTCTTTTTCACCCTCGTACCTTCCTCCACACCCAACAAATCGCTCAAACCGATAAGCTTCGCATCAGACACCTCTGACTCACTTTCACCAGGCATATCGCCCTTCCGCTTCCCCGCAGACATAAATAATAGCATTATTTATCCTCCAGCAAAAAATAATATACCCGTACAAAATAGTTGGAATTACCGCAGTTAAACAGCAAAATAACCAACAGTCAAAGACAAACGCAGTCAACAAACCGTCAGCCAAATATCGCACCAAGTTCAGCAACAAATTCGGTAAAACCGAAAAAAACCCGGGTTCAAAACCGAGACAAACCGGGTCTGAGTCCCGATAAACTGGACCCAAAATCCCCTAAATCCGAGAAGTTCCCGGCAAAAATCAAAAACGGCAACGCCGAAATACTAACTCAATTCAAAAAGACGGCAACACAACAGCAACCAAAAAACGTACGCCCTTACTGCCGGAGTTTGGCCTTGAGACTCCCTTTGCCAGCGGAGTCTCAAAAAATTAAACACACTATGAATACACACACGCACTGTGTGTATAAAATGAATGTCGACACGAAAATTCAAAATGGATCCCAAAATACAATCGCACAATATCACAGGAATCCGCAACCCGATTTGAAAAATTTTTATCACCTCTAAAAGAGGACAGTCCAAGCTACCGATAGCCACAAAAATTACGAAAAATCTTACCTATAGATTTTACTAATAGATTTTACAAAGAGGGACATGTGGTAGACCGAAGTCCAACCAGGCACTAGCACTGGTCGAGCATCAGTCCTTTAACCAAACCTCTCCCAGCGATTTTGGTAGCAACCACAGCCACCACGTGATTAGCTCCCCAAGGAAACCTCACCAAACAACCAGACGCAGAATCATTCTTCCTGTAGAGGGTAAGACGAAGTCCGCCAGCGACATCATCCCAGATGATGTCCCTTAACGGCGAGCATCATCTCTTTAACCCTCAGGAAGGCTAGTCATCTGTGGGGCCACTGGTTCCCGTGGTACCAGTTTATGTTAACTTTCTATCGACTTTGGTCTTGAGAGAGACCCTAGGTGCTTGTTCACCTCCTTACTGACTAGCGTAGGCAAGCCTACTTCCTTATATAAATATGTGCACGCCCGTTACTCGGCTGCAAGAGATTGGGTAGTAACACATAAGTTTTATTGGTAATTGGCCTAAGGTAATACCAGCAAAAACCAAATTACCCTATTCCCAGGAAGCACATCACCAAGGTGTGAGTAATCACCAAGATGCATGAACCGTACCCCCCGGGGGGAGTAGATAGGGACAGAAGGAATCTCGTTAATCCATGAATGATGAAACTACTACTACTATTGCGCACTAGATGGTGTTAGTGTATTTCTATGCAGCTGTTAAGTTTCTCTGTACTTCTTGTTGTCCGTATGATTACACTAATACACTCATACACAGCTCACACCGCGTTATTACAATCTTACTCAAAATTTGTGATTGTATTGTGAAAAAGATTTTTACCCCCTAGCGTATAGATGTTTACACATCAAAAATTTAAATTTTTGACTAAAATTTTTTCAATATATACAAACTTTCCCGAAATTTGAGTTTTTTCCCTAATTTTGTCTTAGCGGCCACATTTATAGCCAGGATGTCTTATTTTGATGTACGAGTAAGGCGAACAATCTACTTAATATAATCCAGTTCATGGATTTTTGGCACATCCTGTGCCATGTTTCGTACAGGCCTATAAGCCCAATAATTATTTTGAAACTTGAAACTCCGAAGTAGCCAACTGTCACCCTTGTAGCCTTATCCCTGGTTCATCTACAGACTTTACAAGACATTGTGTAATTTTTGGTTTATTTTTATTCGTTCCCACTGATGAAGCTCCTTTATAAAGCAGCGTTGCTAGGTTCTGCTGTGTATTTGAGCACTAAACTTTTTTTTATGAAATAACAATTTTCATTGGTTAAAATAACTTTTTAAAGTTGTAAGTCATTTCATGTTGTGCTATCGATATTCAACAAGATGATTTAGCTGAGATGGTAAAGGCGCCCGGTTCATAAACATGAGAACCTAAGTTCAAAACCAAAATATTAAATTTTACTGAATTGTAAAATATAAATTTGGGAAAAACGAAGTTTTAAAAATAAAATTATTTTTGATGGTTAACCCTTATGTGCGCGTCAAAAAAAAAAACACCTTATAATGCGCTGCAAGGTACCCGGGTACCTATATAAAAGTTACGTAGAAAACAAATATTTTCGCACTAAATATGTACTTATAAAATAAATATGGGATTGACAATATATATCTGTAGCCAATCTCATATATATTTTACTAGGTTTCAACTTGATATTTAGTGCGAAAGTACTTCTTTTCAACGTAACTTATATATAGGTACCCGGGTACCTTGCGGCGCAATAGAAGGTGTTTTTTATCGTGCACATAAATGATGCTTAATTTGATTAGAAATTTCTACGTCTACCACGTTTATATAGACTTTTATTTATTTATGCAGAGCTACTAATAACTAACAACAAATATAAGTACTTACAATGGCCTCATTCCCATATAAAACACGTACAGGTGCCCGGGTACCTTGGTGCGTATTTAAGGGTGTTAAGAGTAAATTGGTCTCTAACGTAAATTACAAAATTTTTTTTAACTATACGGCTGCAAAAATACAAACTTTTTTGAAAGTTAGAAGTTCTCAAAAAGTTTCAGATATGCAGATCATTAATTTCAATTAAAAAATTTTGGTTGAACACACCAAAGGTACCCGGGTACCTAGGTGCGCACATAAGGGTTAAAATTATTAATTTAATTTTTAAAAATTTTTGTGTTTAAAATTACCAATTTTAATGGTTAAAATTACCAATTCAAAATAATAACAGCGAAAATAGATATTTCACAAAAATTACTGTATTTAAGTCAAAGAAGTCACCACATGACTATGTATACTTTGTGCTATCTTTACTTAACAAGATAATTTAGCTGAAATGGTAAAGGCGTCTGGCTTATAAACATGAGTAAACTTGTGAGAATCTAAGTTCAAGCCCAAAAAATTACAAAAATAATTTGTTAGTAGTTTTAGACACTATTAACTAAACTACAATTCCATTGGTTGATTTTTACTGTATTTTATGTATTGGCTCAATTCTAATCCATGAAATTGGTTAGATTTACCAATATTTTATTTTGAGTGTTCCTTCGAATATTAATCATGTGTGATTTTTCCGAATATAACGTTAGGAACTTTAGCCTAATAAGCAATTTGGATTCATAAACAAATAAGTTCGAAATAATAAGTTGTTTTTGTTGATGCTTTTTAATGTAAATAAGAGCTAAAAATAAAACGTATATTAAATTTTTTGCAAGCGTTGCTCTGCCGTAAGTCGATTCATTATAAAATATCAAACTTAACTACATAGAAAATAATAGACAATAATTATGTTCTATAACACCATGTTATTGAAAAAATATGAATTTCAATAACATTTGTCATTAACTTAATACAATATTTCGTTGTATGTATTTCTTTCTCATAGCGGTTATTTTATTTCTTTTCTTATATAAGTACTTAAAACAAGTTTTATCTTATAAAAAATAGCTGGGGCATAGCTCCGCATACTTTACGTCCGGGAAGCCTGGGTTCGTATCCCAGGCATGTCAACATTTTCTTTAATTTATATTTTTTTCTTATGAAATAGTGTTTTTTATCAACATAGCGACATTTTTTGTAATAAGATTAAAAAAAAAAAATTTTTGTATACCGGGATTTTTGTTATCAAAAACGAAACTTATTTTTTCTGTGTAGCCACAAAGCAACTGCCAGTGCAATCCACTCAAAGATGTATACATACATACGTCTAAAAACACGCTTTATATGTCTCAAGAACCAGAATAATCAAAAGAAAAAAAAGTGACGCAACAACAAATATAATTCTACATAGTAGACCTGTGCTATGAATATAAGAATAGTGCTTTTTCTTTTCGTAAATTAATGGACATAATAACAACTTAATTGGATATAGAATCTAAAACTTGCTTATTTTAATTTTCCTTTCGCTGTTAAAAAATTAATTTGTTACTAAATCCTAAAAAGAACTTGCGGGGTAAAAGTTTAACCTCTTTAATTTTTAGTTATTGTAAATATTATGATTTCCTATTGTGTTGTATTTATTTATTTAATTTTTAGTTCAATAGGAATGAGATAAACCAAAGACAAACAACAGGAAAAAAACAAACTTTTTGTACAATTTTTTTATACCAATGAAATAAAAATGATTTTTATACCAATATTATTAACATAACCAAACCAAATATATAATCTGGAAAAAAATATAGATAAAACGCTTTACATATTAGTAAAATAATCCAAATAAGAAATGAATAAACAAATTAAGAGCAACAAGGTTTATTAGCAAATATTTTTAAATAAACAGAAATACGAGTAGTATGTATAAAATATAACTAAAAATTAAAAAAAAAAATCAAGAAAATATTGAACATAAAAAAGGAAAACTTACAAATGGCCAGCGTAGATGAAATCCTATGCATCACAGTGGACTCTAACAATTAATGCAAAAGATTAATAGAAAATATAACAGCAACACAAACTCTACAATTACACAAATTACACACACAAACACACAAATTTACATCTGAATAAAATTACTTTGACATATTTACACAAAAATAAAGCACTTCCTCTTCCTTTTACTTAAAGTAAGTAGTTTTACTTTAAATATTGACACCATAAAATATACACACAAACACATTTATACACTTCAATAAATTCAAATACATACAGCCATGCTAGCTAGTTTATATCCTTTTTGAAAAGGTTCGGTACTTATAAAGTAGATACAAAGGCTTAACCTTGTACTATTTTGCGAGTATTTGCAAATTTTATTTCATTCTTTATTTGCATTCATTACAGCAGAAACCAACTGATAGACAAACGAATGAACGAACGAATGTACGAACGGACATAACGACAAATGCATTGAGCGGGAATATGTACGACCGAAAGAATGAATGATAGATGAAGCAATGAAATGCAAATCCAAAATCAACAAGAGATAAACAGAGTTCCGAAAGAATGAATTATTGAAAAAATCGTAGATACGCAGAAAAAATTATCACCCATAAATTTTCTAACAAAAGTTTGTCTAAAAATAAATTTCATTTCCAGTAAATGTTCTTTACTGAATCAATGAATTTTTTTGTTTGACTTTTATTTAGGATGAAAACACCAAAAACAATAACAAGAACCCGTTTTCTCTGTCTTAAGAAATTAGCCCCGATGACGACATACGTATAAAGAACAACAACAATGATAGCAAAAGAAATGCGACTGTACCAAGTTTGTTTACTAAAGATTTTTGAGAGAATCAATTCGTTAATGTTGTTACATTAATTCTCATTCATTATTTTAAAGTCTTTAGATAAACATTCAGAGTTGAACAAAGTGAAATCTCATAAATTCTTAATGACTGATGATGATGACTCAGATAAATAGTTTGTTTGATATATTACAAAAAATTCAGTAAATATTTTGGTTTGATTAAGTAAACTAATTCCTTTCATATTTGTTAGTATGTATTTTTAAACTAATTCTTTTATAAATTCAGACAAATATATAGTTGGATATTTTACAGAAAACTCAGTAAATCTTTTTGTTTCATTTAGTTAATTGTTTTGTTTACAATTTGTAAATATTTTCAGACAAATTATTTTATAGATTTAAACAAGTTGTTCACTGAAAAAAACACGTTTTTTTCAATGAAATTGTTGATTTATTTTTGTCTATATATACAAATTTGTTTGTGGGTGCGTTTCTAGACAAAATATTTACTATTTCACTGAATTTCTTTACTGTAATTTTTAATGACTTGAGAGGGTAAATGAAAAAGTGGTATTACAAATATATTCGATAAAATATCAGTGCTCAATAGCACTGTGTAACAAAATCGATTTTTTTTTCAAAATAACAAGATTCTAGCGACTGATTCGACTAAAAAATTTTGCTTCATATATCCAATGAAACAAATTCATTATTCCAATGACAATAACACAAATCCAATGAAAATTTCATTAATATTTTAAAAGAATTTCATTGGTTGAAATAATTCAATAGATTTTTTCATGAATCCAATGATCATTGGTCGAAACAATTTTATTAGGATTTTTCATTAGTTCAATGACAATTTCTTAGATCCATTGAAAATTTCATTAACATTGTGAAAGAGTTTCTTTGGTTGAATTTTAATGAAACTTTTCATAAAAATTCCGATTGCTTCCGCTTTTAAATATTTTTATTTTGGATTATTTGTCGGTCCGGCAGCGCATCTCTCTTGATGTGGGGGTTTTTTTACAAGAGTTACACTGCTTTACAAAGTTTTATTTTTGTAAGGTATACATTTTTCAATGAATTTCTTTGTGGGTAATTATGCTGCGCTAAGCAAGAGAAAAATAAAAAAAATTTCATTGTGCATTGTGTTTTTCGATGTATATTTCTAAGAGTCAACTTCTCGTTTGATTAAATTTCGTTATATCTTGTTCGTAAGGCTACTAAATTACTCGTCAATTAGTGGCTGATTCGCTTTGATCGAATAAAAAATGCTGGACAAATTGAAGATATAAAAAATATATTTCTCAGAAAACACAATTGTACCGTATTTTTCTCGTGTTCAGCACGTCATAATTACCCTAAAAAAATATTAGAAAAATTATACCTTTTTTATTCTAATGCAGTGCTATATATTTAGTTTTCCATTAATTAAATTAATGCAAATTTTTTTTACTGTAAATTCATTAACATACACAGACAAAATTAAATTTCATTTTCAGTAAAGAAATTCAATGAATTAGTAAATATTTTTTGTCTAGAAACGGATCTACAAACAAATTTGTAAATACAAACAAATATATCTCAACAATTTCATTGAAATAAAACCGGGGTTTTTCAGTAAACAAATTCTGTAAATCTATAAAACAATTTTTCTAAAAATATTCAAAAATTTTAAACAAATTAATATTTATTGCATTTTCTGTAATATATCACACAATATTTTTGTCTGAATTTATAAAACAATTTATCCAAAAATACTTACACATACTAAAAAAAAATAGTTTACTAAATCGAACAAATATATCTACCGGATTTTTTGTAATATATCTGTTCCCTTCGATCTTATAAGGAGCATAGGGTCTCAATAATATATCAAACAAACTTTTTGTCTTTTGAGTCATCATCATAATCATCCATTAAGCATTTCTGAGATTTCACTTTGTTAAATGTGTTCAACTCTCAATATTTATATAAAGACTCTACAAAAATTAATGAGAATTAATGCAACAACATTAACGAATTAATTCACTCAAAAGTTTTTAATAAACAAACTTGGTACAATCACATTCCTGTTGTTATCCTTGTTGTTGTAGTTATTTATGCATATGCAGTCATTGGGGGATTGTTTTTTACGACACAGAAAATTGTTTTTGTTGTTGTTTTTTGGTGTTTTCATCCTAAACAAAGGCAAAGAAAAAATTCACTAATTAAGTAAAGAACATTTACTGAAAAAGAAATTCTATTTTAGACAAACTTTTGTTTGAAAATTTTTTGGTAATAATTTTTTCTGTGTATTTCATACTCAGTACATATTTAATTCTTTATTATTAAAATTTTAAGATTATATTCTTTTAAGTCTCTGCAAATATTTACTGAAACTTATGAAGCAAACTAATAGAAATGGAAAAATTGGCCATGGAAAATATCCTGCAAATGCAAGATAGTGAAAGTTTATAAAAAAGTGTGTCCCTTTTTGTTTTAAATACCAACCCCACAATAAGTTAAATACCAGCCAACCAATACCAATAAAATGTTTACTGATGCTCGGTTAACAAAATTAGAGGTCAAGTAGAAAACTGAATAGTAAAAGTAAATAAACATTCTAAATATTAAAAACACATTAATACTTTCATAGAAAAAACTTAATTAATGAGATGTACTTCATAAAGTAGATTGATAAAAAATTACGTATACAAGTGTTTTGAAGATTTTTAATAATAAATGAAGAAAAGAAAAAATCAATTAAAAGTTCTATTGCTGGAAAAATAAATAGAATCCAATTAACATTTTATTAACTGCTTTCAAAGGCGGTTACAGTTTTTATATAATGAACAAAAAAAAAAGAGAAATAAAACAAAACAAGAAAAAATATATTGTTAATTACATTAAAAAAAAAGAAATTTTAATGAAATTAAAATACGCGTATAAGCAAAATAAATACATTTAATCTGACACTATACACAAGCTTTCCTAGATACATACACTGCATTTAGTTAATTATTTAGCTTGTGATACAAATGATATTGATTTTTCAAATGATTTCGAAATGTAAATAGTTCGTTTTGTTAAATTGAGAAAAATGTTATATGAAAGTTTTTTGCATAACACCGTGCTGCAGCGAAACAATCTTATCAAGTTATAATGAAACAAATAAGTTTAGTGGGAATTTTCAGATTTAGTTCTCGAAATCTCTTTAAAAAATTAAAATTTCCAAGTAATAGGATAATTTTTTCCAAAGGTAAACAATGAATGATTACTGCAAGCAAATCATTGTTATTGTTATATGTTTTTAGCAAAAATTTAGTCAAAAATGTTTTTCTTAACAATTGTTTATTAAATTATTACTATTCATAACAATTGCAACCAAATATATTTTCTGTTGCTTGTAGTTAAAGTGTGACTAAAAAACATGGTTCAGGCAACCATAATCGAAGAGCAGCATACTATGATTGAATATATGGTTGCAGTCAAACCATACGTTGTCTAACACAATAACGTTGTCTAAGCTAACAATAACATTGTTATCTAACCATGCATATGGTTCCACTTAACCATACATATGGTTTCATTAGCCATACATATGGTTCCATTTAATCATGCATATAGTTCCATTTAACCATACATATTGTTCCTTTAAACATATATATGATTCCATTTAACCATATATATGGTTCCATTTAACCATACATATGGTTCCATGTAACCATACATATTAATCTATTAACCATACATATGATTCCATTAATCATACATATGGTTCCATTGACCATACCAAAGTTGCAAAGTTGCAAAGTTGCAATTCAATATCAGTTATACAATACAACGATTGAAATGTGTAGAAAAAGTTCATGAAATTGAAGTAATGCCAGTTTCCTGCCCCGTTTGCCTCTACGGAATCTGGAACTACAATCATACATGATTATGTATATTATACATGATTATCTATATTATGTGTGGACAAAATCATTAAATTTCTAAAAGAAATTTTTCAAATATAACACTTTAATTATATGGAACTTACCTTTTTATATTATATATTAAATTTCTATATCTGTTTTCTTTACAAAAAGCTAAAACAAATGAACCGACCGCTTGAAACTTAAATACAGAACGGATAGAAAAGCATACAACCAAAGATAAGAATAGAAACTTTTTTAAAAACAAACAGCCATGTCTGTTTTATAACCATAGCTTGATTGAAAATAAACTGACATATGATAATATGGTTCTTGTTATATTTTACTTTTGTAGCATTTTTAAATAAACCATGATTGTAGTCAACACTTTTTTAACAATGTACATTGTTAAATGCAACCATGTTGCAATTTCTATAATGTGATGATAACTTATTATCAGAACAATAAACTATATTGGGAAACATGAAATTGCAGACGCAACCATGCCACAACCATATCTTTTCAGTAATGCATATTCTAATTCTCATTTGGTTAATATTAAAAATAATATAAACATGTATTTGGGTTTACTTTCAGATGGCTGTATGTGACCATATTGTAATTCCATATGATCGTAACAAGATAACTTTCTCGGAACAATCACTACCTTTTAATATTGAATAGAATATTTAAGTGAACATTTTGCAATTTGCAAGTTTTTTATTCTACCCATTGTTAAAAGGCAATATTAATTTTTTTTTGTTCTATTTTTATTTCCATGTTTTTGTTGAAGGCAAAATATTATAATCCTTCAATATTTTTGTATATCAAAACTATCTACTTAAACTTCTTAATTCTCCAAAATATTCTTCTCTATTTTTAATTTCTAAATACGAGTGTATGCTATAAACAGGTGTGTGTATCTTGATCGATTAATCAATATTTTAAAACAAATCATAACCAATTGTCTCTTTCTTATTAAATATAGTATAACTAATATTTAAATAACTAATAATTGCACTTGAAAAAAAACGAGAAATATATTTCAGAAAAGAAAAAGAAAACCATAAATTAACTTAAACTGCAGATATATAAACAATTTTATTATTGATTAATTAAGTTGTACTATTTTCATATTTTATTTATAGAAAACTGAAGAAGAGAATCAAATAAAAATTTAAATATTGTCTTCAAAATAAAAATAAATGTTTTTAATTTTAAAAAAATATTTGGTATTTTATTTTTATAGGAGATGATTTTATAATCAGCTTTCGATTTAAGTATTTCTAAAAGGTAGGTAATTAAATCAGAGCAATAAAAATTATTGCCTCACTGTGGTCTTAGTTTCAACATAAGTGGTGGAAAATATATGTTTACATTATAAAATACTGATGCGATTCATATAAAACTCTCTACAACGTATTAACAATGTAATTTTTTGCTTTAAAAATTTCCCAAAAATTCTTGTATATTTCTTAACAAATTCTGTTTTCATAAAATAACAACACTGAACAAAAAACTGACAATTTTCTCTCGATTGTTAGTATTATCGTGAAATATATTAAAAAAATTCTATTACATTGAAATAGCGCAATATTGCGGTTTCAATATTTACACTTTTTACGTAGTTTTTTTACATTTCGTTTAATTTTTCAGAACTGGATCCTAAAGTGAAATTTCTTTTACATATTTGTAATATTCACAAAATTATCTTTCTTTTGAGCACAAACAAATTACGTTTTTTTTTGTGTTAATATTACGAATCTGTAAATATATTTTATAATAAATAAAATTTTATAAACAAATATATTTTATAATTTTAGCCTCCACTTTTAAAAAATACCACTTAACCAATTTATATAAAATTTTCGGCAGTCGACGCAGTTGCCGGATCCTAAAAATATATTTGAAAAGACGTTTTATATTAATTCAATACACACTTTTTTGGAAAATTTCTTCAACAATATCTCCCAAACCATTAACAAATTTAGATCAAATTGGTGGCATTTGGTGTAGTTTTTTAATAAAAAAAGTAAATGAATCGTGAAAATCTATTTGAAAAAATCTTTAAAATAAAACACTATTTTCGAAAATTTCGAAGGAGTCCATCGATTTCAATCCAACTTGCATCAACGTTGATTTTTTAGCTTAAGAGCTGATTAGTTTTTGTATTCGATATAATGTTCGAAAAATTTTTTTTCGAAAGTTTATTTTCGAAAATTCGCAAAATCTAACGGTATTGTATCATAGTATCTAAGTGAGATCAATATCTTTAGAATACCATAAATGTGGTTTCTATCGGTTAATCCACTTTTAATGATCTTAGCAGCCTGAATAGAATTGATTCTATAAAAACTAATTTATATTTTAAATCAAAGGTCGAAAAAATTATATTTAGAATACATTTTTAATTTGTGAGAGGTTTACATACATACATACACACACACACACATCCATACATACATCCATATTCTGACTACCCTGTTGGCCATGTCTTTCAGACATCTTGCAAGACCGATGCATGACAATGTTAAAGCGTCGATGACCTGTTGGTGATAGCTCAAATAGATCAGTGCGAATAAATGGCCGCTAAGTTCATATATGACAACAAGATCGACACTGTCACCCATCTTTCCATTGATGACCGTGTAGATGACAGCATCCTCAGAAATGTCTTCATTACATTTTTTCGTTTGTTTCTTTTTTACACGTGTTCTACAATAACAATTTGAGGAATTTATCGCTCAGAGAGTATTTAATACAAGAAGTTTTAATAGACATTGTAACATAGCTTTTATCCATTTTTACCCATTCTTCGAGTACGGTTTCTGTTAGATTACCTTAAAAGAAACTGTAATCGACAAAGATCGTGCATGACAAATGTCGAAATTTCCTTAAGTATTCGTTGATGAAAATTGCCTCTACGACGAGTTGGCCAACCAGGTATTTTTACGGTGATAAAAATAGTCAGAATAGATTCCCATGTACTCAACACGCCAAAATCTGATGAAAACTCTATATTCTAAAATCGGGATGAAAGTCAATATTTTTGATAGCTGGAACTCCAAAATTGAATTAACGCACTAGAGCCTAATTAAAATTCCTTGGATTGGATTGTCTACGTAGATATACAGCATAAGCACAGGCTGCACTGTGGTGGGTCCAGGCGAACCTTCTCGGGTATGAAAACTCTACTATGGCCGGTGCACAGTGGGGCAATTTTAGAGAAGGCAGCAAAAATTCTAATAGATTTTGACGCAACAATTTTTGTTTGAAACAGATTATGTTCTTAAATAGATAATACGTTAGACTTCATTTTGAGATGCAGACACTGCCGATTTAATCATATATAAGAAAATTGTAAAATATTATAAATGGATTCCTAAATTAACAGACCTAATCAGCAATTTCTTAATTTAATGAAAGTCGGATCACGATTAGTCATTGCAATCATATAAGTAGCCAATTGTTTGCGACAAAGAGTAGACAAATGACAATTGGCTGCTGTTGACTTGACGTGTCGTCGATGACGCCATTCACAATAGGGGGCGCCATTCACAATAGGAGGACGCCATTCACAATAGGGGGACGCCATTAACAATAAGGGGAGTTGAGTCCTGCTCGTATTAGTTGTACAAGTACAAGTTGCGGTAGCGGCTCTCCCTATATAACTATGTCATAATATGGAATAATCGCTTAAGTCAACTTGGTCAAACTACTTTTTTTTAAAGTTTGGACTCTATTGTTAAAAG
The DNA here is from genome assembly GCA_956483635.1 of Panzeria rudis. Taxonomy (NCBI): domain Eukaryota; kingdom Metazoa; phylum Arthropoda; class Insecta; order Diptera; family Tachinidae; genus Panzeria; species Panzeria rudis. The sequence goes on along the minus strand of OY101448.1, from coordinate 155,988,741 downwards.
GCCTTTATGATTCAACTTTTGTGTGATAGTTTCCTTTGTTAGGTGGCAAGCTTCATGATATTCGAATAATGAGTATTAACGCTAAAACTCGATTATGTCGACTTAAGCGGTTATTTCATATTTCCATAGAATTTACCAAGAATCATCGCAAAATACCAAAGTACGCGAATTTATGATCTTGTTGCAGGAAACATATTTGATGCAAAAATAGTTGAGAAGTTGTTGCGAACGAAGGTTTAGGTTTATATCGAGCCTTATTTTCGATTTAATCGTACGCGATATGTTGTAAAAAATAAATTTTTTTATTTAAATTAAAATTTTATGGACCTACCGATAGTTGACAGTTGTCAAAATGCCAAACATTTTTGATAACACCGGCTGAACAATTTTATCGTAAGAAAACTTCTCCGGAAAACTCTAATTTTTGTCGCTTACGATTAAATTGAAAACAGAGTTCGATTTTTTTTAAAGAGAAGTAACACAATCAGACAATTAATGCTTACGAGTTAATTGATTAATGTGTTACCTTCTTTGGGAAAAGGATAGTATAGAGAGAACAGGTGGTGAAGTTGGAGAGAGATAGAAAGCTTAATTCATTTACGCAGCTGCTATTGCGCGTTTTTTTTGTAGAGCAGCATTGCAGAAGCTCTGGTTTCAATTGGAGGCATTAATTTGTTTAAATCCGTTGCAAACTACTTAAATTTTCTACGATTTCTCACATACACTACATTGTCGAAAGCAAAATTTTATTCGATTGAAAATTCGTTGCACAACGAAATTTTCGATAGTGCTGCCAGCTCATCATACGAATTTCACATTTGATACTCGATGTTCGATAGCCAGCGAAGATCGAAAATCGAATGCAACTCATAATAAGGGCCTATATCTAAATAAAAAATAGGTATATCACATTACTCGAATTTAGTCTATGTCTACTGTTCACAGAAAATAGCTGTGGCTGTAGCATGCCAAGTTCTTCTAGCTTTAGAAAACCCCAAGCTGTGGAGGTTCGGCGTTGCAACGTTAGTAGCGTCTGCATCCCTGTACGAGATGCCATCCTAAACATTCCTATCTTTTGTAGTTTGACATTGTAAGTCTGATTTAAATTAGTACTTTATTTGCTAATTTTATTTTATCTCAAACAAATCATCAATAAACAATACAAATTATCCAGCAGTTTGAAGAGCATTTTCGAAGGTTCTATGAAATGTTGGTCTAGGACATTTGTCTGCATTGTGGAACCATGAAGAGGCATTCACAAAAAAAAACTTCACTGCATTTTGTATGACATCGCTAATATTCTTTAGATATATATTATATGATATTGTCTTAATATGTTTTTTAAATAAACCAATACAATGGAGCCAGCCACTGTCTACTCTACAGGAGTTCCAGTTGTTATTCACAACATATTAAATGTCTTATATTTTTTATTCATTGCAAATTTCAAGAAAACAAAAACTCAGTCAACATTTTATGTATGGGGCCTCTGCTCGTTTTTATTAAACTCATTACACTTTTAGCACGTTCATAATAACTAGTGTACATGCATTTTTTTTAAGGATATGCTTATAAAATATATTTTCTCAGTTACTAGGATTTTTATGAAGGTTTTCGTAAAAATATTAAGGTGTCTTATTTGTATATCGAACCACTTTTATCGATTTTATCAAGTACAACTTAGTTTTCTTTGTATGACATTTTTATTTAAATGGAGCTGGAGCCCAATCCGTCGCTAAACTTCTTTATAAAGCTTTTGCGGTTTTGTGTTCACTGGAGGGGTATTAAGTTATCTTTTAAATTACACTGCACAGCACAAAAAATACATGGTTATAACGATTGATTTTGGCAGAGGGCACCAACAAAATATACACATAAATATATTGGCGTTTTGAAATATTACATCTGGGAGTCATTTCAGGGGGAGCTGAATTTCGTACTTTTAGTTTCTAGTGATTAGGAATAGGAAATCTTGTATTCCTTACGTTCAGGCGCGGATCCAGCTTGAGTTTTTGGCTGGGGAGCTTCTACCTGAAACATAATATTTCGCAAAACTTTTTTAGAAACTCTACAGAAATTGGGTATATTTTACTTGCTGGGAAGGGGGGAAAGATTCATAACTTTTCTGAAAAAAGCCACAGGACATATTTTTGTAGAACGTATAAACTTTCTAACTCTTCGTTTTAAGGGTATTTTGGTCTCTTTATTATAAAAGGGACAAAAAAAACTCCCCTTCAGTAGTGGGTTGATATCTTCCAAAAATATATTACCACACAAAAATAAAAGATAGCCAAGCTCCAGACTCAACTTGAACTCCAGAAATCGTTCAAAATTTCAAATGTGTTTTAGGGTTAATGTCGTACTTATTATTACTTATTATATTGCTCGGCATGAGAAATCTTGTAAGCCTTACCTTTAAGGTAACATATGTATGTGTTCAGCATTTTTGTGTAAAATATCACGGTAAACATTTTGATGAGACATTTTAGCCCTCTTTCACTTCAATGTATGGGTCTTTTTGGCCCTTTCTTAAAAAAGAGGCAAAAAACTCCCCTTCAGCGGGGATATAGCGGACTGAGATCGTTTACTAAAATACAGCAAAGCTCTACACCCAACTTCAACGCCAGTAATCATTCAAAACTTAAAATGTCTTTAAGGGTCAATTTCGTACTTATTCAAAATTAGTACTCGGGATAGGAAATCTTGTAAGCTTTACGTTTACGGTATAATATATGTTTACCACTTTACTATAAAACGCCACGACGAACATTTATGGATAATTTTTCATCCCTCTATAACGCCGCTGAGGGGAGTTTTTTGCCCCTTTTTAGAGAAAGGGACAAAAAGTCCCACACAACGAAGAGTTAGAAGGTTAAAATATTTCACAAAAATATTTACCGAGGTGTTTTACATGAACAGAAGATTTCTTATGCCGAGTGAGTATAACTATTTGCCAAAAGGGGAAAATTTAAGTCCTCTTAAAATGAGTCCCAGATGTAAACTTTTAAAACGCCGATATACGTGTATATTTTTTTGATGCCCTCTGCATTGAAAGAATTTTCTTCATAAATTCTGTGAATTCTAACATTAATCCAATGAAAAACTGCATTAAAATTCAACAGACACTTCGTTGGATGAATGAAACCAGTTTCGTTAAAATCATTTTAATGGAAACTTCATTCATTAAGCCATTCTAATAATGTCGCTAAACTAATGAAAAAATTTCATTATTTTTACGAAATTAATTCACCATTTTAATGAAGCTATTATATTATTCTACTGATTTTATTTCATTATTTTAATAAAACAAGTTCATTATTTTAATAAAATTGTTTCATTATTTTAATGAAATTATTTCATTATTTTAATGAAATTATTTCATTATTATGTAGACTCATTAACATAAACTGTTTTGTTGACTGTTTAAATTGATTGGCAATTCAATGCTACAAATACGGACGATAGACGCTAATGCACGTCAGAAAAATTTCAATATTTATTACCGCTCACAGTATCTAACTCAGGCCTTGAGATTTTCATCACTTTCTTTGTAGGAAACTATAGCACTATCAAAGCAGTCTGCATTATGAGTGTATAATAATGAGAAAGAATACAACAACAACAATCATATAAAACATTTTTGTTATATAAGGGTGTGTTTTTCATCGGTATTTCATAAATCCAATGAAATTTTTCATCAGAACTATGAATTACGTTTCATTGAAATTACGATATCCAAATTCTTAGAATTTTTATTTATTTCTTAGATCTTAAGATAATAAATTTTAAGCTTTTTAATTACCCATTAAGATATTTTTTCTAAACTGAAAGAAGTTTCCATAAAATGGCAAATTGTTGTTGTCATTAATCCAATGAAATTTTCTAACGAAACTATGAAAGCTAATGAAGGAACCCCAATAAAATATAGTATGTGAAAATTTCATTGGATATATGAAATTGTCATTGGATTTGTGAACAAAATGTAATGAAATTGTTTTATTGGATTTATGACCCAAAATTTTTTCAGTGTACCAGAATTATTAAAGCCTTGTAATCACAAAAATTGATTTCGATGTACAGTGTTATTTAATTCAAAAAATAATTCAGAAAATAATTAATTTTTCTTTATTAAATTGCTTTGCCTAACTACTGTACTCTTGATGGCACCTGTGGTCTAAAATAATGGACAAGTAGTTGACAAGAATCATACTAAAGCAGTTTTGCTTTTAACCAGAGTATGAGTCCATTCTAGTACTTTTGAGCATAAGGTCTCCCTACAACATACTTCTTTTGAATAATAGTAAAAAAATCAGTAGTATCTTAGGGGTTTTTATACATGGAGCACCCTTAATGTGCCTGGGCAAGTCAAAAGCCTTTTGCCTTAATGACCGCCAAAATGTACTTGACAGGAATGTGAATTTTGTTGGGAGTACGTTGGTGTAAGTGTACTCACATATGCGCAAACATAGGCGAGTATGTGTGCATAAAATATATTGTGTCCTTAGCTTCACAACAAGTATGATGCAAAAATTTCAATGACAAAGAACAAACTTTGTTGTTGCATGCAATGTGTTTTTCCTATTATTTCAATTTTTTTTTCTTACAGATTTAGTTTATACGTGTCAAAACAACAAGACTGTATGGAGACATTTTCCCAAGTATTTAAGTACGAATATAGTTTCTAATATTATCTATAAACTCAAAATATTCTGTAGGTAAAATGAACTAAAATTTAAATGTAAAATAAAAGAAAATTCAATTAAACACCGCTCTACTGATTTTTCATTTAAATTTAACAAAAAGTTTATTTAATTTTAAATGTTAAAAAATTAACTGATATAAAACCGTAAAAAATGAACGATTCTTTATTTGTTCGGATCAATTTAACTGCCACAAGAACTTCCTTAAAAATAAAAGATATTTCCCTTATTTCTGCTATTTTTACTGTTAACTAATGAGCCAAAATTTCTGTAAAAACAAATGATTTTTCCTTAATTTTTAAATGAACCAACGTTATGTTAAAGTCTTATTATTTCATATCTTTAATTATTATATTATTAATTTTATATTTTTGTTCACTGTTTGTTATTTTAATTTTCACTGGGAATCGAACAAAGCTCCGTCAGGCTTGAAATCTAATGCACCAACCACTCGACTAAAGTACAACAGTATACAATCCAGCAGCACGAAATTAACATAAACATACTCTTAAACTCTTTCGCTTTCAAAAAATATTACTTCTTTTCTGGGTATGCTTGGTCCTGGCTGGAATTGGACATGTGATCTCCCTGTTAATAGTATAGCACACTATTCACTACACTACCAGTTTTAAATGAATATTCATTAATTTTAAATTTTAAATTCAGTTAATTTTACATACATAATATTTTGAGTGTTTGTGTGTGAACTATTTTTATACATGTACTTTTTTTGTACTTAAAACATAAATAACGGACAATATTAAAAGGAACTGAAAATCCATGTTAATGTGTACTCAGTTTTTTTTAATGAATATTAGAATCAGTTAAAAATAAAAGTGCTTAAAATTTTAAATGTTTATTCATTTATAAATAACTGCACGGAATAGTTCTTGAATGGAGTACATTCCGTTACTGTAATAATTTTATGAGTGTAAAGTAAAAATTACACTAGAGACTAAGTTTGCATAGTGTGGGTTACAATATTTGTTAGCTTATTCGGAATTGCAACTATCGTATTTGCAAACTTGCAGTTTTAATTACTTCTAGAGCGTTTTAAAATTTTTCCTAAATTGATATTTTGGAATTAAACTCGTCGTGCGAGGGACAAGTGCTTTCATTTTATGCACTATACATTTATACGTACATGCAGCATGTTCTAGTATGTACGTGTTGTTTGCAGTATTTAATGTACTTGTACGGGTTTAATAAGTGCAACTCACACGTCAACAGCACAAGGATAAAATACACACAAATTTACTTCTGTATTCCAGCGGGGAAAAGAAGTAGTAAGCAGACCTTCTGGAAACCCCGTACTCATACATTTTTTACACACGATGGATGTCCTAGCCAGCCATGGCGTTCTGCGTTCCCTTCTTCAAAAGTCCTGGTAGTATACATACACTTAATACAAAATAGCCTATGTAGAAGGGAGTAAGTAGTCCTTCCATAAGGCCTTCCTGAGAAGGCAAGCGAGCATGAGTGCTGGATCTAAAAAAGGTTTAGGAAGGCCTTACAGAAGGACTTATAAATTAAGGCCTGAAAAAGTTTGCCGCACACGTATACACACATACATGTAAGCCTTCGCAGATAATGCAAGGATATATTAATAATAACTTTTTGAGTAGAAAATAATTTTATTAGATTTTATCTGAAGGGTTGTTTTAAAATTGAAAGCAAAATATTCAAACACTAACGAAAATAGGGTTGATTGGATAAAGTATTTTCGAAAAATCGATAAGAAATCATTTTTACACCGTAATCAAACACAGCTAATTGAGTATAAGTACGAAATTAACACTAACAAATTTTAAGTTTTGAAATCTCAAAGTCGAAAATTTTGACATACGACATCCGTATTTTGGGGTACCGATATGAATCCACATATAATTTTTTGCCTACCAATAAGAATACTTATTGTTAGTTTAATTTAAAATTGAATAATCAATAAATAAATTTAAAAGTGCAAACAAAATTGTCAAAATCTTTGAGTGATATTTGTAAAGGTCAGTAACTCATTAGTGTCTGACGCTCAATATTATTTGACCAACAATTGTTCTACTAAATTCTAATTCCATATATTTGAAAGGACCTTTTCTTTTGTTATTTTTTTTTAACAAATCTATTTTTATTTTCATATTTTAGACCACAAATATTCTTTAATGTTTTTGTGGAGTTACAATTGCTGCAATGCAGACATATTGAATTCTAAAAAACTCTATTTAAATATAAGCCCGAGCTAAAAATAAAAAAGAAGGTTACAAATATTGCATACAATAAAAAAAAATATATGTATTATTGGTTGCAACATATGTATAGAAAGAAGTACGTATGAGCTAGTATAAATATTAGGATACGTATCCTTTGTAGCACTCATAGAACACAAACACATTGGTAAGTTTGTAGAGACATGTGCGAATGTCTGCCATAATACTGGATACATAAAATGTTGTTACAATACTAAAAGAAATTATATTTTTATACTTTTTTTTTGGCTTTTGATGGCAAAGCAATCAAATTGCCTGTTCGCCATAAAACGATTATTAATATAGGAAAATCCAGACTTAATAATAGAACAATGTTTTGAAAAGAACATGATGAAAATTATCTGCATGCGAGAACTTACATTACAATTACATAATCCTTATGATATTTTGCGCAAAGAAGCTTTTTCGTAAAACTTTATTTTTTTCAGTACAGGTAGAGATCGTTTTCATATTATATGCATTTTGCAATTGCAAATTCAATTAGATCCATTTTTAAATTTTTTGTAAGTCCCCCTGATAACAAACAGAAAAACTTCTAAAAGAAAATATCGTTCATTTTAACAAATAGTTTTAACAAGATGCTTCAAAACAACAAATGGCAAGTTCGTCGATTTGGTCATTGAGGCATTTATATAACTTTGTCATTCCGTTTGAAGTTTACATAATTTTAATTCGGCAGGGGAGTTCATTCAACGATATCCGTTTCCACGTCGATGAAGGAATTTCCCGTACTATGGCCGGATATCGCAAAGTTGCGACAAAAAATATTTCCTGACAAGATAGCGTCAGCAAACTTGGTATCCTGACTTCTACTGCCACAATATAGACTTAAATAAAAAAAATTAGTTTTTCACATCCCTTTCTGCAGTGTCGCACCTATTGGACGGGATTTACACATAGTTAAAGTGACTCGCTATAAGAAATCTTGTAAGCCTTACGTTTGTGGTATAAAATATGTTTAGGACTTTTATGTAGAACACAACGAGAAAAATTTTTGTAGAACATTTTAACCCTCTAACTCTACGTTGTATAAGTTTTCTGTCACTTTCTTTAAAAAGTGGGCCACAAAATCACCTTCAGCGGTGAAATAGCGGTCTAAAATGTTTTACAAAAATATTTGCCATAAAATTCCACTGTAGGTCTTTTAGGACACTTAAGCTTCAAAGTCATCCGGAACACCAAAAATCATTTTCTACGTGAGAAAACCACCAAATATTATATATTTTTAGTTAGTTTACAAAACAAACTTTTAAATAAAACAATAGCGATATAATATTTTCACATTTATTAGGTCAAAAATTGTCTTAAAAATTCCAAGTGCCATATGGCACTCTTGGCCAGTTCTCAGCAGAACTTAGTGTTCATGTTTTTAGGATCATCATGCCACATATATCCGACTAGAAATTTTTACGCAAACACATTTGAGATTTAACTGGGATCCCAATTCCGATGTAACGCAGAAACGTATTTGGGACCCGATTGGTTTGCTGTGGGGAAATATCAAAATCTTGCAAAAATTTCCTCAAATCGGGAAAATATCAAACTCTAATATTGAAGTAAAATTGCTGAGGCTATCCAAGGGACAAAAGTATGTAACAATCACCTCTGTTTAAGATGAGCAAAATATACGATTAAAAATGTGTGTTAGATTTTCCCAACAAGTTCCCAATAGTTTCCCACTTGGGAAGAACTTATGTTAAGTCACTAATATGTTGATGGGCTATCCCAACAAGTTCCCGATCAAAAATTTCTAGTCGGATAGAATATTATTTCATAGAATTAGGAACAAAAAATTTAAATGAAATTATATTAGAGCCACTGTCGGGCGAAGATGTTGGAGAACTGTCGGCAATCTTCTCGACATTCCTCACAAACAAATTGCAGAAAAATGTGACAAATGTTTCTTTCTATTTTTTGCACTATTTTATATAAAAATGAACAGCGCTATGACAAATTTATAGCAAATATATGTAATAATATTTAATTATAGTCACCCCTTTCTTTTTTAATTCTTAAAAAGGTAAAAATTTGCGGGTAAAAGCTCGCAAGGTTGCGTTGGAATGCTCGCTCGCTATCGAATGCCATCATTAAAAATTTCGATACACTTTATTAGATATCGAATAAGAGAATCCCAAAAGTGTAAAAACTCGCACGTTCGACTAAGAATTCGCTCGTAAGCGGTTGTGAGAATTAGCCCCCTGAACGTAAACAAGTCTCCAAATGATCGGTTTGTTCTTCTCCCTTACAGCCACTTTACACTTCGACTTCTGTAGAAAATGCAACCCTGATGTAATTAGTTTATGAAAAATGTTAAAGAGCAATAAAAAACAACACATTACATCAGGGTTGCACTTCCTACATTGAACGCATGCTATATAGCAACAGGATGCGCAGAAAGAAGCTCATATCTCGAGACCTACCAAGTGGGACATCCCATACAAAAATCATGTAATACCGAAGCTGGTCGGTAAGGGAGAGTGCCGATCTCTCTCCCTTACCTGCTTCCGGTTGACGGATAGTTTTGCTCGGATGTACCATCACCTTAAGAGATTCTGGTACTTTTTCAACAAAAAACGGTATTAAACCAACATATTCAAGTTCCAGCACTGATGTGCACCTTTAAGCAGTTACATTAAATTACTTGCACGAACATTTTTTATTATGAGACGCTTGTATACTTTAAGGCGTAATCAAAATAGCACTGGCAATTAGGTTCATTTACTAGAGAATATAACAATTTTTAAAATTTGTTAAGGCATAAATATTTTACTGGTAGCTCACGTTGTATTGAAAATATAATAAATTGGGACTAAAATTATTTACACATCAATGTCTATTATTAGTTCATGTTGTATTCAAAGCATTAGAAATACATGGGGAACTAAAATTATTTATTAATGATGATTATGAAATAATACGCTAATTAATTACAATTTTTTTCATCTTTAATGAAATTTTAAACCACCACATTTTAATATAATGATTATTTTCTACACAATAGTATGACAAAATTGATTAAATGAAAATATATTTTATCAATTTACCAGCATAAAAACAAAATTTATAGATTTTGGTATGTAATTAAATTGCAGCTTTGAAAATGTTTGTCATGCAAAACGTATTAATATTATTAGAAATATTAAAAGAAATAACATGAAAAATATATTACAAAATAGCTGCACGTATTTTAGCAGCATATAAAACTTACAAGAAAAAACAAAATGAAATAGTCTTAATATAAATTAAATAAACATAAAAATATGAAAACTATGTATACAATGATGACATGACACCATAAACTTATAAAGTAGAAGAAAATCCAATGAAATTTGACAGCAGAACACGATTACGGAGACAATTTAGAAAGAATGCGATAACAAACATGGATCTATCAGAAAGTGTGTTTAAGAGTTTGTATGTATATGCAAACACATATACAAATATGTGTTTGTGTCATTTTATTTGGATTAATATATGTACACGTGTCGAATTGATAGTGTTGGACACTTAAGATAACATACTTAATTTTTACACTGTTTCCAAGAGAATTATTATTTTTCTTTATACAGAAGATAATTTGCTTAAAGTCCAAAGTTATTTAATTAGTTTGACTTAAGTTTGTTTTTAATTAAGTTATTCTTTATTTCTTAGAAGGAAATTCTAAAGCTTCAAGAAATTCTAAAGAATTGAAGATGAAGAAAATTTTGACTAAACGGGAGATGGATCTTACATGTTTCGAGACTACCGGGTTTTCTCATCAGAGTTCTTTATCGCTTAGACCCCACGGCCACGACAGACACAGCCGCCACGCTACGGCAGCTACAACCAATTAGTTTGAAAATCCTTTAGCTTTAATTAATTCTGTAGCGCGATTCTGTAACTTTTATTTCGATAATCGTATCGTCAATATAAATATAACGAAAATTTATGGAATTTATTATTCGGTACCATTTATAACGATATTCGCTGTCGGTTAACTAACGACAATAATTTTTCTGTAGTTAATGAATAGACAAGAGTCAGCTGTGCAGCCGTAGCATGTACTTTATGCCAACAACTAAAGCTATTGTTCTACAATAATATAGAAACATATAATCACTCTTATGTATAAATAACAATATTTCTATTCTTTAAACATTTATGTTACCATATATTTCTCAAATTTAACAAAAATGAATGAACAAAGTTTCCTGTACACTATTTGGCATGGACAAATTCATTAGTCTTTTTTCCATTCCTCTTTGCGCTTTTCGCTTTTTTAAACATGATATCGAATAAAATTACACAATCGCACTATCGTTACTGCAAGCGACTAGATATGTCGACAAATGTTACGATTGTCGGATCGTTAAAAGTCACAGAATCCCATTCCTGGCTGAGCAGGACATCTGGCGGAACTTTTTTCATCATATTTCATTAATGGTTAAGAGCTTCAATAACTTCCTTTTCCCGTTAAACTTTAAGCTATTAAACCTTATCCTTGCCAGCTTGTATTCGTAAAAATCATAAATTTTTACGAATACTAAAAGAAAATTAAAAACATGATTGTTTATGGAGTTCATGTTTAAAATTTGATATTAAAATCTTCTTATTCATATGATTAGAAGTTTAACATAATATCTTTAGTTTTTCTATGAGATTTTTGGTTAAAGGTTCCCTGACGATTTGCATTAGCCCCAATGAAATGCGCATAGGAACTAGCTAATACTCCATAATCAATTTCAATATATTTTAATAAAACTTTAAATTTTACTTAAAAAGAAAAATATTAGTTTGGGAAAAAGCACAGTACAAAATTGAAATTAATTGAAAAAAAAATTCTCTACACAATTATTTTTCCGCGTAGAGATAAATGTGAAATTTCGAGCCTGAAATTATGGCTGAAGTGCGTACTAGGCTTAAGTTGTGAATTTAGTCGAACTGTATGGTTTTCTCCAAAATTCAACGAGATAAAGAAGTTAGTGAAACTCCTAACCATTAACGAAAACTGATGAAAAAAGTCCCACAAGATGACCGGAATTAATTCAAGTTAAAGGAATTTCAAACTAATTGGCTGTAGCTGCCTTGGCGATCAGGTCTAAGCGGTATAGAACTCTGATGAGAAGACCGGGTGATCTCGAAACATGTAAGTTTAACCTGTCGTTCAGCTAAGTTTTTCTTTAGCTCTTCAATTATTCCACACATTAAAATTTTTTTCTACGAAATAAGAAATAATTTAATTCAAACATTAAATTAAAAACGAGCTTAAGCCAAACTAATTAAATAACTTTGGATAAAACCGTTTAGTTCGACTAAATTCAAAGCTTAATTTATTTTATATAAAATAATTTTATGAAATGTGCTTATTCACCGTGCTTATACACAAAAATCTTAGATCATTTACTTTTTTAATTAAAGCTTATTTAATTTAATTGGTTATTGCGAACTTAGAAAAAAAGAACTAGAGAAAAATTAACTTCCATTTAAATTGATTATTAGGCTAAGGTTCGTAACGTTTCAATTCAGAAAGAATTGGGCATGATTAATATTCCAAGGAAAAAGGGAATAGTTAAAATAAATTTAATTTTTCAAAAATTAAGTTAATATTAATTTTTCTCTTGTTCCTTGGAATATTAATCAGGCCCAATTCTTTCTGTATTAAAACGTTGCGAACCTTAGCCTAATAATCAATTTGGATTCACAAGCAAATACGTTCGAAATAATCATATTAATAAGCTTCAATTTAATTTTCAACATACACAGCAGAACATAGCACGTTACTTTTGAAAGCCGCTACACTTCTATCATCAGTGCTCATGTTTATTTTTGCTTACTGCCACTTGTGAAGTGGCTCTGTTAAATGTGATTACAATTCTTATATGTAGATACAAACTTTTCGTGAAAATTGCATACGAGAATTGCATGCAAGTTTACCAAATTTAGTTATTAAGTTAATCAAAGTTTGTTAAAATTTAAGTTACTATTTTTATCCAAAGCTATATTTATTCTATGAGATCTGAGATCTCTGAGCTATTTTCTAAATTAACTTATTTGATTGCGAAAGAAAAATTTTAAACGTAAGAAGGCAGCATCGAATGTAGAGTCCTTAACCAAGAATCAAACTAAAATGGTCGATGATTCTTTTCGGACAACTTGTAATAGAGGGCACCAACTTGTAATAGAGAGCCCATAGATTAGCATAATTATCGGCAGAACTTCCATGCTTTCAAGAAAGAAACCAGTTTTAAGAAAGAAACTCGTGGTAGCGTCTCTGTAGTGGCTTGGAAAGCACCTCTGAGACATCATGGCTTAGGAAGCTGCTCTCCGTGGAAGCTGGCACCGAACGGGACCCTTCTGAAAGCAGCGTGGAAACATTGGATCTCCTCATCAAAACTATCTTCGCAGATAGCAAAGATCAGACAAACGGGGGACGGGAGATGCCTCGAAGATTAGCTTTCCAAAAATATGACAAGGTGGGCTCCATTCTAGAGCCAGATAAATTAACGTAAGCTGTAACTTCTTTTAACCCCATCAAGTTAGCAGAGCCAGAGGACATTTTCCCGGTGTTATTTCAGCAATCCATTAATGTTATTCTACCATGGTCGATATCCATTTATAAGGGAGGCCTATAATCTGGCTACATTCTCACTGAGTCGAGAGAGGTGATCATGGTATTCATTCCAAAAGCAAGAAAGATAAACCACGGGACTGTGCAGGCTGGTTGATAAACATGTCAGGGGCCTTCTCTTACCAGAAGACTTTTGTGGGGCACAGCACGCATACCTAAATGGAAACCCTTTGACAAGAAAGAATATGTTATTTTTGGATAATAGAGTATAATAATGAGAATATATCACGGATAGTCGGTCCCTCGTGTGAAATTGGGATGGACCGCATAATCGCTGACTGCGCAAGGAGCACGCTCAAAAGCAGGATAATAATTTACGCCCTGGGTATAAGTACAATAAAGAAGATTGCGACAAAAGGCACTCCGCAGAGTTCCTTCACTTCTCTTGGAACCTTGTCGTAAATAAAATCCTCTTAAAAGTAAATATCAATGGCATAAAAATAGTAGGCTATGCAGGTGAGGTAGTACTCCTTATCAGAGCTAAATGTCTGCCTACGATTGTTGAACTCATAAAATCGGCACTCATCAAACTACTTAAATGGACCAAGGAAAAAAGCCTGAAAATCAAGCCTACAATGAAAACGGTGTGAAATTCCGAAGTTCATACCTCCATATTTGGGTATTAGTCTGGAACTCTTGAAAGATGCTAAGAACCTCGGCAAAATCCTGTACTGAAAGCTTTAATGGAAACGTAATGCAAAGGAAGGGTTGAAGAAAGCTCTGTGCGCTCTCTATGCGTGTAAAGGACGGCAGCTTAATCCGTATATTCTACATTAGATGTGTACTGCAGTGATTAAACTAGAGCCAGTTCTGCTCTTAGCCTCAAAGAATCAGGCGATTTAAAGCATGACCGCATTGGACATGGCACGATTCTACGAAACGTGGAAAGGCAAGTCCTGCTGAGACAAACGGAATACATGACTCCTGTCATGGACTTTGATACACCAGTCGCAATCACGAATACGGATGACGGGAAGAGGAATTGCAATATTCCAAATAATGTAGTTTCGGTCTTTGTAGACGGCTTTCAAATAGAGCCTGCTATTGGATCTGGGGTATTATTCGGAGATCTTCACTTTTCGGTCGCGCTCATGTTAACCGACACCTCCACAGTGTTTCATGTAAAATTTGTACCATAATCGAAGCTACGAAAATAATTAACAAGCTTGTCTGAGAGATCTGTACTATAGACATTTCGGTAGATATTTTGAAGGATTTTCCGTCATCTCACGTTGAATTTCATTGATAAACAGACCCGTTTCGGCTATATGTCATCTTCAGTGTTCTATTGAATACTATTCAATAGAACACTGAATAGTATTCAATAGAACTCTGAATAGTATTCAATAGAACACTGAATTGTATTCAATAGAACACTGAATACTATTCAATAGAACACTGAATAGTATTCAATAGAGCACTGAAGATGGCATATAGCCGAAACTGGTCTGCTTATCAGCCTAATTAGACGTGGGATGACGGAAAATCGTGCCAAATTCAAACAAACCCCTTCCGAAGAAAAAAAAAAACATTTCGGTAGATAGTATGTGCAAAATTAAGGTCCTCAATTTAAATCGATGGTGAAATCGATATATTTACTGACAGGTATTCAATCAATATCTGACTCTGCTTAAACGGCATAATGTTAAAACAGTTTGCATTCCAGAGTATTAAGGCATTCAGGGGAACGAAATGGCTGATATATGCGCAAGAGCAGGCTTGTCCTTAGACATGGCAAACTCACTCCCAGATATCGATATTCCCTTAGTTGGGGTGTCAAATGAGATTAAAAAGTAAGCGCTAAGAAAGACGGAACTAAGGGGTCTGCAACTGGCACTTGAAAAATTTCTAAGACTATTGGGCTCTCACATAGTACAGTTGGGACCAAGCAACTCCTAGCACTTGGAAGAAGGTCACTTGCACTCCTGTTTGGTGTCATTACGGAGCATAGTACGATCGGACGTATGCTTGAACGTCTGGGCTGTCTCAGTGATGGTCACTTCAGAAGCTGCTGTGGCGATTAAGAAACAGATTCAGTTCAACATCTTCTCTGTGACTGCCCGCCTTTGCAGGATTACAAGTTTAGGCAGCCAGTCGTTCCCTGCAGTACCTGGGTTGTTTCGGGGATGCATCAATAGCTGTCCTGTGAGGCTTTGTGAAAAGTTTTTGGTGGTTCTCAGGAGGTGACATTGCACAGTTTTGTCGGAATGAGCCCGCTAGCATGCGGGCTGTTCATTTTACCTAACGTTATCTGCTACCAATATCATATAAATTAAATACTTGTTTTTCTACTTACTTGTAGCCAAAAAATATGTAGATATTGAAGAAATAAAAGTTAAATATTTAAGATTGTGAATTATATTTTTATACAACAGTTTTGAGGAAATAGTGTTTTAACACCTTCTGAAAATAAACTTAAATTTTCAAGAGTCTTATATGAAAAATTAAAATGTATGAATGTATGTATGTATGTATGTATATTAAGATTAAATAGAAAAAGGGAAAATAAAGCGGCAAATAATAAAATATCTAACGAAAAATAATAGAATATAATAAATTGTGTAGTATGAGACATTTTGACTTTTTGGCAAAACGCCCATTAGTTTCACTTTCATAAAGTGCTACATGATGACAGTAAATCGAAGCGAACTATGGGTAGTTTTTTTTCGTGTTTTTGTTGTTCTTTTCGCCGCCTTTTTTCTGTATTCGGCGTCTATTTTCCATTTTTATTTTTATTAAATGTAAGTTTGGCAGAAATGTTTGTCTGTGACTTGTTTTCCATTTCATTTCAATTGAATTTTCATCATGAGCATTGACATTATGACTAATTTGTGGTGGGATTTAAAGAAATTTTCAAATTAAATCTAAGCAATTTATTTCCAGCAAATTCAAGTAAATATTTTTTGGTAAAATAAACGTTTAATCATTTATTTGCAATAGTTTCGAATGATAAATTTCTATATGTTTCTCTATGTTTTAGCACAACACAAAAGAAGAGTGACCTTTTAAATTGATTTCAATTAGATGATTAAAATGTTTTATCGACATAATCAAAACATTTAGTTAAAATTCATTAAAGCATTCGTGTAAATGTTTTTTTTTCACAAGCCCATCAAAACATTCCAGTTTAAACAATTTAATTGTTGACAACAAATTACTCATGTTATTTTGGAATTTATTTGTAATTATCTGCTGCACATTGTGTGTGGGAAGTAGCATTTTTCTTTTTGTTTTCTATTTTCTACGTTAAATATAATTTCTTTTTATTTTTAGTTACACATCCAGCAAAGAGGATTCATATTATATATAATTATTTTATATTTTTTTTTATAAATTCTCAACCCACAATTTGAAATTTCTACGTGTGCATTTGCAATTTCCTTATTAGATATTCATAATTTATCTTGCGCTTTAAAACAATTGTTTGTCGAAACGAAATTTATAATAATATTTTATCAATGAGTTGTTTTATATGCCGCCAATAAGTGATTGTTGCTCTAACTGACACACAAAAATGCAACATTTGTAATATCATCATTTGTACATAATTTGCTATTTACACAAATACTTACTACATACAACACAAAAATTGTTGGGTAAATATTACACAAAAAAAAAACCTATCATAGGTCCTATATCAATAAAAAATATTTGAATTTAGTAATAGAATACGAACTAAAATGACTTCAGTGTATGGATGAAAAGTTGAGGCGAAAGTTGAATGAAAAGTTAAGTAAAGGGTTGAATAAAAAGTTGGATGGAAAATTTTATGGAAAATTGGATAGAAAGTTGACAACTTGAAGCCAAAGTTGGAGCAAAAGTTGGAAGAAAAGTTGGAGCAAAATTGGATGAAAAGTTTAATAAAAAGTTGGATGAAAAGTTGGAGCGAAAGTTGAATGAAAAGTTAATGTAGAAGTAGGATGAAAAGTTTATTGAAAAGTGGGATGAAAAGTTGGAGTAAAATTTGAATGAAGAGATGAATGGAAAGTTGGCCGAAAAGTGGGATGAAAGCTTGGATGAAAGGTGGATGAAAAGTTGGATGCAAAGCTTGATATAAAATTAGAGCAATAGTTAGATCAAAAGTTGAATGAAAAGTAGGAGGAAAGCTGAATGAAAAGTTGAATATAAATTTGGATGGAAAGTTTGATATAAAGTTGGAGCAATAGTTAGAGCAAAAATTGAATGAAAAGTAGGAGCAAAACTAAATGAAAAGTTGGATGAAAAGGTGGAGAAAGGGTTGAATGTAAAGTTGGATGCAAAAGTTGGATGAGAAGTTGCATGGGTAGTTGGATAGGAAAATGGAGCAAAGGTTGAAGCAAAAATTGGATGAAAAGTTGAATGGAAAGTTGTATGAAATGTTTATTCAGAAGTTTGATGAAAATTTTGATGAAACGTTGCAGCAAAAGTTGGATGAACCGTTTAATGAACTAAAATTTGGATAACATGTTCGATGAAAATTTAAATGGCAAGTTTGACGAAAAGTTGGATGAAAGGTTGTAGAGAAAGTTGTAAGAAAAGTTGGTGCAAAAGTGGTATGAAAAGTTGTAGCAAAAGTTAGATGAAAAGTTGGAGCAAAAGTTGGATGGAAAGTTGCAGGAATAGTCAGAGCAAAAATTGCATGAAAAGTTGGATGTAAATTTGCAGAACAAGTTGAATGATAAGTTGAAGCAAAAGCTGGATAAAAAGATGGAGGAAAACTTGGAGCAAAAGTTGAATGCAAAGTTGAAGGAAGAGTTGGGCCAAAAGTTGGATGTAAAGTTGGAGCAGAAGTTGAATGAAAATTTGGGTGAAAAGTTGGAGCAAAAGTTGTATGAAAACTTAAAGCAATAGTTGGAGCAAAAGTTGGATGAAAAGTCGGATGAAAAGCTTGGACAAATGTTGTAGTGAAATTTGATGAAAAGTTGGATTAAAAGTTGGAGCAAAAGTTGGATAAAAAGTTGGATGTAAAGTTGGAGCAAAAGTTGAATTAAAAGTTGGATGAAAAGTTAGAACAATAGTTGGAGCAAAAGTTGGAGGAAAAGTTGAAGCAAAAGTTTGGTTAGTTTTTTGTACTCTTTATTAATTTTTTTTTTTTATCTATTTTGCAACATCAAAGAACAATGATCAGAGCTTCTACCTAAAAGTTCGGTTTTTGCGTAATAGCTCGTAAAAAATTTTATTTACATTACTGTTTCAACTTCATTTTTATCTCTAACTCTTTTCGTCTGACTAAATAGATTTGTGTTTTGAATCTTCACTTAAAGTCAGGTCTTTAAGGAAGCCACACACGTTACCACCGTTGGTACAACTTGAGTAAGTTATACACGAAATTTCAACGTTTGTGGGGTCGTTATATTAAGTTGGGTTTTGGTTGTACGAAAGATCAAAAAGTTTTGATTTTTTGCGATGTTGTGTACCTGTCGCATACTACTTTATGGATTATACGTGTTTATTATTGTTGTGATCACTTTCCAGTAATCATTGAATATGAGTATAATTTGAGGACGACATAAAATAGAAGATCTTTACTTGGTCACACCTTGCTTGTAAAATGAAGTTGTGCCTGAGATCGTATACTAAATTGTATCGTTTGTGCGACAAAAATACATCTTGATTGACAAGGATAAATTTAAACAAATTTTTCTAAGTTGATTGCTTGTTCTTAGAGTAACGTTTTCGGGACTGAGGAGGCTAGCTCTTTAAATTGATAACATACAATATATACAGGCATAACTTAGTGAAATGTGTATTACCAAAATGGATATAGTGGTCATATATAGTGGATAAGTGCTTATTTTTCAAGTTCGAATACTTTCATTGTTTTATAGGTAATGTAAAACATGTAATATACATATATTTTACCCAACACCTTGTTTTCTTCAGGTTTGTTTGCAAAACTGAGCGACAACAACATTATCAATGATGCATATTTTGAAAAAAATCGTTTATTTAACTGCGATATGGCAAAAAAAAATATTAATAAAATAAAAAGATGTAAACAGAAACAAAGCGAAATGCAGAGATTCACAAACTTGTGTGCCAAAAAGCTCTATACAGGATGACTAAATCTCACGATATGCTAGGCTAGTATTGCCAGTGCATAGTTATAGCGAATCGGATATATTTGTGCGGCTTTGGGCAAACAGCAAACAGAGTCCGCGGCTGAGTTTATTTTACAAGCGATATACGCATAAGTTTTGGAAAGATTAGTTTTGGAAAAATGATTACATACGTAAATTTAATTTTTTGTAATGATTTTTTTCATTTTACTTTAGGCCCAGAGTTCTTAAAGCATTAGAAAGGGCCAAACTTTGTAATTTTTTCAATTGGTTATTTTTTTTTAACAAGATATCAATTAAATTTTTTTATTATTAAGAAGTTTTTTTGGTAATTATTGAATTACATACAATTAATATTTCACTTTTCAAGTAAAACATTATTAATTTGGGAAAAA
This sequence comes from Panzeria rudis, assembly GCA_956483635.1. Lineage (NCBI taxonomy): Eukaryota > Metazoa > Arthropoda > Insecta > Diptera > Tachinidae > Panzeria > Panzeria rudis. The sequence continues at coordinate 155,968,737 of OY101448.1, read as the reverse complement.
GCACGTTACAAAATTAAAAAATAATTGTAAACATTTTAAATGTTTGCCGATTTGAAAAATTTGTATGTAGAAGTGTACTGGCAGTTCGGTTTTAAAGCTATTTTACCTTTTTATTTTGCAGTATATGTCTTTCCGAAAGTTTTAAAAAAGCAATAACAACACATTATATCAGGATTGCATTTTGTGCAGAAGTCGAACAGCTTGTATAATAGTCTAAAAACAGCTTTAATAGTATTTTCCGAAGGGCAAAAAATTTTACATATAAAACTAAACTAACAACCATAAGAGATATATATAAAAATATAATAGAAATAAAACACATTGAGAACTACTGCTTTTATTTAATTTCATTGATATGAGAAAAACAAACAAGTGTCGTCATAATTAAATGTGGGCAGGTCAGGCATCAAAGTATTCGGTATGTAAGTTTACAAATGAGTGAGCATTCGCACATCCATTGTTATGTACATATGTACGTACATGTTTTTTGTAAATACAACGCAAAACATTGTTTAAAAATACAAATTGTTTGAATAAAAAAAGCCTCTGGCTTTATGATAAAACAAAAAAAAAAAACCAAACAAAACGTTTAAAGAAAAGCTTTTGAAGATACAAATTTCATAAAAAGCGTAAATTACATGCATAAATTAGTGTCGTAGTTTAGAAGTGAAATCTTATGGCCATAGAAGGAAAAAATTTGTTGGTTTTAATTATTATATATAATTCAAAACAATTAGGTGCGCTATAATCGGTTGTGCGGAATCTTACAAACCCTTCTTAGTATATGGGTGATTGTCATTCTAAACGTACATCTTGTGCGTGTGAGTGTTTTTTCTTTCTATACAAAATTTAACTAATAGAAATATGAGAAGGTAGGATTCAGATTATAGTTTTTGCCTCATTCAATGGATCCTAAAATAAAATTATATATTTCAATTTTTTAGCATTTTGTGTAATAACAAGAAGTTATAAAATTCGCACAATGAAATTAAAAGTTATGACTACTTTTCCATTTATTTCTTTTAAAATAATTCTTTACAAACATTTATACATGAGCGAAAGGTAGCCTAAATCTTCTCTCAAGTAAGCCTAATTTTAATAAAATCTACCGACAATCTTATAAGTTAGGTAAATTTCAAATAATTATTCGTAGCAAATTACGACATACCTAATACATTCTTCGATAATAAAGAAAGCATGGTGTCGTGGGACACCGAGTTGGAACTTACCCAGTAAAAAAATTGCTTTTACTACATAATAGCAGGTTTCTACTATTATGTAGTAAAAGTGGCACTGACAAACCTGCTGATATCGCTGTTGATTTTTGTATGGCGGATTCCCGGTTTGGAGTACCACATTTTTGTTCATAAAATCACTTTTTGAAGCGCTGAAAATCATCAACATTTTCAGCACTATAACTGAAAATATATGAAAAAAATTGTTCGATGTGGATTGGTGTCGCTAGACACCATTTAGATTTTTTTTATTTAGTAACTTTATTTAAGAAATTTATTATTTGACATATTGTCATACTTTTATTTTAAATGAAATTTATTTGCTGGTGTTTAAGCATTGTCTGCATGCAGCATTTCATTGGCGCTTTACCAAATCGTCAGTATACTTCAAACACAATTTTGTACATTTACAAATCCTGTATCTTATATCTAATCCTTTAATTATATCGTTGGCAACAGTATTATTGGATTTTATTAATTTATTAAACAAAAACTTAGCAGAGTCTTTACTAGACACTTTTATAGCCACGTCTAAGGATCTTAAAGTTTTACTTAAGTTAAGATCACTGAACACACTTCTTTGTTTGTATGAAAAATGATTTCTAGACACATAGCTTGTGTATATGTATATGAGACGAGACAAATAATTAAACACACAATATGTACGTTATAATCAGGGCTCGGAATTTCATGTAAATGCATGCTTATAGTGGTGACAGATAAAGAGGTATTGACTAATTGTCTATGCGAATAATGAAATTTTAAGTAGTTTGGCATCGATTTGTAGTTGCATATTTTTGCATATTTCGATGGTTAGTGCATATGTTTGCATATTTTGGCAATAAATGCTTATTTTTGAAGTAATAAAAAAATTTTTAATGCATATTTCTCAATTAAAAAAAAAATATTAATAGGCCGATTATGGATGGAAACCGATCCTGAGGTTGGTTGCCAGTTGCTGAAAATTATACTACTGATGGTAAGTGGAAATTGAGAGCTGTCAATTTCAGTTCCTATTTAGTGCCTTTCTGGCAGCCATTACTTTTCAGTTCTCGACTGGCAACGCAACTATTATAGTTCGGTTGCATTAAATAATAAACCCACTTATGTTTGTTTTATGTTTTTTTCTCTAATAATAATACAAAACTAAAAAAAAATATTTTCATATTATTTTAGTTTTTTTTACTTTGTTCGTAGGTAAATGCATATTTTTGCGCATATTTTTAATTTTTAGATGCATTTGTTAGGCGCTTAAAATCAATTTTTAATTGCATGAAATTCCGAGCCCTGAATGAATACCCTAGTATGTACGTACCTTATGGGGTGGCAGAGGAATATTTATGGATATTATAAACGGAATGACAAACTAATTTGTTGTACCTGAGTTGAAAAATATTTTTAAAACATTTTCTTTAACTTGCAATGTTTATTTGTTTATGCCAAATCTTGTGACAGCTTTTTCTACCGTTACAATAAAAAATTATGTCTCAAAAAGTGCGCAGTACCACGTTTAAAAATATTTTATATTTCTATTAGTTTTCAAATAATATTTTCAAAGCCAACTTATTACTTAGTATTCAAAATGCGGCGTTATTCCCTATTTACAATATAAGATAGGTTTGCTATTTATTACTACATATTTGGTCTAATCATTTGTAAAAATTTTAAAAATCATAATTCACTTAACAAAACATCAACCTTCATTAATTTAAACTAGACTTTTAAGTTAATTTCCTGTGTATTTTAATACAAAGAAAGTAGACAAATTTGTAATTTAAAATAGAACAAATCCGAAAAAAATCTAACTTAAATACAGTTGCTGAAAACATTTGACCATAGATGGAACCTACACAAACACTAGACGTCAAACGAGTATCTTTGTAACTGAAAAAGGCACTTGGGCAACTGTTTATTGTTGTTGTTGTTGTTATTGTCGTTATTGCTGGCTGGGTTTAAATAACAATTTAAACAACGTTTTGAGTTTGGGCGCGAACTGCAGCATTTACTGTGTGTGTTCTGGCTGAACAAATGTTCTATAAAAACCCATTCAAACCGGGGATGACAGTTTATTTGCAAAAAATCGCGAAACTAGTGAACACTAACAGTACAAAGGAAATCACTCAAACGGAACATATTGAAAAATTACAACACAAAAAAAAAAAAAATAAGAACAGATACCAAAGAACAAATTAAAAAAAAAATTGAAAACCAAGTAAAACTCAGTTAAATTAAATTAATCGTGTAGAAATTGCATAGATAATTTAGTGTTGCTTCTTGTGTTGTTCAGTCAGTTGTAAATTTAAAACCAAAAGGGATACAAATTAAATAATTTAAAACATGGCCTTAGTACCTTCGAATACCGTCAACACAGATTGGGATTATTGGGATTATCGCAGACGTTTATGGCGTGATTGGGATCTAATCGATTGGGATGTACCTTATTACAAACGCAGTTTATCAAGAGTCGGTTCAGCTCCCGATCTCAGTCGAGTGGTGGTGGGCAAAGATGGGTTCGAGGCCAACATAGATGTGGCACCCTTCAAGCCCTACGAAATAACAGTAAAAACATCTGGTGATACGGTTATAGTGGAAGCCAAACATGAAAAACGTCGTGATGGTGATAGTTTTGTGGGTCGTCATATAGTCAAGAGATTTATTTTACCCCGCGGCTATTATCCGAATGACGTTCGAGCTGAATTATCTTCAGATGGGATTTTAATTGTAAGATGTCCTCCCTGTTCCACTGCTGAACGTAGTGTTTATGTGAGACAAATGGGTCTGCCTTATTTGAGTTTAAAACATTAATTTCTTTTAAAGTTTAATATCACTTAAGACTTTTAATTACCTTATTAATCGAACGAATGAAAATTGTAAAAATCTAAATCGTTTTAAATTCGTTTTTGTGCTTTTTTAATTTTACTAAAATTTTATGTTCTCAAATGTAATTTCTTGTTAGTTTGTGTTAAGTTCTTGCCAATATTTGATTGCAATTATTATTAATTTTCACTGAGATTTAATCTAAGAAAGCACCTCCGAAATTTTAAATAATTTTTTTTATGTTTAAGTTTAATGTCATCGTGTATGTTTACCACATTTTTGCCAGTGTAATTAATTAATATTTTCTATTTACGAGTGAATAAAAATTGTAGTTGATTAAACCTAATTAAAAAAGAGTGCGTTTTTGTATCATGGACTGGGGAAGAATTTCGTTTAAATAAATATTTTACGTCGTGGATTTAATATTGTCATTCACCCGTCATTGACAATGTCTTAACTTGCGATCTACACCTAACATAAACTAAATAACTTTAACATTAGCTTCAAGTTAATGGTAAGTGTAGACTGCTTGAGTTAATGCTTTTTTTAAATTATAACATAATTATTAGTGCATTTCTTTGAACAACACAGTCATAATTTCAACTTATAACAGTATTTCATGTTAGGTACACAGAAAAAAATAAGTTTCGTTTTTGATAACAAAAATCCCGGTATTCAATAATTTTATTTTCAAATTTCCTGTGATAAAGAATTCCCCTATATTGATAACAAAATTATTTCAAAATAAAAATATACATATAAATTAAAAAAATGTTGACATGGCTGGAATACGAACCCGGGCTTTCCGGACGTAAAGCATACACTCTATAGCTGAGCCATATCCCATTTATTTTTTTATGGGATACAACTTGTTTTAAGTACTTATGTATAAATAGAAAAGAAATAACCGGCATGGAAAAGAAATACTTACAACGAAATATTTTATTATGTTAAAGATAAATGTTATTGAAATTCATATTTTTTTTAATAACATGGTTTTATTGAATATAATTCTTGTCTATTTTTTTCTGTGTATAGACGTAGAGTAAAGGCATGTCCAACTAAAATACTATGGGTAAGATTACAAAATGCCAGTAATAACTACATACATATATTATTTCAATATATATTTTCCAAAAAAAAATTTTTAACTTTCTAAACTTTTATTTACATTAAAAATATTTATAAGAATTTTTTCTTTATTTTCTACCTACGGGCCGGTAAAACCATAATTCACTTTGATGAAATTTTTTCGTAAAATGAATTTCTTTCTGACTGCATTTGATTTTGAAATTTTTGGCGCAAATATTCAAAGAAAATATGTATAAAATAAACTTAAGTTTTTAAATCTTTTAAGCATGACAAATTTAATTAAATATACAAGATATTTATCATAAATTATTTTTTTAATTTGAAATATAATTCCATTAATTTGATTTATTGCCATAATAAAGGGATTCCATAGAGTTGAAGGTTTTTTTTTTAAATATTTTGACGGAGGATTTTTTTTATCTTAAAAATATTGAATTTTTCTATAAGCAAGACGATTGATTTGAGTACAAAATTTCATGGAAATCTCTGACACTGGTATATACTCAGTGGAGAAGGGAATATTTCCTCATCAAAACGAGTAAATATGCCCAATTTCTATTGAGTTTTCTAAAGAAATTTTGCAAAATATTGTGTTTTAGTTAGGTGGATCCGCACCTGTATATATGTGCTACGAGTATAGATGTACTATTTTGAAATAAAAATTACCTTTTTGATGCTATTAATTCATTATAAAAAATGAGCCGTGTCGATTTTGTGTATATTACATTTTTATAATAAATACTAATTATTTGTTATTAAGATCAACTGTTGGAATATTAATGGAAGAGGTAAAAATAACACTGTGCTACACAAAAATTATTAAGGGGTTCTCATGCACCGATTCTGTTTGATTGGAGCCCATAGAGACAGATAATACCTACGGTTTTTCTAGGTCACTTCGTAAAGTGATTTTATAACTTTAAATGTAGTGAATAAACGAGTTTCTTAAAGTTTGAAGCATGAAAAAACTAGTTTTTCGCCTTTAATTTCTGAAGAACTCCGAAGCAATTAAAAATTTAAAAAACTTGTGTATAATTGGCATAAAGATAATTTTATTTCGCATTTTCCTGTTATATAATATTAAAATCGGGTTAGTCGTTCTCGAGTTATGATAAAATAGATTAGCGTGACTGCCATATTTTTAAATATGAAGCAAAAAAGTCAAAACAGCAAACATGCCATAACTCATTTCTTTTTAAACCGATTTCAACTTAATTACACATTTTTGAAAGCTTTTGTTATGTTGATTTTCAGAAAAGCTAATTTGTATAGTGGTTTAGTATCTCATAAGCAATTTGGAGCTTGTGGAAAGTAAAACTTTGTTGAAAAATGTGTCTTTTATTACTTAAACTACCATAACTTAGCCATTTAATAACTGATTTTCAAACAACATATCTTATTTGAAAGATGATAATCATATCTTTTAAATAAAAAAAAGGATTATAGATATCCGTTTTGAAACAAAGAAGTTATGGCTGTTTAAATTTCAAACTTTAAGAAACCAGATTGTTCACTACATTTACTACTTTATGAAGTGACCTATTTAGAAAAATCATGAGTACTTTCTTTCTCTATGGACTCTAACCAAATAGAATTGGTGCATGAGAACCCCACAATAATTTTTTTTCTCAACTTTTGTAGCATAGTGTAATTTTGGTCTTTTTGAAAAAATTTACCATGAATGTATTAAGTCAATTTCAAGCCTAAAACACAAGAATGAGGCTAGTAAGTTTTGTGTCAAATTGAAAGGTGCTTCGTACTGGTTACAAAAAGTGATATGATCTAGTCTTTTTCTATTCCATGTAATTTAATTCATGAGGGATGTGTAAGAAAGCACAAATCTCGAGGTGCCATTTTGGTTGGTCTGCGAAAATATCCAAATTCTTTAGAGGAAATTGAAACCAGTGCCGCTGGAAGGATTAGTGAATTCCATTTATTGTAGTGTTGTAAAAGTATTGAGTATTTGAGTACCGGGTACTCAATACCGAATATATTTTTCGATACTCGATACCCGAAAGTAGTTACTCAATATTTTCAGAGTTGTATTTTCTAGTGCAAAAACGAAACTTTTGCTTTGAAATATATTCAAGTAATACAACTGTGCTAAAAACACTTTTAATTAATTTTAAACCTTGCCATTTAGAGAGATACCCAGCAAAAACTTTAGCCATTTTTGTAATCGATAGTACTTTATTAATGGGTTACAAAGTAGTGAGTGGTACTTATTTATCTTATTACTATGATTCAAATTAGATCTAATACCTAGTTTTTAATAAAATTAGTACGTATTTTTCTCATTATATGAAAGTAGTTACAATTTGTTGATATGCATTAATAAAATAAGCAGACAACCACTTTTTAAGTCAACATGTGTTTGTATATGAAAATTAATTTTTGTCGCTTTAACTTACAAGTCAACAAAAGCTCAGTGGGTAAAGTACCGGTTCGTATCCTTGCTGGGTAAAAGAAAATAAAAAAATTAAAAATATAAATAAAATAATAATAGAATAATGTGTATAGAAATTTTTTTTAATTTTAATTTTTTTTTATTTTGCTACTTATTTTTTAGCTTCAAGTAAGCCAAATAGTAACTAGTTAATTGCCGTGAAAATGTAAATACATTTGTAAGGGGTACCTCTTATTTTTTGGACTTCTCAAACAAAACTAAGTAGTTACCGATTCAAATTGTAAGTAGTTACGACTTAAATTCTCATGTACTTTTTTGCCTACCAGTAAGCAAAGCTTTTGCTGGGTATTGACTAGCTAATTAATATACTCGAATATATAAATAATTTCAAATAGCCTAGCTGTTCAAACATGTTTCAATAAAAGCGAATTTTAACTCATTAAACAATTTTATTTTGAAATAAAACAGTTGTTAAAAGTATCGAGTATTATCGAGTACCCAGTTGATATCGTATTGAGTAGTCAAAAGTAGCCACTTTTTACAACACTAATTTATTGACCCCTTAACTCATCCATAAATGTGATTGTTTTTTATGTTATACGATTAACTTGGAATCATAAAGTCACACAAGATAGGAAAAAATACTTGACTCTATGTCTATAAATTTTTATTGATTAATTTTTTCAAGCAATAATATATATTTGAAACAATTAGAAATTCTTTTTATTACCATCATATTTTCATCCATTTATCAGCGACATTCACAAAAAAGTAATACAATTTTAAAACAAGTTCATGTAAACACAAATGCATTTATTGTATTGATCTTGACAATGACAGTGATACTAATAATAATGAACTTAATGATACAATTTTAAATTAATGTTTATTTGTGCAAATGTACTTTTGCATTGCAAACAATAAATTATTCACAATAAATATTACCTTATAAATATACATTTATTAAATAAATAAAATAAAATTTAAATAAATATCAAAAGCACACGCAAACGCCCTCGCGTAGAAAATTACAGATATTAAAAAAAAGTAAAGAAAATTGTTTGAATTTATAGTGCAGATATGTACGTACTCGTATGTAGTACGTACGATGTCAGCGAGTAGTAACATTTGAATTACTTATACCAACAACATCGTTAATTTGTGCTCTAATGCCCATAATTAAAGTATTAGGAATTTAAATATGTGCTACGTAACTTTGTATTGAACACTTTATTGATTCGTATTAAAGTTTTACTTAAACATGCAGCTCTTAAATATTTTAAAGTCAAGCAAACAATAACCAATAATATCAATTTGTTAAAATCAACAAATTTAAGATCTTTTTACTTATAAGTATGTACACTACGTATGGGCAATCTGACCAGACATCCCGCCTTAGGCGGAATCTTACCGCCAGTACATACAACTCAAAGTTTCGAAACTTTCGAAACTGATAATAGTTGAGTAACTGGTCACGAGATGGCAACTCGCTGGCAGTATGTCTAAGCGGAAAACGAACTCTGATGAGAAGACGTGGTGATCTCGAAACATCCGATGTCAGTTCAAGCTTCCGTACAGCCAAATTTTTCTTTGAATGTTCAATTATTACATGCTTTATGTGGGTGCTAGACAGATCAATATTTAGCTTCAATATATGACTTTGTGTGCGTTTGTTAAGAAAATCAAAAGCATTTTGATATTCTTCAATATTTCCCCTACGTATAAAAAAAAAACGAACACACATAGTGCTTAAGCCTATTTCGGCTTTTCTGCAGAAACAACTAGGGTCTTGGTAGGAATCAAACCTGCGACCACCGGCTAATAGTCTAACACACTATCCATTATACTACGGAGTTACCCAACTACTTCTTGTACACAAAGCTAAATATTGATCTGTCTAGCAGCCGCTTTAGAATTTCTTTCGAAAATAAAAAATAATTTATCGAAAGATTAAATTGAAAAACGAACTTAAGCCGAACTAATTAAATAACTTTAGGTAAAACCACACACATCGACTAAATTCATAACTTAATTAATTAAATTTTATTTTAGGCAAAAGTTTGTTTGAAAATTTTTTGATGATCATTTTTTCTGTGTATATTAATTTATATTCTACATATCGCTCATTTAGTGCACCGTCGTCATAACTTTAAAAAAAAACTTATTTTACAGAAAGCGAGCCTAAAGTTTTCAATTTACATCCCAGCAAAAATTCGGTGACAAAATCATCAAAAAAGTAATAAGAGCAAATTTTAAAAACTAATTATAATTCCACTAGATAAGAAACTTGCTTTTGTATATTTGTATTGAAAACAATAACAAGAAACAAGAAATTTGTTTTTAATATAAATATACGAAAGAAATTTTCTTATCGACATTGTGGGATACACAGATAGATACATTTTGTTTTAATTTTTGTTTTTCATGTTAGAAGTTTTATACTATAATTGCTTTTATAAGTTTCAATTTGGAAATAGAATACAAATGTGAATACAGCTACAAATAATGAGTGTAGGAAGTTGTTCAAATAAAGATTGCACGTTGAGGCTTTGCTAGTATACAAGTTAGGGGCTATTCACATATTAACATCTTACGTGAAGGTATTTTCGGTGTTTTATATACCCCGCCCCCCCCCATTCGAAACGCTTTTTTAAAAATTTTTAATATAAATTATCTAAACCGTAACGAAGATTTAACACCCCCACCTCGAGCGTTACGTAATAAGTGAATAGCCCCTTAATGGAAAAAGAAAATTGTATTCTTCTCTTAAAAATTGATTAATTATAAAAGATATTTAAATGAAATTTTTACAGCATATGAAGAACGCTTTGGTGCTTAATTCTGCATTCACTCTTTCTGCTCAAATCACATTTTTTGAGTTACATCGATGTTGCAGCTAATGAGCGATATGTATCTATATATATTATATTAGGCCGACTCAATGAAAAATTATAGGGTAATTAAGTATTATAACTCTCTTTGTTCTTTTTCAATTATTATATATTTTTAAAAATACTTTTTCAATAAAAATGATTTAATTATAAAAATAAATTGAACCAACTTAAGCCTGTATAATAAAAATTTCTTTGGATAAAACCCATATAGTTCGACTAAAAAAAACAAATAATTTCAATTATTAGCACTAGAGGCAGGTAGTACAAAATACGTTTGATAGTTTCTGTGTAATCTGATATATAAATAGGTTACACGAATTCTTGTCGTACATTTTTAGGTATGTTATTGACCACCAATATTGATGAAACGTATATGGTTTAAAAGGAATTTTTCTCCAGATATGCACAATATATTTTTTTACTTCGAAAAACCAGTTCAAAACCGGCTATAAAAAACCCGGTTACGGATCAAGTGGTCGAATTTCGACCACTGAGCGGGATTCTAGTATGGATAAAAACATGCACATGTAAGCCCTAGGACTTGGAGAAGCAATATTTCTTAAACTTAGATGAGAAATAAAAGCACAAATAATGGCTGGCTAAGACAAGAACCAAATATGGTAAATTTCTAAACCACCAAAAAAGCTTAAGCAAGTAAAAATAGCTTAAAGCAAATTGGTTAGTGTAGATTATAAAGAGCTCTGACGATGGATCGTGGTTGACTTCGAAAACATCGATGTTCAGTTCGACCCTTACGAAAGTCAATAAATTGGTCTTTGTTCTTTTTTAATTCCCAGCAAAAACTTTTTGTCATTTTTGTAATCGGTAGTACTCTATTAATGGGTTACAAAGTAATGCGTAGTACTTATTTATCTTATTACTATGCTTCAAATTAGAACTACTACTTAGTTTTATCATTATCTGAAAGTAGTTACAATTTGTTGATATGTCCCAGCAAAAAATTAATTAACGCGTTCAAAATGAAATAGTGGTGCATGATTTCTTGAGCACTTGTTTCTTCGAATGCATTCTGAATGGCATCGTAAATCGTACATAAAGCTATAGTTTTTAAACTCATTAAAAACGTATGCTATTTCACTGGTAATATGTTGCATAAAATATCTACCGAAAAAGGCATGCAAAAACGGTATTAAATCATTACATTGGCACATTTTCATAAAACAAGTTTTAGCTCCGACCAAAAATAAGAAGGCAATAGCTCGGTGGTAGAGAGCATGTCTTAACAGTCAGAAGAGCATGGTTCGTATCCCAGCTGCGGCAACATTTTTTATTTTAATTTTTTTATATTTACATGAAAAAACGTCATCGAATCAGAAAACTTACATGGGTTCAATTCATTCATTGTAATGGAGATCAATTTATATAAATTTTCATGTAAACACATGATCTCTAATAAAATCATGCATGTTTCACCTATATCGAACCAATTCGTCGTCATTCAAAATCATGATTAAACTACTTTCTTGTCACGAATGATTTGCTAGAGTATTAATAAAATAAGTGGACTACCACTTTTTAAGTCAACATGTGTTTGTATATGAAAACTAATTTTTGCCCCTTAAACTTATAAGTCAACAATAGCTGAGTAGGTAAAGTGCTTGTCTTCATATCTGAATAAGCACAGGTTCGTATCCCGCTGGGTCAAAAAATAAAATAAAATAGAAAAATGTAAATAAAACATAATAATATCTGTATAACTTTTTTTAAATTTTAATTTGCTTATTTAAGTATTTATTTTTTAGCTTCAGATAAACCAAAAAATTAATAATACATTAATAATACATTAATAATAATACATTTTTAAGGGATACCCGAATTTAAGGCTGAATAAAAAATTTTCTTATAACTCCCTTTTAAAATTTACCTTTAGGAGTTTGCGATTTTCTTCCGCTTCGATAACTCCATATCATTTTGACCATTTACATTTTTTCTAATGACCAATAGCACTCTGATAGACGGGAATTCGGGCAAAGGTTCTGATAGTTGATCTTATATAATTTCAAGATATTGGTGTTTTAACATTTTTCTTAGGATCCCCTATTTTTCATTAAGGATCGATCTTATATGCAAATTATGTGAAAAAATCTAATATATCCCCATGTTTACATAATGAAACATACAACAAAGCAATATATCATCAATTTTTTTTTAATATTTCTAGCCATTTTCGATGTTTTCTTTAATTTTGAAAGTTTTCTTATATTTTTTTACTCTTACAATATTTATTAGTGAAATTTTTACTCAAAATCAAATTAATGGCAAAGCATATCGTCACTGTTTGTTACACTCAAAATAAAATGGTAGTTAAATCTAACCAATTTAAATAGTTAACCTACTGTTAATGTAAATCGTTGTTGAAATTTCTATGAAATAACAATTTTCATTGGTTAAAATAACTTTTTAAAGTTGTAAGTCATTTAATGTCTATGATTACTTTGTGCTATCGTTATTTAACCAGATGACTTAGCTGAGATGGTAAAGGCGTCTGGTTCATAAGCATGAGTAGACTTGTGAGAACCTAAGTTCAAGACCAAAAAATTATAAATAAAAAAAAATATTTTTTTTAACAAATACACTTACAGCTTAAGCCGTAGCACGCATCGAACCTGCGACCTTCTGCATTTTATGAGTTACATTTTCTGCATTTTATGAGTTGGAGCAATTCTAACCTATGAAATTGGTTGGATTTACCAATATTTTATTTTGAGTGTATATACATATAAAATATTGAAACATAATATGCCTTTAAAGACAAGACCTAACTTAAACTCTAGAAATCATTGAAATCTTAAACTATGTTTAAGGGTTAATTTCATGAGTGTTGTGTTGAAGGTTAGTTTTAATACTTATTCACAATTAGTACTCGGCATATTACATCTTGTAAGCCTTATGTTTAAGGTATAAGATGTGTTTAGCATTTTTATGTAAAACACTACGAAAAACATTTTTCTGGAACATTTAAAACTTCTAACTCATCGCTGTATGGGTCTTTTTGTACATTTCTTAAAAGAAGGGCCAAAAACCTTCCTCCAGTAGCGATATAGGGGCCAAAATTCTTCTAGAAAACTGTTCCGTTTTGAATAATTTCTAGCGTCCAAGTTAAGTTTGGATCTTGGGTGTCTTTGAAGAGCTACACAGAAAAAACTCAATTTCATTTTCTGTAAAGGAATTCAATGCAATAGTAAATATTTTGTCTAGGAAGGGACCTACAAACGAAATTGTAAATTTAGACAAAAATATCTCAACAATTTCATTGAAAAAAACGTTTTTTTTTCAGTGAACAAATTGTTTAGCTCTATAAAACAATTTTTCTAAAAATATTTACAATTGTAAACAAAACAATTTACTAAATCAAATAAAAAGATTTACTGGACTTTCTGAAAAATATCAAACAATATTTTTGTCTCAATTTATAAAACAATTAGTCTAAGAATACTAACAAATGTTAAACAAAATAGTTTACTTAATCAAACGAAAATATTTACTGAATTTTTTGTAATATATCAAACAAAATTTTGTCTGGGTCATATCATAATCCATTAGGCATTTATGAAATTTCACTTTGTTAAATGTGTTAAAGTCTGAATATTTATCTAAAGACTTTAAAAAAATGAATGAGAATTAATGTAACGACATTAACTAATTGATTCACTCAAAAATCTTCAGTAAACAAACTAGGTACAATCGCACTCCTTTTGCTATGATTGTTGTTCTTGTTACTTGTGTGTATGTCGTCATCGGGGTTGTTTTTTTACGACACAGTTTTTCTTGTTGGTTTTGGTGTTTGCGTGCTAAATAAGAGTCAAACAAACAATTCATTGATTATGTAATATGAAATTTATTTTTAGACAAACTTTTGTTTGAAAATCTTTTGATGATAATTTTTTCTGTGTATAACAAAGTTTTATGACAAATATTTTGGTAGAACACTTTAGCCCGCTATATTAACGCTGAAGAAGAGTTTTTTGCCCTTTTTTTAAGAAATATACAAAAAGACCCATACAACGTAGAGTTGGAAGGTTAGAACATTTTAAAAAATGCTTCTCCTGGTTTTTTACATAAAAGTGCTGAGCATTTCTTGTACCTTAAAAGTAATACTTGTAAGATTTCCTATGCTGAGTACTAATTGTGAATACGTATGAACTTAAAGCTTAAACATAGTTTAATAGGCAGATTTTGTAAGAAATTTCGTTTCTAAACGTTTCAAAAGTAATGCAAATACGTTTCAAAAAAAAATTCAAAACGCAAAAAGCGTTTTTATTTACAAAATCTGGCCATAAGTTTTCAATGATTGCTGGCATATAAGTTGAGTCTGGAGCTTGGTTGTCTTTAAAGATACATAGTAACATTTTCTAGCTAACATTTTGTATAACATGTCATTTGCGCCCTCCCCCGTTTTAAGGGTGTTTTTTTTTGGTATCCTCTATCAGAATCCATTGTCAGAAGCCCATAATTTTGGAAAAAGTTCACGATTGTAGTAGGTACAGTGCCATTATATATTTCTAACATTTTAAAACCAAATTTCGTTAATCTTACGGTAAGTGAAGAGAAAATTATGAAAGTTTTAACTTTTAATTTTGTCACCTATCATTTTGTCATCTATCAAAAGCTTAAAATATAAATATAATTACGGTGTGACATAAATAAGTTAAATGCTTGTAATATTTATTATATAAATTCATATATAATTTCTTTGTACAATAAATAAAAAAAAAACAATAAAAACGAGATACATAACAATAAAAAACACTTATAATCACAAACATAATTCTTCGAGTAAAATCATCTGTGTTTTTTGTTGCACCCAATGTAATATACGATTAGGATCTATGTCAAATAGTTTGTCATTAAAGTGATTAATGGTGACGTTGGAGGACACAAAACAAACTTTATACAATGTTATCTAGTACTCTGGTTAACTCAAAGAAAACTGTCTTTATTCGTACAGATGCTGGAAGAAGTCTACATAAAATGTTGTATGACTTTATTTCATGTTTCATCGAAATAAATTTGATAGATTAAGAAAAACATACAACTTTACACTTGTGGAGGCGTTCAAAATCGAAACAGATGAAAATCAAACAAAATTCATATTTAACTATGAAACGTTTTCTTAATAAAAACAAAATTTTTTTTTATCTCACTTTGAGTTCCATATTGCTTTATTTTTACTTCTTTAATGTTTTTTTATTTGTATCAAATTATATATAAATAGCTAAATAGTGTCGCATGGTTCATCAAGAAATAAACAATCGACGATCTTTGAGATACTAAATACATAAGTATCTATATTGTGTATGAGTTTATTTCAGAAAAATCTCATAAAATTTTGTTTTTATTTTTATAAGAAACACCGACTTCTTTTTTTTCTATCTTTTCGCTTGTGTGTGCATTTAAATTTTAAAACGATCAAATGGAAAACTGTCATGACATTTTCCCTCTCAATATTCAGCGTGCGTGTGTCTTTATGCAGTACACAAATCTGTGGTTTTCCTGAACACTGGCTTATGTCTCAAAATAGTTTTTTTGCTTAGGATTCCAGAAAAACTTTCTATTTGAAACTGCCCTGCGGTAATATTCAACGTACTTGTCCTATGACTGGTGGAGGTGAGTATGGTAAAATATGTTCCCGTGTGATGAGCGGCGAGAGAGAGCACATCACTTAGCTAGAACCAAAATTTTAACAAAATACTCTAAGAGTTCAGGCAGATTTTTTCCAAATCAAAAATATTTCTTTAAAATACATTGATGAGACAAGTTTTGAAGAAACAACCACATGACAAGTACCTTAAGTTTGTATCTAGAACCTATCACAGAGTGTCTAGTTATGCCGATTGACCACCACCAATGACAACGTCATATAAAGGAACAGAACTCGAACCGGTTGCTGGTCCTTGGAATTTAGTCACCTGACTTGTCTTGTGACAGGCTCTCTTCCCTCTAGGGTATGAACTCGTTATGCAATTTTTTTAGCTTTATTTTTACTCTTTGAAAAATTACTTTGAAAATCTCATTAGACGGATGTCCTACACTGAAAGAAATTTCTTTTTAAATTCTGCAAAATTCAACATTAATTCAATGAAAACTTTCATTAAAACTCGTTGCGATGAAATTATATTATTGAAAATTTTACCAAGTCTATGAAATAATTTCATTGATCTAATGTAATAATTTCGCTAAACTGATGAAAATATTTCATTATATTGACGAAATTATTTCATCAGTTTAATGAAATTATTTCATTATTTTAATGAATCTACATTAGTATTCTAATGAAACTATTTCATGTTTTACAGCATATTACAAAAACCCATTACGCCTATAACACGCGTATCACTATTACCGTCAATCATGTTTGAAGTTGTTTGTCGCGATTATCATTATCCTTTTGTGAAAAACGTAACATCTGTCAGTTTTTGGTTAATATATGAAGACTTTGATGCAAGAATAGCCAATTAAAAAATGCTTGTTAAAATACGAAAATTTAATTATTAAAATAACATTACTTTCAGTTATAACGAACTCCGCGGGACCGGAAAATTTCGTTTTCCTATAAATTGACATATTTTTTAGATGTAAGTAAACAAAACAAATGTTTAGCTCCTATAAAATAAGTAAAACATGGTTCAGTCGGTATAATACTTGCCTTGAAGTAAATTACGAAACATTTCGTAATATGTACGAGCGTTTTCGTGCATATGCTGCATGGATTTTTTTCAGTGTATAATAAACAGAAACATTACGGTTATCAAATTTTGATAAATATGTTGTAGTTCCTTTAATGTTTCAAAAAAAATGCCAGACAAAAACTAACGATTTTTGTGTTTGTTATAAGCGTTTGAATTTCAATGCCGTTTTATTTCTAGGACTTTAAGCGAAAAGTCGCTATAACCTGAATTCGCAATAAGTGTACTAATTTCTTTGGATTATTAATGCAAAGCTGTTGGGGCCGGAGAAGTTCTTCGTTGTTGCGATAATTCGCTGTAACCGGTGTTCAATATAACCGAACTTTAGTGTACCACAAACATTTTGCACGTAAAAAATACAAGCAAATTGATAACCTTCCGGTTAATAAAGTAATTTTGCATCTATAACACAAAGCCGACTAAAATTGACATACGCTGTTATTCATTGAAACCAACGATATGTTTTAAGAGAAAAACTAACAAAAATATCATAAAACTAAATTTTCAAATATAATTTTATGTATTTTGGCATAAGTTCACCTCCCTCCCGTTTTTGTTTTATGAATAATTTTCTTTGTGCCGTTTAATTTTAAATATTTTCACACTGTTTCTTTTTTTCTTTTTTTTCTTCTTTAAATTTTCTTTCAGTTAGATTTTTCTTGTTGAGGGATCCTTAGTTTTGTGGAATCTTTAAAAGGCTTCCCTCAGTCTTTTTTCGGCTTTTATAACGTTCGGTTGTACTCTATGAGGTAAATAAAAAACAATAGTTTCGAAATTAAAATAAAAATAACTGCAATATCGCGCAATATATCATATGTGCTAAAAAAAATCTATTGGATACATGTGCATCTAAGGAATATGTGTTAAAATATCTTGTAGTTTTCGTTAAAGAAAAAATTGTGTGAAATTTATAAATAAATGAAAATATTAAATGAAAATTAAAGCACTCTTAAAAAATATCATTTGTGCTTTTATATCTTAAATTGTGTATTAATTTATATTTAATTTTCCAGATAAAAGGAAATGACTAAAAATCCATTAAGTGTTTAAGAGTGAAACAATTTTTATTCAGTTTTTCGGAGTCCCCTTAGTAGATGCCTTAAAACATGGCACGGCTTTTATTTTATTTAGTTCCTGCTTTAATTATATCGGGTAAGACTTTAATTTTAGAGATAAAAAACAACTCCAAGTAAAAGTTATAAGTATCGAAGACTGGATACGAATTATAAGGATTTTCGAATAAAAGCTTAGCGTTCTTCTAGTGCTCCGCTGTTTTCGCTTTATGGGCGTAGACATGCGAATTTACACATCTTCAGAAAAAATTTGCTGGCGTGATAGAACGTAGTATCCAGTTAAAAGGCCAATTTCTTGTAATCGTTCGTTAATTGTTTCTTTCAGCCAGAAGTCAAAATTTATCTCTATTAGATTATTAATCATCAGGGCTCGGACTTTCATGCAAATGCATGTTTTTTTGTGGTGATATTACCTATTAACTAATTATATTGGGTGTTTTTTATTGAGGTATAGAACTTTAAGTTGGCATCACTTTTTTAACTGGCGGCCATTTTGTCAGCTGTCAAGTGATTAATATTTAGTTTGGTTTGCCATTTCATCATGAACAGGTTGACAAAAGAACAACGCTTGCAAGTCGTGCAAATTTATTTCGAAAATAATGGTTCAGTTCGCGAAGTTTACCGCAAGCAAAATCGCAAAATTTTGTTCAGTGATGAGGCTCATTTTTGGTTGAATGGCTACGTCAACAAGCAAAATTGTCGCATTTGGAGTGAGAGAATCCACATGAAACCCTTGAGACGCCATTACATCCACAAAAACTGACTGTTTGGTGTGCTCTATGGGCTGGTGGAGTCATTGGGCCATACTTCTTCCGAAATAATGCTGGAGAGTCAGTTACCGTTAATAGAGACCGGTATAGAGCCATGATAACCGACTATTTTGTTCCCGAATTGGATGGCATGAATGTGGATGAGTTGTGGTTCCAACAAGACGGCGCTACATGCCACACAGCGCACGTCACAATCGATTTATTGAAGGAAACATTCGATGAGCGCATAATTTCGCGGAATGGACCTGTCAATTGGCCACCAAGATCGTGTGATTTGACACCATTGGATTATTTTCTTTGGGGATATGTGAAGTCGCTCGTCTACGCCAACAAACCAGAAACGTTAGGGGACTTGGAAGCCAACATTCGTGGCGTTATTGCCAACATACGGCCCAATATGCTCGAAAAAGTGGTTGAAAATTGGACCTGTAGAATTGGCTTTATTCGAGCCAGCCGCGGCGGCCACATGCCCAAAATCATATTTAAACATTAATGGCATAAAATTATCCTTCCAATAGAGCCAAATTGATGGACATTAAAACGATTTTCTTGTGTTTTATTTCAATTCGAAGTTCTATACCTCTAAAAAAAACACCCTGTATATGCGAATTATCAAATTTTAAGAAGTTTGGCATCGATTTGTAGTTGCATATTTTTGCATATTTTGGCAATAAATGCATATTTTTTAAGTAATAAAAAATTTTTTTAATGCGTATTTCTCAGTTTTTGAAAAAAATATTAATAGTCCGATTACACATGTTTACAAATTTCGAAAAACTTTTTCGTTGTTTCTTTAGAAATTTGGAACGCAGAAATTTGGAAATCTTTCCCATCTTTCACCACATATAGTAGCATAACTTGAGAAGGAGTTTTTCTATTCAGTAAAGAAAAAAACCGAAATTCGACAACAAAATAGTCTTGAGGGCGTGGAAACATTGTTTCTAAATTTGCTCAGTACTTTCAGAGATATTATAAAAGTTTAACACAAAAAATAAAAGTTTTACAAAAAAAATTAATTTTTTGGTTTTAAGAATGCATAAAAAATAAAAATGCAACAACGAGTTTATTTTTCATTTAGTAGCTTCTAGCTTAATGTATTCCAAAAGAATTGAGACCTTTTTTTATTGAAATTGGTGCACAACTTTTGATTTTATTCATAATTCAGTGAGATAGCTGAATTGATAAAAAGTAAATTTTCATACAACAGCAATTTCCGACTTTGAAATTAAAATTTTATCAATTCATTTGTGTCACTAAATTGTGAATTAAATCAAAAGTTGCACACCAATTTCAATGAAAAAGGGCTCAAATCTTTTGGAAAATATTTAGCTACATACTACTGGACAAAAAACTGGTCCGTTGTTGTATCTTTATTTTGTTATAAAGTTTTAAAAACAACTACTCCAAATCAAACTACTCTGCAGATTTAGAAATAATGTCTGTACGGCTTAAAGATTATTTTGTCGAATTTTGAATTTTTTACTTAAATGAATAGATAGATCATGGCCTTCTCAAGTTATATATGTCCTGCAAGTGCCTTCAGTGTTGACGTAACGGTATATCTCGAAAACTAGAGCTGATAAAAAAAATTCGAATTATATATTTAAAGTCTGCATAACATATGTAGTCGGCAACGGCTAAAATTATTCCAGTTGCTGAAAATGATACTATTGATGGCAACTGGCAACTGAGAGCTGTCAATTTTAGTTGCTATTTAGTGCCTTTCTGGCAACCATTAATTTTCAGTTGCCGATTGGCAACGCAACTAAAGTTCGGCTGCATTAAATAACACTAGATCACAAAAAAATTCACCTCAGAAATGAGATGTTTTTTAAGCTAAATTGGGGCTGCTGAACACGATTATGGCATTAATTTATTTTTCTTAGGAATCGGTTTCGAGATATTCCCGAAAAACTAGTTTTTTTGCAGTTTGTAAAGATATATCCAAAAATCTCGAGTACTGTTTACTTGAATTGAGCAAATTTGGCATTGTTGCATATATATGTTTTTTCTCTTTCAGTTCATATTTTTACTGTGTTGATCAGATAAAAATTCATTGAATTACAAGCCTTTATATTTCAAAAAATTTTATTTTTTGCGTTTTTTCAAAATTCTTCATTTTGAAATGCTCTATTAAATCAAACAAAAAGTTTTATATTTTTGTTTTGAGCCATATCTTAAATAAAATTTTGTTCCCAACGTGCAAAAAGTAAAATTGTCATTACCGCACAAAAATTTAGAAAGTTACAATAGATTTAGTGACATCCGATTTTGAATTTGAATAAAAAAAAGTTGTATGGAGTATGAGTATAAGAAAAATGCCAGTGGGGCAGAATTAAATATATTTTCGAAATATATCAACCATTTCTAACTCCGATCAGTATAAAATTTTGTATGAAGATATCAGAGGAGTGTTCTTATTTAATTTAGGAAGATGAGCTTCC
The DNA here is from genome assembly GCA_956483635.1 of Panzeria rudis. Taxonomy (NCBI): domain Eukaryota; kingdom Metazoa; phylum Arthropoda; class Insecta; order Diptera; family Tachinidae; genus Panzeria; species Panzeria rudis. The sequence continues at coordinate 155,947,298 of OY101448.1, read as the reverse complement.
CATATTTCTGAGGTTCAGCGGTATGAAGTGCAGAGTAGCGCACTTCGGTCATGTAACATTTTTCAACGCTTGTCATTTCTCTGTTTTTCACTCAACTCCAAAAATTTCTTATGTCCTATAGACCCTGTAAAATTCTAAAAAAACGTCTTTGGTTAAACCAATATCTTGTATAGTTAGTAAGGTATACTCATTTTAATATTAAAATTTCTCAATTTTTCAAATCCTTGGTCCAGTATCTTTAAGATATCGGATCCAAATAACAACCGATTGTCACAATTGTTTCTTTGTTAGTTACATGACAAAATTTCGAATTGTTAAAAAAATAGTTGATGGAAGTATTCTTTCAGAGTTGGAAAATATAAAATTTTTAATTTGAAAATTGAAAAATTTTTAATTTATGACAATTTTTGCCGAGAAAAGCACCATAATTGTTTTCTCCATAAACTTTTTTTCTTAAGGATCAAACAATTATTATATACATTTCTAAAAGGTGTCATCACAGATATGATTTTAGAAAAACAAATTAGTCGAATTTAAAATTTTTGAAATCGACCTATTTTTGAGATTTGTTGGAACTTTCTTAGGAATTCTAATGATTGTCAGAAGCAAATCATAGTTTTCTATACTTACTGAGTATTAACTACATAAATTCCTATATATAATGAACGATTTTATAGCATTAAGAAAAAATTTAATATGCACAAAACACCACACAGCACCATTTTTCCACTTGTTTAGCCGTAAGTCTTTCATAAAAATTTAAATTATAAGAAATCTGAATACAGTATTGAAAACTACACATAATTTTGGTAGCTTTGATATGCGATATGTCAACCTTTCTTTTTCAAACGAGTAAAAGTAATGGAATGGAAGCAAAAACTCGTACTGGCCTGAGGACCGAGGACGAATGAAAATTAAAATTTTGATGTGCTCACTAAATATGTTGTAACTTTCTCATATTTTGTCCGATGTAACTAATTTTACGCTTGTTATATTTGGAACGAAATTTTCTTTAAGATGTGTGTCTAAAATAAAATAAAACCAAATTTATTTTGCCTTACTGGAGCGACTTAAAATAGTAAATTTTCAAAAAAAGTGGAAAAAATAAAGTTTTTTCAAATCTAAAGACCTGTAACTTATTAAATTATGAGCCGATCAACACATTTTCAATATGAGCTGAAAGAGGAAAATTATATCTATGCAACAATGCCAAATTTGCTCAATTCAAGTAAACAGTACTCAAGATTTTTGGAAATAGCTTTATAAACTGCAAAAAAAAACTAGTTTTTCGCGAATATCTCGAAAACGGTTCGTAAGAAAAATAAATGAATATCATATTCGTGTTCATTGACCGCAAATTACCTCAGAAAACATTTCATTTTTGAGGTGATCGCAAAAAATTGAAAACTTGTGAACTAGTGTAATAGACCCAAGTATGTTTGTTTTATGTTTTCTTCTCTAATAATAATAAAATAATATATAATTATTTTAGTTTTGGTACTTTCTTCGTAGGTAATCCCATATTTTAAATTTTTTGGTGCATTTGTTAAGCGCTTAAACTCAATTTTTAGTTGCATGAAAGTCCATTCCCTGTTAATCATCTAATACCCCAGACAAGGATCAGCAATGGCTCATAAGCTAATATTGAAAATGCGGTCCACATTATGGCAGTTTATAATTAATAACAGATTTTACAAATGAAAACCTAACTTCTGTTCATTGTGCTTTGCTTCTTTATTTTTGATACACACACAAAAACTTCATATTAAAATCGTAAAAAAAACAAATTCAATTTAATAATACTTTCGGTACTAATTATGCTCATATGTAGGCATTTCATGTTAATTCAACATGATTTGATACTGAAATAACATGAAGAATCATGTTGAATCAAAGTTATTTCAATTTAAAACAGCGTGAATATGATACTGAAATAACACGAGTAATTATGTTGAAGCAACATGAATTAATGTAGTCATATTATTAACTATTTTACTTACGTGATGTGTGTTAGCATCGGCATTAGAAAAATTTGTGTTGCAGTTGGCTGCTCCAGCCAAGATTTGAGCTCGGGCCACTTGGACACTAGTCAACCCTCTACCCAGTGCAGCCACAACAGCTTCAAATATACTTAAGATATACACTAATATAAACGTCATCATAAGTAACATGAATTTTATTTTAATTCACATGATTTAGCATAAAATTCAGTCATATTCATGTTGATTTAAAATGAAATGTACACAGAAAAAATTATGATAGTTTTTTTCTTTTTAAACAAACATGTTTTTGAAACTGATTTTAAATCTTTATTATTGTCTCTATTTAGTTTGATAAATAATTTTGTTTGACTTATTATTTCATTTCATATATCTACCGCCAATGTTGGCAACCTGCAAAAGTTATGAAATTCTTTCATTTATTTCTTAAATTTCTCTAAAACATTTTTTTATTAAAAAAAATTGCTTATTAAAAAAATCAGATTTTTTTTTTCAAACAAATTATTAAAAAATTTTTGCATTGGAATTTACAAAATTTCTTTATAGGACCTAAATTGAACAAATTTACATTTGATGCAGGGAATTTGGTATTTGTAGTGAAAAATTAGTTTTTTCTGTGTAACATTGATAGCAATGTTTATTTTAACAGTGAGCGATATTAAATCAAAAAGATTTAAAGTTAGATTAGTAATTTTTAGTTTAAAATTAATATGAAACGATGGTAATTTTAAATCAGCAGCAGGAAATTCTTGCTGGTTATACATTTACACAGCACGAACATCAAAATAAACAACAACAAAAATATCAGCAAGTCACATAACTGAGTACAAGAGTAGTGCATTGTTGCTATGAGTAAAGGAATTGAACTTCAACATATTAAATAACAAATTATTTCTCATAAATTTATTATGATTTCCAATCAACATTGCGACATGTTGATTTTACATTGGAACTTTTTTCTGTGTGTATGTAGGACCTGTTCGACGCCGTCATCACTTTCACCAGCATCCAGCAAAAACTTTTGTAATTTATTAATCGGTATTACCTTATTAATGGGTTCCAAAGTAATGAGTGGTACTTATTTACCTTATTACTATGCATCAAATTAGAACTACTTCTTCGTTTTTAATAAAACTAGTACGTATTTCTATCATTATCTGAAAGTAGCTACAATTTGTTGATATGTATTAATAAAATAAGTAGACAACCACTTTTTGAGTCAACATGTGTTTGTATATGAAAAAAAAATTTTTGTCGCTTAAACTTGTAAGTCAACAACAGCTGAGTGGGTAAAGTTCTTTTCTTCATATCTGAACGAGCACAGGTTCGTATCCCAGGTGGGTCAAAAAAATTAAAATAAGAAAATAAATTGAAAAAATATAAATAAGACATTATGTGTATACATTTTTTTAAAATTTAAATTTGTTTATTTGACTACTTATTTCTCAGCTTTAAGTAAGCCAAATAATAACTAGTTAATACCTGTGAAAATATAAATACATTTGTAAGGGGTACCCCTTATTTTTTTGACTTCTCAAACAAATAAATTGAAAAAATATAAATAAAACATTATGTGTGTAAATTTTTTTTAAATTTAAATTTGTTTATTTGACTACTTATTTCTCAGCTTCAAGTAAGCCAAATAATAACTAGTTAATTCCTGTGAAAATGTAAATATATTTGTAAGGGGTAGCCCTTATTTTTTGGACTTCTCAAACAAAAATAAGTAGTTATCTAGTCAAATTGTAAGTAGTTACGACTTAAATCCTCATATACTTTTTTGTCTACCAATAAGCAACGTTTTTGCTGGACATTTTCATTTTCGAAACCTTTTCCAAGATTTCGCCACATACCATTTTACTGGTAATAATTTTGCATTACGGATTATAAGAGGTTATCAGTAGTTAATAAAGATTTACAAGGGGTTATTACATAGACCTTGTATTGAACAATAAATATGAACTAGGAAGGGACCAAAATGTATAGAAGTGAAGAGTTTCTTCAAGGAGCCAAAATAGTTTGTTACAAAATTATTCTGTACTTTCTTTCAAATCTGTACTTTTTCGTTACTCTTTTCTGTGGTATTCAATATTTTAGTGTAAGTTAAGATACTTATTATATTGTCCTTAATAAAAACTTATAAGCATATGCTATTGCTTAAGCCAGCAATAACATATGAGCCTGCTTATAATTTGCCACACATAAAAGTTTTTATCGACACGTATAAGTCACATAAAATCATGATTATTTTTGAGAATTAAATTTTTAATAAGTTTTGGTCTTTAGCCAAAACAAGATATCTAGATATGTCTAATCACACTACTACAAAAATAAGATTCCCATATAATAATTAGTTTAATTTTTAAACAAAAATTTTAAGTGGAAATAAATCTTGTCACACACACATTTTTCCTTCATCGAGTGAATAGTAGGAGAGATATATGAGACCGGCCGGTAAACAAAAACAAATTTTAATAAAATCGAAAACGTTTAAATAAAGATACAGATATATGTGAATTATTGTATATAGAATATTTTCCAACTACTTGGATATTCGTGACCTAAAAAATATGTTTTATAAGTTAATTTTGGGTTGCTGAAAACGAATATGACATTAAGGTGGGTAGACAAAAAAAAAGTTGTACTAGTCACCCCCTAGAACGAAAAATGTCAATCACATTTTTAAAATAGTAAATTTTTTTTGCCACGTCCCCTAAATACAGTACTTTTAATTTTTTATGTAAAGAGACGCCATTTATCGTTGTTTATGGCTTGATTGAGGCTTAATTTTTTCCCCGACTGGCTTCTTAGTCCGACATCAAATTCTGGGTGCCACTTATGCCATCTCGGATCCTTCCATCCTACTGCCCAGTTTTCTGCACGTGAGAAGAAAGCACTTCTAAAACTTTGTATATCTAGCTTTTAATATACTCACATTTATACCACGCCACAAAATTAAGCACATTTTTTCTTATCATATACAAATTACTTTAGACTGGTTCAATCAAAATACAAAACATTAACACTTTTGTCATTTTGGGGCATGGTAAAACAATTTTTACAGTTCTAGAAGCGTCATTGATAAATAAACCTCTTGTTCTACGGGAGACTGAAGCATATTTTTTTGCTTTGTATTGGGACCGACCCCGTCTGAAGTTATTTGTATGTAAATAAGAATAAATTAAGTAAAGCGCGACTTTGGCTCACACACTAAGGGTTCCGAACACAGAAAAAAAAATAGACAAGAATTATATTCAATAAAACCATGTTATTAAAAAAAAAATATGAATTTCAATAACATTTATCTTTAACATAATAAAATATTTCGTTGTAAGTATATCTACATAAGTACTTAAAACAAGTTGTATCCCATAAAAAAAATAAATGGGATATGGCTCAGCTAGAGAGTGTATGCTTTACGTCCGGAAAGCCCGGGTTCGTATTCCAGCCATGTCAACATTTTTTTAATATATATATATATATTTTTATTTTGAAATAATTTTGTTATCAATATAGGGGAATTCTTTATCACAGGAAATTTGAAAAAAAATTATTGAATACCGGGATTTTTGTTATCAAAAACGAAACTTATTTTTTTCTGTGTACGAATACACATATGTATATCCCTTTTCGTTTTTGCCCCTTTTTTCATTTTGGCTGTTTTTCCGTTGTGCTTTCTTGTTTAATTTTAGTATATTGATTTTTAAGTATTTTTGCTGTTTTTGGTTTTTTTTGGTTGTGACGCTTTTTTTCATTTTCGTGATTTTTTAATTTTTTTCTGGCGATTTTTCGTTTTTTGCAATTTTTTTGCTGAATTTTTTTAGTTTTTTTTTTAATTTCCACTTTCTGCCGATATTTTTAGTTTTAGCGATTTATTTTAGTTGTGGCGATTTTTTTCAATTTCGGCCCTTTATTCGTTTTTGGAGTTTTTTTTCGGTTTTTTGTGACTTATTTTTAGTTTTAGGGGTTTTTGTTTTGGTTTTTGGGGATTTTTTTAGTTTGGCGATTTTTTGGTTTTTGGCGATTTTTTTTAGTTTTGGCGCTTTTTTTTGGTTTTTTCGCTTTTTTCTGTTTTGGTGATTTTTTCATTTTTGGCGATTTTTTCGTTTCTTATGATATATTTAGTTTTAGCGGTTTTTTATGTTAGAGTACTTTTTTCGTTTTGGCGTTTTTTAGTTTTTTTTGGCGATTTTTTAGCTTTGCTGATTTTTTGCGTTTTAGCGATTTTTTTTTAATTTTGGTGCTTTTTTCCTTTAAGCGCTTTTTTCATTTTAGCGTTTTTTTCGTTTTGAAATTTGTTTAATGTTGGATTTTTTTAGTTTTAGCATTTTTTAAAATTTCTAGATTTTACCTCTTACGGTTTCCAAGACAGTCAAAATTACATTAACTGATAGAATACCCTTTAATTGTTTGTGTTTTAAATATCGGTGTTAATTGGTGTAGTCTATTCTGCAGACTACAACAATTAACACTAACTTTGAAAATTTAAAGTGTCTATATATAAGTGTCTGTATATTACATTAGTATTTCAACATGTTGCGTTGCTCGCTTTAGAACACCTTTTAATTTTTAACTGTCATATATTTGTTATTGTAGCGGCCAAAATTTTACATATCTGTGAAAATTTCAGGTCCGTAGCTCTTACGGTTCCCAAGATACAGCAGATTATCTAAATTACATAGTAAAATTATATTAACTGATAGAATACCCTTTAATTGCTATTGTTTTAAATATCGGTGTTAATTGGTGTAGTCTATTCTACAGACTACACCAATTAACACGAACTTCGAAAATTTAAAGTGTCTATATATAAGTGTCTGCATGACTTACATTGACTTACATGACTTACAACACGACTTACATTAATCTTGAAGGAACATTTCGAAAAATCATGTCGAATCAAAATTATTTCGAGTTGAAACAACGTGAATTTGATATTGGAACAACGCGAATCAAAGTTATTTCAAGTTGAAAAAAAGTAGATTTGATATTGAAACAACAGCACGAATCATTATGAATTATAGTTATATCAAGCTGAAACAACATGACTTTAATGTAGATATTTTATTAATTACTTTACTTACGTGATGGTTATTAGCATACACAGAAAAAAATAAGTTTCGTTTTTGATAACAAAAATCCCGGTATTCAATAATTTTTTTTTCAAATTTCCTGTGATAAAGAATTCCCCTATATTGATAACAGAATTATTTCAAAATAAAAATATATATATAAATTAAAAAAATGTTGACATGGCTGGAATACGAACCCGGGCTTTCCGGACGTAAAGCATACACTCTCTAGCTGAGCCATATCCCATTTATTTTTTTATGGGATACAACTTGTTTTAAGTACTTATGTATAAAAAGAAAAGAAATAACCGGCATGGAAAAGAAATACTTACAACGAAATATTTTATTATGTTAAAGATAAATGTTATTGAAATTCATATTTTTTTTTAATAACATGGTCTTATTGAATATAATTCTTGTCTATTTTTTTCTGTGTAGGCATCAGAAAACTTTGTGTTGTAGTTGGCTGCCCCAGCCAACATTGGAGTTCGTGCCACTTGCATGATAGCCCACGCGATAACCACTTCAAACTTTACTTTAGCTATACACTAAATAAAATATCATTGTATGTAAAATGAATTTAATTTTAAGTCCACATGATTTAAATGAATATTTAACATGAAACTTATTTGAAATTAAAGTTATGGTCATGTTGATTTAAAATGAAATATAACGTTTATAACAAAGTTGTTTTAATAGTGAAAAAATTTTAAATCAAAGAGATTTCAGGTTAGATTAATAATTTTTCATTTAAAACTAATACGAAACAATGGTAATTTTAGACCAGCAGCAGTAAATTTTCGCTCGTAATTCATTTTTTGTCGTCTACATAGTCGGCACAAATAACAACAAGTCACACAACTAAGCACAACAGTGAATTGTAACAATGAACAAAGCAAATAAACACTAACACACTTAAAAGACAAATTATTTAATGTAAATTTAAAATTATTTCAAATCACAATTGCGTCATGTTGATTTCACATCCCCTTTTTTTCTGTGTATAGTTTAAATTCATTAAAATCGGATAATATTTGTCAAAGTTATTAGGTTATCAACTTTTTCGTGCTCGAGGTAGTCACCTTGAACACTCTGTAGCTCATCGTGTGTTTCAACATGGTAGTCCATATCTCAACATGCTTAAAGCTTAAGTTCTCCTCTATGATTTTTACATACATCGTTTTGTAATCGGATCGTAAATTTCAAAGATACACATTTATTAATCTTTTTACACTTGGAACCACTGTGCGTCTGCCCCTCTGTTTTGGAGTCGCTTTATGCAAGAAATATTTGAATTTTTTATAAAAAGCAATTCGTTATTTTCAAAAAATTTTATGGCGATCAAAATAGTACTTTATTAAAAACAAATTATATATATATTTTTTAATTGCAGCAAGCGCCGCAGTCTATGAAGATTGTGAAGTACCGCCCAGTGTTGAAAATGCCAACATAAGAATCGAAGATGAAGAAGACACGATTCGTGTTATATATAATTGTGAATCAGGTTTTGAATTGCGTGGCTCTAGCGAGTTAATATGTGATCTTGATACTGATGAATGGAATGGAAATCCACCAGAATGCATACGTCTAGAAAGAACCAATGAAGTCGAAGACGAAGATGCAGAAGACTCTGTAGCAAAAGCAAAAAGAAAGAAACAACAAGATGTTCCAGAAGATCGTATGGTCTCGCCCGCTTTAGCATCAACTTTGGACATGAGTTGTATACAAGCGAAGGTAAAGGCTCCAGAAATAAGACATGGTTATGTGAAAAAATACGATAGAAGACGTCGGGGAGATAAAATTTTCCTGGCTGCTTTTTATGCGTGTAATGATAACTTTGAATTTGAAGATACAGAAATAAATACTTTATACTGTGGCAGTAGTAAATGGGTGGGCGAATTGCCAGTTTGTATAGCTTCAGGTGAATATTCTGAAGGAGATGAAGAAGGTAATAATTGTAATTATAAATGTTGTAATAGATTTTAAACATATTTTCTTATTATGATTTTCAAGAATATGAGGAATATGTTGAAGAAAATGAAGAAGATAATGCTGCCCCATCATCAACTCCAGCACCCAGTCAAACTCCAACCCCTGTTCGTGAGCCAGAAGAAATTAGCAACGAGATTCCTACCGGAGAAAGTGAACATAGGGAATATCATGAATCTTCTGAAGTAACTAATAAAATCGAAGAAACATCCCACCATCAAGAAACTCCAATAGTTACTGAACTTCCTGCAGTTGCCGAAACCACACAAGATCCCTACACGCCACGTGTTCTGGACAATAATTGTGGTACTGACAACGGAGGTTGTGATCAAAAATGTGAACGTGTTTTGTTTCCCGGTGAAAATGAACCACGCATTAAATGTTCATGTAGCCAAGGTTTTAGCTTGGATCCTTATGATTATTCTACTTGTCGCGGTAAGTATTCACAAGTTATTAGTTGCTTATCTTTTTTTTAACTGTATTAAATTGTGCACCTTCATAGACATTGATGAATGTGCCATTAAAAATGGTAGCTGTGAGCAATTGTGCCAAAACTTACCTGGATCTTTCCAATGCACTTGCGATAGTGGTTTACAAATTGATACACTCACTGGCAATACGTGTGTTGGTAGGTTTCTTAAGCTTTTACACTTTTTTATTTATTGTTATCATTTGTGTAACTTTTGCTTTATCATCTGTATACGTCCTCAAACAATTCATCGCCAACCATTGCTGTCATCATTGTCACATCATCAATTGTAATTAATTTCGTGCATTCAGACGTTAATGAGTGTCTTTTACGCAATGGCCATGGCCCCTGCCAGGACACTTGTCACAATATTTGGTCTAGCTATAGTTGCTCGTGTGATAATTTGCCCGGCACTCAATTATCACCCGATAATCATACGTGTATCGATAATGGCGAATGCTTGCATAATAATGGGGGTTGCTCTCATACATGTCTGTCATCGATGGGTCGTATTTTTTGCTTATGTCCATCAGGATATCGTATGTCTGACGATGATAAAAATTGTGAAGGTTTGTAAGTCAGGATGATGTAATTTTATTTCGTGTTAAAAATAATTGCATAGTAAATGGAAAAATATGTTAAGATATTAAGATACGTGGTGGATGTTTGGTGGTTGTTAAAAAGGATAAGTATAATGAAAAGGATTTGCACGTAAGGGACACGAAAAAATAATAACTGTTATGGAAAAATTGCTAGGAAACAATAAGAGAGTTAATCATTAGTTGAGTTTAATTAAATTCGGATATTTTTGTATTCCATGTAGAAGAAAAAATATTTTCAAACTGTTTCGCATGTTCTGATAAAGTGCAAATATGGAGTAGATGATATCTTTTTTTGCAAGAACACTTCAAAATAGTTTTCAGAAATTTTCATTGAAATCCCAACACTTCGTTTTTCGCATGTAAGATTATGGAGGTACAAACTTGCTATACCAATTTATTTATCTCGTTTAGAAACAAACGGGCTCCGTTCTCGTTGCTTTATATGAAAAAAACTAAATGTATCATTAGAAGATCAAATCAATTTTGTATTACATGCTTGATCCTTAGCTTATCCATCAACCGCATTGTTATACTGAGTTTAGCTTTTAAAAGCCAGCCTTTCCAAAATGTACTTTTTCCAAAAGTTCAAGTTTTCCAAAAGGTACTTTTCCAAAAATAAGCTTTTCCACGGAGTAAAATGTTCAAAAAGTACCTTTTCCTTAAAGTACCATTTTAAGAAATAACACTGTACAACAAAATCTATTTCTTTAAATTATAAGGTTCTAAAGTTTGATTCTGAAAGAAGGCACCAAAAAAATATACACATATATCTCCGTTCTGAAAGTTTAGATCTGAGCTAAATTTACTCGGACTCAATTTACAGAACAGGGCCGATTACTTTTGAAAACGCCACGTGGAAGCGCTTTATTTTAACAACTTTAAAAGTTCTTTTCAAATCGATTTTTACTTTTATTAATTAAAAAAACTGCGCCGACTGGTTCGAGAAATATCGTGATCGAAGTTGTTGATATTCCAAAAATCTATGGATTTTGAAGTGCTTTGAGCTCGAAATTAGCGGAAACTTCAAGGGATGGCCTGCAAGATCAACTGTATCCCATATATTTTTTTTATTTGAAAGGATATGCTTATAGTGTGGTCATATACTGACCCATAATTGCATCCGTTTTGTAACCTGTTTGATTGGCTCTTTGAATTAAAGTCTGAATTGAAATAGACAAAAAATTTATTTATTTATAATTTTTTTTATAAAGAGAAAGTAACACAATCAGGCAATTAATGCCTACCAGTTAAGTAATTAATGTGTTACCTTCTTTGGGAAAGAGGTAGTGTAGAGAGAACAGGTGGTGAAGTGGAAAATAGATAGAAAACTTAATTAATTTACAACTTCGCTATTACGCGTTTTTTTTTGTAGTGTAGTGTTGCAAGCCCCTCTGGTGTCAAGTAGAGGCATGGAGTTGTTTAAGCTGTGTAGCCATTTTATTAGTTCTTTTAATTCGTCGACGGTTCTGGTACAATACCGACGAAGGATTGTGCTTTCAAGTGCATTAGGATATGCTAGTATTAATCGCTGCCGGTACTGCCAAAGTGATCAGTGTTATGCCTTCATCACCTTAACAGTCCAACACAATAACACACCAATGCACATGAGAAAAATACATGATGTTGTTGGCTTGCCTGAAACTAGTCTTGAACTCGAGATCTCAGGTCTTGTAGTTAAACGTGCTAACTACTCAGCGAACAGCAGCATCATTTGAAAAAACTGAGTACTTCCGTAGAGAACTTTACAATATACACTCTCAATTCTCTATTCGCTTCTATTGCAAAACTATTTTTATTTGAATATTAACAATAAGATCAGGTGCGGATCCAGCTTAATTAAGCTTTTTGGAAAAAAAACTTTTAAATGAAGCATATCAATTTGAAAAATTTCTTTTAGAAAATCATTAAAAATGAGGTATGTTTTCCCCTCACCTGGAACCGCGTCTGATAAGATAAAACATATATTTATGATGAAATCTTTTCAACTTTGAAATATGTTTTAATTTTAATTTTTTTTTTTACTACTTCCACTTACAGACATTAACGAATGTGAATTGCCTGAAATTGCTGCCGAATGTCGTGATGGCTGTGAGAATACACATGGCTCCTACCGCTGCATTGAGCCACTCAACAATCGCGATGATATAGAAGAAGAAACTACAACCGAATCTAGCCCAGAGCACAGCGATAACTCTGGTATAATAAGAACCACAGAGCAGCTAGAATGCAGCAAAGGTTACAAAGCTGAAGACGGTAAATGTGTAGATATTGATGAATGCAATGAAGGCGCCAGTGATTGTGAAATTTGTGTGAATATCGAGGGTGGTTACGAATGTACCTGTCCTGCGGGTTTTGATTTAGCCGATGACGGAAAGACCTGTACCGACATCGATGAGTGTGCTCTTGTTGTGGAAGAAAATGAATATGAAGCATCGCATAAGGTTTGTTCACACGGTTGCCAAAATACAATAGGATCTTTCCAGTGCAATTGTCCAGAACGCCATCATTTAGCGGATGATCGTCGCAGCTGTACAGCGGACACATGCACTGATTTACAAAATATGGAATTGAATAAAACACGTTGTGCCTATGACTGTCAAGATTTGGCAGGTGGTTCATATCACTGTTTGTGCCCCGAAGGTTATACCTTAACAGAGGATGGCGTTAATTGCCAAGAAATGGCAGATGTATGTGCTGAGCATGAAGATGCCTGTACTCCTGGTACCTGTCAGTCTAGTGAAGATGGAAAAAAATTTTCTTGTATTTGTCCTTTGGGCTATGAAGAAATCGACTCTAGATGTATGGATATAGATGAGTGTTCGCGAGGAGTGCACAAATGTTCACATGAATGTCATAATGCTGAGGGTAATTACCGCTGTGAGTGTCCAACGGGCTTCCATTTTGCCGAAGGTAGTGATTATGAATGTGAGGATATTAACGAATGTGTGCAACAAGCAGGCGTATGTGGTACTCTGAATTGTGTTAATATGGCTGGCGCTTTTAATTGCTTGTGTTCGGATGGTTCAGAGCCTAATGGAGAAGGTCTTTGTTCCGATATGCTGGATGAAGATCCTTGTAAGGAGCATCAATGCTCACATGAATGTTTGGCCGAGGGTCAGGGCTTCCGTTGTGCTTGCCCTGGAAATATGACTCTTGACGATACCGGCATTAATTGTGTAGAGGCCGATATGTGTTCATTTAATAAGAACGGTTGTGAACAAATCTGTAAATCTGAAGAAAATGGTCTTTGTGGTTGCTTTGATGGTTTCTTTTTAGATGGAAATGGCAAATCCTGTATTGATATTGATGAATGTCAAATCAATAATGGTGGATGCCATCAATTGTGTACCAATTTTGCAGGTGGGTTTAAATGTTCCTGTCTAGCGGGTTTTGAGTTCCTTGAAGGAGCTTTAAAAGACTATTGCTTTGATGTTGATGAATGTACTGCGGGCTTGCACACTTGTCTTGATGACATGATTTGTGAAAATCTAAATGGCTCATTTACTTGCTTATGTCCGCCCGGCTATGCTTTGGGCTTGTCCGCCAATTTGGCTTTAAGTATCATTCCATTATCATCTGCTCATGATGGATATTTAGAAAATTCATTTCATAACTCTTACAATATTTCTTCATCATCATCACCATCATCATTGTCATCATCATCTGAACTAACATCTGCTTCTTCTATGTGCTTGGACATTGACGAGTGCTCCATACAGAATGGTCAGTGTACTCATTTTTGCATGAATTTACCCGGTAGCTTTGAGTGTTCATGCCCGCCTGGTCATCTGCTGAATGCTAACGATAATAAAACTTGTCTCTTGGTGGATGTTTGTTTGGAAAAGAACGGCGGTTGCTCTCATGCTTGCAATAATATGAATGGCCGTGCTGAATGCTCCTGTCCAGAGGGTTATCGCTTACAATCCGATGACAAAACTTGCTTGGACAATGACGAATGCTTTCTTAGCAATGGCAATTGCGATCATATTTGTGAAAATACGGCTGGCAGTTATGCCTGTTCATGTCGCACTGGCTTCATACTTTCACCCAATGGTCATACTTGCCTGGACATCGATGAATGTTTTGGTCGTGTGGCGAATTGTAGTTCTATTTGTGTTAATCTTCTAGGTTCTTACGCCTGTGCTTGTGAAGCAGGCTTTGAGTTGGCTGATGATCAAAAGACCTGTTTGGATATCGATGAATGTGCTTTGGGACGACATGATTGTTCTCATGAGTGTGTGAATATAGATGGTGGCTTCCAGTGCATATGTCCTGAAGGTTATTATCTAGGAGAGACCCGTTCATTGTGTCTGGATATAAATGAATGTATTGTTACGGATCATGGTTGCAGTCATAACTGTTACAATACCCAGGGTTCTTATATGTGTGCCTGTCCCGAGAGTCTTACTCTCTCCTCCGATGGTAAAAAGTGCTTTAATGAGCGTTGCAATACGGACAATGGTGGTTGTTCTCATATGTGTGATGTTGAAAAGGGATGTGTTTGTCCCCTGGGTTGGTCTCTGGGTACGGATCGTAAAACTTGTGAAGATATTGATGAGTGTCTATACAAGAATGGTTTTTGTTTACATAAATGTCACAATACCCAGGGTTCTTTTGAATGTCGTTGCCCTGATGGTTCAAAACCGGCCAATGGTGAAGATGCTTGCCCTATTACTTGCCCACCTGGTTTTACTTTTAGCCAGGATGATCCCACCAAATGTGAGGACATCGATGAGTGTTCCTTGCCCGGTGTTTGTGAATTCAGTTGCCGCAATACTAATGGTTCTTACGAGTGCTTGTGTCCCAGCGGCTATAGACTGGAAAATGGTCGTGATTGTGTAGACGTGAATGAGTGCTTGGAGAATAATGGTGGCTGTTTGGGAGGCTCGTGTATAAATCTCAATGGTGGTTTCGAGTGCAAGTGTTCTTGGGGTTATATATTGTCTGGTGATGGAAAATCTTGTGAAAAAAATATCGAAATGCGTGATCAATGTAGTCCTTTCGATGCTCCAGCTAACGGAGAAGTACACTGCACCAAATATCGCCACAAGAGAAGACGTTTTTATAATACCAAGTGCAAAGTATGGTGTAATCAAGGCTATCGCTTAGAGGGTCCTAGTCAACGCTTTTGCAATGCTTCTGGTCAATGGGATGACTATGGAAATAAATGTTTGCGTAAGTTGTTACAACAGATCTGTAGCGATTAGAGTGGCAGAGATTTTATGAAGCGAAAACCAGATTTGGCTCATTTTAAAGGAATAATAAGTCCAAAATATTTTCGGTTTTGTTTTTGTAGCCTTAAAAATCTGCCACATTTATCTAGCTGTGTTTGAGTACTTAATATATTGTAATAAGTTGTACAAATTACACTGGGCAACAAAACATCTTTTTTGTAATTACAAAGCTCTAATAACTGATTCTGGTAGAAGGAACCAATCAAATTTATAAGTGTATCGGCGTTTTGAAAGCTTATATCTGAAATTCATTTTTGGGGCCATTACAATTCCCCCATTTTGCACATATTAAAGTGACTCACCATAGTAAACCTTGCAGGTCTTATATATGAGGTATTAGATGTATTCACCATTTTTATATAAAACACCACAGGACACATTTTTGTGGAGCATTTGAATCCTCTTGCTCTTCCGTGCATGTGACTTTATGTTCCTTTCTTAAAAAAGGAGCAAAATATCCCCTTCAGCGACACATTTTAGCCCCATAATTTTTCATTGCATGCGCCTTTTTGTCCCTTTCTTAAAAATGGGGCAAAATACTCCCCTTCAGCGGCGATATGCCTTACTAAAATGTTCCACAAAAATATTTGACAATAAATTCTACTATACGCCTTTAGAGACATGCAAGCTCCAGACTCCACTTGAACGCCATAAATCATTCAAAGCTTACAATATGTTCAAGGACAACAATTAGAACTCGACATAAGAAATTTGATAAGCTTTACGTTAAAGGCGTAACACGTGTGCAGCATTTTTATGTTAAACATCATGAAAAGCATTTTTGTGGAACATTTTAATTTTCTAGCTCTACGCTGTATGGGGCTTTTGACCCTTTTTTAAAAAAAATTGCCAGAAAACTCCCCTTCGATGGCAATATAGCGGGCTATAATGCTCTACAAATATGTTTCTTGTAGTGTTTTACATAAAAATGTTGAACACATCTTATGCCTTAAACGTAAGGCATACGAGATATCCCACTCCGAATACTAATTGTGAATAAATACGAAATTAACGCTCCAACATGTTTTAAGTTTTTAATGATTTCTGGAGTTCAAGTTGTGTCTGGAACTTGGGTGTTTTTAAGACCTATAGAAGAATTTAATGACAAATATTTTTGTAGAGCCGTTATACCGACACTGAGGAGGAGTTTCTTGTCACTATTTTTAGAAAGAGATAAAAAGTCGCATGCAACAAATACTTAGATGGTTAAAATGTTCCACAACATGGTTTTTCGTGGTGTTTTCATTGAAATGCTAAACACATCTTACACTTTAAGGGTAAGGCTTACAAGATTTCATACACCGAAAGAATATTGTTCATAAATTCTATGAATTTTTACATTAATCCAATGAAAAACTTCATTAAAACTCAACCAACGTCATGCTCGGTCGGATTAATGAAACAAGTTTAGTTAAAATTATTTGAATGAAAAACAATATGAAATAACTTCACTGATCCATTGTAATAATTTCGCTAAGCAAATAAACATATTTAATTATTTTGGTGAAATTAATATTTCATCGTTTTAATGAAACTGTTTTATTATTTTAATGAAACTATTATCATTTTAATGAAATTCTGTCATTAAAATAATGATATTATATCATTATTGTAATGAAATTATTTCATTGTTTTAATGAAATTATTACATTACCTAGTATTCGCATTAGCTTATCTCTTTTGTTGACTATTTTAATTTATTAAACCTCCCATACTTACGGTAGACGCCAATGCATACCAGAAAAATTGTTAATGTTGACGACCGCTAACGGTATTGAACTCAGACTCTTGATTCTCATCATTCGCTTTATAGGCAACGTTTTAACTGCTTTAGCCAAGAGCACTGTCAAATAATCAGCCTCATCCTAAATAAAATTTCACATGGAAATTTCCGAACGTGTGAACAGTTCGTATCATGAATAAAATATGTTAAGAAAATTTCCGAATGATTAATTTTTAAACTCCGAAAAAATTTGTTTTTGAATTTGTTCGCTTTCAAAAAACTTCACACAAGGCATTTTATTTTATTCACATGGAGTTCATGATACGAAATTAAAATTCACGTGAACATAAAATTTTATTCGGAAATTTTCACATGTGGAATTGATGATAAGGTTGAATGTGTCTATGAATGTATAACAATAAGAAATAGTACAACAACAACTATTATTATCATAAATCCAATGAAATTGTTTTAGTCATTTAGAATTTTTCAAAAATAAAAACTTTCCAATATTAAAAATTAAATATTTAATTTTCATCATTGTGATCTGAATAATTCCGAAAGCATTGAGTATATAAAAAATAATGTTTGAACAGCTTAAAGGTAATTTTATTCCAAGCTTTTCAGTGTTTTTTGTAATAATATTGGACGACCCCTTCCAAAGTTATATATTTTTTAATGACTGGCTGAACCTTAGGTTATACCGCCAGCAGAAATTTTTAAAAGGAGTATCTTCCAAGATAGTTCCAAGCGACGTATACCGTCGCACACGAAGCCGGAACTCCCAAAATCTACTCCTTGTTTCCTCGCAATTGAGTTTTTGTTTGGTTCTCCAACCATTTTTATTCTTTATAATTATTTTTGCGACGGAATACCGCAATGAGTACCGTTACCGACGCCAACCACTAATCACGTGCGGTGTGAGACGCGAAACTCTCGAAGGCTAATAAACGACAGTGGCCTGGTTGTATTTACGAAGTAATTGCCAACGACGCGTGATCTTGACTTACCCAGACCTTCCTTCCCCAAGTTATTATGAAATGGCTGTAGCAGGCTCTTGAAAAACCCCGAATTTTAGAAAAAAATTAAAATGGAATATTAAATTTCGACTGTTTTTTGTAATTACTCGTAGGGGACCATAACACATCAAAACAAAAATATAGTGGTGATAAAAGATTATGACAAAAGTTTCATATTGTTGCATAGTGTTATTACTGGAAAAGTACTCAAACACTACTTCTGTAACTTTATAAACTAATTTAATTTATTTTATTATAGCAATTGTATGTCCACGTATTCCTACTCCCAGAAATGGTGTCATGTTGCCGCAATCTTGCTCTTTAGGTACAACTTATATGGGAGAACATTGTCGCCTTAAGTGTAATGTTGGCTTTGTGCCAGTGGGCAAATCAGTAGCTGTCTGTACCTCACAAATGCAATGGTCGTATGATGGCATATTTGAGTGTATGCCAATGCAAGATGAGACACGTTTAAGTACCACAAATAGTTTCACACCTTCATTACTGCCATCACTACACAAGCAACCTATGCCCAGCATACAGACCACCTATCAAACACATCCCAATTTAGCGTGGAAGCCACCCACAACATTTGGAGGTGTTGGCGTACAAAAACCATTTATTAAGTGTCCCCGTAATACTACGGTATTTCTGGGCAATGATGAGCGTACCGCTCATATTATATTGGAAAAACCTGTTACTAATTTAGATTATCGTTATATTGAATCATCACCGGCCTGGACTAGAAATTTGCAAGCACATTTGGGACCAGGTAGCTATGCAGTAGTATTTCGTGGTCATGACCCAATAACAGGTAGAAAAGCACGCTGCAAAACTGTTATTAATGTTAGACATGCAGAGGGACCAACAATTGCATTTTGCACCAGCTCATTTGAAGTGCAAATGGCTGAAAATCAAGCGTATCGTTCGGTGGTATGGGAAGAGCCCAGATTCGAAAGCAAATATCCTTTGAAGAAAATCTACAAATCAAGGGTATTTAATGGCATGCTAAAAAACAAAATATATACCTAAAAATGAATTTATTTTTTATATTTATAGATTCCTGGAGAATTATTTGGCATTGGTGTCCATACGGTTTTCTATGAGGCCACCAATGACGATGGCTTAACAGCCAAATGTGAATTTAAAATTAATGTTAAAGGTAGAATAATATAAATCATATACTTCTTATATTAAATAAAAAAAAAAACATCTACCGCTGTTACAGACGCCAACTCGTCCAATAAATCCCCGGCGCCATCTATGAATCTTAACCCCCATAAAGCCGATACTCCGTTACCATTACAGGAAATCAGTAGCCCAAAATACATTAGTGAACCACGTCAAGCACCCATAGTGGCATCACCACCAGTTCCCCATCCCATCAGGTCACCCATTGTGCATCCCCCTATGCCAAATGCACAACTTTTGCCTGGCCATGAATCCTTTATTATATGTCCTGGTCAGAAGCCCATAAAAGTTACTCATGCTCAAACTGTAAGTTATTATTGGCCATATAAGCGGATACGCATACGCTACAATAAAAATCTGCTCTATCAACCTTTAGCTGCAAATTAATTTACTACATTCCATTGCTGATGCTTTTCTATTTTACCTGTTTTAGTTAAAATTTTAAAGACTTTGACATAATATTTGTTTCAAAAAACTTTTAACAGGTCGAGTTGCCACCCAAGTGTATTTTGAAGAATGTACGTCTAAGTCCCTTCCGCCAGTTTACGTCACGTCAACGTCTTTTGCCTAAACTGTGGAACTCATATTATTATTGATTTTATTTTTATATAAATAAACTTAATTTTTACTACTCATACATAATCGATATATTTAGTATAAATATGTGTATTTTCCTCTTGTGCAATTTAAAATTTGTATTTTTTTGTAATCTTCCATTAATAAGATTTTATTTGTAAAATAAAGAAATTTTTTTAAATAAACTAATTGTTTAAGAAATTTATTATTTAACATATTGTCATAATTGAATTTTAAATGAAGTCTATTTGCTGAAAGTTAAGCATTGTCTATATGCATTTCATTGGCGCTTTACCAAATCGTCTACTGAAGTCTACTGACTACAATGCACTGTTGTGCTCAGTTGTGTGACTTGTTGTTGTTGTTGTTTATATTGATATTCGTGTTGTGTAAATATAATTAGCCGAGAATTAACTGACAAACTTCGCATTACCAGCCAAAATTCCCGCTGCTGATTTAAAATTACCATTGTTCACATTAATTTTAAACGAAAAATTATTTCACTCTTAAAATAAAATTTGGTCAAATAAATCTGATATGTTAATATGATTATTTCGAACGTATTTGCTTTGTGAGTCGAAATTGATTATTAGGCTAAGGTTCGTAACGTTATAGTCGGAAAGAATTGGGCATGATTAATATTCCAAGGAACAAGGGAAAAAATTAAATTAAAATTAATTTGATTTGATTGTTTTTAGGTTACACTACTATATATTGCGAATTATTTGACCCTGAAATTTCCACATCGCCATGACTAATTACAACTTTCGCCTAAGAAGCCTCCTCCAAGGAACTTGCGCCGATCTGTATCGTTGTACAGAAAGCCGGAATCCTCAAACTCCTCTCGTGTTTTGTTTCAATGAGTTTTGTTTGGTGCTCGACCACGATTTCGAAGTACGCTGTCTTAGAAAGCTAGGTTAGGTTATCAAAAATAAGTTTAGCAAGTGGCTAACAGCCAACGACACGAAACAGTAAATCGGCACCGTTAACTGACGCCAACCACTAATCACACTCGGGTTGTTAGACGCAAAACTCTCGAAGGCCAAAGAACGAACAGTGGCTTGGTTGAACTTACGAAGTAATTGCCAAGGACGCGTCATGTTAAATCGCCCAGAACTGCTTTACGATTGAAATCATGTTGAAGTAAAATGAAATTCATGTTTCTTATGATGGTGTTTATTTAGTGTGTATCTAAAGCAAGGCTGGCCAAAAATAATTTGCAGCTGTATTGCTGAGAGAATTTTGAATTACAGTAACACTATAAAGTAAACGCAAGGATTTTCATTAAAATTTTATCACAAGAAATTATGTTGGTCGTAAGAATGTATAATAATGCGGTTCACACTGAATTTACTATTTCTTTACTTGGCAAAATGGAGGAATTTTCAATATATTTTGCCAAAATGCCCTTAGTTTTTCCAAAAAATATATTTTTCTTTCTAATAAAAAGCACTTTCTTTTCCATCATCATTTATTTTGCACACTGCATGTAGAAAAATACCAATACAGCTACAATGCGTGTACACTCATCGCTATCGCATTAACGACTAAATAAAGAGTATAAAAATATATGAAAAAAAGAGTATAAACAATTGTTTGGTGAAATGAACATCGTTGATCTAAAGTTTAAAGCTATTGTGGCTGCAGTAGTTAGTGCGTTGTCTATCAAGCAAGTGGCCCGAGTTCAAATCTTGGCTGAGGCAGCCAAATACAACACAAATTTTTCTGATGCCTATGCAAATACACATGACGTCAATAAAATAATTAATCAAATAGCAACATTAAAGTCATGTTGTTTCAACTTCAAATAACTTTGATTCAACATGATTCTTCGTGTTGTTGCAATAACAAATTCTCGTTGTTTCAACTTGGAATATCCTTGGAATAACATTATCCTTCGTGTTATTTCAGTATCAAGTTCATGTTGTTTGAACTTGAAATTACTTAGAACATGTTTCAACATGTTTCTTCGTATTATGTTATAGCAAATTTATTTTGGTTTAACTGTACTGTAATAATAAATTAACATCAAATATAGTTATTTCTAAAGGAAAAAAAGTTCTTTGAAGGTTATTGTAAAATCATCTCTAACTAACACGAAATACCTATGGAACAAAATCCCTATTTTCGACGATTTTAATATGAAATTTTTTATCCCGCTATATGGCCGCAGAGTGAGAGTTTTTTTGCTCCTTTTTGATCAAAGCCCGAAGGGCTTTAGGGTTGAAATGTTCCTTGTACACGTAAGAGAGGATGCTCTATAAAAAAGCGTGAGTTTAATAGAAAACTTTGGTTTTAAGGAACATAAATAACCGTTCAATTGCGTCGTGTGTGTGGTAAATTTCTGCACTCGCTTACGTTATTGCATTCTTGGAAGGCAGAGGGGATGCACTGTGTGCTTTTGCGCATCTCCGAAGCTCTTCTAACTAATCCTACTGCTTCCTTGTACCAAATTTATTTTTGCTGCGCTTCCTTTATCTGCAGAACTACAACAGTGAAGCTCTATAAATTTGACATGGATAATTCTTAGTTCAAAGTAAAAGTTCCAACAAAATCTGGGAGGTATAGGAGGAGGGAGAGTCGTACCTCCCACACAAGGTAAGTATTAATTTTTCTATATCTGCAGAACTAAAATAGTGAGGCTGCCTAAAATTGGTGTGGAAAACTCTTACAACAAACTGAAAGTTAAAACAAAAACTTCGGTGGTATAG
This sequence comes from Panzeria rudis, assembly GCA_956483635.1. Taxonomy (NCBI): domain Eukaryota; kingdom Metazoa; phylum Arthropoda; class Insecta; order Diptera; family Tachinidae; genus Panzeria; species Panzeria rudis. The sequence goes on along the minus strand of OY101448.1, from coordinate 155,924,712 downwards.
CAAAGGGTGACGGGTACCCCCCACAAAAAGTAATTATTAATTTTCCCATATCTGGAGAACTAAAATAGTTAGGCTCTCTAAATTTGGTCTGCATAACTCTTAGAACAAGATGAAAGTTCCAACAAAATCTTGGTGGTATAGGAGGTGGAGAGGGGTACCCCCATACAAGGTAATTATTAAATTTCCTATATCTGCGGAACTACAATAGTGAGAGGGGTACCCTGCAGACAAGCTAGTTACATATTAATTTTCCTGTATCTGCAGAACTACAATAGTGAGTCTCTATAAATTTAATGTAGATAATTCTTAGAACAAAGTGCAAAGTACAGCAAAGTCTTGAAGGTATGGTAGAGGTGAGACGGATAACCCTCATAAAAAGTAGTTATTATTTTTTCTATGTCTGCGGAACTACAATAGTGAGGCTACCCAAATTTAATGTGGTCTTAGAATAAAGTGGAGGTTCCAACAAAATTTTGGAGGTATAGGAGTGGGGAGACATGTACCCTCCATACAATGTAATTATTAATTTCTTTATATCTGAAAAACCACCAAAGGGAGACTCGAAATTTTTTGTAGCTTAAACTGAGAACAAATTGCGCTTTTCAACAAAAGCTTAGTGGTATATGATGATCTGGAGACTTGCAGCCCCCTTACAGAGTAATTTGTAACTACACAGAAAAAAATAAGTTTCGTTTTTGATAACAAAAATCCCGGTATTCAATAATTTTTTTTTCAAATTTCCTGTGATAAAGAATTCCCCTATATTGATAACAAAATTATTTCAAAATAAAAATATATATATAAATTAAAAAAATGTTGACATGGCTGGAATACGAACCCGGGCTTTCCCGACGTAAAGCATACTCTCTATAGCTGAGCCATATCCCATTTATTTTTTTATGGGATACAACTTGTTTTAAGTACTTATGTATAAAAAGAAAAGAAATAACCGGCATGGAAAAGAAATACTTACAACGAAATATTTGATTATGTTAAAGATAAATGTTATTGAAATTCATATTTTTTTAACAACATGGTTTTATTGAATATAATTCTTGTCTATTTTTTTTCTGTGTATGTCTTGAGAACCCCCATAACGAAATTCTCTAAATTTAATTAGAGTTATACTGAGAACAAAGTGCACTTTTAAACAAAATCCTGGTAGCATAGGAGGGATGCCACGGGGGTACAAAATAATCATGTATTAATTTTCCTACAGCTTTACAACAATGGGGTAGCGACACACCGGGTGGGACTATTAAAACTTATAGTAATTGGTTCTATGAAAAGCATGTAATGTGACAAAATTTCAGATATTAAGCAAACTTGAAATAAAAAATGAAGAACGTATGAAAACAAGCTGAAATAGATATAACAAAGACATTTATTAATTAAATTGATAGGGTCTTCATAACTTTTGCAAGATACTTCTTTAAAGTAAAAAGGCATACGGATGCGACATTTATATGATGACAAACATTAATGAGTGATTTATATTGACAAAAAATTCCATTTCATATACAAATATCATAATTAATCAAAGCATTTTTTTTAATATGCTGTTTAGGGGTGTGACAATCTTGTTTTTCTTTTTTTTTAAGAAATACTACTTTTTTACTTACGTTAATAATAATTATTTTTTAAAAACCTTATCAAATTAATACGAAATCAACAAAACAAATAAACAAATCTTCTATTGCCATTAAATGCTTAAACTTGCGATCACAAACAAACTAAGTGAATACGTAAATAGACAGTCAGTCAGTCATTGACTCACTAGAGAGTACATCTGATAATTTATGGTGCTTTTAGAAAATTTCCATATCACGACTTTGAACAATTAGATGTGAAGAGGAACGCCTTAAATTATAGTTTTATGCTTAAACGTTTACAAAATGACAGACATTAATTAAAATTATTGGAAATTAATTTTTACATCTGCATGTATTTGAACTTATTTAATTTTTAATTAAAATATAACTAAAACTCTAAATAAATTTTGTTCTAAATATTTCTAGACTAAAATATGATAGCTGATGGCAGGCAGCAAAAGTGAAGACAGGAAGAAAAAAAGTTTTCCTACCAACTTAGGCGTTTTATCAAACAGACGCGAGTCCAAAAGAAGGAAATATATAAAAACGATAATAAACTCGTGAGGGAAAAGAAATAAACGGAAAATTATTAATTTAAAAGTTGTCACCTAGCAGCAGAGTTGGTGGCATCTGATAATTTCGCCAAAACGGGTGCGCATCCAACATACGCAAAAAATTTTTCCTCTCCCCAAAAAGGTAAAAAAAAAATTCGGAAGGGAAGAGAAGAGAACTCGCACAAAATTAGAAGGAATGTAGGAGACTTGTTTTAGCTCCAAAGCTTAATGAACACGCAAAAAAAAACGTGGTTGAGGTAACCATAACACATGTTTACAAATTGCGATAAACATTATCGTTCCTTGGAACTGAAAGTTGTGTCTTTAGTCATTTGGGACGCTGAACGCGAACCTGCACTCGGTTTTTTTTATCAGTTCTACTTTTCTCGATATAGCATTATGTCAAAACTAAACGCACTTGGACGACATATATTAATTATCATAACTTGAGAAGAGATTGCCCTATTGAGTAAAATAAAAAATTCTGCAATAAAAGTATCTTTAAGACTTTGTTTCCAAATATACACAAAGTTTGAGCCAAAAAATATAAATTTTTTTATTAAATTTATTATATGAGACATTCTCCCAATTCTATTTCAAAACAATTTTATTTGTTGCGATGCATCATCAGAAGAGTTCAACCATACTTTTAAAAAGTTTCAAACCTCTTATCGTCCCAGCAAAAACTTTTGTGATTTTTTTAATCCGTAGTACTTTATTAATGGGTTACAAAGTAATGATTAGTACTTATCTACCTTATTACTATGTTTCAAATTAGAACTACTACATATACAGAAAAACAAAAAGATTTGTAATTGCAATTAATTTATTTGTAAATACAAATAAAACTTTTTTTAAAATGGCACCTATAACGATTTTTGTGAATACAAACACGGCATTTGTGACATTAGAAAATAAAATCAACTTGATTCTTTCCGATTAAAATTATTGTGTTATTCACAATTGAGGTGTTAACAAAAAAATATTTTTAGCAAACTGGATTCTCAAAAAACGTTATGTTCTACAAAAAATATTTTCAATTAAATATATCAACAAATAGATTGTTGACTCCCGTAGTGTACTGGCTAGTGTGCCAGGCTATTACCCGGAAGGTTACATGTTCGATTCCTGCTAAGTGCGTTACTGCAAAAAAGCCAAAAAAAGGATTCTTTTTTTAATTTTTTTGTTAGATTTTAAAATTATATAAATTGAAATTATTGTTATATTAACAATGTGATTTATTAAATTTTTGAGCCAAATTTTATTATTTATTATCATACATAATTGTTATATCTGCGAAAGCACCAAATGTCTTTTTCTGCAATCGAACCGGCGACCTCCGGACTAATAGACTGGCGTACTTACTTCCCAGCTACAGAGAAACTCGTTAATAAATAAGTACATACTAAATAAATACAAACAAAACGTGGTTTCTTATATTTCTTCTATATACGTGTATACGTGTGCGCATTCCGTTATGATATAATTTAACAAACCATTTTATTAAGTAATTTAATTGGTTAGAAAAATTTTAATTTGTAATATCAACAATGATGATTGTTGAATTTTTCACAAGTTTTTTTTTACCAAATATATTTACAAAAACTGTTGGATTTTTGCGCCATACATAACAAGAAATTCAATTAACTCTCTTTGTTTAAAAACATTTTCTGTGTTTGTTGTATCAACATCCTAATTTGTTATATTAATTAAATATATTTTTGAATTTAAATTAAATATTAATGACTTGATTTATTAGTGGCTGTTTGATGATATTTTTTCTGTGTAGCTCTTAACAAAATTACTACGTATGTTTCTCATTATCTGAAAGTAGTTACTATTTGTTCATATGTATTAATAAAATAAGTAGACAGCCATTTTTGAAGTCAACATGTGTTTGTATATGAAAACAAATTTTTGTCGCTTAAACTTATAAGTCAACAATAGCTGAGTGGGTAAATTTCTTGTCTTCAAATCTGAACGCGCACAGGTTCGTATCCCAGATGCGTCAAAAATAAAAAATAAAAAAATTGCAGATATATAAATAAAATATAATCTGTGTAAATTTTTTTTTAAATCTTAATTTGTGTATTTGACTACTTATTTTTTAGCTTCAAGTAAGCCAAATAATAACTGCTTAATTGCTGTGACAATGTAAATACATTTGTAAGGGGTACCCCTTATTTTTTGGACTTCTCAAACAAAAATAAATAGTTATCAAGTCAAATTGTAAGTAGTTACGACTTAAATCGTCATATACTTTTTTGCCTACCAGTAAGCAAAGTTTTTGCTGGGTTATGCACAAACTTTCAAAAATCATTTGAGAATTTACAAATGCATTTTGAAAATTACAATAGAATAAGAGAAGTTGGCTTAGAAACTTATACAAAACACAACAAAAAATTTTTATTCGATATGAAAATATCAATACGTATATTGTGTACTTTACGCAAATTGTACAAGACTGGAGAAGTTGTTGATCCCAGACATTTGTACGCCTCAGAACACTTTTTGAAAACAATTTGGTTTGTCTAATTGTCTTTTTCAAAATACATCCAAGCTAAGCTTATACTCTAATTTAAAACGAAACCTTTAACGGTGTTGAGTAAACTGTGAACAATTCTCTACACAAGTATTTATAATTTTATGTAATTGTTTGCAAGTTGTTTCAATAATCTTTTACTCTAAATTAAAAAGTTGTGTGCAATCGAAAAAAAAGAAGAAAGAAAACCAACACTATTTACAGCGATATATTTTTGGATCTTATATTTTTGGCCATTAAAACACACGTTATTATCCTGCCAAACAATGCATCTGATACATATTATTACTGACTATTAAGTCAGAACATGAACAAATTTTCCCCCAGAATATAAACTGCTTACACAGCACATCATTAACTTACAAGTTAATTAATGCTTGATTATTTAAATTTAAATGTCTTAAACAACTGTTTATATATATTCAGATGTTATTTATTCATAAATTGTTTATTTATAAATTTGTGTTTTTAACTTTACATTTTTTCATATTTTTTAAATTTAAAAATAAAATACTTTTCACATTACCATAAGGATGACCAGACTGGGTAAATTTTGTTGTAATAGGAATAAATAAAACGGAACGATTGATCGGTTTTATTTGAAGAAAGTCTTAGTTCTAATATATGAATATTTGCGTAAAACAATGAAATTTTGACCTTATCTTTGATCCAGAGTTTCTTTTGGGAGCTCCTGAAAAATAAATCTCACGATACTGTAAATTTGTAAGGGAAATTTGTAAGAGATTTTTCTGGAAAACTTTTGAGAATACGCAAATGCATATTAACTATTCCAAAAGGTTAGTGAATGAATTACTTATGTTTTATATATTCGTTATTATTTGATGAACAAAATAAATTTGAAGATATATAATTGCAGCCATTTATTGAAGAAATTGCCTGAACATTACAATTTTCCCTAGAGATGGAAGTTGTTTTTTCAGGAAAGTGGTAAAAAAGTGGAAAGTGAGCAAGTGAACGTGTATATATTCTCACGCGACTACTAAAAATTTAGATAGTTGTTTTCAAATAAATCTACTTATTTTTGAACTAGAATTACGAAACAATTACCCAAGATCTCACGCAATTCACACCGAACTTTCAATGAAGAAATTAATGACGTAAGTAATTAGAAAGTAATTGCTTCATGATAATAACGTGAGGCAAGCTCCTCTCTATGTTATAGCTGGAAAACATTCAAAAGATAGAAACCTGTGACGCTTGCGGACGGAAATACAGACGAGCACACGGATAGGACGATTGGCATCAAAGCAAAAACATTAGAATTAATTTTTCACCCTTTGCATACAAAAAAAAGGACGAACTGCGTCTTGCCTTCGACCTAATTCCTATCAGCTTGGGCCTGCCCTCTTCGGCCTGCTACTTTCAAACGTATGCAATTGGCAAGCCACCGTCTGCCGGCCCCGTTCGGTCACTATGTCAGACTCTCCTCATCTTTATCGCCCTTCGGCACACCCAGCCGGACCTAGAGCCATAACCCCCACCAAAAATAGAACTTATAATTTAAAAACAAAAATTTCACCTACCTTGATTACACCAAGTAAATTAAGATAGTAATTTCAAGCCCTAGATGAAAAAAGAAGATAATTCATCAACATAAGACCACTATCGCCTGGAAGATAATTAGTGGATACTTCTCAAGAATTTAGGCAAGCAACTGGTGTTTATCCAAGACACCTTCAGCTAGCAAGAAAACCAACCATTAGCCAAAACACAAACCTAGTCTAAGGATTCCCAGAAACTGTAACAAAAATCTCTCTGAAATTCCAAAAGTTCCCAGATTTCTTAAAACCTATCACATAAATCTCCCTAAAATTCCATAAATTCCCCGGATTCCCAAAAACTTGGAGAAACCTCTTTCCAAAATCACAGAACTTCCCCGGAAAACAACGGCAACACCGAAAACCACGTAAATACCAAAGCGGCAACACTGAATTTTTAAGGAACGTAAACTTCGCGACGACTTGTTGCTTTTGTTTTGAATTGTCGTTACCACTATTCGTTACACGTATTTTGTACTCCTATTTGTTACCAGTATTCGTTACATGTATTTGTTACACGTGTTTTTTCATTGAAAAAGTAGAAGAAAATTTATGCTGCAAGTCAAATGCATAGCGTGTCATACGCATAACGTTCCAAAAACTAGTCCCTATTATCTCCCAACGAATGACAAAACTTTTCTCAGGACCTTAGAGGTATTTTTTTTAGCTATATATTTGGAGCTTTAGCTCCTTATGGCGCGCCATACACATCAATGCTTTGAATAACAAAAATGCATGTTTTGGGGGGTGGTTCATCACAAAAATTTTTTGAATATGAAAAAATACTGGCCGCGAATACTGGTCAGAACTACCTAGCCTAATGGCGCTGCCGCTGCGGTTTTTGTAGATTTTCATTTCTGCCGCAATCTTCCGGGGAAGTGCCGTTGAACTCTTGGGAGTTTGGGGACTCCTGCCCTAGTTCTTGGAATATCCAATATTGTTTGTATCTTTGGTAAATGGTTTGTGACTTGGCTAAATGGTTCGAGCCAGTGATAGCCGAATGGGTCTCAGTTAACTATCATTACTAATATTATAAATGGGAGAGTAAATTTGTTTGTTTGTTGCGCTTAACGGCTAAGCCACAGAACCGATTTTAATGAAACTTAGAATATAGAGGGATCTAACTCTAGACGGATACGTAGGCTATATGTTTTTTAAAAAATAGGACAGTGATGAGGGTAGTGGGGAATCTCTACCTCTCTGAAACTATTTAAACAATTTTAATGATATTTAAAACATTATTAGATGTGAGTCGGGAAGCACACAAACGCTATATATATTTTTTCAAATAAAAGCCCACTAGGGGGTAAGGGGAAAATTGTAAGGTAAGTATAACGTATATTCAGGAGAAGGGGAAATTTGTAAGGTAAGTATAACGTAATGAGCTAAGTTCCAACCGTGCTTTATTTTTATATTCAGGAGAAGCGTATATAAGATTTGATATAACCTAATGTAGCTCTGTTAGCTGTTTTATCATCAAAGAACATTTAAGTGCCAACATTAATTGTGAGTACAAAGTTTGATCTAACGCGTTCAGATAAATATAAATGAAGGTTGTGTGATAAGTTATGAAACTTTTTTGATACCGAAAACACAAATTTATTTTATTTATTTTCTGAAGTCTTTTGTGACTTATCTACTCTAGTTTCGTAGAAGATCATTGCCAATCAACTAGTACGGTATTGAAAGCTGATAAAGACCGTTTAATATAATTGTAACAATCTTTTTAACAATTTTAAGTTCAATAGCTGTTAGTATTGCTTTAATCTTTTAATATCGTTGTGACAGAATTGTTTTTAGTTTTGATTGCTTAACTCAATTGCAATATTTATTTTTATTTTTAATAATTGATTTTTCAAGTATAGAATGTTTGATAGTTTTGATTGTTTAAATCGATATATTTTTTATTTCAAATGAACGATTTTTCATATATAGAATTTCTAACAGTTTTAGTTCGTTACATGGTTCAAAGACACAGACAAAGACACACTAGAATTTTTTTTTTCAAAAATGAACAACACTTAAAGCAAATGACATTTAAATATTCTTTTAGATAATAATAAAAAATAAAGGGCAAATTTGAAGATTAAAAAAAAATCCCCACGTGTCAAGTTTAGCCTATTACTAGTCAATATTCCAAACACATTTTTACCACAATACAATTTCACAGAAATTAGTTTGTTGTGTCGCCTTTATAGGAATTCCAAATAATATTCACGGCTTATTAAAAGTGTCAATTAATTGCCTGTTCATTAACTGAATAAAAATACGGACAGACAGACGTAAAATGTTTGCAAAACCATAAATAACATTTTTAAGTTAATAAGCCAAACTTCAATAAAAATAAACTAATAACAATAAAAAGACAACAATCGCAAATAAGCCAGCCATAAAGAAGAACAACAAAAAACAAATAAATGTCATCTTTTTATATTACGAACCGAACAACAAAATAAATAAACATATTAACGTTTCTCTCGATTGTTATTTGTTGTTGGTTAAATTATCAAATGTTTCTGTGGAAATCAATAATAAAACTAAATACACTTTAAAAATAAAATGCATTTAGGGTTCAAGCTATAACAGGTAATATCTCAGTATAAAATTGCTCAGTATCCTTGTGATGTCAATCAATGATGATATTACATACTTAGTAATGGGTGTTGAATACATTACCCTATGGCCGAATTTCCAACTTTTGCAATAAAAATAAAATTTTCCAACATAAGACTAAACATTTTTTTTATACACACAGAAAAATTTCAGTGTAAAATCATCGAAAACCAGGTTAGTTTAACAGTTTTCGGTAGTGATTTTGCTTCATAGGCGTTCCATGTTAAATCAACATGATTTACAATAATCTTGAAGGAACATTTATCCTTTTGAATTAACTATATTTCATGTAGATTTAATATTGCAGTCCAGTTAAATCAAAATGAAGCTGATACTGAAATAATAAGAAAAATCATGTTGAATCAAAGTTTTTTTGAGATTAAACAACGCGAATTTAATATTTGAGCAACACGACGAATCATGTTGAATCAAAGTTTTTTCAAGTTGAAACAACTTTAACTTGATATTGAAACAACACGAAGAATCATGTTGAATTAAAGTTATATCAAGCTGAAACAACATGACTTCAATGTAGCTATTTTATTAATTATTTTACTTACGTTATGGTTATTAGCATAGACATCAGAAAACTTTGTGTTATAGTTGCCTGACTCAGCCACGATTTAAGCTTGTGCCAGTTGCATCATAGTCCGCGCGCAAACCGCTACAGTCACAAAAGCTTCAAAATTTACGTTAGTTATACACTAAATAAATATCCATCGTATAAAAGAATTTCATTTAATTCAACATGATTTAGATGATTATTTAACTTATTTTACTTATTTTAAATTAAAGTTATAGTCAGTTTGATTTAAAATGGGATGTAACGTTTATAGCAAAGTTGCTTTAACAGTGAAACTTTTAAATCAAAGAGATTTAAGTTTAGATTAATAATGTTTCGTATAAAACTAATATGAAACAATGGTAATTTTAAACCAGCAGCAGTAAATTTTCGCTGGTAATTCGTTTTTTGTCGTCTATATAGCCGACACATGTAAGCATAAACAACAACAAGACACACAACTAAGCACAACGGTGAACTGTAGCAATGAAAAAAGCAAATAAACACTAACACACTTAAACGACAAATTGTTTCTTGTTAACCCAGCGGTTAAACTTACGAGACATTCACTAAACAGGCCTTTTTACAGGCCTTCCAAGACCTGAATTTAAGATCCAAAAGTAATTCTTTTCTGCCTTCTCAGGCAGTGTTAAGGGTGCAATTCCCAATATATTGGAAAGGAACAATTTAAAACCCTGTTTATGTATACAAAGCTGCCAATGTTCACCTTTTTTTAATACGTATTATCAGCTGTGAAGCAAAAAACTTTTTTACAAAACTAAAACATTGTCTTTCAAAGAGTATTAAAAAAAAATCTGTTAATATGGGTTTTAATACTGGAGGTGTGTATTTTTAAATGTTGTAAAACATAATTGTTAAATATTTGTTTTTGGTATTTATTTTGATGTTTTTAATGGATCATGTTTTTTTTTGTTGATATTATTGATACTTCCATGGACTCCAAAGGGGTTTCCTAAATTTAGCTATTCTAGAAAAACTCAATTAATTAACCCTTAAACACAATTTAAGTTTTTAATGATTTCTGGCGTTCTGGTTGAGTTTGGAACTTGAGTGCCTTAATAGAGCTATAGTAGAATTTTATGGCAAATATTTTTGTAAAACATTTTAGTCCACTATATCAACGCTGGAGGGAGTTTGTTGCCCCTTTTTAAAGATAGGAACCAAAAGAATCATACAGCATAAAATGTTTCTCGTTGTGTATTACATAAAACTACTCAACATATTATATACCACAAATGTAAAGTTTACAAGATTTCTTATGCCGAGTCACTTTGACTATGTGCAAATATCCTCTATAGGTGTGCCACTGCAAAACGGGATGTGAACTACCTTCCTTTTTTATTCTATATTGCGGCAGTGCAAGTCTGTATACCAAGTTTGGTGACGTCAGCTTGTCGGGAAATATTTTTTGCCGCAACTTTGCGATTTCCGGCCATAATGCATTGAACAATAAATATTGATTCTATAGGCTAATTTTATGAGGGCGCTGTTGGCTGAGTAGTTGGCACGTTTGGCTACAAACCCTGGGGTCTTGAGTTCGAGACTAGTTTCAGGCAAGCCAACAACATTATGCATTTTTCTCATGTTCATTGGTGTGTTATTGTGTTGGTTGTTGTTGGACTGTTAAAGTGATGAAGGCATAGCACTGATCACTAACATGTCCTTATGCACTTCATAGCACTCTCCTTCGTCGGTATTGTAGCAAAACTGTCGGCGAAGTAAAAGAACTAATAAAATGGCTACACAGCTTAAACAACTCAATGCCACCAGAGGGGAGTGCAACACTGCTTTACAAAAAAAAAACAAAAAACCCGCAATAGCAGGGTTGTAAATGAATTAAGCTTTCTATCTCTCTCCCACTTCACCACCTGTTCTCTCTACACTATCCCTTTCCCAAAGAATGTAACACATTAATTAATTAACTGGTAGGCATGAATTGCCTGATTGTGTTACTTCTCTTAAAAAAAAACATATGATTATAATTTACTCATACTAAACACAATCTTGTTTTAAATAACTGCAAATCTTATGATAAGCAGATATTTTTCTAAGTGTATATGTTACAAGACTAATTCTAATGTTGAGTGTTTTTATGCCTTTCTTAAAATTTACTGATAATAATTTCTCAAAAATACAAGTCGGCTAAATAAATATTATAGTTTACGTAACATTCGTGAATCCACAAGTCTTAGATTTTTAAAGCTAAACTAAGAAGAAAATCAATTTTGTGTATTGACCGTTATCCTTTTTTCTTCTTTCTTTCACATATTAGTATTCATCAAAACATTTCACTTCTTTTCAGTCTTACTTTATTTCTGTAAATAAGTATAAATTTTTTTTGTTAAAAATATAAAATTTTCTTAGAACCTAATACACAAAAAATTTTTCGATTAATAAGAGACTTATAAAACGAATTTGTGTATGAAAATTTGTTTTATTAATCTGTTATAAGTCAGAAATTTTTTTTATGGATTAAATCATTAATATATAACTATATAAGTTTTTCTTTAGCTAGAAATGGGTTATAACACACTATATTGAATTTCAGTCTTCCTCTACATCGTTTCTGCTTTTCCGCATGTGTTAACTACTTTTAAACATCATAAGCTTCGCGCATAAATCATATTGAAGAATTTTGTCAAAGTAACGTTTAATAATTTTTTTTTAATGAATTTCATTACTTTTTACAAACACACACAATATATTGAATAAACAACAACTGAGATGTATAATGTTCGTTGAGTTTTAACAAAAATTTAGTTAACAATTTTCAATTAATTTTAGAGCGTATGGGTAACGCCCAATACAAACGAAGATCGATTCATGAAGCCAATATAATCCATATATTATATAAAAATGAGGTGTATGTTTGTTTGTTTGTTTGTTTGCTTGTTTGTTTGCAGATTTTAGTTACGGCATCGCGTCTAAACGGCTCAACCGGCTTAAATTCAATTTGCTGCACAGATATATATTTGGCCCACAACTAATATGAGCTGATTTGTTTTTCGAATTTTTAACCAACACAGAAAAAAATAGACAAGAATTATATTCAATAAAACCATGTTATTAAAAAAAAATATGAATTTTAATAACATTTATCTTTAACATAATAAAATATTGCGTTGTAAGTATTTATTTTCCATGCCGGTTATTTCTTTTCTTTTTATACATAAGTACTTAAAACAAGTTGTATCCCATAAAAAAATAAATGGGATATGGCTCAGCTAGAGAGTGTATGCTTTACGTCCGGAAAGCCCGGGTTCGTATTCCACCCATGTCAACATTTCTTAAATTTATTTATATATTTTTATTTTAAAATAATTTTGTTATCAATATAGGGGAATTCTTTATCACAGGAAATTTGAAAAAAAATATTATTGAATACCGGGATTTTTGTTATCAAAAACGAAACTTATTTTTTTCTGTGAAGAGAGGATAAAATGGCTCAAAACCTCCCCCAGGAATAACTCTGTCAAGCAAAGAATAAATGAACGACCGACCTCAAAATGAAATAGCAGCGTTTTCATGGTTTCTGAAGCTCTTGTGTAGAGCATATCTTAAAGTTCGAAGAACGTCGGTCTTTTTTGCATTTATATTAACAAACAAAAAAAAAAACACACACACATACTGCTTAAGTTTTTTTTTTCAAAAACAATCAGGGTTTCCGTTATTTGTTCGAATAAAAGTTTAGAACTATTCGACTGTTCGAACAAGAAATATATTATGAATTTCTATTTTCTTCGTTGATGACATTTTGGCCTGACATTAAAATTTAGATGTCGCTGCGGGTATCTTGAAGCCTTCCCGAAAAAATCAACTTCCTAAGCGAGTTGTAAGCGATTAAAAAAAAAATTAAAAGGGCTGTATTTTTGAGATCTTTTTCCGCATTTTTTGTCAAACGTTATGCTTAAGTCTGACTGTTTCAAGTGATTTTTTTTGTGTACATTTGGATAGACTCCTGTTGGACTCAATTCTAAATAATCTATAGCCAAAGAGTATATTCTACTGAATTTGAAAACCATTTAAATGTTTTGGCCATACACTGAAAGAATTTTGCTTCATAAAGCCAATGAAACAATTTCGTTCGATTTTTTTTTACAATTCTAATGAATTATTTCACAATCCCAATGAAATTTCACGATTATCGTGAAAGAATTTCATTAGAATTGCTTCAGAAACTTTAATAGTTTCGATAGAAAATTTCATTGGATATAGGACATTTTGTCGGTTTATGGAAACCCTTTTAAGTTTTGACTATCTGCCTGTTCCACAATGTCTAAAAGACGATGTCGTTCCCATATTTATATTGAAAACAATAATAAAAAATTTAAAATTTGTTTTTGTTTTCAATACAAATATGAGAACGACATGGACTTTTCGATATTGTGGAACAGGCAGTAAATGTTAAAATCGATACTTGGACTTCTTGAAATATATACTATAAAAATAAAAAAAAATTTTATGACCTTGAATGTTATAATTTTAATGAAATGCATTTCATTGTTTTGATGAAAAATTTCTTTGCATTTTTTTTAAACATACCCTCTATTTATTTTAACAATTGGCAATTAAAAGCTACCCAGCGGTAAATTGCTGGAGTAAAGATACCTTCTAGAAGGCCTGTTTAGCAGACGTAAGGCCTGCCAATCCGCATTCCATATTTCATTTTTACCCATACTGTCATTGCGGCGCAGGCCTTCCAAGCCGCTTCCCAATATAGGGATTAACACAGGCCTCTTCTGGCATGCCATTTTGAAGGCTATCTAAGGAAGGCCTGTTAAAAAGCAAATGGAGAGGTGGACATTTTTTTCTATTTCAGTATTTTCATAGCGGCTTCTTTCGATTTGATTAATATGTTGTTTTTTTATTTGGAACTATTTCTTTTCATCCAAAGTAGTTTTTTATACATTGAATGAGAGATGATGTAGTTCCGGCGGAATAATGATAAGTTAATTAGCTCCGACATAATAGCAGCATATTTGATGTCTCTTGTATGTACATTTCAGCCTTATATACAAATTACATGCGAAAAAAGAATACGAGAATGTTTGCTATATCCAAAGCACTTTTTTACTTTTTAACTTAAAAATAGAAATTTAAAAATAGAAAAAAAATAAAAATGAAGTATTACTTCCACCTTTCTTTCTACAAGTGGGCAGTTTGCATATGTACAAGTCTTGCAGGCCTTGAAGAAGACCTGAAATTTCCAGGCCTGGTGCCTTTTACCGCTGGGAAACAACACAAATTGGTTTATATGTTTGTTATTGTTGTACTCTTATTATTATATGTACACTCATAGACACATTGTTATGACACTGCTGTTTGCTGAAGTGGTTAAGATGTTACCTATAAGGTATATGATGAGAATCAAGTGTCTGAGTACGATACTGTAAGCGGTCATCAACATTATAAATTTTTCAGATGTGCATTAGCGTCTATCACACACATTTTATCATGAAATTGCCTAAAATTAAAGTATTCAATAAAAGAGATAAGGCTAATGAGGTTACTAAATAATGTAATAATTTCGTTAAAATAATGGCAGAATTTTATTAAAAAAATGAAATAATTACATTAAAATATTGATATAATTTCATTAAAATAATGAAATAATTTCATTAAAATAATGAAATAATTTCATTAAAATAATGAAATAATATCATTAAAATAATGAAATAATTTTATTAAAATAATTAAACAATTTCATTAAAATTTTGAAATAATTTCATTAAAATTTTGAAATAATTTCATCGAAATAATAAAAATTTATCGCATAACGAAATTTTTACATTGGATCAATGAAATTATTCCATATATAACCCTTTCAATAATTTTTTATTCAAGTATACGTTCCGTTCTTTTTTGATGGGGTTGATTGATTAACACTCAAATTATGTTTCATAGGTTGCGTATAAATAGAGGACAAGGAAAATGTTCTGGGATAGCGATATACACTCAATTGAAAAATAAAAGCTTATTTCTGTACAAATTCATAGAAAAACAATCACATTGCTTGAAAAAGACTGATGAGATGAAAATAAAGGAATGTATATTACTAATTGTGTTTGAATTCAATGAGAATTCTCATGGGGCATATGTGTCCTGCCAGTCTTGTGAGATTTTGTTTTTGTATTTGACCGTTGTTTTTAATTTTTTAAGGCAATTCTTCCCGTTTGGATAGTTTTTCTATGAACCTTAATAAAACTTATTTACATCTAGAATATGGACGATGATTGTGTCATTCGTTGGCATTACTACACTCTAAAACACTTTTGTTGAAAATTAGGTCGATAATAGTCGGCAACACTTTACAGATTATTTATTATCGACCTAAAATTACACACACATTGTTTTTGAATAATATATTTTTACTAAAAAAAAGCGTGCAGGTTTGAGCCGCGACCTCCTGACTGATAGTGTGAAGTATCTACCATTCAGCCATAGCCGTATTATACTTTATGTTAAATTTTTTCCACTTGGAATAAATATGTTTAATTTGAAAGTTTTTTCTTTAATAAAATAAATACAAAAGCGATGTAATTTTAGACAAGGAGAAATTCTCAACACAAATTTAGACAATATATGATCGTATATTTGATGTAATATTTTAGAGTGTACCGTGATATAAATCACTGAGAATCATATTAATTTATTGAAATTTTCATTAAAATAATTTTTACGAAACTTGCTTCATTAAATGAAAAAAATTCAGTCTTGAACTCAGCAACAACTTTGAATAAAGTCTCTGAGTTCCTAGTATCTAAGTTCCAACCAAACGTTACATTCACAAGTTGTACACACACTGATAAGGCCTCTAGTGCGATCACGCTTGTTAATAGAGGTATTATATATTCTTTTGCGTAAATTGAATATTTTATATGGTAAATGCCAATATATTATTTGAAGTGTTTTGTTTCTTATATTTATCAACAATAACTTAATAATGGTGATTCTTAAATAAACAATCTACGTATAACAATATTATATTGATCATTATCAAAACTTTTCGAAAATATTTTTTTCAGCGTATATAACACACCACATATATGATATGTGAGCACAAGTGCTGTATTAACGTCGTTTTATACGTTAACGTTTGGATACTCAAAGATCCATATATCGTTGTGGGAGCCGTGGCCAAAAACAAAAGCAAAAAAAAAATTATTAAAACTAAACACGAAAGAGTAAACGAGTATTGCGTTACGAAAAAAAATAAATAAACCTGAATAGTACTTTGGTGGCTTTAAACACCAGTTGGTAGTCAGTTTATTTTTAACTATACAACCAACTCCAACGAATTTAAAAACTTCTCTGTCAAACGAAAAACAGAAACATTTTAGTGGGTCAAATTAATTAAAAATTGAGTTAAACGATCAAGCGCATTTATTAACGCACGATTTAGTTCCTAAAGCATTTGCCAAAACAAAAAAAAAAAAACAAAAACAAGAAATGTTTTCAAATTAAATCAGTTTTAAGTTTTCGCCAAAAAATAAAAACAAAATTTTGGCAAATAAATTAATTTCAGTACATTTAAACAATTGATAAATAGAATGTGTTTACAATTGTGGCCACTATGTAAAAATATTGCGTTTCTAACTTGAGAAAATAAAATAATACTAAATATTTTTAAAGTTAAATCAAGCATCAATTAAGCAAGACGTTCATCTATAGTTGTGGCATTTACAGCAATGCATCCGTAGTAAAAACTTAACTAGACTTTAAACGTTCTTCAAACAAACTAAACAAATTATTTACCAATTTGTACTTAAACTGGCTGGTCAGCAGGCAGTTAAACTTTAAACCGGAAAATAACAATTTGAAACAACTTTTCTGTAGTATAAAAAATATAAATAAAACTTAAAGAAAAAAAGCCGACAATATGAAAATTTCCTTATTCAAGTGTTTGTCTCCTCAAAGGTATATGAAAAATTTAAAATAATTTCCAAATAAATTCAAACAAATAAATATCTTTTCTTCCAGCCCCAAGCAGAAACAAACTTTTTTTCAAAGTTTGCGCTGTCTTCTCAGTGAATTTATTGGCACCGGCATGCTTTTATTTTTGGGCTGTATGGGCTGCATAGAATCGGAAGATTTCATCAGCAACAGTTTGATAAGATCATTAAATTTTGGTTTAGTGGTTCTAATAATTATTCAATGTTTTGGCTGCTGTTCGGGTGCTCATTTAAATCCAGCCGTCACTTTGGCTTCTTACATCTATGACATGATATCTTTGCCCATGGTGTTTGGCTATGTGATGTCTCAAGTTCTGGGCGCCATTTGCGGTTATGGTCTACTTAAAGTTTTCATACCCATGGATCTAATACAGGTGCCAGGCAAAAGCAGTGCTTTGTGCATGACAACTATACACGCAAGTGTTAGCATATGGAAAGCTGTTGGCATTGAAATGTGTATAACTGCGACATTGGTGTGGGTCTGTTGTGGTGTTTGGGATCATCGCAATAAAATGTGGCAGGACTCTGTTGCTCTACGTTTTGGTTTGACCGTGGCTTCATTGTCATTGACAGCGGTAAGTTTTAAATATTGATTGAAGAAAATAAATTATGCGACTTCTATTCATGGTGTGAGTGTGATTAACAGTTTTATTGTTTTTGAATACAAATTCTATATAATTAATAGTCAAAACAATTTTTTGCGCTGCAGTTTATGCTCACATTATTTCAAAAATATTTATTGAGGGATGTGCACAATCAATATTTTGCTGAAATCGGTTCAGTATATTTTGAGAGTTATAAGATTTTAAATTTTCTGCTAATACACAGACTCATAGTACATCTCCATGTATTAGCTTAAAGGTAAAAAACATGTGCGTGTGTTTGTAGATTTTGCTTTTGAAAAGGTACCCAGTAAAAAAAAATTGGAAGTCAGTTTTGGCGAACTACATTTTCGCTTCTTCCGAATTATCAACAAGTGTGTACTTTCAACTTCTCAGGAATTGATTGTTAATAACATCCAGTATCATTCGAAATTTTCTCAAATAATTATGATATTTCTTGATTTTTTTAAGCAAATGGAATAAATGTTATGAATTGTCATATTCTTATTTTTAAGCAAATAACTCTAAAAAGAACATACAAAAAATCAAATTTTTTTACAAAAGAGAACTTCTTGCAATGACAAGCCTATGTGAAAATTATTAGAAATGATCCGGATTTGCACTAACTTCGGATTACAAGTTCAGGAGCTTATTGAACTCATTGGAAACTCGTTGTTTCCCGGGTAACCATTTATGATTTCAAAACCGAAAATGACCAATTGAAATTAGAGATGTTCTAACTTCGACATGTTTTGTTTTTTTAATTTTTATTATTAGCGTAGGGTGTCCTCATTTTACTGTAAAAGTTTGATAATGGGATCTCTATAAGTTTAAAAGTTATGCCAGTTTCTTTAAATGACTCCCACCTTTTGTCATTGTTATATACAAAGAAAGAGTTTTGCTTCATAAAACCAATGAAATGTTTTCATTAAATTTATTTCATTAATCCAATGAAAACTCCACAAATCCAATTAAATTTTCATTAATATTGTGATAGAATTTCATTGGTTGAATTAAAGATTCATAAATCTAATGAAAAAATGTTATTAAAATTCAACCAACGAAATGTAAACAAGCAAAAAACCCGCACGCATACATTGAAAAGCCGACGCATTCAAAACGAGTCTCTGTTTGGAGCGGATTTTGTTCCAGAGGCATAATTGGGCCATTTTTCTTCGAAAATGAGGAAGGAGTGGCCGTTACAGTCAATGCCGATCGTTATCGGGCCATGTTGAACGAATTTTTGTTCACAAAAATTGAAGAGGAGGATATTGGCAACATTTGATTTCAACAGGACGGCGCTACGTGCCACACAGCCGAAGCTACACTCGATGTTTTGCGCCGTGTTTTTAAAGATTGCATTATTAGCCGCAGAGCTGATGTCGTTTGGCCACTTCGGAGCTGCGATTTGACACCGTTGGACTATTATTTGTGGGGTGCCGTCAAAGATAAGTGTTACGCCGACAAGCCAGAGACAATTGACGCTTTAAAGGACAATATTTGTGAAGCCATTGGTGAAATACAGCTGCACACAATCGATAATGTGCTTAAAATTTGGACCGATCGTGTAGGCTACTGCATGGCCAGCCGAGGCAGCCATTTGAATGAAATTATTTTTCATTATTAACCGGAAGGATTGTACTTTCAAATAAAAAAAGAAATTTGAGAAAATATTCAGTAGTTTTTTTATAGCATTTTCAAAAAAAAAAGTTATCTGGCGGACCCTTTATAAAAAAATAATGTTAGAGCGAGCGTCTTAAAAGTAATTTTATTTGAAGTCTTTTAGTGGCATTTGTAAAAAAATTGGACAACCCCTTTCCAAGTTATTGATAGATCAGGATAGCAGCCTATTCAAAAATCCGAAATTTTAGAAAGACATTTTCTATTGAATTTAAAATTTCTACTGTTTTTGTTGTTAGCGAACCATAATCTTATTCTATTATTGGCATTTTTCTTGTTGCATAGTGTTGTTTTATGATTTTGAGCACTGAAATAAATAAATGAAAATATAAAAGTCACTTTGTATTTTAAACTAGAGTTATGCGGAAATTTTTATGGTGATTTCTGAATTTAGCAGATGAAAATATATAAGGATTTTCTATTTTGATGTCCGATGCATTTTCATTGTTGCACAATAGTGTTATATCACAATTTGTGGCTGATCAATCAACAGCTTATTTCAAATGTGACCAAAACCGAAAAAATTTTTGAGCAAATTTCTAATCGAGATCGGTTAATTATAATTAATTTCAATTTCTCCTTAAACGTATACACAAAAATTGTCTTCTTTAATAGATTTTTTGCTCCCCTGAAAGTTTTGAAAATTATACTCACTTAAGTCGTTTTGCACATACAGATTTTTCACAGATTTTTTTTACTTGTTTATTAAAAACATTTTATTTTGGAAATATTTCATATCCTGTTTTCGGATGATGCTAACCAATGGTGTAATAAAATAGTGAAAATAAAATATGTACATTTGACCTGTAGTGTGATTAAATTAAAAATTTATTAACAATTTATTTTTAACAAAATAAGATTTCAAAGGCAAGACCAAAGATTTATGTTTGTTATAAATAAATATTCATAATAAAAACAACAGCAGTGTCTTTGTTTACCTTAATCTATTATTAACTCTTTGTTATTTTAATTATTTGCTTTTAAAATTTTCCACACAATTTAAAATAAACTATTTGAGACTATGCTCAAACTTCGGTTAATATAAACATACATAAATAAATTATTGCTCTTGAAATATGGTATAGTGAATTCGCAAAATAAATGGTAATAAATAAATATTTTCTAAAGTGATTTTTAGAATTATATCCAGCATTGATCATCAATTGAGAAAGGGCAAAGATTTCAGATTGCAGTCTGCGACAACATAAATTTTCGGTATAGACGGCGCTACAGTTGGCCAAATTTAGCTTAGCTTCACTTAAATAACTGTCCAAGTTTTTTTGCATTGAATCTGTTTGGCATATTGCAAATTACATATATACACATTACCATTTATTTAGTGACCGGTCACATTGAGCATTAAATCTTAAAAGTATTAAATTTCATTTTAATCCAATAGCCCCGATAAGCGTACCCAAATTTAAAACAAGAAAAAAATCGCACAACTGTCATTAAAACGTCACGGAAACCAAAATATAAGTATTACGAGTTTTAAAACTTATTGTGATTATATAATTATTATGTTTTGTTTTTGAGTAGTTGTTGTTTTTTTTTTACTTGCCAGCGTAGTGCGGAATTGAAATTTATTGATCGATATCAGTACACGCAATTAAGACATAAATAACAATTATCGTTGTTAAGTGCCTTGATTGCCTTAAGAAATTGATATGAACATCGCATTTTCGTAATAAAATTTAAGATTAGATTAAGATTTGCAATTTCTTTAGTGATTCCTAAATATAAGCTTAGAGTGAATTAGTTGGGGAGGGGACTTTGGTTTTTGACACTAAATTTATTTTATTTTATTGGCTTGTTTAATGTTTTTGATTAAGTGACTTATGCAACTATTAGAACAAAAAAGTAATATTTTGAATTAAGCTATTGTTTTTCAATATTGTGTAACGTGACGTTACCAATAACTAATACTCCCACCCAATAAAAAATATATACTAAACGTGAGCACAAATCATTAGTTTTTGAAGTCTTCATAATGTACATTATTACATTTTTAATTTTTTTATTGCATGAAACTCTGCTTTGGGTCTACAATTAGAGTCGTCGCAAAAAAAAAATTATATTTTTCAAGTCTCATACCCCAAATCGATGGGTATTTATTAAGAATAAAGAAAGAATACGAGAATTATCTTTATTCACAATCACTCTAAAAACCAACGTTATTATGTTCTCCCGTGTAGGTTAGAATTAATTATTGTTAGTTTTCTCTTTGTTAATATTCCCTATCTTCTTCAAACCAAACACTGGTAATTGCTGTATTGAATTGGCAATTTACATCAATCTGAAATGATTTAATTCTCGTATGCTTTTTTCACGAAAAGTTTTTTCAATATAAGAATTGAAATCGCATTAAAAAGTGGTGAAAAGCATATTACACATGAGAAATGAGGATGGAAGTGTAACAGCTTCAAAAAGTAGCGCTATTATGTCCTAATTTGTACGCTGAAATATTAAATTGATGTTAATTTTTCCCTTGTTCTTCGGAATATTAGCCATAACTGATTCTTTCTGAATATAAAGTTAAGAATCTTAGCTTAATAATCAATTTGGATTCACAAGCAAAAAAGTGCGAAATATTTAACAAAGCAAAAAGTTTAAAATTATAAAGAACCAATTGGCTTTATTAAAAATGAAAATTTTAAATCAAAATTTGTTGGATGTTTCGTAACTTTTTTATGCCACTTAAGCTTAAGGTTAAATTTAGTTTTACACCACATCAAAAATTTAATAAAAGCCAGGACAAGGAAAATATGTGTATATAGTAATATCAAGTCAAATAACTTTAGGAGTATAAAAGAAACTAAAACGCTTGTTGCTTATTTCTCTTTGATCGCACATTAAGCTAAAAATTTCAACTTTTATATGTTATTTATATTTCCAGGGCCCCTTTACAGGCGCCAGTATGAACCCAGCTCGTTCATTGGCTCCTGCTATTTGGAATAATCAACTACAAGATCAATGGGTCTATTGGGCGGCTCCACTAATTTCCAGCATTATTGCGGCCACTACCTATAAATACGTGTTTAGAGAAGAAGAAACCGTTGAAGAAAACACTAAAACGAAAATGAATGAAGTGCAAGTATCTTGCCCGTAATTTAGGCCTTTATAATAATCTTTCTATTTGTATGTAATGTTAATGTTGAAACGAATTTTTTTAATTTAATCTCTAGCAATATCTAACGAAATGAAATAAGTGGTACTTTAAAATAATTTTTTAAACAAAAGGTTAATAAATTAAGAAGCTAAGATAGAGATAAAACTGTACATTATAAAATATTTTTAACAAACAAGTAAAAATGCTGGGCATATTAACTGTAGAATTTTGATAACATTTTAATTATCTTTCTGCTTCTATTATAATTTTTTATATTCATATATTTGTTTAACAAAAATATGTTGATATGAAAAAAAATAAATGATTTAAGATTCATGTATTTTTTTGTAACCAAAGGAAGCTCCAGGTTATTCAACCCCTTAAAAAATTAGCGCTTAAGATCATAATAAAAATTATTTGATAAGACTAAGGTGGAAAATTTATACAATATGCTTCCTTTTATAGATGGAAGGCTAGTAAAAGTTTGACTAACGGTTTGTGTGTGAGGCTGAAATTTTTTATAGTAACGATTTTTATATTTTTAAGGAGTGAAACCATAGAATGGCAAATATCCATCAGTCGCTTCATTTCAGCAGAAAAGTTTGGGGAAAAAACCTTTACATGACATCTTTTATGGTTTAGTACATTCATTGAGAAGCTGCTTAGTCACTAGATTGAACTAACAATTGGCCAATTCACAACCTGTTGTATGTGTTAAAGATCGTATAAATATTATTAGTAATTTAAAGTTATTTAACTACCCTACGGTAAATGGAACTAACACAAAACAAGTCACGTGACCGGTCCCTAGGTGGTAGGGACCAGTCCGAGTTCTAACACTTCATATGAAGCGAACCAGCCACTTTTACATGGGGATTGCCTAGGATGGGGTTAATTGATACTTTGTATGCACCTTGTAACTTGTCTCTGAACTATATTATGGAGCCTTAATCGGTGTAGAATAATATAGATTATATATAAATGTTATTCCGAAATTCAGCTGCAATTATCGATTAATCTATTTTTTATTGTTACAAATCCAAGTAAAAATTGTATTTTATTTTTAAGCGGTGTCTTTGATAGGATTCGAACCGACAACCTCCGGCATGACAGGCTAGTACACTACCCACTCGACCACAATTTTATAAATACCAGTTAAGCTGGAGTTAATAACTGAATATAGGCCTTAGATCCAGGTGCATCGAATTTGTTCAGTGCCGTTTACTACAATACTAGCAGGAGTACCAACTAAATTGACTGAAAATGGTTAATATGTGACCATTTACACAATATGTCTTTTTTCACAATTCACTACCCCTTATTTTTGGTACCAGTCTCATTTTCTCAAGTCATAGGACGAGTACTTTTGGATCATTTGTCACCAAATTTTCCGCAGGGGAGTTTGGCCTAAGCTCATTTTTAATTTAATTTAATTGAACATGGTAAGAAAAGACAGTTAGTGAAGCTCCGAACATTTAGAATAAAGTTCATTAGTAGGCGAGGCCCGCCGCGAGATGGCGACAGTCTGTTAATTGAGCTTACTAAAATTAGTAGGACTTTCGCTGCAGTGGTGTTGCTACTGTCACAGGTAGTGTACGTAATGGGGTCTGATGAGTAGACTTGGTAGTCTCGAAACAGCTGTCAGTTCAACCTACCGTAGATCCAAATGTTTCTTTGAATGTTCAATATTTACATGCTTTAGAATTTCTTTCTTAAATAAAAATAATTTGATCGAAAGATTAAATTAAAAATGAACTTAAGCCAAACTAATTAAATAACTTTGGAGAACAACCATACATTTCGACTAAAAATCCATAACTCAATTATTATTAGTAATTTTCAAATAAATATTTGCTTAGAAACATGTTCATGTGAACATTACCAACAACATTTTTACGATCTACAGCACTTACAACAGGTTGTGAATTGAGCAAATAAGTATTAAAATTTTAAAATTAAAATTGTTAATAATAAGATTAGCCAATGACAGAGAAAATATTTACTAATGGAAAATATAAATTCTATGTCTTTATGAATGCGTTGGTTTCTGACATACCGCGGTGCTGCTGCAATCAAAAACGTCTTTTTTCCCAAATTAGTATCTGGCTTATTAAGTAAAATATTAAAGTTTTACCTAAATACATTGAAATTGATTATGGAGGGATATTAGCTAGTTCCATAGGGGTTAATGCAAATCGTCATGGAACCTTTACACAAAAATCTCATAATGTTGGCATCACAGCTCATTATTCCGTGCGAAAACAGTTTGTAGCTTTTGTTGCTTTTTACATGTACTTTCAATTGCTTTTTACAACTACAATTAGAGTTGAAAAAAATCCAACTGGTTGTGGTATGCAAATAAGAAAATAAAAATATTGATTTTTTATGGAGTTCGTGTTTTATCTTTGATAATGTTAACTTTTTAGGCCCAATAAATCAATGCAAGCTAATCTTTCTTTTTGGCTTAAAAGGCGTTTAAACAGTAAACATATAAACCATATATTAAATGCATTAAATTGGGAGTTTAAAGTACCAACAAAAAAGATACGTTTTTCATCGACAACCCACCAAAAAATCAGCTATTTTTGACATTTATCGTGATGCTGCCGCATTATTATTGTTTAAACTAGTAATAATACACGGGGAATTGATATACTGCTGTTGACTTTAAACTACATCTAAATTTTAGTTTACTTTACTAAAACCAGCCTTTAAACGTTCACTGATTTATTAGCCATTATTCGTACGATTATAAGTTTATCATAATATCTCTAGTTTTTCTGTGAGAGTTTTGGGTAAAGGTGCCCTCATGCAGGGCTGCCAGTTATTTTTTGTCACTCTCCCCAAAAAAGTTCGAAAAATCCTTAAAAGTCCCCAATTGTTTTTTTTTATTAATAATACCATAATTTTTTTTAAACGTTAAATAAATGTTACTTATATAAATTTCATATATTAACTCTTCAATAAATAATAGACTTCAATGTTACTACTACGTTACGAATCGTTCGTATTTGCTCATTGAGACCGTATGTGACTAGTGATAATATATCATGAGCACCACAATTAACGACATTTTTAATAGAAAACTATTTACAATTTTGAAGTAAATAAATGTTTTTCTGCAATTGCTTAGCTATTTCAGATATTACCTTTTAATGTATTGAAAACTGATTTTTTCTAATTGACGTTTTTTTTAGTTATTGTTCAAATTCTGATCCAAAATTAGATGTAGAAATCAAAGATTTGTGTTCAACAAATGCTTTACTGCAACCCAAACGCCAACCAAGGTATTCCAGAAAGGTGCACTTTACATTACCTAATGTAGAGCTATTACAAAAGTAATTTTAAATTTCATTTACAATAAACTTTGCTCTATTTAGAATCGTCTTCGACGTTTGAGAGCAGCACAAATCTAGCGGATGACATTTACATTTGAGCAAAAAAGTCTAGGAATATCGTTTTATGACAATATAACTATATTGTCGATTTAAATCCCCAAAAAATCTACATGACAGTTTCAAATATCCCCACAAAAACCCCATATCCCGAAACGAAATTTTTTGTCCCCAAAACACTTGAAAAATCCCCACGTGTGAGGCCAAATCCGCATTACTGGCAGCCCTGCCCTGATGATTTGCATTAGCCCCAATGATATACGCATAGGAACTAGCTAATACCCCTCCATAATCAATTTCAATGTATTTTAATAAAACTTTAATATTTTACTTAATAAGTAAAATATTAATTTTGGAAAAAGCACGTTACAAAATAAAAATATTTTTTTTTTTTTTGGAATGTTTTTCTAACCACATTCGCAAACATATTTCATATTTTGATCAATATTTGATCTTTAGTGCTACGTAGTCTCCTGAAACCAAACTGATAATCTGGAATGCATTCAATCTCATTTAGTATTGGGTTCAACTTACTCATAAGCAGTTTCTCAAATAGTTTTGACATATTAGACAATAATGTTAAAGTGTTATATGATTCCACTTTAGTATGGTCTTTCCGGGCTTAGGTATCATGGTAATCAATGAGTTCTGCCATTCCGCAGGATAGTATTCTAGGCGCAAGACAGTATGAAATATTAATATACTTATCCTCTTTGCTATATGCTGCAGGTCTAAAAGCAACTGGGGCTTTCTTCGAATTTAGACCAATGAAGATTTCTCCACGCTAAAGTTGGCTACATCATACTAACAAGCTTTTTTTACGTTTACTCAATACCACGATAGTGCTTCTTGGAAGCACTAACGTAAGCGAGAACCTTAAAATATGTTTTACGATTCTATGCACGAACAGTACACAAACATAAAGTATGCACGAACAGTACATTTTAAAAATAACGCAAAGTAAATAATTTTAAAATAATGTACTTGTAGGAGTAAGCTTATGTTAACTTCGTGCTGCCGGCTTGCAACAGTGTCTTTCGTTGAGTGGTTGGTGCGTTGGATTTCAAATCAGAAGGTGTTTAGTTCGATACTAATTGAAGTTAAAATATGAAACAGTGAGTAAAAATACAAAATAAATAATTAAAGATAAGAAATATTAAGGCTTCAACATGGCATTAGCGCATTTGTGAACACGTCCATCGATCATTCTCGCTAATCTATATCGAACCATGTTTTTCCTATATTTTCACTTTTAGTGCTGAAAGTTGTGTTGATTTTCAGCACTAATATAAGCATTTTGTGGATACAGAAACTATTGTTTCTAAGCGGCTCATCGCGAACAAAAATCATGCATTATATAAGCGCAATTGCAAGTGATTCCATTTTGTTGTCTCCCTTACAAAAATGCTTCCAGCAAGCAATAATTTTTGCTGGGTATTGGCAGAGTGGTAGTGTATTTGCTTATCATGCAGACGATAAATAGTTCAACCCCTGGAGAAGCAAAATTTACTTGTTTTATTTTTTCGTAATTTTATTTTGAGCTGAAATTTATTATTTCGGCTTTTTAGTTCAATATTTGAATTAATGTAAACTCAAATTATTTTTATTAAGAGTGGAGGGTTCGAATATTCAAATCATGGCGAAAAACAAAAAGTGTGTGAGTGTTGGATTAAATCAGATGGGAAAATTTCAAAGCTAACTAAAATTGAGTTGAAATAAAATGAATGCAAGAATTTACATGAAAAAAGTCTTGTATTCTGAATTTGGAACGATTTTCCGTCATCCCACGTCAAATTTGGTTTGAAAACAGACCGGTTTCGGCTATGTGCCATCTTCAGTGTTCTATTGAATACTAAATCGTTTTTCTGTTGTACGTTGTTTCTTTTATAATTCGTTTGTATACCTAACTTCCTTCCTATTACTAGACATTCATTTACAATTGGCAGAACGAATCCCAACTGATATACTAATGGACATAATTCACCAAATAAATACAGGAAACACGGAAGCAATGGAAGAAAAATACAGAAATATGAACAAAAAACTAGAGAAACTAACAGGATCAACAAACAGAAAAAGATACGAAAAACACAATTTCCACACTAGATTCATAAACCTAACTGAAGTTAGAATCAATAAAGAAGAGGCGCAATTACTAGAGAAGGGGCTAAAGCACAACATCCAGGCAAATAACAAGAAGAAGGAAATAGAACAAACTATTGTGGACACAGAAGTGGTAATAGCGATGCTACCAAACGAGGAGCAGGATCAGGCCAGATACACCTGCAAACGAATAATAGAGAAGGAAGTCAAATCTAAAAGGAGTCCAAACAAGGAAGGCAAAGCTGTTAGAAATCTTAAACAAAAACTTAAATCTAACAATATCGTAGCAACGAAAGCGGATAAAGGAAATACAACGGTACTAATCAACAAGGATGAGTACATCGAAAAAACGGAACAGTTAATAGTGGATACTAAATGCAGGAGAATCAGGAAAGATCCTACAGACGAATACCAGGCAAAGGTAAAGCAATTAATAAAAAAGGCAACCAAAATAATAAAACCAGGCATATCATATTCATTAACACTTATGAATCCATCCGCTCCATCTATGATCGCTTTACCGAAGATACATGAGCAAAACACGCCAATGAGACCCATAATTAATTATAAATCTGCTCCGAGCTATAGACTATCGAAATACTTAAAAACAATACTGAAAGATACTTTGGACCTAAAGAATAAACACACAATAGCCAACACCACGGAATTAGTTAACAAGATAGGGAGCATACAGATAACAGAAAATACTAAACTAGTCTCATTTGATATAAAAGACTTATATCCATCAATCCCAACAGCAGAGACAATAAACATTCTACATAAAACACTACTCAATAAAACAGAAGACATGGATTTTTCAATGCAACTCACAAGCACGCTAAAAGCCACATTGGAGCAAAATTACTTCAAATTCAACAATAGCATATATAGGCAAATCAACGGACTAGGAATGGGAAATCCAACATCAGCAATACTCATGGAAGTATTTATGCAAAATTTAGAAAATAAATACGTAGAGGAGTTAAAAACAAATTTTGGGGTAACATTCTATGCAAGATACGTGGACGATGTTATATGTGTAATAGAAGGAAATATAGAGGAGCAAATTCTGGATCTACTGAACAAACAACACAAAAACATAAAATTTACAATGGAAGTGGAGGAGAACGAAAGGATAAACTACCTAGACCTAACGATTAGGGCAAACAAGAGCTTAAATAGAATTGAATACGAAATATACAGAAAACCAACCGCTACAGATACAATAATTCAAAATTCATCAAACCATCCTCAACAACATAAGAACGCAGCAATTAGGCAATTAATAGCGAGACTTGAACGAATACCCCTAACACGTGAGGCCTATATGAAAGAGTTAGGAATAATATATAACATAGCGGAAAACAACGGATATAAAAAAGACCTAGTTGACAAGATTAGAAAGGATATCGAGGCATGTAAGAAACGGAACAGAGAACAGGACCAAGAAAAGAAAACCTGGGCTACCTTTACGTATATGGGAAAATCAACATACAAACTGGCAAAATTTTTTAGAAAACACAACATTAACACAGCATTTCAAACAAGAAACAACTTGGGTAGAATACTACAGAACAGAACAAACGAAACAGACTTCCTAGATAAACAAGGAGTGTACAAATTAACTTGCACATGCCAACACAGTTATATCGGACAAACTGGAAAAAAGACAAAAACAAGATTTCGCGAGCACATGAGAGACTACAACAAGAAACTGAGAGAACCAGGAATAACACCAGAATCGAATTTCGCAAACCACATATTCGACAACAAATGTACACCAGGACATATTAGAAAAACAGTTAAACTATTACATTCACAACATAAAGGACGGCGACTGAACGTATTAGAGAACATGGAAATATACAAGCAAAAAATATTTGACGGAAGAATAATAAATGAACAAATAAACACTGCTTCAGACGTAATATTTGAACCGTTAAAAAATTTTTACACAAAAGAAAACAATAGTCCAGGCAACGTAGTAGAAAATGAACAAGACAAAAGGATTACCCAGAAACGTACAATTACGGATTATTACCTACGTAGGGATAAAACAACTGATAACTAATAGAGCAGATTATAAACCAAATATTAAACACAAACATAATAGTAAGAGAAACAGGTAGCAGGTAGAGACACACAAAAGCATATAGAGGCGAGAGAAAGAGAGAGAGAGAGAATGAGCGGGAGAGAGAAATACGGAGGAGAATACAGAAGGGATCAAGGAAGGAAGTTAGGTATACAAACGAATTATAAAAGAAACAACGTACAACAGAAAAACGATTTAGTATTCAATAGAACACTGAAGATGGCACATAGCCGAAAGCGGTCTGTTTTCAAACCAAATTTGACGTGGGATGACGGAAAATCGTTCCAAATTCAAAAAAACCCCGTCGGAAGAAAAACACAAGACTCTTGTATTCTATTTGCTGACAAAAATTATGTTTCCTTGCAAAATGCATCCACCTTTATAAGTGGTAAAAGTGAACAAAAACGCTGATGAGACTGTGTAGCGGCCTGTCGAAGTCAGTAGTACTGATCCGTTCTGCTAATCTGGGCTTAAATCGTCACATCCGTGATCGTATCGGCAATCGTACTAAAATGAATTACGTGACACGTCAATCGTATAAACTGTATGGGATTACAGTACGTTCACGTATGTCATAATCCGAAAATTGCGTTTTTACGTGACGAGTTGTACGTTCACGGATGTGACGATTTGAGCGCAGATTTGATTATTCGAACACTTCACTTTTAATAAAAGTAATTTGAATTTACATTAATTCAAATATTGAACTAAAAAGCCGAAATAATAAATTTCTGACTTTTCTTAATTGTGTGCATGTTTCTGAAAACAAGTTTTAAGCCCGTAATAAAATAGTTCTCCAGTAGCTTAGGGAGTAAAAAACACTTGGCATAAAATAACGCAATAATTGAAAAAGGCATGAGTTCAGTGCTTAGCAGAGACATTTAATTTTTATTATGTTTTATATATTCAATGCCTTCTAAATATGGAAATTTGTAACTTGTCATTTTTAATCAAATGTGGTAAGTAGTTGCCTCCAATGACATCGCCATGTTAAAGTAATTAGTTAAAATGTCAAAGTAGAAGTAGTGAAGGGTATGTTTATTAGCATCTTAACCCATTACTTTGCCATTGGCATTTTTCCTGGGCATGTTTTATTTATTGATTGTTAGCATTTACTTCTGTTTTGTTATTTTAATTTTATTTATTTTTTGATTTTGATTTATTCAAACCAAACGCACAGAAAAACAAAGCAACAGCTACAAGTAAAACACAAAACTGACAAAAAAGCATTCAACCAAGGGTGAGAACAAAAACTTTGTTGGAATCAGACATCCATGTCTGTTTTATAACCATAGCTTGATTCCAAATAAGCTGATTTAAAATAGTATGGTTCTTGTTATATTTTATTGCTTTGGAGTCACATTTTAGTTGAATTTTTTTAATATTCTATGGCTGTAGTCAGAATTAATTTTAACAATATATATTGTTAAATGCAACTATGCTTAAAGTTTTATGAATAATAATAATGTCATTTTATTTATTGTAAACTAATTAAGGTTCACAATTATTTAGAATAATAATAACTTATTTGCCATAACTATGAACTTATCGGGAAACATGACATTGTTGAGGCCTTGAAAGACCGTTAGTGTAAGCCTCCATTACAAAGTTCCAATGGAGACTGGCCAAGAACTAAAGCTGAAAAGGGTACTCTTTTTTTGTAACTTCTTGAAAAATGTATTTACTTTAAATATATCTGCTAACATAGTTGAGCTGCCACTAGTTGTCGTAGAAGTTGTCGTTCCATTTTACAAAATGGTATGTTTCATGTACATTCCTTTACCTTTGCAGTACGATAGATGACAAAATTCCCTAATATTGGTACTAAATTATTGTTCATATGTTGAAAAAAAACATATGCTATGTTGTGTTAAACCAGAGCAAGGCAAAGAAAAAACTAAAAAAACGAGAAATAATTTGTTGTTTAACTGTGTTGGTGTTTAATTGCTTTGTTAATAGGTACAACTGACTGTTGTGCTCTTGTTGTTGTTTATTTTGATTGTTTGATTGTGTACATGTTAATTGTCGGCTATTTAGCCGACGAACGTCGTGGGCCATGACAAGCATCACATGCCTCTGTCTTAAACCATTATTTCAAAACAATAAAATACAGTTTTAATTTTTAATACATTTTTTTTATAAACAAATGGAACCCGCTAAGCGATTTACTTATCTGCTGTAAAACATCCAAGGCGACTTTTGGACTAATAGGCGAATATGCTCAGAACAGCCACAGCAATATTTTATTAATATAAGGTGCCCTGTACAGTATTAGTGCTTTTAAACCAATTTAAAGCTTCTTTGCGCATTTTTGTAATTTTCCTGCAAAATTTCCCAATATTAGTGGTAAAAGTAGTTTCTTAAGAGTTTTTGTTCTCTTTAAAGATTTAGAATTTTGAATTTTTTCCAATTTTGCAATTTTTTTTTTCTAAAATTTTTTAATACTTGTGATAGAAGAGTTCGTGTCGAAATTATGCATTTTCTTTTTCAATAAATTATGCACTTTATGATTTTTTTCTCGGTCGTAGAAAGTTTTGGAATATGTTCTAATAACAGACGTGCAAATTCAGTTAATTAAAATAGAAAAATAAATCCTTTATTTATAACAAGTACCGAAATTATATTTTTACCCTTTTTCGGCCCCTAAATGTACAGGTTTAAAAAAAAGTTCCAAAGAACTGTCCGCTCATACTTCTATCTTATTTTGATGGTTTTGGAATTGTATGTCTACCTTACTTAGATTCGGAGATATAAGGCTACCGATTTTACCCGTTTTTACCCCTTTTAATTCCGTTAGAATTTAAATTTTCAAAAAGCCCTTCTTAGAAAATATACAAACATATTTATACAGTAAATATATCAATGTGCATAAAAAATAGTTGTATGGAAAAAAGTACCAAGCAGAGCTACCAATTCTACCCTTTATATATTCGAATTTCAAAAAAGTACCAAAGCGCATTTGAGGGGTTCTTAAGGAGGGAAGAACACATTTAAAATTTTATTTCTATCTTTAGTATTGTAGGAGATAAGGGACTAACAAAAAGGTACCAAAATTATATTTTTACCCTTTTTCGGCCCCTAAATATAAAAATTTCAAAAAATGTACCAAACACCTGTCCGTTTATTTTTTGATGTTATTATGGTGTTTTTTGAATTTTATGTCTACCTTAGTTAGATCCGGAGATATAAGGTTACGAAAATTTACCCGTTCTTATCCGATTTTACCCCCTTAGCATTTGAATTTCCCGAAACCCCGTCTTAGTGGATCAATACATCCTGAGGGGAGTCCACATACAAAATTTCAACTTTCTAGCTTTTATGGCTTGGGCTGGGCGATGATGAATCAGTCAGTCAGTCAGTCAGTCAGTCAGTCAGTAAGTCAGTCAGTCACTTAATAACATTACTCTTTTATTTATATAGAAGATAAAATGAAAGTTAGAAAATAGTCACCCATTTATGGTTGTTTATAGCTATGGTTAGTTGGAACCATATATATGGTTATTTTTAACCAAACATGGTTATCATGAACCATATAAGTCAAAAATGACTACTGTAATACGTTATTTTTATTTCCAGGGCCCTTTTACAGGCGCCAGTATGAATTCAGCTCGTTCATTGCCTGCTTTGATTGGGAATAATCAGCTACAAAATCAATGGGTGTATTGGATGGGTCTACTAATTTCCAACTTGATTGCCACTATCTATAAATACATTTTTAGAGAAGAAGAAATCTTTGCAGAAAATCCTAAAACGAAAATGAATGAAGTATCTTGCCCTTAATTTAAGCCTCTAAATTATTATTTTTATTTGTAAATACATATTTAGTATAATTTAATCTGTAGCAATATCTAATGAAATTAAGTAAATGGTAAATTAAAATAATTTAAAAATGGTTAATAAATTAAGAAGCTAGATAAAGATAAAAATGTTGTATTATTAAATATTTTTGACAAACAAATTAAGGTGCTGCGCATATTAACTGTAGAATTTTTATAACATTTTAATTATCTTTCTGTTCTTATAGTTATTTTTTGTATTCCTTTATTTGTGTAACAAAAATATGATGATATTAAAAACAAAAAATAATTTAATATTCATGAATTTTTTGTGGCTAAGGGAAGCTACCGTTTATTTAACCCCTTTAGGTAGCCTTTGAGTTCACAATAAAAATTATTTGATAAGACTACTGTGGAAAACTTGTAGAATATTCTTGCATTTATCATAAGGCAGTGATTACTGCTATCTGCTGCTTTTTCCAGCTGCTCGAATAATGTCGAATTCTTGAATATATGAGATTTAAGTCAAGAATTAATTATCGATTTCAGTTAAAAAAAAATTTATTATTAACGCGTATTAGCCTGTCAGAAAAAATTTAGATGAGAATTATGTTGTTTGAAAAAAAAATACTAATTTTAATAATATTTGTCATTAACTTAATACAATATTTATGAATACCGCGCATTTGAAAAACTACGTAATAAAAAGTGGTTTATAAAAAAGCTAGTGAAAAATTGCAAACATCTAATAAACATTGAATCAAATACGTATGTACGAACGTTGAATCAAATACGTATGTATGTACCTAATTTGATGTACACATTGACATGCTTTCCTGGGGTAAGTACGTTAAAACAAATTTTATCTCATTAAAAATTAACAGGGATATGGCTCAGCTGTAGAGTGCATGCTTTATGTCCGAAGAGCCCAGGTTCTTATCCCAGCCATATCAAAATTTTTTTAAATATATTTTTAAGTAAATTTTAAATATATATATATTTTTCATCAAAATTCTTCCAAGTTTTAATAAAAAAATAAAAATTTGAAATAAAGTTTATTGAAAAAATTATCAGTTATTGATAAAATGTTTTATTCATTCAAATATTTTGACTTTTAATTAAAAACATTATGATATTTGAAAAAAAAAATTAATTGAATACCGGGATTTTTGTTATCAAAAACGAAATTTATTATTTTCTGTGCTAGCTGCTATACGCATTTTATTACTTCACCAAAAATCTTTTAGAAAAACTATAGACATCATACTAAATTTTCCATAAAATTAATATATATGAGATTTAAACAGTATAAAATTATTATTACCAAAATAAGTAGGATTTGCGCTAGGATGTTGTTGCTGCCGTCGCTGGTAATGGAGGTAAAGGGCTCTGATGAGAAGACTGTGATAGTCTCGAAACATCTGATGTCAGTTCAACCTTCCGTACATCGAAATTTTTCTTTGAATGCTCAATATTTACTTGCTTTAGAATTTCTTTCTTAAATAAAAAATAATTTAATCAAAAGATTAAATTGAAAACGAACTTAAGCTAGAGTAATTAAATAACTTTGAATAAAAACCATACAGTTCGATTAGAAATGCATAACTCAATTAAAAGTATAAAATTTAAAATAAGATCTCCATAATCAATAATTTTTTTATTTTTTTTACCGACTTCAAAAGAAGAGGAAGTTATCAATTCGTGTTTATTTTTTTATTTTTTTACATTTGAACTCACATAACTCTGTCATTTGTTAAGCGATTTTCAAAATTTGTTTTATTTGATAGCGTTTGCTTGCAGTTTGCCGCCATAATTTTGTTTTTGAAAATCTGTGGGGAAATTTGTTCTCCACCCCACCCTTAACTCTGTCATTTGTGGATCGATTTTCAAGTTTGCTTTTTTTTTGTTTGAAATGATTTGCAAATAAACATTTTTTCTGTTCAATTTAAATTAGTATCATTTTTTGTAAACACAGTAAAAATGTAGGTGAATTTAACCTCACAATGACTGCATGACGTAGATTATTGAAATTTGTCGTACTGATGCAGAAGTTCATCTTCTTTTATCATGTATTAATTTTCATAACAAAAACATAATTTAAAAATTTCAATTAGCGCCACTTTGCACACATTTAAACACTGCGTGCTATAGCCTGATTTAACATTAACTTAAGAAACAAACACACATACTGCTTAAGTCTTATTTTTCTTTTGGCTTTTCTGCAAAAACATCCTGGGTATTGGTAGGACCATGAGCGTATCAGTCGCGGATGGTTTTGTGTAATATACACAATGTGTACCTGAACTTGACCTTGCGCACTACACAGAAGAAATAGACAATAATTATGTTCAATAAAACTATGTTATTGAAAAAAAGTATGAATTTCAATAACATTTGTCATTAACTTAATACCATATTTCGTTGTATGTACTTCTTTCCATGACGGTTGTTTCTTTTCTTTTCATATATAGCTACTTAAAACAAGTTTTATCTCACAAAAAAATAACTGGAACATGGCTCGGCTGTAGAGAGCATGATTTACATCCGGGAAGCCCGGGTTCGTATCTCAGGAATGTCGACATTTTTTTAAATTTATATTTTTCTTTGGAAATAATTTTGTTATCCATATAGAGGAATTCCTTAATAACGACTTTTGATTAACTTTATTACATATAATCGTTAGTTTTGAATTTGAAAATTTATGGGCATTTATTTAACAAACGCTCCCACTATGCATGCGTTTTGATGGTGTCAATATCGACCCCTTAGCGCCAAATGATCGTAAGCGACATTTTGTAAGAAACAAATTTTTTTATTGAAAACAAAATTTTATGGGCCTACCAAAGCTTAAAATCATAAAAATGTCAAAATTGCTGATAAATTTTGAAATACAGGCTGTAAAATTTTATCGTAAGCAACATTTTATGAATATAAATCATGTTTAAATATAATAAGAAACCCTTCTCCTAAAAATTTTAGTTTTTGTCGCTTACGATCATTTGGCGCTAAGGGGTCGACATGTTCGTAGAAAATTTTGTTTAACTTAATGCCGAATCTCGCATGTTTTGCTTATGACGAAAGACATTATAGTGGAGTATACTTGCTGCACTTGTTCAATATAAATCATACGTTCAAATGCTTCCACCAAAATGCAATTCCAGTCAGCGCACTTACGAGTATTTCAGGTAAAAACCTGAGCAAAATTATTTGATGTATTATTTGATGTATTATAGGTAAAAACCTGGACAAAATTATTTGATGTATTATTTTTCTTTTAATTCTTTTATTTTTTTAACAAAAGGCAAATACCTTGTTCCTATCACTTACAGATTTTTTATGGACATGACTAATATTTCCACTACGTACATTAGGATATTTCACCGTAACTAGAGAACGATAAGCCGTATTTCAATTAGAAATTGACACAGCTACCTTCAAACTTTCTTAATATAGTTTTTTTGATTTGACCAACGTTCTCGGAGTTATTTAGAAATTATTATCCAATAATGAATTATTTACGAGTTAAAACAAAAATAATTTTGCATGAAGAAGAACTTTTTTCGATACCAATTTGTGAATAACTTCGAAAGCGTTCGTCAAATTAAAAAAAATTATATATTTGAAGGAAATTTTGTCATGCATCTTACGGTGTTACATTGATCGGAATCGGACATAGCGTTCTCGAGTTAGAGTGAAATATATTGATGTACTTATTGGAAATATTAGACATGCCTATTAGGGCTATAACTAAATTTTTGGCATAGTACCACCGAGTGGCCAATAATGTTTTAGTAATGAAAACACCTATCTACCGTCGTTTTGCTAAAAAAAAACATCACGCAGGGAAGCAAATTTCTAAAACCTTCCAACGAATTTTGAACCGCGATGAATTGTAAACCGTAGGAAAATTTTTAAATCTAAAGCAGTGGATAAATTCCAAAATAGTATTTAAATGATACGTATAGGAATATATACAAATATCAGGTGTATATTTTTTAAAAATTCCGAGAGATAAAAATGGTTGTTTTCAAACTTCAACCCGATCCCTGCGTGAACTTTTTTAACGATCCGAAAAAATCATCATATATTTTATTAATAACTTTTAATGTTCTACACGACTATTCTATGCCGTTTTTGATACTCGCAAAAAGAGTGTGGGGTGCATTGGGAGAAGTTTTTTTTATCGGCTTCTACTGGCCAATCTCAAAATTTTATGTTCACAACAAAAGCGTTCACATGTCTAAAATTTCAATAAAAAAAACAGGTCTCAAAGAAATTCTTTTAATAGTGATCACAAAAGTTGATAATAAGGAATGAACTAAATTGAAATTACTTTAGTGGATAGTACTAACCCTGCACTCCATGCCCGAGAAGTTTTCCTCCTGTTGTTTACCACATGAAGACATTTTGGCACAGAAACTATCCCAGTAAAAAAGTTGCTTCCAATAAAGCAGGTTTCTACTGTTATGGAATAAAAGTAGCGCTGACAAACCTGCTGATATCGCTGCTGATTTTTGTATGGCGAATTCCTGGATTGGATTACTACATTTTTGCTCACAAAAGCACTTTTGAAGCGCTGAAATCATCAACATTTTCAGCACTAGAACTGAAAATATATTAAAAAAATGGTTCGATGTGGATTGGCGTCTTTATCGCCATTTTGAATTTTCTAATTTCGTTTCTTTATTTATTTTTATTAATTTCATATTTTACTCAATGTTTGTTATCTTAACTTCAAATAGTATCGAACTAAGAACCTTCAGGTTTGAAGTTCAACGTTCCAATCCCTCGACCAAAAACACAGTTGCAAAACGGCACCAAGAAACTCAAATAAACTTACTCTTCATTCTTGCTTAAAAACCTGCTTTGGATCAGCACTATAAAATCAGCTTTTTTGTATAGCTTGTGTACGAAGCTTTTGTATAAGTAAAAAGCAAATACTTTTCTCACTTCAAATCCTGCATTGTTGTGGCGCTCATATTTTAGAGCAAATTATAAAGCGCTTTATTTCTTTAGTGCTTCAAAAAACATGAAAATTTTTTACTGGGATGTTAGTAAAAACGAGAACGACGAGAACAAAAACATGTACTTAGCACAATGACTGGGTTTCAACTGACTCGTTTAGGCCAGGCGTTGGACTGACGAAAGCGTAGGTACACAGAAAAAATTAAATTTCATTTTCAGTAAAGACATTCATTGAATTAGTAAATATTTTGTAAAGATACGGGCCTACAAATAAATTTGCAAATACAGACAAAAATGTCTCAACAAATTCACTGAAAAATCCGGGATTTTTCAGTAAACAAATTATCCAAATCTATACAACAATTTTTCTAAAAATATTTACAAATTCCAAAAAAAAAATTAACTTAATCAAACAAAAATATTTACTGGATGTTTTGTACTATATCAAGCAAAGTTTTTGTTTGAGTCAGTAAAAACTTTATTTTGAAAATATTTTTAAGTTTTATATAATCACATAAACTTTGTTAAATGTGTTCAACTCTGTATGTTTATCTAAAAGCAGTAACAAAATTAATGAGAATTAACCCAACAACATTTAAAAATTGATTCACTCAGAAATCTTCAGTAAACAATTTTTGTTGTTGTTGTTATTTGTGTGTGTGTCGTCATAAAGGTCGTTTTTTACGATACAGAAAACTGTTTTTTATTGTTTTTGGTGTTTAAGTCCTAAATAAAAGAAAAACAAAAACTTCACTGATTCAGTAAAGAACATTTACTGAAAATAAAATTTTATTTTAGGCATCGCGTTTGTAAATTTTTTGGTGTAGCGACATTCTAATAAGCCGGTTATCACAGATTAACAATAAAGCATTTTGGGCGCTATAATGTTAACTCTGCGATTTTTAATTTTGTCAAACTCACTGTGAACGTGAGCTTTCCTTATTGTGATTAAATTTTCTCTACACTCACGTGAGCATGCAACTATAACAGAAAAACATGCATAAGCGTACATAATTAACTTTTTTTGTGACAGCATACATAATGGTGATTAACAACTAATACAAAGCCTAAAGTTTGCTAGAATCAACCAAAATAGTGAAAAAGAGCTGTTAGCGTTTGAAAATATTTTATTTGCAGTTTTTTCAACGTTATTCTTTCATATTCCGGAAAATAAAGTAACTGAATCTGTAAAATCACAAACAATCATAAATTTAACATTAATTTATGACCGCATTAGTGCCTGAATTGTAACACTAGTTGCAATCGTAAATTTATTTTATCTGTCTTATACAGTCAGCATCTGATTATAACTTTTGTAAATAACACTTGATATTTCCTTGCTACTGCACTATTTAATTTGTTAGTATCTTGTTTATAAAAACAGCATATTTGTATTAAAACTACTTTGCATATCAAAAATGCATACACGATTATTTTTTACCTCGCTTATTACCAGGGAAACCGCAATTATGCAATTTCATGTTTTTTGCTGTGCGATGTATGTAGACACAAATAAGATATTTATACGTTTCGGAACTTTTTTAGAATTTTGGCATCGATTTGTTAGTGCATATTTTTGCATATTTCACACTATACAGCATATTTTTGAATATTTCGCACTTAGTCCCATATTTTGGGAATTTTTTTATTTTTATGACATATTTTGCAATTTTTCTGTATATTTCAACTTTTTTTTAAACGTTTTTATGCGTATTTACAAAAAAACCAAAAAAATCTCTTTTGTGATCGAAAAATTGTAAAATTTGTCTACACATAGAAAATTTTTCCTAAATCCTTAAAAATTTTTTTGAAAAGAATATAATGTCCATAAATAAATGTAAATAAAGGCAGAGTAAAGATTGTTTGCAAGGCCGGTCTTTGGGCGGGCTTAAGGGTTTCCTCTTCTGGCTATGTGGAATAGTGGCTTCGCAGAGTTTATACTTTAGACTGGGCAGAAAATCTTTACTCTGCGAAGGCACTATTCGACGTATCCATTGGCAATATTTCCATTTCAATAAGGAAATAAAGTTTATAGATGTTATTTTTTTGCATATTATTGCATTCCACAAATATATGTATGTGTATAATTCGTGGTGACAGAAATGAGTATTATATAAATCATTAACGAAATGATAAAGTTTTAATACACTCAAAGAGTTTCGCTTCACAAATCCAATGAACCAATTTCGTTAGATTTTCTTCACAAATCTAATGAAATATATCACAATTCTAATGAGTATTCACGAATATTGTGAAAGAATTTCATTGGAATTGCTTCATTTACTTTCATAGTTTCGTTATAAAATTTCATTGGATTTATGGCAACAACATATTGTCATATTATGGAAACTTCTTTAAGTTTAGACAAAATAATTTAACCGATACTTGAAATTCTTGAAATATATGCTATAAAAAATTAAAAAAAATGTAAATTTTATATCCTTGAATGTCATAATTTCAATGAAATGTATTTCATTGTTTTGATGAAAAATTTCATTGCATTTATGAAATATATAAATCACATACATATCTTCTTTTTTAAAAACATACCCTTATTTATTTCAACAGTTGGCAACCAAAAGCGA
Source organism: Panzeria rudis (assembly GCA_956483635.1). NCBI lineage: Eukaryota > Metazoa > Arthropoda > Insecta > Diptera > Tachinidae > Panzeria > Panzeria rudis. The sequence goes on along the minus strand of OY101448.1, from coordinate 155,883,010 downwards.
ACAACAAAAATAGTTTTATATATTTTTTGTTGTTGTACTCTTTCTTACTATTCCACATTTGTAGACACATTGTTTTGACAGTGCTGTTGGCTGAAGTGGTTAAGACGTTCCCTATGAAGCAAATGATGACAATCAACAGTCTGAGTTCGATACTGTGGGTGGTCATCCACATTAAAAATTTTTCTTATATGCATTGGCGTATATCGAGTTTGTATATAGAGATAATGGGGCTGCTAAGTTATGTAATAATTTCAATAAAATAATAATAGAATATTATTAAAATAATGCCTGAATTTCATTACTTAAGGAATAATTTCATTAAAATTATGAAACCTTTTCATTAAAGCTATGAAATAATTTTACCAATACAATATGTTCATTAGCTTAATGAAATTATTACATTGGAGCAATGAAATTATTTCATATATTTAATGAAATTTTCATTAAAATAATTTTAACGAAACTTGTTTCATTAATCCAACGAAGCGTGTACGTTGGTTGAGTTTTAATGCAATTTTTCATTTGATTAATGTCAAAATTCATTGAATTTATGAACAAAACTCTTTTAGTGTAGGATATTTTTCAAAGTTTTAAGAGCATTTTTTTAGTTTTAGTGCATATTTAATAAGCATAAAACACATTTTCAGGGCATATTTTCGGTTTCCCTGCTTACTATAATTTACGTTACCATTTATAAGAAACGGTGTAGAAATTGTTATAAAAGTTAGTTAGTTTTTTCCCTAATATAATATGGTAATTTCTTTCACCTTTTTATTATTAATATTTTTTATAAAAATCTTCAAGCTTAAGGTCCAATTATAAATCAACACTAATATTTTTACTATGTATATATTGAACCTTAAGTTTGCAGATTTTTTCTAAAAATATTTTTTCCTATATTTGTATGCATATAGGCGAAATCTCTATGCATTCCAAGTCTTATTAACTTTTATCTGTTCAATGTTATGTTACATTGAAGAAAAACTAAAACAAATGTTAAAACAAAGACTAGATTTCTCATGAACGAAGGCATATTAATTAGTTTCAGTATTATAACTTTGTTTTTTTATTATTATGGTGCAATAATAAAAATAGCTTGTTCAAACCTATAATTATAACTTGAAATACCTGCAGTTTTGTACTTTTTTCTTTTACTTAAATCCATCATACATTATTATAAAGCAAATTCTATTATTATAATTAAATGCGACAAGCAATTACATTTTAACTAATCGCGTCATGAAGTTGTATTTTTTTAATAGTGCACAGAAAGGTATTGAAAAAATAACAATAGCAATATGCAAATTATTTCTTAAAAATAATCAAAATTAATATATGGCTATCGGCTAGAATTTTTCATTTGCCTAAAATTCTTCAAAATTATAATTATTAATACTTGCTTAAAACTGCAGAAATTTATCACTGTGTTATAACAGTTTTAAATATATATTTCAATTCTTTACCTACAGACTACATATAAACTCTTGTAAAAAGCTCTTCTTAAATAACTACAATCTGCTATACACTGAAAGAATTTCGCTTCATGCAATATACAATGGAAAAATTTCGATTGATTTTTTTCACAAATCTTATGAAATATTTCACATTTCTAATGAATTGTAGCGGCCATAGTTACGCATATGGTGTGAAAATTGCAAGTATATACCAATTACCATTGTCAAGATTGTGATAGACACAGATACAAACGGAAAGACGGTCGAACGGAAGGACAGCGTAGCGTAAGCAATATGGTTCATCTTCACCTTTTGTGTATGGAACCTTAAAAGAGAAGAAACGAAAGGGAAATCAATCTCCAGTTTGTATACATATTTCATAAAGAAAAAATTAGTTTCTTTTGCTTTAATGGTTATTGGCGTTATGTGTTGATACTAATTAATATAAATAATTAAAAATTTAATGATATCAAATAAATTATTTAATTGGAAATACGATTTCTTTTTTCAATTAAATCGTTAAAATACGTTTTGATTTCAACTTAGCGAGGTTCTATTTCATTAGGATTTATTTCCTTGAGCGTTATTTGAGGTTGCTCGAATAAACTTAAGCTAAAATCAGCCAAAACACACATATTGGATAATTGTCCATTGCTTTTGGGTCTTTCTACATTATTAATGACACTTCATTATGAATGATCACACAACTTTCTGTAATTTCAGAAGCGGATTCGTTGAGCAAAGATTTTTTGCCGGGCTTTGAGTATGTAGAAAAGCAGCTTCACTGGAGAAATATCATCTGCATAACTATTCTTTGGCGTGATCTAAAGCTTAACCCCTCTGAGTACACTCTAAGACAATACTTCAAATTTACGATCATATATTGTCTAAAATTTGTGTTGAAAATTTTTCCTTGTCTAAAATTACATCGATTTTGTAGTTATTTTATTAAAGAAAAAACCTTTCAAATTAAACATATTTAGTCCAAGTGGGAAAAATGTAACATAAAGTATAATACGGCTATGGCTGAATGGTAGATACGTCAGACTATCAGTAGTCAGGTCGGGGTTCAACCCTGCACGCAGCCAATCGCTTTTTAGTAAAAACATTTTGTTCAAAAATAATGAGTGTGTAATTTTAGGTCGATAATAATCTGTAAAGTGTTGCCGACTATTATCGACCTAATTTTCAACAAATGTGTTTTAGAGTGTACGATGAATGAAGGCTTCATCTTTTAATATCATATATCATTTATTCAAAGTCAACAATAATTTATATATATTTTTCGGATTGGGTATATATTTGTATCTGTATGGATTGGGTATAATTTTGTATCTCCTAAGCAATTTTAGAGGGAAGAGAACCTGTAACAAGGCTACACTCTAAAATAATACTTCAAATTTACGATCATATATTGTCTAAATTTGTGTTCAAAATTTCTCCTTGTCTAAAATTACATCGATTTTATAGTTATTTTATTAAAGAAAAAACCTTTCAAATTAAACATATTTAGTCCAAGTGGAAAAAATTTAACATAAAGTATAATACGGCTGTGGCTGAATGGTAGATACATCAGACTATCAGTCAGGATGTCGCGGTTCAAACCTGCACGCATCAATCGCTTTTTTTAGTAAAATCATTTTGTTCAAAAATAATGCGTGTGTAATTTTAGGTCGATAATAATCTGTAAAGTGCTGCCGACTATTATCGACCTAATTTTCAACAAAAGTGTTTTAGAGTGTGGCCACATGACTGGTTCCCAAGGACTAGCAAGCGGTACAAGTTCTGGAACTTTTGGTACAAAATTTTTCGCGGGTCACTAAGTGGCAAGAATCAAAACATTTATGATACCATTGATAAACTTATGTTGTAAATAGTTTCTAATCGTTTTTATTGCATTTTTAATTTGAAATTATCAACTATTATCAACTAAAGCAACTCAGTTTTGCTTTGTTTTTACATAATTATTTCTAAATTACTTTGCCAAATCATTAATAGGCTTCAGCCATACTTTTGAAAAGTTTCAAACCTCTTATCTTATGCACAGACTTTTAAAAACCGTTTGACTATTTACAAATAATAATTTTTGAAAATCACATAAGAATAATATGAGCGTAGTAGGCTTAGAAACTTATACAAACCCCAACAAACAATTTATATTCAATATTAATAATAATCTTTTTAAATTAAGCCTCTTTAGTACTACTGTAAGCGTGTCTTAGTATAAATAAAAATCTGTGAAAAAAGTCTTGATAACCTTTGAAAAAAAAATAACAACAATTATCAATTCTGGTTCAGATTTCTCAGAGTATGAATGTTTGTGCATTTGAGTGTCTTTCAGCATTTTAACTTAATACATGTAAGTACGAATCTGGTCCATGTTATTTAATCACTCAATTTAATTTTCTTCAACAATTTAATAGTCTATTTAAACAAGTTTATTATTGAATGGTATTCTCAGTTTCTTGTAAACCTCAGAACGTCCAAGATTTATATAAACTTTTTAATTTAAACGCCTTTATTGGTTTTATTTTCAAGAGAGAGCAGCAACTTTCAAATATAATCAAAAGAATTTAGTGAAAAATAAATGTTTATTAGTTAAAGAAAATACAATAATAAATAACAAGTAATTATAACAAATAAGATATTACAAATATGCAGCGTCAAATATCTTTTGATAAGGTTTGTAATAATATAATAGTTTTCAAACTCGTTACGCAAAATTTTTATGTACATAATTACATAATACAAGTTTACAAATCGTTTAAGTGAAACCTTAATTCCTTTGTGTGTTTATACTTCAAAAGTAATAGCAAGAAAATGAAAATAGTGTAATATACTATAGTTTTAGTGAATAACTTGACTGCACAGTGGAATTTTGACAGAAAATATATCCCTTAAATATATAATTGCTAAATAACGAAACGGATTAATTTAAGGTTTGAAATGCTGATCAGTAATGCCGTTTGGTTACATTTGAAGGCCCAACGTAACATGTATAACTTTGTTATATCTGATAAAATTTCCGTAACTTTTGGTACATGGCAAAGAACGAAGTAATATTTTTTTAAAAAGTACGTGATTCATTAATTAAGACAAGAACTGCCCGTTCGCTTTGAATAGGATAACAGTCATTCATTTGTATACGCCATTAAATGAACATTGTTGTCACATTTAATACGAAAAAATAGTTAACAATGAAGAAGAAAAAGAAAACTAAAAAGAATTTATTACATTTAGTATTTGAGATATTCTCTCAATTTGAATTAAAATAGAGATTTCTTTGTTGTGCATTACGGCATTCGTGGAGTGAACGCCTTCCACTTGTGCACAAAGTAAACGAGATAGTGAAGTGTTCATCCAAGAAGAAATTTTGAGCACTTCTTCGAACACATTGTAAGCTGACAGTAGGCAACTTGGATACAATTTCACTTACTTTGTGAGCAGCTAGAAGACGTCCTGAACACTTCATCAAACACATTGTAAGTTAGCAGTAGGCAGGTCAAATACAATATCGCTTACTTTGTGAGCAGGTAAAAGACGCCTTGATACAAAAGTTGAAAGAAATTTATTCTTGTGAATTCCATACACTACCGTCGTACACTTTGTAAGCTAGCATTCATTGAACACAAAGTGTGACAAACATCATTAAAGAGATGCAATCTGGTAGGCAGTGTTCGCCGTTGCGAATGTCTATATAGATTCATATCGAATATAAATTGTTTGTTGGGCTTTGTATAAGTTTCTAAGCCTACAACGCTTATTTTATTCTCTTTTGATTTTCAAAAAAAACATTTGTAAATTCTGAAATGGTTGTCGAAAGTCTGTGCATAAGAGGTTTGAAGCTTTTCAAAAGTATTATTGAGGTCTACTGGTAATTTGGCTAAGCACTCATGAAATGCATATACACATTTATTAACCCTCAAGAAATAAATCTTTATTTGAAAACTGAAAATGTCATCTATTTTTATTCTAAGTTATGGTTTCGTTCAATAAATTAATTTGTTGTCTTGTTATTCTGGTATGTGATGTAAATCGATCGATTTCAAATCAATTCTACTAAAGAAGTTATTGATGTTTTTTTTTATTCTTTTCGACGCTTAGAATACTTTATTCGAACTTAGATTCGATTTCACTGTATCGTGCGATTTACAGAGCACCTTTTTGGTGAAATCGTCCAAGATTTATATAAACTTTTTAATTTAAACTCCTTTATTGGTTTTATTTTCAAGAGAGAGCAGCAACTTTCAAATATAATCAAAAGAATTTAGTGAAAAATAAATGTTTATTAGTTAAAGAAAATACAATAATAAATAACAAGTAATTATAACAAATAAGATATTACAAATATGCAGCGTCAAATATCTTTTGATAAGGTTTGTAATAATATAATAGTTTTCAAACTCGTTACGCAAAATTTTTATGTACATAATTACATAATACAAGTTTACAAATCGTTTAAGTGAAACCTTAATTCCTTTGTGTGTTTATACTTCAAAAGTAATAGCAAGAAAATGAAAATAGTGTAATATACTATAGTTTTAGTGAATAACTTGACTGCACAGTGGAATTTTGACAGAAAATATATCCCTTAAATATATAATTGCTAAATAACGAAACGGATTAATTTAAGGTTTGAAATGCTGATCAGTAATGCCGTTTGGTTACATTTGAAGGCCCAACGTAACATGTATAATTTTGTTATATCTGATCAAATTTCCGTAACTTTTGGTACATGGCAAAGAACGAAGTAATATTTTTTTAAAAAGTACGTGATTCATTAATTAAGACAAGAACTGCCCGTTCGCTTTGAATAGGATAACAGTCATTCATTTGCATACGCCATTAAATGAACATTGTTGTCACATTTAATACGAAAAAATAGTTAACAATGAAGAAGAAAAAGAAAACTAAAAAGCATTTATTACATTTAGTATTTTAGATATTCTCTCAATTTGAATTAAAATAAAGATTTCTTTGTTGTGCATTACGGCATTCGTGGAGTGAACGCCTTCCCCTTGTGCACAAAGTAAACGAGATAGTGAAGTGTTCATCCAAGAAGAAATTTTGAGCACTTCTTCGAACACATTGTAAGCTGACAGTAGGCAACTTGGATACAATTTCACTTACTTTGTGAGCAGCTAGAAGACGTCCTGAACACTTCATCAAACACATTGTAAGTTAGCAGTAGGCAGGTCAAATACAATATCGCTTACTTTGTGAGCAGGTAAAAGACGCCTTGATACAAAAGTTGAAAGAAATTTATTCTTGTGAATTCCATACACTACCGTCGTACACTTTGTAAGCTAGCATTCATTGAACACAAAGTGTGACAAACATCATTAAAGAGATGCAATCTGGTAGGCAGTGTTCGCCGTTGCGAATGTCTATATAGATTCATATCGAATATAAATTGTTTGTTGGGCTTTGTATAAGTTTCTAAGCCTACAACGCTTATTTTATTCTCTTGTGATTTAAAAAAAAAAAAACATTTGTAAATTCTGAAATGGTTGTCGAAAGTCTGTGCATAAGAGGTTTGAAGCTTTTCAAAAGTATTATTGAGGTCTACTGGTAATTTGGCTAAGCACTCATGAAATGCATATACACATTTATTAACCCTCAAGAAATAAATCTTTATTTGAAAACTGAAAATGTCATCTATTTTTATTCTAAGTTATGGTTTCGTTCAATAAATTAATTTGTTGTCTTGTTATTCTGGTATGTGATGTAAATCGATCGATTTCAAATCAATTCTACTAAAGAAGTTATTGATGTTTTTTTTTATTCTTTTCGACGCTTAGAATACTTTATTCGAACTTAAATTCGATTTCACTGTATCGTGCGATTTACAGAGCACCTTTTTGGTGAAATCGCGTGAATTCAAATCGATCGATTTCCATCACATACTGGATTACCGCTGAAAAATGTAATAAATATATTTATTTTCTATAAATCACACACATTTACTATTTATTCAAGAAAAATTTCAAAATGTAACTTTTGACGAAAAACGTAATTTTTTTGAAAGAAAGGCATAACTTTATTTATTCTACCCGTGGCAACGCTAATGCTGACAGAAAAACGGTTAAGTTTTGAGAATTTTGTATGCCGTTCATAAAACGAAAGCTACTACTTGGAAACTAAACAAAAACTAGTACTTCCAAACCAAGTTTCGAAACGTTATTCCAAGATACATTATTTTTGTTCGCGATATCTGACTTGGTAGCTCCGTTTTTTTTACATAAATCTGCATCATCTCTTTGAAGCGATGAAAATTTTGGATCATCCAATTGTTTTATTCCTAAATTGGAATATTGCCCTAAATTTAGGAAATTTTTTCATTATGAAAAATTATCCCAATTTTAAGTACATGAAATTTGACCCAAAAGTAACTTTTGGTACAAAGTGAAAGAAAGAAAAATAGGCTGTACGAATAATCATCTTAGGAGCAATTCCCTGAATCACTTAAATTTTTGGCTTAACCTTGAACAAAGACAACAAATTTCAGCTTTGGATGTCTCGAATAGCGCCTCGGCTGAATAGAGGTGTGCTGTATAGCAGTCCTTCATCCGGGCTTACGAGGTTTGTCTTATATGTATGTTGAATAACGGATTAGCTGTATAATGGTTTTTTGATTAGCCGATCTTGCCTTTACTCATAGAAGCTGCTTTTCTATATACTCAATGGAGAAGATCGTTATTCAACAAAGTCCCTATTCGACATACCTGGAAGAGAAAGCGCGGCAGAAGCCCGGCTAGACTGAGAATGTCTACTCATCAAAGCCCCTGGTCGACGTATCCAGAGAACAAAGATAAGAAAAATTAACAATCGACAAAAATGCTAGTTATGTCAAGAAACTTAAACGCATTAAACAAAAGCCTAATATGTAAAAAAAAAATGTTTTCATTAGAATGAGCATTTTTCAGTAAAAAATAGTTATTATTTTGTGGGGTGCTTGTTCATTTTTGTTTTTTGAAGGTATTTTTCATTTTAGAAAAAGCCAAAAATCGCCCCAAATCAAGGTCCTTAAAGCCTGGGTCCTTATTTTGTAGCGTTAGCTTAATATAAAAACGTCATACACGCAAAGAAAAAACATGGTTGAGGCAGCCATAATCGAAGAGCAACATACTATGATTGAATATATGGTTGAAAAATCTGTTTTACATATAATATGATTTAAAAAAACTATATATATGATTCAAAACAACCATATATATGGTTCAAATTACAATATATGGTTTGAAATAACCATATGTATGGTTCAAGACAACCATATATATGGTTCAAAATTACAACATATGGTTTGAAATAGCTTTAAGATAACCATATATATGGTTCAAAATAACAATATATGGTTTGAAGTAACCATATATATGGTATTAAATTTTTTTTTAACTGCTGAGTGTGTGTGAAATTGAAATATAGCAGCTTTTCTGTCAATTTTTATATTTCAGATGCTTGAGATATTTTATCCGAACTAAGCTACGAATGCATTATATTGTCTGATCAAAAGAACATTGTTTTTTGCTTTCAAATGATTTTCACAACATGGCCGAATATTAATTGCAAGCATTTATCAGTTTTTGCTATTTGTAATTTATTTTTTTACTATTTTTTTATTTAATTTTTTTTCAAACCATGCGACACACAAAAAACCAACAGCTTTCAAGTAAAACAAAAAACTGACAAACAAAGCATTCAACTAAGGAATAGAACCAAATCGTTTTTGAAAGCAGAGAGCCATGTCTATTTTGTAACCAAAGCTTGATTACAAGTAAACTCTTTGAAAATAGTATGGACAAGAACCATAGTTTATGGTTATAGAACCATACTCTTTTTGAATTTTTAAATATATACCATGAATGTAGTTAGAATTTTTTTAATAATAATATTGTTAAATTCAATCATGTTGCTATATGAGTTCTAATAATGTTATGATTAAATGTAAGCATGAGTTTTTTGTAGTAAACTAAACAAGGTTTACAATTTTTTTAAAACAATAATAACTTATTTGCTACAACCATAAGCTATATCGAGAAACATGACATTGTTAACGCAACCATGCCACAACTATATCTATTCTTTGCGTGTAGCTCATTATTTTTTTAAATCGATCTTATTTGCATATTTCTAAAGATGAACTTCTTTCTATTCCATCGAAATATGCTAAAAACACGATATGAAAAAAAAAAATAATGAGTTACGGCTTTTCTATATTAACGTAACGATATACAAGAAAAAATTAAGTGAAATAATAAAATATATAATTTCGTTTAGGCACTTATTACTCTTGTTCTACCATTTATTTTTTCCTCACAATAATTCATTCAAGGTTTACATTTCTTGTCGTTACCTTACATGAATCATTATGGCCAGAATAGTTTCATTAGTTCTGTAGTAAAATGAAAATCATTAGTAGAAGAAAATATGCTGTCGCGAACATATTTTTAATTACTTCCGGTCAATTAGTTGAAATCGCTATGAGAGTAGTGTTATCAAAGAGAGAGCAGTTATCAAAAAACCTCATAATGTCTGCTTTTCCTTCTTCTCTTCCTACGTGTGTGTGTGTGTGTGTTTGAGTGATCAAGAGGGATCGAGCGTAGCACTACATATTTTTATTTAAATAATCTGCAAAAAATCTAAAAATAATCAAAATTTTATAGGTAAAAATGTATGATGAAATATTTATGTGCATGTACAAAAATCATTATCATAATAAACTCATGAGTCTACCTCAAATCTTATAACTTTTTTAGTCTAATTTCTAATTTTGGCACTCCGTTTTCAACAGGCTAAGATGATGCAATCCGAACTTTTGATTTCAACATTTAAATTTTTATTTTTAAAAATAATTTTAAAATTAATTTTGATTAAATTATATAAAAAATATTTTTATTTGCCTTAAGGTTAATTTAATTAAGCTTTTAATAATATATAAAAATTCAAGATCATACAAATTTTATTGACTGTGTAGACATTAGAGAAGTCAAACGGGACAAGGTTTTCTAAATCCCAGATATCTCAAGATTTTGAGATTTATCGGGATTCGGGACTTCTCTTTTTATTAATAAATACTTTCATTATGCGTATTCATAATATAAACTATAAAAAGCTAACAAAGAAAAGCCCATTCATTGAATTTGAATTATATTTAATATATCGACGTCGCACACTGGGGAAAAAAGCCAATCTCGCAACGGAAAAATCATATCTTCCAAATGAATAGTCTGATCCACAAAAACTGTATGTATGAATTATGTGGAAGAATGTAGGCTACAAGGTGTGTTAAAAGTTAGGTAGCTATTTTGAACACAGTGGGCGCTGTAGGTTGTTACACAAGAACAATTTTAACGACAGAAATCTTTAGTCATCGGAAAGCTTATATCTTCGAAAATAATAGTCTGATCCACAGAAAATGTATGCCTGGAAAGGCTGTAGGCTATCTGTAAATAAATTAGCTATTTTTAACATAGTTTACCAATAAAATGCTTAAGTCTTCGGAAAACCCATATCTTCCAAACTAAGAGTCTGATCTGCAGAAATGTATAGATAAGTTTTAGGCAAAGATGTATGCTATAAATATTGTAAAAATTAGACAGCTGTTTTTTAACACTGTGGTCGCTATATGTTGTTATATAAGACCAATTTCACCGATAAAATTCTTTAGTCGTCGGACAGCTTATACTCGTACCTTCCAAATTAATAGTCTTATCGACAAAAAATGTAGGAATGAATTATAGGAGGGATGTAGGCTTTGAGTTCCATACGAAATTAGTCACCTGTGTTAATACAGAGGGCGCTATGTGTTGTTGTATAAGAAGAATTTTAGCCATATCTTTCAAACTAATAGTTTGATCCACAAAAATGTATTGATATATTGTAGGCAAGTATGTAGGCTATAACTGCTGTAAAAATTAGAACGCTATTTTTAGCACTGTGGATGCTATATTTTGTTATATAAGACCAGTGTCACCGACAAAACTCTTTAGTCGTCGGAAAGCTTATATCTCACAAAGTAATAGTCTGATCAACAAAAAACGTAAGCCTGGAAAGGCTTTAAGCTATAAGGTCTGTAAATAAATTAGCTATTTTTTGCACAGTGATCGCAATATATTGCCATATACGAGCAATTTTAAAAATTCAAAGTGCACTCAAATTTCGAAATGCATTAAAAATTTATTTTAAAAGTGAACACGACTACTCCATTGGCATTTTAATTCAATAACAAGTGGTTACGGAAGCAAATTACAACAAAGTCATATAGAAGTACAAGCAAGTAGACAAATTTTAAAAAGTTGTATATTTAGAAAAACTGATGTAAAAATCGCATACGCAAGTCTTCGCATCTACTTTTTGGAAGAATATTACTCTTTAATATCTATATTAATATAACATAAAATTTTCAGGTACTCTCGGATATACTTTTTTTGCATCTCTACAAAGATTTAGAAAAGTTAAAAATTTTTTTTCTGTATTTACGCTGGGAAACCTTAACTGAAATAGCAAATATATATAGTAAAACCGTTTAAAATAGCTGATATAATACTTTATTAAAAAAAAGTTACTTTGTCCGAAAACATCGATCATTAGCGATTCAATACGCCACCAAATTTGGTATAAAAATCAATAAAGAATTCCAACCCAATTTTTTAAAGGGCCATATTTTCCGAACCAGGTAGCATAGTGATAAATAAATTTGATTTTTCAATAAACTGATTTGTCCGCTTTGAAGCTGCGTTTAAATTTTTTCAAATTCGAATTTTATTTTTTTTAATTTTACGCCTTGGCCTTTTTTTCCTCTGTGCGGCTTTGCGTAAAAAGAGCCAATCTGCTATTTATAATCATATTTCTAAAATTTGCATAGATCATACTTGAAAAAAAGAAGTTTATGTCTATAGATAGAATGGTTCTGGCCATTCGAGAAATACAGTTGTCTGTCTATTACAGTAGCTCCATTATAATCTAAACGTTCGGCATGTTGTGGTATCACTTTGAGAGAGTCTGCTTCGGTGTACCTGCTACAGGTTCAAAAGACCACTATTATTCCATATGAATACTACTGTTGTGAGTGCCTTTTTGACTATTCTATAATGAAATAATATTTCAACATGTGCATTTAGAATTATTTTAAAAGTTCTCTGATAAAAATCTTATCAAGTTTAAGTTATTTGTAAAACAGATTGACATCTTAAAATGCAAATTCGATTTTAGAACATTTTATCTTTTATTGTATAATTTATATGTTAACATGTTGTAAATGACTATTTTAATGGCATAGCCTTATTTGCATATGTACATCTAATAGCTAATCAAAATAATCTTTATTGACAGCTGTCAAAACATACAAAATAGCATATAATCCTACGATTTAATTGAGCCATTATTTAAGTTGATCACAAGTTGACATCGTGATCGTAATTAAGTGAAAAGAGTTAACAAACTCATTACAAGTATTTTCTATCAGTTTCTTGTCGTGATCACGTGCTAGACAATTTTATTTAAATGCAATACCAGAAGCTAAATTATTGTTTGGTGGAAAACATGGCAAATTAATAAAGAATTTACATGCATTTTAAATAATTACATTGTTGTAAATAGTAATTTAATTTAATTTTATTTAATTGTTGTTTGTTTTTGTATAATAAATTTAATGCATTAGGAAGAAGGTATACTTATTTGTAAATGATTTATGCTAAAGTGTAGCAAGTCAAAAATATGTAATGTCCCCAAAAAAAAAATCACCATATAATTAATAGATTTGTAAATTAAATAAAAGCATAGCAATTTAATTAGTTCTTTTTTATGTTTATTATGAATGAGTCTTTAAAGTTCGCTATCACTAGAAAAGCTACAGCGACTCATAATAAAAACATTACGCACACTTTATTATCGTTTCTTAATAAAAGAGAAGTCAAATTAATATATTGACCCTGTGACGATCACAAAAATGAAAGTGGAAACAGGCATTCTGTGATTGAAGAAACAACAAATAAAATATAAAAACATACAAAAACTAGGAGGGCTTGTATGAAGACTATAATATGATAACATAAATTTAGAGAATCATATAATAATTTGTTAAAAAAAAAACTAAAAAAATAAAACCACAAACAGATAAGAATACAATTTTATATGGTTTTTGTTTTCTTATTGTAGCCCACACGCATAGAGGGCTCTTCGTATATAGCCGAGGGCATTGAGAATCAAGAAGATCGCAGCACTTGCTTATTGTTCTCTACCAAAGATCAAACTTCTGGTTCATTGGCAAAATCTTTGAAAATCTTTACTAAGCATCATGTAAATCTGTTACACATTGAATCGCGCTCTTCATTGCGTGTGCCTGGTTATGAGTTCTTTGTTGAATGTGACACCCAGTCGGGAGAATTGGGTAAAGCTATTGAAGAATTACGTGCAATTTGCTGTTACTTTAATGTCATCTCACGTGATTATAAGGACAATTCTTCTGCTGTACCTTGGTTTCCCAGAAGAATACGTGATTTGGATCGTTTTGCCAATCAAATCTTGAGTTATGGTGCTGAATTGGATTCGGATCATCCGGGATTTACAGATCCTACTTACAGAGCTAGAAGGTAAATAAATGTGAATTATTAATAAAAACTAGTTTTCGACTCTAGTTCTAAAATAAAAATGTTTTTTTTTGTAATTTCTTTATAGAAAATATTTTGCTGATATTGCCTACAATTACAAACATGGCCAACCTTTGCCTCATGTGGAATATACTAAGGAAGAAGTCGAAACATGGGGAGTAATATTTAGACATTTGACTAAATTGTATAAAACTCATGCTTGCAAAGAATATAATCATGTTTTTCCCTTATTGGTGGATAATTGTGGTTTCCGCGAGGATAACATTCCACAATTGGAAGATGTATCCAATTTCTTAAGAGGTAAGTTTCAAAAAGGATTTTACTATTTATAGAAAATAAACATTTGACCGGCTCACCTTATTTTTTATTTTATTATATACTAAAATACTTAAATATGAAAAAAATACCACGATATATATTTTTAGACACGAATAGTCTTTAAATGCACTTTAAGAAGATTTAAAGTTCCCCTTTTGCACATAGTTGTAATGAATCGGCATAGGAAATCTTGTAAGCTTTACGTTTATGGTATAAAAAAATGTGTTTAGCTTTTTAAATAAAATATCACGAGAAAAATTTTTGTAGAACATTTTAACCGTCTAACTCTTCGACTTTTACTTAAAAATGGGTACAAAACTCTTAACATTTTTATGAAAAGAATAAAACGACCCACACAACGAAGAGCTAGAGGGTTAAAATCTTCCACAAAAATGTTTCTCGTTACATAAAAAAGCGAACATATGCTATACCTTAAACGTAAGGCTTACAAGATTTCCTATGCCTAGTCACTATAACTATGTGCAAAATGAGATGAAACTTAACTCTTCCTAAAATTAATCGCAGATGAAAGCTCTATCTATTTCAATGCAACAAAAAGTGTCCTAAGCTTTACAAATATTACGGATCAACAACTTCCCCACTCTTTTAACAAAGATCCAAACATATCCGACAAGAATAAAGGTCTATTTATACTCATCCGTTCGTTATCAGTGAAAATCAGATGTTAATTTACACTCATCCGTTGTATGTCAAGTGTTTTAATTTTTTACTACCTCCCAGTAAAAAAGTTGCTTCCAATAAAGCAGGTTTCTTCTATTATGGAATAAAAGTAGCGCTGACAAACCTGCTGATATCGCTGCTGATTTTTGTATGGCGAGTTCCCGGATTGGAGTACTACATTTTTTCCCACAAAAGCGCTTTTGAAGCGCTGAAAATCATCAACATTTTCAGCACTAGAACTGAAAATATATGAAAAAAAATGGTTCGATGTGGATTGGCGTCGTTAACGCCATTTTGAATTTTTCTTATTTTGTTTCTTTATTTATTTTTATTAATTTCATATTTTTACTCAATGTTTGTTATTTTAACTTCAACTAAGAATCGAACTAAGAACCTTCAGGTTTGAAGTCCAACGTACCAATCACTCGACCAAAAACAATATTGCAAAACTGCACCAAGAAACTCAAATAAACTTACTCTTCATTCTCGCTTAAAAACCTGCTTTGGATCAGCACTATAAAAACAGTTTTTTTGTATAGCTTGTGTACGAAGCTTTTGTATAAGTAAAAAGCAAAGACTTTTCTCGCTTCAAAACCTGCATTATTGTGACGCTATGAAATCAGCTTCTGAACAAGTTCATATTTTAAACCGAATTATGAAGCGCTTTATTTCTTTAGTGCTTCAAAAAACACGAAAATTGTTTACTGGGCTGTTTTGTTTATTATTTGAACAAAATAACATTGAAATTTATAAAATTTAATTGAGATAATCTCAGAAATTAATATGGGTACTTCAAAGCGAGCTTGCATATTATTCTACCCCGTATTTTGGTATCTTTAAATAGTACTTGATACTTTCAACAGCTTATATCTTAGAACGGTTATAAACTGTTAATTTTTCCCAAAAACTTCGAGTTTAAAAGCTGCACGTATGTAATTGCGATTTAAAAGCGCTTTTATTTTTCACAAAAACTTTTGCTTATTTATTTCACACATTTCATTTTAATTTATTTGATTTTAAACGTCAAAATTTGAAAGAAAATTATAGAATATGATATACAATTTTTAAAACACATTCCATTCATATATAAAATTTTATTAACTTTTGTTTGTAAATTTAAATAAAAATGTTATGCATGCATAAAACAATATGAAATATGTAAAATAGAACTGATATGAATGACATTGTCTTTAATTGCCCAATTAACTATTTAAAAATAATTTTATTTGTTGCAGCTTTTTACTCGTAGCTATTCTATATGGGTTGGCATTAGCACCAACGAAATGCAGGCATATAGAATAGCTAAAACCTGCAAGAAATGCATTTCTTTTAAAACTATGTATATATCGTCACGTAAAATGCAAAAGGGCATAGCTACATTTTTAAAAAGTTTTTAATGAGAGATAAAAAAGTTAATATAAATCAATTGGGATTTTTGCATTGCGGTACTGTATTCTACCAGTCAAACCCTTCCATTTGATATCCATATTCAGGTGTTTGTAAACTAATAAATAATTCGCCATTTTGTGGTGGCGGCCATCTTTGATTTAGAATAATATTGTATACACTAACCGTATTGCCATCATATCAATCGGTCACAGGAAGAGAGTCAATTTACAATTACTAGACTTGACCCAAACAAGACACAAACAATGCTGACTTAATATTTCTTTTTATGGGCGTGGCACAACCCAAACAAAATCGTAATGTTATCAAAAGTAAAGGCACTTACTAAACTTCAGATCAATCGGTCAACAGAAAGGAGGTAAAACTAAATTTTACTTGTTATGGGCGACTTTTCTAATCAATAATTCTATTGTTATCAAAAGTAAAGGCACCTATTAAATTTCAGAGGAATCGGCTAACAGGAAGGGGTAAAACTAAATGTTAGTTTTTATGGGCATAGCGCAGCCAACTTTTCTAATCACAAAATTGTATTGTCATCAAAAGTAAAGGCGGCCACCAAATTTCAGATCAATCGGTTAACAGGAAGGTGGTAAATTTGCAATCAAATACCGTCAGTAGTGCATCAGTGAAGCAGCGCGGATGACAAAAATAGATGGATGTAAACAGCTCCACTTAAAACTAAGGCAACGATATTTTATTTTTCACTGATACTGAAAGGAACTGGTACGGAACGGATTAGTTTAAATCAGTGGTGACCATACATATACTGTCTTATTCTTTGTTTGTGTATGTGCTTCGCGGCTAAGCCCAGCGGCGAAAAAAGTAGTAAGTAGGCCTTCTGGAAGCCCTTATTTGTCAGACACAAGGCCTCATTACCCCATTCTATACTCTTACATTTTTTGCACACGATGTCCTAGCCAGCCAAGGCCTACTGCGTTCCCTTCTACATCAGGCCTGATAGAAGGTCTTCTTCAGCAGATTATACTTTTATTCTTTCACTTTTTGCATTTTCATTTAAGGTTTTTATATTTGTTGTTTCGTCTTTCGTCTTTGTAACGGTTTATGAGTTTTGTTGCTACAAACGTTGTACGTGCACAAAATGTATGTATGTATACATAAACATAATAAAAACAATCTATGTAGAAAAGCGTAGGTAGGCCTTCCATAAGACGTTCCTTATAAGGCAAGCGAGCCTGAGTAGTGGATCTAAAAAAAGTCTAGACAGGCCTTACGGAAGGCCTTATATATGAAGGCCTACAAAAGTTCGCCGCTGGAATATATATAGGCTGTGAGTTTCACACATAGTGTACGTGTGTTGATAGTAAAAAACAGTCTATGCTCGCGAGCATAGGAAATTGAGAGAATTGACACCACTGGTATAAATAGACCTTAATAAAGAAAGGTTTCAGGTTTTTTTTTCGATAAAAAAACATGCATTTATTAGTGTTTTTGAAATGATCACACAACAAAAAAATTGTCAATCTCTGTGACAAGAAAAACTAAATTTTTCTATATTATGATTACAGATTGTACCGGTTTTACTTTGCGTCCTGTTGCTGGGCTCTTATCATCTCGTGATTTTTTGGCCGGCTTAGCCTTCCGTGTCTTCCACTCCACCCAATATATAAGGCATCCTAGTAAGCCCATGTATACTCCAGAGCCCGATGTCTGCCATGAATTAATGGGCCATGTGCCTCTGTTTGCTGATCCGGATTTTGCACAATTCTGTCAAGAAATTGGACTAGCTTCATTGGGAGCTCCTGATGATTATATTGAGAAATTGGCCACTGTAAGTAAACACATATTTACCAGCACTTGCACAATGAATATATCTCATATAAAAGCTTAGAGAAGATGGTATTTATATGTAATAAAACTATTTATGGTTTTGATAGATCTTTTGGTTTACCGTGGAATATGGCTTGTGTCGCCAAGAGGGCGAATTAAAAGCTTATGGTGCCGGCCTTCTGTCCTCTTACGGAGAACTTCAATATTGTTTGACGGATAAGCCCCAACTTAAAGATTTCGATCCCGAGGTCACTGGTATAACCAAATATCCTATAACACAATTCCAAGAAGTCTACTATGTGGCTGATAGTTTTGAAAGTGCCAAGGAGAAGACCATGTATGATATTTTAATATATATAAATATGCATGAATGTATGTGTGTATAATTTTATTTAAACTTTTCTATTACAGCAAATTTGCTAACTCTGTACCCCGTCCCTTCGGAGTTCGTTATAACGCCTACACCCAGAGCATTGAAGTTTTGGACTCAAAACATCAAATTTCTAATTTAATGAACAATATTAATTCGGAATTCCAAATTTTGCAAAATGCTGTCGAAAAGTTGAAAGTTTAATATTAAGATAGAAAAAAATTATTAAATTTAATTATGCATTTACTTAGTTTAGGTTTTTTTTTGTCTACTTACCCAGTAATTGTTTATCTTAGTTTAGGCTAAACATTTTATTATTTTTTTATTTTTTTAATAAACTAAATATTTTATACGCTTTATGATTTTTTAATTTATTTTTCAAGGTTTGTATATTAAATTTGTCTATAATTTAGCTAGTATTTTTATTTTACTGATTGTTTATAAAATCTATATTAGTTTTTTGAATTTAAAAAATTTATAAAAATTATTTACATTTTGTTTGAGTATATGCAACTTATTCATAATGAGTTGCATTTGATTGGTAAAAACTATGTATTTACAATTTTAATTGGAAAAAAAAGAAAACAAAATAAAACTGTTTTTCACCAAAATATTATATTAAAATTATAATTAAATAACATCGAAGCTTAAAAGTTATCACAAAATATAAATATATATACACTTATGTACTTATAACTTACTGATTCGGAACATACACTCAGAAATATTCGTTCAAAAACACTAAGCTCTTTATTCCCTAGTTTTTAAATTTCTTTTTAAACAGACAGTCAATATTTTTATTTTTGTACACTGACCCACCCGACTATGAATTTTCATGAAATATAATTTGGGATTCAACTGGGATCCCAATTGGGATGTAACGCCAAATTCTTTTTTGGGACCCGATTGGTGTCCTATGGGAAAATATCGAAAACTTGCAAAAACCTGATCAAATCGGAAAAATATGAAACTTTAATGAAGTGCACGGTTGGTTGTAGCGACTGGCTAAAAATCACACCTGTCCCCCATACAAATCAATTTTTAATTTCGCTATATTAGTGAGACTATTTAAATTTTACATGGGTCACCACCATTTAACCATACAGTAATTACTGTTTTGTACGGTAATTTGCGACCGCAAAAGGTACACACAGAAAAATTTCCATGTAAAATCATTGAAAACCAGGTTAATTTAACATATTTTCGGTAGTAATTTTGCTTCATATGTGTTTTATGTTAAATCAACATGAATTACAATAATCTTGAAAGAAAATTTTTCCTTTTGAATTAACTATATTTCATGTTGATTTAATATTCCAGTACAGTTAAATCAAAATGAAGTTGATACTTAAATAATACGAAAAATCATATTGAATCAAAGTAATTTTGAGTTGAAACAACGTGAATTTGATATTGGAACAACACGAAGAATCATATTGAATTAAAGTTATATCAAGTTGAAACAACGTGAATTTGATATTGAAACAACACGAAGAATCATGTTGAATTTAAGTTATATCAAGCTGAAACAACATGAATTTAATATAGCTATTTTATTAATTATTTTACTTACGTGATAGTCATCAGAAAACTTTGCCTTGTAGCTGACTGCCCCAGCCAAGATTTGATCTCGTGCCACCTGCATGATGGTCCACGCGCCAACCACTGCAGCCACAACAGCTTCAAACTTTTCTTTACTTACACACTAAATAAATACCATCGTATGTAAAATGCATTTCATTTTAATTCAACATGATTTAAATGATTATTTAACATAAAACTTATTTGAAATTAAAGTTATAGTCATGTCGATTGAAAATGAAACTTAACGCTTAGAACAAAATTGTTTTAACGGTGATTTAAGGTTAGATTAATAATTTTCCGTTTAAAATTAATACGAAACAATGGTAATTTTAAACCAGCAGCAGTAAATTTTCGCTGGTAATTCGCTTTTTGTCGTCTACATAGACGACACATGTAAGAATAAACAACAACAAGTCACACAACTAAGCAGAACAGTGAATTGTAGCAATAAACAAAGCAAATAAACACTAACACACTCAAATGCCAAATTATTTATTGTAAATTTGATATGATTTCCAATCAAAATTGCGGCATGTGGATTTTACATTCCTTTTTTTTCGGTGTGTAGCAGGTTGATTTCATTAAAAATACGGTAATTTCAAAAATATTCAATTGATAAAAATTCTCATTTCAAAACTAAAATTTTACTAATGTATGAAAATCGTTCCTTTTATCAATTGAATTCCCTCGCTTAATTGTGAGTAAAATCAAAAGTTGTGGATCGATTTTAATAAACTACGGGTTGTTTTGTTTGATACATATTTTCCTATATGCTAATAGAAAATAATGGAATGTTTTGGAATTTTATGAATCTTTTAAGAACAGAAACTCTTATAAATATTTTTTAGTACGAGTTCCACGAATTTGTAAACTTGAGTATTTTTTATTATAAATGAATCTAAGCAAAACTTATTTACCATGTATTTATTTTACATGCCCATGTTCTGAAAAACGCATATCGCTTAAAATTGGCATTTTCGATTTGAAAACGCCAAGCAGATGTTCTGACAAACGAAAACGATAGAAATTTGGCGCTTTCAAACCGCTAATGTATAGTGAAGCGATCTGGTCTATTTCATTTAAACTGCGCTTTAAAGAGAAAACTAAACAGCTTAAATAGAACGAACACACATATTAAATACGTTTTTCTTAATAGCTGTTCTACACTATCTAACAAGCCGTTCGACTTCTGTAGAAAATGCAACCCTGATTTAATGAGTTTATGGAAAGTTAAAAAAAGCAATAACAACACATTATATCGGGGTTGGATTTTGTGCAGAAGTCGAACAGCTTGTATAATAGTCTAAAAACAGCTTAACGGATATGAATTTAGTTGTGTGTGAAATGTTGTTGTATAAGTTACAGCGTTCCCAGTCTTGGGGATATGGGGGATTTTTTTGGGATTAGGGATAACAGTTTCGCGAAAAACCCCAGGAGATTTTTTGGAAAAATCAGTTTTTACGCTGGGGATTTTCAATTAAAACTGAACTCAAGCCAAAATAGTTAAAATTCTTTGGATTTAATCCCATACAGTTCGATTGAAATTCATAACTGAATTGTCACTCTTCTTATATACATACATATGTAGTATGTACCCTGCAAGAAATGCGAATAGCGAAATTGTAATGATTTACTAGTAACATTGTCAGTAGTACTACTGACCAGGCAGGTGTACCCCAGTCAATGTAATCATCTATTGACATTTAACATTAGCTCGTCATTGAAAATCCACCAGTAGACTAAAGCACTACTGACTAAGTAGTTCTTTTGGGATCACATGGAGACATTGGCACCAAAGATTCACTACTAAATTTTAATGGATCTAGTCTACAATATTGATATTTACTCGCTCGATGCCGATAGTGAAATTGTAATGATTTACTAGTGACATTGCCAATACTACTACTGATCAGGTGTACCCCAGCCCATGTAATCGCATATTGACATATAACATAGGATTGTCATTGAAAATCTACCAATAGACTTTAGCACTATTGACGATGTAGTTCTTTTGCGGCCAAATGTAGACATTTGAACAATTTTATAAGGATTAGGGCAATACACTTAAACACATACATATTTTTAATATTATTTTTTATATAAAATATTAAATAAATTATTTTTAAATTATTTAGGCTGAAATATTTTTAAAATGTATATACCTTTTCCGGTTGTAGCTTAAAACATATCAATTGAAATTAAAAAAACTTTATTCGAAATTAAAAAATTTTCAATGCATTTAAAAAAAAATCAATTCAGTTTAAAAAAATATCAATGGAAATTCAAAACAATTCCCTTTGAAATTCAAAAATTGAAAAAGTATGTATGTATGTATGTATGTATGTATGTATGTATGTATGTATGTATGTATGTATGTATGTATGTATGTATGTATGTATGTATGTATGTATGTATGTATGTATGTATGTATGTATGTATGTATGTATGTATGTATGTATGTATGTATGTATGTATGTATGTATGTATGTATGTATGTATGTATGTATGTATGTATGTATGTATGTATGTATGTATGTATGTATGTATGTATGTATGTATGTATGTATGTATGTATGTATGTATGTATGTATGTATGTATGTATGTATGTCTGTATATATTTTCGGTTAAAAAATTATAATATTCTACCAAAAAAACTTTTGTTTAAATTGAAGCAAGGACTAGCCGCCATTCGGCTTGTAACTCTGCTATTGACAGCACATAATAATAAAAAAAGAAAACAAACTATTGACGCTTTCGTTGACAATGTCACCAGAAATACACTAGAACTGTTGTCTCTAAAGTATCTCTACTCGCGCATAAAAGGAAAGTTGTCGACATTTTAACTAGTGCTATTGTCGTTAGAGAAAAGAGTGTTGACATAGAGACATATGATTCTTGGCTGACTACACTCTAAAACATTACTTCAAATCTACGATCATATATTGTCTAAATTTGTGCTGAAAATTTCTGCTTGTCTAAAATTACATCGATTTTGTAGTTATTTTATTAAAGAAAAAATCTTTCAAATTAAACATATTTAGTCCAAGTGGAAAAAATGTAACATAAGGTATAATATGGCTATGGCTGAATGGTAGATACGTCAGACTATCGGTCAGGAGGTCGCGGTTCAAGCCTGCACGCAGCCAGTCGATTTTTTTAGTAAAAAACATTATGTTGGAAAATAATGCGTGTGTAATTTTAGGTCGATAATAATCTGTAAAGTGTTGCCGACTATTATCGGCTTAATTTTCAACAAAAGTGTTTTAGAGTGTAGAGGGTATGTATGCAGATATTTAGAACTGAATGTATGTACAAATAAAATTAAATTAACAATTTAAGAAACCGCAGAAAAAATGGATGATAAATAACTTTTAAACGGATGGACCGATTTTCTTCAAACAACAAAAACTAAATTAAAATCGGTCTAGCCCTTAGTGAGCTACGTTACAGCTAGAAAAGAGGAGATAACTTTTAAACGACGGCACCATTTTTCTTCAAGAACACTCTCGATCAAGTCGCCTGTCAAATAAAAACACTAAATCAAAATCGGTCCAGCTGTTTGGGTTGTACGATGGCGCGTACAGACACACAGATGCACATTACAAACTTCCCTGAAGAAAGCCAGGGGCCAAGTGTCTCCAAGTCACACCACTTTTGTCGACAAGTTTGGTGACTTTTTGGTGACATTGCCAACAAATCGTCTACACTTTTTATTTTGCTTTTAATAGGAAGAGAACTTTTTGAAAGCTATAAAACGATTTTTTATTTTTTATGTTAAAAATATATGCGGTTGCACGGAAAACTAAAAATTTTCTTAAGAAATCTAATTTAATCTCTGGTACAAATATCGCCATATGGTGCCATAAGGACCACCTATTCTATAGTAAGTCAGTATTGGAATATCAATGACAAGCACGTGTTAAATGTCTATAGCACAGAACATTGCCTGGGGTACAAGTAGTCAGTAGTACTGGTGACAAAGTGAATAGTGAATCAGTACAATTTTACTATCGACATTTACTGCAGGGTTATAAGACTCCTCTTTTTTTGGTCGCGGGTTAATAAAATTAATTTTATAAATTGTACACATATTTTTCCTTTGAAATAATATGATTTTATTTTAAAGGTACTCTGAGGATATTTGGCGATAAAAAATCTAAAATTAGGGACAAGGTATGAACTAAAATTGGGAGCTCTGATAAGGTAAAGTAAAGTTTTATATTTGCAGCAAAAATAAAATGCAAATATTGACTGTCTTTGAAAGTAAAAAGAATATTTCAAGCTGTTTTTCTTCTATTAAATTTATATTTAATTATTTTCTTTTATAAATGTATCGTTGGGTATAATTTGAGTTTTCGTTATTAAAATTAAATATCTTCTATAATGTATATCACCAGTATTGCAAATGGGCTTTGTATAAATTACGAGAACTTAAATATATCAAAATTATGTACATATTATCAAATTTAAAACAAGAATACCTACAAATGTACAAAAATAATTAGTGAAACTAATATATTAAATAAAGTTAATAAGTATTACAAAAATAGCACATACTTCGTCTAAAGTGCCTAAAGATTTACAATTATAATAAGATATTATTATATATATTTTTTTACAACTTTACATATTTTTAAAATTATTAATTATAATTTAATTATGTTTCTTAAGATATTAAAATTTGCACTAACGTTTTCTCTAAGTGTAAAAATTTCTATTTACATATCTTTATTCTATATACATATTGGGTGTGGAACTGGACGGAGTTGTCCTTTTTCCCTCACTCTGGACTCACTCCTGATATATCAATTTTGATATCTGTGAACTTTTGACAAAACTATAATTAACTATAATTTTTAAAAAATTCATAAAAAGTGAAAGTTAAACGCGATCAAGAGGGTTTTCGTTTTTTAACACATTTGAAATTTCCGTATGATCAGTCATAAATAAGCAAATATGTATGGAAATAAGTTAGATTTTAAAAATATAAAATTTTTTAGCTAAATATTGTAGAAATAAAAATCTGATTTTATAGATACCAAAATTTGCTAAACTGTCTTAACCCGACTTAAGTGATTTTCTCAAAAGGTCACAGATATATTGTTAATAAATATTTTTTTATAAATCACACTTTGCAAATATTTAATATTGCAAGAGTCTCTTTCTTGAAATCTCCTAAAAGAAAAATAATAATTATATCTGGTCAAAAAAACTTTTCCTCAAGTTCTTTGCTAAAGCATTTTATTGATCTTTGATCGAAAACAATACCAAATATTTCATTTCTTGTGTCCCCTAAATTATCATCTCTATGCTAATACCGATTTGAACTAAAGCAACGTAAATTAATTTCATGTTATTGACTGTTTCCGGTTGTATGTGTGTTGGTGGCATTATAAAGAGTTTGTGATTGCTCAGGAGTAATTTGATATGGCAGCATAGCATCCAAAGCTGAAGGTAAGGGATCTGTGGAATTATTATTATTAGGATTTGTCGTTGTAGAAGTATTCTTGGTGGAATGAATTGCATTTGGATTTTGAGTTGAAACTGAGAGATTTTGAAAATTATGAGCAGGAAAGAATGCATTAGAGCGTTGCGGTTGCACAATTGTTGTGGACTGAGTTGACTCTGTGGCATTTCGTATATGTTGTGTGTTGGAGTTTTGTAAAAGTTTCGTATCTTCACTTTGGCTCTCGGAACCGCCATCATCGCTGATGCCGATGTTAAAGTTAAGAGCTGGACCAGTTTCAGCAGCCATTTGCATATAGGAAAGCAGTGAGTCTTCACTATTATTAGGATGGGCATTAAAAGGTGGTGTCTGCAGGTTAGCATTAATGTTCTTGGCACTGGCATTGTTAGTATTCGAAGTTGTGGCAACATTTTGATTTGTTAAGTGGGTATTGTTGTTGACACTACTTAAGGGATGAAGATTGCTTTGGGAGCCCTCCATACTATGCAAAGGCGATAGATTAAGAAAGGCATCAAACTCTTCTTGGGCAAATTGTTCCAAATCGGGGACGGGTCGATTTGTTAATAGTGGTTCCGTTGAGGGTTGCATATGATTGGAATTTGGCTGCATCATTGTTTGCTGTAACTGTTGCGTTGACTGTTGCTGTTGAGCATGATTTTGATGCATTTGCAGTTGTAGATTATGTTGTTGTTGCATCATTATTTGTTGATCTTGTTGATTTTGTATTTCTCCAGCATTCATGGCAAAACCATACTGATTGAATTGCGGCTGCACAGTGTTGGTGTTATAATTGTAATTACGAGTATTATTACCCACTGTTACCGGTGTATTATAGTTAACTGACATCATGGGTTGCAACAAAGTGTAGCGTGCCAATAAAAGTTGTTCCGACACTATACGCAATTCATCTTGCTGTTGCATTATCAATTTTTGCAATTCGTCATGTTTGCGTTGCAATTGTTCTTGTAATTGACTTTGGGTCGGTGTCATTATTACAGGTCCTGCTAGCATATCCGATTGATTCTTTAAGAGGCAAGAGGATGAAGATAAATATAGCTGTATCATTATTATAATGTGATGAATAAAATCTTACCGGTAGAGGTGATATAACTGGAGCCACTGGAAACGGTGCTATGACTTGTTGTACTGGTATCGCTGTTAAATATTGTGGTGGTTCTAGAAATGTTGGTGTCACAATTTGTGGACTGCGCAGAGGAAACGGAGGCTGAGAAAATTGACATGAATTACTTGGTGTCATCGTGGCTGAGGTGTGTTGTGGCAACATTTGAAGCATTTTTGCCTCTCCTTGTTGACTCACGCTACTATTCACTTGCATGGATAATTGCTGTTGTGTTTGTTGTGTGTGATTTAGCGCATGCTGATGTTGTTGCTGTTGTTCATTTAGCACATGCGGAAGTTGACTATTGGATATTGGCATGGAGTGTTGTTGGTAATGGTTTTGATGCTGCTGATATTGGTTACCTGATGAGCTAAGATTTTGTTGTTGCACACTAGATGAAAATCTCTGACGGCCCTGTGAAGTACAAAAATTAAATGCATTTGGATGACATTATATATTTAAAAATATGCAAGAATAGAATTAACATGATCTTTGTTATTTTTAGGATTCCGTACACCAATAGTGAAAAGGAACCCTATTCTTTTCGTTACATTGTCCGTCCGTCCATTTATCTGTCTGCCGAAGGCATCTTTCTCAAGAACCATAAGAGGTACGAACCTGAAATGTTCACAGGCTATAACTATAAGTATGGCCGCTACAACAAAATATACTAAAAGTATATGAAAGCCAAATATTAAAGGGTACTCTAAAGCGAGCAATAAAACATGTTGAAATATTACTGTAATATACGGACACTTGAGATATAGACACTAGACATTTTAATTTATATTGACTTCACCAATATATATTAAAATTTAAATAAAATAAAATTTAAAGGGTATTCTGTCAGTTAATGTAATTTTGACAATTAGCTGTATCTGAGAAGCCGTAAGAGGCAAACTCTTAAAATTTTTGCAGCTAGTACAGTACTTTAAAGGCAACAGTAACGAATGCTAGCAAAAAAAATATATGTTAAAAATCAAAGGGTATTCCTTCAGGTAATGTCATTTTGAACTGTAATAATTAGACTCTTGAAACAAAGAAAATTAATAATTAAAGGGTGAATTAATAATTAAAGGGGATCCCTTCAAGTAATGCAACTAACAAGACGAAATGTGGATCACCTAAAGGAAAAAATCGACAAAACGAAAAAACGCCTAAGTCGAAAAAGCGTCAAAACTAAAAAACCTTAAAATGGAAAAAATAGCAAAAAAAAAAAATTAACACCAAAACTAAAAAACCTAAAGTTAAAAAACCACAGCGAAAAGAAATCGCCAAAATGAAAAAAGGGCTAAAACGAAAAAAGCACCAAAACGAAAAAAAATCTATAAAAATAAAACAAAGTCCAAAACATTAAAAAAAAACCAAAAAAAATAGACAAAACGAAAAAAAATCGCCAAAATGAAAAGTCGCTAATACAAAAAAATCGCCAAAGCAGAAAAATCGCCAAAGCGAAAAACTAAACTAAGACTAAAAAATGTAAAATAAAAAATAAAACACAAAAAAGTATTTAAATTGAAAAAGGCGCTGAACGAAAACATCACCAAAATGAAGAAATTGTTAAACAAAAAAATTGCAAAAAACCGAAAATATTCGTCAAATCCAAAAAGCCCTCAAGAAAAAAACACGCCAAAATTGAAAAGTTCCCAAGAAAAAGGTATATATCGTCATATAAAACGTAAAAGCATGTAAGTGACAAAAATTCCAAAAACGCGGTTTTAATCAAGTATTGTATGTTATATCGAAGCCCATGTCTCTGCAAATTTTTAAGCTTCTACTAACATGCTCGGCGACGTTATAATCAAAAAGAAAACAACGTAGCCACTAAAACTTGTACTATTTCATAAACTGTTTTCCCTCTCATGTAAAACTTAGAAAATTGTAGTTACATAGTGTTACGTTTTATATGACGATATATACATATATATACGGTATTCAAACGGAACCTTTCGCGTGCTTTACCGAATTTATTTTAGTTATACATACAAAACTATTTTTCAAAAAGTTTCAATTAAATAACTTTATCAAGAAATAAAACTAGTTTTAATTGATTTCTTAATTAAATCAATTACTCATGTGATCAACAACCAGATTTTCTATAAATGTTTAAAAATTTTGAATAATTAAAAAATTTTGCTTTTAGTTATTAAATAGACAATTTTTGTCGTATACAGAAAATACAGAAAATATTTATCAAGAATTTTCAGTTAATAAATTTAATCAAAATTTAAAAAATTTTTAAATTAATTTTGTAATATAATCAATTACTCTTTTGATCAAAAACAAAATGTTCAAATTTTTTTTTACAAATTTTGAGTAACTAAAAACTAGAGTTTTAGAAATTTAATATACAATTTTAGTCGCAGGTTGACCTTCAACAACCAAATTAATTAAATCTGCTATTTTTTAATTGATTAATCGTATTTTGTTTTTTCTGTGTAGGTTGAACTTCAACAACGAAATTAATAGAATTTGCAATTTTTGTAATTGAAATAGAATTTTACTTTTTTCTCTGTACAAACCATTTATTATTATATATCTGATTTACTTTTAGCAAATCAATTAAAGTAATAACTGAAATATGGTTAAAGATTCAATTAAAATAATTAATTGAAAAATTTTTTAGCATTCAATTAGGGAGTTCATTGAAAAAATTTTAGAATCTATATATAATAAAATTGAAAAAGGGGCGTGTCTGTACATGAAATATTTTTTGAAAATTTTTATGGTGGTGAAGACAGTAATCGATGTAATATACAAAACATCAGCTTTTGGAGTTTTTGTCTATCTGCCTGTCCGTCTATATATTCCAACACGAATCACGCAAAAACTACTCAACGAATTCTTATGTAATTTAGTATGGACATACTTTAGAGTGCTAGTTCAAACTTAGAATCCATTTTACCACAATAAAATAGCTCATCTCCAAGTTTACAAAGAAAAAACCAAAATACACAATTTTACTAATATAACTGTTGGCGAAAATTTGAAAGATGTTTTCTTAAAGTTGGTAGCACTGTTTATTTTTAGTTCAACAATATGTAAAGAACTTTATAATATTATCTTTTACAGGCACCCATTATAGTCATAAAGTACACTTTAAGTGCGCGAAGCACATCTAATATCAAATAAAATGGAGGCATGCAATAACCACTTTTACAAACTTTATTGTTGCTTTGTGTGTATTTTACTTGTAGAGAAACGGGCCCCAGGTAGTATAAAAAATATTATTAAAAAGTTTAGAATCTGGATTTGTTGGATATTTGAGCACTAGTTGTGAATACGTACGACCCAACTATAAATTTTCCCAATACTCATATTGGGGCCCGATTGGGAATGCATGTGGGACACCCAAAAGGGTTATCGCATTTTTGATTTGATCGGGAACTTGTTGGGATGGTCCATCTACAAATTAGTGACTTAATATAAGTCCTTCCCAAGTGGGAAACTATTGGGAACTTTTTGGGAAGATCTAATAGAGATATTTATTCGTATATCTTGCTCATCTTAAACAGAGGTGATTGTTACATACTTTTGTCCCTTGGATAGCTTCAGCAATTTTAGTTCAATATTAGAGTTTGATATTTTCCCGATTTTGAGTAAATTTTTGCAGTTAGATCACAAATGTGATTGCATGAAAGTTCCCCGATTTTTGCAAAATCTTGAAAAAATTAGTTTAAATCGTAAAAATAGCAAACTCTAATATTGAATTAAAATTGCTGAAATTATCCAAAGGACAAAAGTAAGCAACAATTACCTCTATTGAAGATGAGCAAGGTTTTCTAGTCGGGTTAATCATCAACATTTTAATAGAAGAACTACAAATATACTAAGTATAATAGCTTGCGCTGGGAAAGAAACAAAAGAATAGAGCAAGAAAGTTTAATGTTTTCCTGCTGCTCTGACTGGAAGTATCAAAATCAATTAAAAAAATAATTGAATTAAATAAAAAAAAAGCGTTCCTTTCCAGGAAATCGTAGCAGAGAAGACTTAAATTAGTTAAAAAAAAAACTCTGTATATTTTCACTTACCGAACTCATATGTGTCATTAATGAATGTCTACTCGTACAGGAATCGGCCGACATCGAAGTTGAGTCCGATTCATTGCCTCTATAATGATACTGATAACGTTTTCTTTTGACATTTGGTGAAACACCAGTTGAACTTATATTACCATAACTGGAAGGTGGTCGTGATGTTGATTTCAATGGATTTATATGACTGGAGTTAGCGGGCGTGGGTGTTGATGCATTTGTCCACAAAGTATCCATGCTGGGAGAATTTTCATTGTTAATAATATCGCCAATTATGTTAATACTATTACATAGGCCACTACTATTTCCGGTCGTCAACGGCGTTGTTGAAACTGGCGTTGTTGCAGTAGCCTCCACATGACTATTTGATGTTTCCAAATCACGTATACCAGAGGCGGGAGACTTTAATTTGTCTACAGAATTAATATTTGACAAAAGATTTTGTTGGGAGTTTTTCCGAATTTTAAGCACATCCGCATAAATAACAACCTTATGGGTACAGACCACATAATCGGGTTTGGCATTGAATTGATTGTATGTGACATAGAAATCAGTTTGTAACCAAATCCACTGTTGGCCTTTGGTCAAGAAACGATAATAGCCAGATTTACCTTTGCCCGATTGCATTACTGTAACATATTAATTTTTAAAATTTATAATCTATTCAAATACTAGAAATTTCTTTATACTTACGCTCCTCATGGCACGCCACTATATTATCAATATCATCGAAATGATAGTAGTCATAACCTGAAGTACCTAAAACTTCAAATGGCATGTAACCAATTATGGGCGGCGCCCTATGATCCAGAAATAAAAATTTCCATTCCATACTATGTTTTGAGGTAAATTCGTTGCATGTAGGATCTGTTACCGTAATTTCTCTTATCAATTGAGGCATTTGCAAACGACCTGTGCCCACAAAAATCAATTTCTTATCAATATCTTTGGCTGCCTGCATTTGCAAAACACGCGGCAGTGATGATGGAATACTTTGCATGCTGCCCGTTCCGCTTACTGCCTCCACATTGGCATCATTTCCTAAAATTTTTTTTAAGAAAAAAAGGGAAAGAGTTTAATACATTTGATTAAAATTTATATTCTAATCTCATATACTTTACGGAATACATACTAAAATAACCTACAAATTTTACTAATTCATACGTATTGCCACTGTTGCAATCATCGATTCCGCCACGTTTCATATGTACAAAAAATGTAATTTGATTACGGGAACTGATGTCAGTCTGCATTGGTTCAATGACGGGTTTGTGGTTTAGGAAAACATTTAAGAGATTTTCATGATCCATTTCGTAGGCCAAATCAAAAATTGTTCTCTTCGTCAGATCACACTGAAAAGAGGTTGAAAAATAAAAGAGAAATTGTTATTGCAAAAGTATTTATTTTATTTCAAATATATGTTTGCTTACTTACCGGCAAATAACCTAATTGAGCCGTTATACTATCAGATGTGTAAAAAATTGGACCCCGACCACCGAAAACTATAATAAATCCATCCAATGACTCCAACATAAGTTGAGTAAACTCATCATTGCTTAAAAAAGAGGGCTTCCAGTCTTGTTGGATTTCAAATACTTTGGAACGATCGGTAGCCTCTACAATGAAGATAAAAATATATAATAGATTTCTTTTCTATCACTTTGTTTAGAGAAAATATCTGTTATGTTTTCATTTTGACTGAAGCAAAAACATCACTAATAAATTTTTAAGTACTCATTATAAATTATAACAATCTGGTTTTATACTAGAGTTTATAAGTAATCTATTTAAAGACAACTTACCATTGTGATGTTTCAGAAATGCAATCGTTGATTTGAGAACAGTTGATTTGTCCATTTTACGATTTGAGGTCGAGATTAATGTACTCAAGTCATTGACTAAAGAATTAAATTGATCTCGACGTTTCTTTTCGCTAAGATTACGGGATCTTCTAAAAATACAGAAATAAATTTTGGTATTTGAGTAAGCAAAAAATTAAATGAAATAAGTTAGGAAAATATTTTACACATCGCACAGTGGTTCAAAAACTTTTTTTGTGGAAATAATTCGGTATCTCGTGTACCCCCAAAGTTTGTTACATCTATTGGGTTTTCTCACTTAATTGTGAATAAAACGAAAACTTTATGGGTCGAATTTCAATGAAATATTGCTTGCTTTGTTTGGAACAAGACAAATACGTTTCAAAATTGTTTCTCAACAAATTTCAAAACGAAAATAATGTTTGAATTAAAAAAATCTTGTGCAGGGAGGGTAGTTTGTTAAAATTTCTGTTTTCTTCTCACCGCTAATGAGTCGGGACTTTCTCGTAGGGTGATGTTACTTTTGTTTAATTTAACGTTATACAATATGTATTACGAAAATGTTACATATATTTTTTTCTACATAAAAATTGTTTCGAGGCCAGTTTAGGTCTTTTAATTTGTATACGTATTTCTAAAACATTATTGTTTGTTTATGAATAATTTAGTACTATTTAAACATATGCATTTTCCATGCCTGATAACTGCTAGTAAATAAATAAAGCTTTGATACATCATGTGAGCAAATTCATTAACCTCTTGCACATCGTTTAACTTGGCAGCACAAAAAAAAGCTCTCATAAAATGTTACTTTATAATTACAAAGTAATTTTACAAAAAATTAGCTTACATATACACACACACACACACACACGCACACACAAATATTTAAACACATAGTACTGTTGTAGGAAAATTGTGAATTTATCAATTGAGTTTTCTCACTTAATTGAGATTAAAATCAAAAATGAGATAAGGCTTGTTTTATTTAAAACATATTTATTTATGTATGTGCTAATTAGGGTTTTTTCCCGGGAATTCCGGGGAAATCGCTTATTTTCATTTCCCGCTATCCCGAGAATTTTAACCGAGAGTTCCCGGGACTAAAAATCTATTTTTATACATAAAAAAGTACTATTTTGGCACCCAAAGCTCTTTCTTTTCTCTTTAAATTGTTATCGTTCATCATGAAGTAATATTTATATAAGTAAGGGGAAAGGAACTACCGATGGCTCAAAGTGTTAATGCTGACTTTAGACGACATGTTTTTTACATATGGCTTGTTAGGTGTGTGAGACATATGTAACTTCGCATGTTTGTCAAAATTGTCAATTTACAGACGGTTTATAATATTTGCTTTTACACGTACATGTGCAATTACATCTGACATAACCTCTGAGTGTTCACAACAGCTTAGTTTTGCACAATTTTCGTAAATATATAAAGCGCTCTTTGCTTTTTAATGTTTTTTCAGCCAAACCACACTTTTCGTAATTTAATACAGCTGATGTCAGATACCTTGTCAGATGAAAATAGAACACGCTCTAATTGACAATTTTTCATCTGACTTAGCTTCTGTAAATGTCATCTGACAATGTTTCATATGTTTCACACGGCATGTATCACTTTTGCAGTGGGAAATTTGACAAGTCAGATGTAAAATACATGTCGTCTAAGGTCAGCATAAGTAGTTTCTAT
Organism: Panzeria rudis; assembly: GCA_956483635.1. Lineage (NCBI taxonomy): Eukaryota > Metazoa > Arthropoda > Insecta > Diptera > Tachinidae > Panzeria > Panzeria rudis. The sequence continues at coordinate 155,848,660 of OY101448.1, read as the reverse complement.
GTAATTGCCTTTTTTAAGCGCACTTTTGACTTAACTGCACAAAATTATTCATTTGTGTCACTATTCTTTACAGTTCCATACAATTTCGTTTTTTTAGTGCACGTTCTATACCTGCACTTTTAGGATAAATGCCTTTAATTTTTGGTAATTTAACACAATTTTCATACAAAAATTCAATCTTAGCTGCATTTTGACTTAACTGCACAAATTATTTGTTTTCTGTGGTTATTCTTCAAAATCGATTTTTTGAGTGCACCTTGTATACCTGTACCTTTAAAATATTTTTTGGCAGTTTTAAATCTTTTTCATATAAAAAATCAAAGATAGCTGCACACACTTAATAATTGTGCTTACTTGCACATTAAGGCGGATAAGTACATTTAACCTAACAGCATTTTTGATTTATCTGCACAAAAAATCGTGAAAAATTTCCTGTGCAGCTAAGTCAAAATAGTTGCATATTATATTATTAATGATTGAAGAACGAAGAGAAAAAATTTTATCTCTTTAATTAATTATTTAAAGGAACAAAATTGTTTTAGCAAAAGCAACTGCAATATTTTCAATACGCCTCAAAATGCACGGTAATTAAATATTAAGAAAATCTTTATGTACGTTTTTTGGTGCATTTTGTGATGAAGAAAATGGTGAAACAGATATTATATCAGATGACTGTGATGCAAGATAGGACTTTCGAGCAAACTTTAAACGTTGCTATTAACAAAGCAGCTAAATTATTTGGAGACAGTGGAAAAAGGACGAAAAATATTGATAATTTATACAACGTCCTCTTAACTATACGGGCAACTTCTGTAGGGGGCGAAAGTATTTTCTTAACAACAGAAAATTGTGGCAATTGAATAAAAAACCGATTGTGAGATGAAATAATTAATATATTAGTGGAGTTCAGTATTTCATGCTAATGGTCTTGCGAAAGTGCAAATGCAATATATGGTAGCTTTTTTTATTAAATCCAACAACAAAATTCCATAAAAAGCTACAATATTTTGCATTTGCACTTTCGCAAGACCACTTGCATCAAACACTGAAATCCGCTATTACATGTTTTAAAAGGCAATTTGCTACAAAGAACATAAAAGTAAAAATTTTCTAAGGGCAGATAATTTTCATTGCGTACCAAGAAGTAAAGGACTGACTTTAATATTCTACGACTGCAACATTTATCCTAAATAAGTTTTTAAACACTCTTTTGATCACTTTGACAACCAAGAGCTAAAAACATTGATGTAAGACCAGAAATAAAACTACTTTGATTTCAGTTCATCAGTGATTTTACTAATGATTTGAATGCTCTCTTCTTGCTCGGTCTAAAATAGTTTTTAAATACGAAGTTTCCTTAAAATGTCCATAAAAATATTGTTCTTTTTTGCCTAATTTACTTTAAATCTTTTTGTTTTTGTGATTTGTTAAGTTTTTTGGTTTCTTATCTCATTTCTTTAGAAACTGTTTTGTTTGTGAAATACTTCTAAAATAAAGCTCAGTTTAAAATTAAGAACAATTCATTTCTTCAATTATTTCATATAAACATCAATGGATTTTGGGAAATTAAAATTTTTTGTTAATATTTTATTATGTTGTTAAATTCCCGGGAGTTCCCGGGATCCCGGAATTTTATTTTTTATTTCCGGCTCTCCCGGGAAACAAAAAAGTCCGGGAATAAAAAAACCCTAGTGTCAATGGAAAAATACCGGAATTTGTTTATTTTTTTGTTTTATTTATATGATTTTGCTAATTTTTTGGCACCACTTCCACGATATCTCAGAAGGTACTGTGCGGACTAAAAAACAATGGTGATACAACTTAAATATAATATTGTTTTTGAATTTGATCTTTTTTAATTGAATAGGACCAACTGTTCCTAAGTTATGTTAACATTTGCACATAATTTGTATTATAATCCTGTTTTTCTTTCATATCAAAATTTTCATTGTTTTTTAAATATTACAAAAGTTCGTTTGACTGACTGTACGACTAAATTTACACTATGAAATGGTTAAGTTCTATACTAAAGTTGCTATGTTTTTCATCGTCTGTTTAAATACTAAAACCCTGTTTATCGATGTCGAAGGACATTTTTTATTCTTACAATTTCATTTGAAACAATATTTTTCAGAGAAAAATATTATTATAGAACGCCAAAAAGGATATTTGTTTATTAAGTTCGCTTTCAATTCTGTGATTAGGAATCGAAAAAAAGAACTTTTTGCAATGAAAACCCTATAAAAAAATCATTAGAAATGATCTAAATTTGCACTACTTCCGGATCGCAAACTCTACATTTTTATGACTTCTTTCACACAGAAAAACAAGGAATGTACTGCAATTGTGATTGGAAAACTTATTCAATTTATAACAAATAGTTTGTCGTTTAAGTGTGTTAGTTCTTATTTGCTTTGTTCATTGCTACAATTCGCTGTTGTGCTTAGTTGTGTGACTTGTTGTTGTCCATCCTTACATGTGTCGGCTATGTAGACGACAAAAAACGAATTACCAGCGAAAATTTACTGCTGCTGGCTTAAAGTTACCATTGTTTCACGTTAATTTCAAATGAAAAATTACACTAGGCAACAGCCATTTTGTTATTTGGTTCTAGCATACTTTTTCTCATGGATTTGGACCTACTGAACACGAAAATGAATTTTAAAAATTTTTCTGTCGATTGGTTTGCGAGATACAAATTTTTTAATTTTTTTTTTTTAATTTTTGGAGGTACACTTACTATTTTGAGCATATCTTTAGTCTTCTTTGACCTATTTTATCCTACTACTACTCAAATTAAAGACAATTGAGCCGTCTACAACTTATTCTCAGAAAATTTTCAAATCGGGTTAGTAGTTTTGATGTTGGCGGCTTAAAAAGGTTAAAAAACTGGGTTTTTTTACTAAAAATGTGGCTGAAAAATTCATGTAAAAATTCATATAAAATATAAAACGCGATGTTAACAGCGATTTTAATTTTTTTACGTATAGCTGACATCAAAACTACTAACCCGATTTGAAAATTTTCTGAGAATAAGTTGTAGACGGCTCAATTGTCTTTAATTTGAGTAGTAGTAGGATAAAATAGGTCAAAGAAGACTAAAGATATGCTCAAAATAGTAAGTGTACCTCCAAAAATTAAAAAAAAAAAATTAAAAAATTTGTATCTCGCAAACCAATCGACAGAAAAATTTTTAAAATTCATTTTCGTGTTCAGTAGGTCCAAATCCATGAGAAAAAGTATGCTAGAAACAAATAACAGACAAAAGTTTGTTATTTGTGACCTAGTGTTATTATCTCTAACCTTAAATCTCTTTAATGTAAAATGTTTCATTGTTAGAACAACTATGTTATAAACGTTACATTTCATTTTAAATCAACATGACTATAACTTTAATTTCTAATAAGTTTTATTCAAAGAAATTTATTATTCAGGCTTAAGTTCGTTTAATTTAATTTTTACAATTAAATCATTTCTATTGAGAAATAATTTTTCAAAGCATGTGACAATTGTAAAGAACAAAGCCAATTTTCTTGACTTTTGAAAGGTTTGTAAGTTTTATTTTAAATAATCATTCAAATAATGTTGAATTAAAATGAAACTCATTTTACATACGATGGGTATTTATTTAGTGTCTAGCTAAAGTGAAGTTTGAAGTGGCACGAGTTCAAATTTTAGCTGGGACAGCCAACTACAACTTATGCTAATACACATCACGTAAGTAAAATAATCAATAAAATAGCTACATTAAAGTGATGTTGCCTTAGCTTGATATAACTTTAATTCAACATGATTTTTCGTATTGTTTCAATATCAAATTCACGTTGTTTCAACTTGAAATAACTTTGATTCAACATGAGTCTTCATGTTGTTCCAATATCAAATTTACGTTGTTTCAACTCGAAACTACCTTGATGCAACATAAGTTTTTCTATTATTTCAGTATCAACTCCATTTTATTTTAAATGTACTGCAAAATTAAATTGACATGAAATCTAGTTAATTCAAAAGGATAAATGTTCCTTAAAGATTATTGTAAATCATGTTAAATTAACATGAAATGCCTATGAAGCAAAATCACAGCCGAGAAATGTTAAATTAACCTGGTTTCCGACGATTTTACATTGAAGTTTTTCGGTGTGTTGGAGTGTCTATTTTTACTGGGTCTGCAGATATACACAAAACGAATATAAAGAGCACGAAACACCAATACATTGTTTTCTATTTAAGTCAATTCGTTTTTAAGATCGATTTCTATTACATACCTGAGAATAAATGTAATTGCTTTAGCACCACCTTTAATATTTAGTTTTATTTAAAGTGTTAGTATTTTCTAAGATATCTACATGTTATGGGTCAAAAGGCAGAATTTTGTCCCAAATGGTGAAAGAATGGACGGATAGGCAGATATCTTTGCCATCATTTTGGTCTTAAGCCCTTGTAAATAAATATCATTCTCCACATCATTTAAGATTGTGTTATGTATAAGGAATGCAACTAACTTTCTTCAAATGGACTTATGTCCCTTTCAAAATACAACCAGAGAAAAAATCAATTAAAACCATATAGATTCATTCAACAGAATCATTAACGAAAGTCTAGTCATGTTGAAAATTTTTATTTCAATATTGAACCATATGTATTTTAATTATTTATTTAGTGTATTTTAATAAAGTTTTTTTTAATTGAAAATTATTGAATTAATATGACGAGTTTTTGTTTTTAAATTGCCGTTTTTCCCTTAGTGTATATCTAATTGTGGATGTCTAACAGTTTAATGTGTAAAGCAGTCCCCGGCAACAAATAATTTGTTGTTTAAATGTGTTGGCGTTTATTTGCTTAAAACGCACTGTTGAGTTCATGTTGTTATTTTGTTTGATGTTCGTATTATGTAAATATAAATAGCCGACAAACAGCCGAAAATCTTCGCATTAGATGCAAAAATTGCTTGCTGCTGGTTTAAAGACAAACAAACATAAACCTGAGGTAACATAAAATATAAATCTCATAATAAAACCACCGCTTTTTTTCAACACATGTTTATGATATTTATGATTATGATGACGAGTTTATATCCTATTGTTTCAATTAGACAAGTTCAAAACATGCTCATTCGTACACAAAATTAGGGTCGTAACAAATCAGCGAAGTTTTTTCAAAAGCAGCAAGTTAATAATATTATTATATATGCCGTCACAAGTCCTTCAGCTAAATTTTCTAAAGACTGGAATTTAATTTATGGAAAAATTGTTTGATTGAAAGTTTTAAATCCATCAATATGATTTCCTTTTCATATGTAAACATATAATGTTATATGTAAAGCATTGTTGAACAATTCCCACACCCCTTTTGCTATCCACCTGTGCTCATTCATAATCATCTTTACTAGAACTTTTTTCAAATACGATTGAAGAACAAGTATCGATTGAAATTACATAAAGATACAAAATACTTAAAAAATTTATATTCGCAACAGTAGACAAGTAAATATGTGTGCGAATGCATTTGACAGATTGTTTTATTTTGATGTGTCCATTCACAACGTAAAAATATTTTTTTTATTTTTGAAAATATGGAGCAATAATAATTTGCTTGCATATGGGAAAGAAAATTATGAATAGATATAAAATTCAACATTGTAATAGAATTTGTTCAAGCGTTATCTGTTTGCCTGCTTGTGGTGCGAAAGAACTGGGATATTCCAGGAGTTGAAAATTGCTGTTTTAACGTTTGTGTTGATTAACAAAAAATTTAGCTTAGCAAGACAAAGTAATATTAGAGTATAAGTGGGGTTCACCAGACCACTCAGAAGCGCCACTTAAAATTTTCAACTAAAGATTGTTACTTTCTTTCACATCTGATTTATAGTAACACTGATGAAGGTGCTGTGATGTCCTTCGAAAACGTCGTTGCTATATTATTCAGTGTACTCTAAAACTAATTCCTTTGAATTTGTCGCACTCCCAAATCTTTTTTAATAACATTTTTCGAACTGCAGCCTAATATACACAAAAAATACTCGTGATTAACAACTGTTGTAGTACGAAATAAAAACAAATTTTCTATTAAATAAAGATATTTAAAAATATGTACAAATCGTTGATTCTTATTCTAAACGTATATTTTGTGTCCCTTTTTTTTGCTTTCCAATGTAACTAATATATTTATGTGAATGAAATATATTTATGTGAAGATACGATTTTTATTATAGTTTTCGCCTCATTCAATGGTTTCTGAAATAGGATTAGTTTTTCGATTTTTTAAAATTTTTATGTCTTGAGCGTTGCATTTACTTTCGGTGTTGTTTCAGGAATGATTTTTGCGAAAACAAATACATCACAAAAAATTAGTATACGGTTAGAAAGCACTATACTACAACTACTCTCTAAAAACAAAAATTATAATAATCGCAGGACGTAATTAAAAGTTGTGACCATTTTTTCAATTTTGATTTGGGTTAACATAGAAAAATCATAAGTTTGTATGTTTTAAAATAAGACTCATTTTAATAAAATCGACCATTTAAGTCAAAAGTTATATCAATTTCAAATAATTTTTCGTAGCACAGAAAAAATAGACAAGAATTATATTCAATAAAACCATGATAGTGAAAATATATATGAATTTCAATAACATTTGACAATAAATTAATACAATATTTCGTTGTGTGTTTTTCTTTCCCATGCCGGTTATATCATTTCTTTTCCTTTCATACATAATTACCTAAAACAAGTTTTATTTAATAAAAAATAACTGGGATATGGCTCAGCGGTAGATAGCATGCTTTACGTGTGGGAAGCCCGGGTTCGTATCCCAGCCATGTCAGCATTTCTTCAATATACATATTTTGAAATAATTTTATTATCAATACAGCGGAATTCTTTATCATAGGAAATTAAAAAAAATATATATTGAATTCCGGGATTTTTGTTATCAAAAACGAAACATATTTTTTCTGTGTAATACATTCTTCGAAAATATAACAACCCACAGTGCGAAAGAAGCAAAATTTTGCCAAAGGAAGCGAGAATTTTTTTGTAAACAGATAATGTTCTTTATATCGTTTGTACACTTCTTTTGCTGTTAACTTTTTCCAACGTCCTAAAATTTATACATAAATTATATTATAAATGAAATTTATTTGCTAGTGTTTAAGCATTGTCCATATGCAGCATTTCATTGGTGCTTTACCAAATCGTCAGTAGACTTCAAACACAACTTTGAGCAGTTACAAACCCTTTATCTTTAGTACAGACGTCCAAAAACCATTTGAGAATTCACAAATATGTAAAGCACCAATGAAATGCTGCACATAGACAATGCTTAAACTCCAGCAAATAAATTTCATTTAAAATAATATTATGACAATATGTCAAATAAATTTCAGAAAGGTTTAATTTGGATTTTATTTTTCATTTTGCCTTATAAGTACTTTTATTGTTATCCAATGGATTTCTAATTGTATAAAGGTGTAGAAAAATAAAATAGATTCATGTCGAATAAAAAATTATTTGCTGGGCTTTGTATAATTTTCAAAGCCTACTTTGCTTATTTTTGAAAATCATTTACATATTTGTGAATTCTCAAATGGTTTTTGAAAGTCCGTACATAAGAAAAATCGTTTGTAACTTTTCAAAATTGTGTTTGAAGTCTACTGACGATTTGGTAAAGCACCAATGAAATGCTGCATATAGACAATGCTTAAACACCAGCAAATATATTTCATTTAAAATAAAATTATGACAATATGCCAAATAAATTTCATAAAGATATATAAATTATATTGAAAAAAATTTTTTTTTCGTAACGCTCAATACATTTTTATGCGAATTCAGTATTTTTCAGAACATACACTATATTTTGAATTCAATACAATTCAGATGGTAATCTTCGATGTGTTTTAACATAAACTCCTTAGTTTTTCGCAAAAAATTTCAATTGTATTAAAAAAATATGGATAACACTCAATACATACAAACGACGACTGATTGCCGAAATATTTTGCAATATAATACTATTTAACAAAGTTCACAAAACTTTTAAATATTTAGAAGTATAAACCTACGCTGTTATTTAAGTGTATGTTGTTAATGCAATTTTAATAATTAAACTGAGTAATAAAGCGTATTAAAAACTCGTAACGCTCACTTCCCATGACTACGGTCACCAACAATTTAAAAAAACTACAGTTTCTAATATTTCTCAAAAATTTTATGTATGAAATAAGAGAACCAAATGTAAATATTATAAAATCGTTATAAATTTAATCTCGTTTTTTAAAAAATTCTTAGTTTCTTAATATGGAAAATCAAAACCATTCATTATGGACACGCCATTTTGTATGAAGAGGCGAAAAACACTATTTTTGTTTTTAACACACAATGAGCAGTTTTACACAAAAAAAACTTATGTACATTTATTAACAATTTATTAAATCATGCTAAAGCAGTTTTCAATTTAAAGTTTACGCGCTTATTTTATGAAATATTTTACTATACCTTCAGAGTATACGAAAAAGGCTTTTGAAATGAGAAATACCTAAATACAAAGTGCAATAGTCAGGACGTCATGGCGCCGCAACCGAGTGGTTATAGGAGCGTAACCACAAGTCTAGAACTCTAATATTCCTATGATATGCCTTTGTTAAATTTTGGTTTGATCGGACCATCCATTTAGAAATGACTTAAGCTATGTACGGACGAACTTCAGATCTTACAATATTGTCAGTAAAATGTGTTAAAAATTTCTTACAATTGTGTAAATTGAAAATTTTCGTCTGACAACATTGCCAGAAAAAAACATTGCCAGTACATTGTAAGGGACAATTTTTTTTTGTCAGTTCTTGACAGATCTGACAATATTGTAAGATCTACCAATCGTCTGTACATACCTTTATTCGTTTTCATTTCATTTAAGTTTAAATATTAAGTTCAGTTGTTGGTACCACCCTGAGGTTCGGCCATCAAGTAGGCATTTATCAACGATATTGCTGACGAAATCTCTTCGAATAAATTTATCTAATGTAGAGATAGGTTTCTTTTAAATAAATTCTATTTAAATCTACCCATAAGTAAATATCTTGCAAGTTTCAATCTGATCAATAAAAAGACACATAAATTATAATTATGTAAACAAAAGCAACATACATGAGCATATTTACGTCAATGTCTGTCTCTGTATACACAATTAACTAAAATTTGATACGTTGAAGTAAATTACATTACCTCAGGTCGCAATAATCTTCAATTCAATCTATTATACGAAATAATCAATAACAAATATTAATTATAGTGTTAACAATTTAATAAAAATAAATGAATGAAATGCGATACCAATATCATCCATATTTAAATCTCGTTGGGATAATTTCTATCAAAAGAGGTGATTAATTGAAATTCGAAAATGAGCTTTTCTTAATAGTATTTGCTATCGAATAGAAATAGACAATATTATGTATTAAAGTAAATCATGAAAATGAGTCTGTCTGTGAAATGCAAAAAACTAAAGTCATGAATTGCAGCATGCAGTAAATTAAAAGTTTTTATTTTCAGTAATTTTACCCTATTTTGCAAAGGCACAAACTTTTTTCAAGATTCGTTATCGGAACATATTGATTGGCATTTCTTTGGTTATAATTTTATTAAAATATGCTTTTATCCCGTTGAATTTGAAATGGATATAATTATTTTGTATTCAAATTGCAAAACCATTAAAATGTTAGATATTGGAAAATAACTCTAAATGTTGTATAGGCAAGTCCCAGAAATGGTCTACCAAGGAAATAATTTTAGAGTTGTTAAAACTGTTTATAAACACACAGAAAATTTTCAATGTAAAATCGTCGAAAAACAGGTTAGTTTTAACATTTTTCGGTAGTGATTTTGCTTCATAGGTGTTTCATGTTAATTCAACATGATTTGCAATAATCTTGACAGAACATTTATATTTTTGAATTAACTATATTTCATGTTGATTTAATATTCAAATTCAATTCAAACAGAAGTTGATACTGAAATAATACGAAAAATCATATTGAATCAAAGTTATTTCAAGTTAAAACAATGTAAATTTGATATTGGAACAGAACGAAGAATCATGTTGAATCGAAGTTTTTTCAATTTAAAACAACGTGAATTTGATATTGAAACAACACGAAGAATCATGTTGAATTAAAGTTATATCAAGCTAAAACAGCATGACTTTAATGTAGTGTCAACCCTTGTAGGTTCGAACCAAGATCTCTGATTCGGTTGTAGGTACTAGATCCAACCCGTCGCATTGAGATACCTAATTCTTTTTTGGGCATATTTCCTGGTTCCCTGTTCATTAAGAATCGATCTTATAATCAAATTATGTGAATAGAAAACGGCTGTATCCTTATGTTTGCAGAACATAAGATAGAACAAGGAAATATATCATAAATTTTGCTATTTTTCAGGCATTTTCGATGTTATTTTGAATTTCGCCAATTTTCTTAGTTTTCCTTACTGTTATAATATTTATTAATGAAATCTTTGCTCAAAATCAAGTTGATGGCGAAACATATCATCACTGCTTGCTAAAATTAAATATGTTGACGTCGGAGCACTGGTTGTTTTCCATCCCTCGCTAGAATGTAAAGAGTGAAGGCAAGCTTATTGGTGATGATCTGACCGCAAAGGGGCGCTGCAGTCATCAAGGTTTCTTTGTAAACCTTTTCTTAAAATTATATTGAATTGTAATTAAATTCTATATTATCATTGTGGATTATAGATGGCTTTTACGCCATATCGTTGGCACATTGGTTTTTTGTAAGTGAAGCTCGTTCGCCACATTGAATTTTAATTATTAAATTAAAAGCTATTCGAGCTTACGCCATATCGTTGGCATTGTGATTAGCCCTCTGCGACTGACGTGACTTCATTATCATAATTCCACTGATGTGGTAGTACACTAGACACTATTTCGACTGCTTATATTTTCCAAGTTTCGTTTGTAAGCCCACTGAAAATATTTTTGATTTTAGTTTAATGTCGTAGTTTGTTATTTATTGTAATTTTTTGTTGAAAACAAAACGACAAATCTTATTAAAAACAAAATTATTGGCATGACATAAATTAGCCTTAAAAAACTTACATCTATAGAAAAACAAAAAAAAAAACTTAATATATTATTTTTTTTTGGTAAAAAGTTTAACATTAATTTCAGCTTACCTAAGCTACCTAAGCTAATCAATATAGAGAAAAAAGAGGTAATATCAATGGTTTAATAAAAATTTATAACGTATTTTGTCAGGTCTAACTCAATACTGACGTGGTAGACTTATAGACACTTGTATGCTCACATCAACGCGCGCGCTCGTTTCAATTGCTTTCTTCGAACTAACGTACAAATGAGTACGTAATCAGAAGGTACTGAAAACACCAGAATCGACATTTGTATAATTATGGCGTGAAACAATGTTTTCTGTTTACTGGTGTCTGCTAGACTACGACGTCAGTCGCAGAGGGTTAAATAATCAAGTTTAAATTAAAAACACGCGATATAGTTGGCCATTTTTGTGACCATAGATCTAAATAACTTTTTGGTTTTTGAAAATAAATTAATCGGGCAGTCTATATAAAGTGTGATACCGGAAATTTGTTAATAAATAAGCCAAAGGAAGGTATATCGCTACTTTGCCTATTTTATACTTGAAAAAATCATAAAATTTCTTGTGTTTTCTCTTCGGTAAGCTGTTCAAGTTTTCTTGAAGTTCCAATTCAATATTCGAATATAAGATCAAGTGTTAGAACTTTTGCCAAACAAAAAAGTTCGATATCCAAACACGATGCTATTATCATATAAAAATAAACATACAAATTAGAAAAACTTAGGCTTATGCTGATTGATACGAGAGATTTTATTGAGCAAATTTAATTAAACCGTCGTCATGCAGGTTAACAATATAACACCAACAGCCAGGTGGGTGCACAGAAAAAAAATTGTATATACAATTAATTTTTTTGTTATATTAATTAAATAATTAATGGATTTTGAACCTACAAAGATTTTTGTAAATACAATTACGAAATTCTAAGTTAAAGGAAAATCGGCAAAAAATTAAAAAAAATTTTTTGTTGATTTAAAATTTATTTCAATTAAGATTATTGTTATATCAAGAATGTGAATTGTTGATTTTCCGAACAAATTTTAACTATCATAGTTATTGCATTAACAATATTTTTTTATACAATCACAATCCAACTTTTTGCTTGTCTGCGAAAAACACTAAATGTCTTTGGGCGGAATCGAACCGGAGACCTCTGGACTAATAGACTAACGTTCTTACCTCTCAGCTACAGAGCAATTCGTTATTAAGTGCGCAAATAATGAATACACACAAAACGTGATTTGCTTTGTTTCATCTACGTGTGTGCAGTCATTTGTTATATCAACAATGGTGATTTTTAATTTTTTTCACAATACATAACAAAAAATTTGGTTAGTTCAGTTTGCTGAAAAAAATTTCTGTGTTTGTCGTATCAACAACTCATTTGTTATATTAACAAAATATATGTTTGAATTTATATTACATATTAACAATTGAAATTGTTAGTTGCAGTTTGATGATATTTTTTTCTGTGTGGTAATACTAAGTTTGAAAATTTAAAAAATTTTCTATAAATCGCTTAAAGGTAATTTTATTCCGCATCTTTTAGTGCTTTATTTACTTAAATCGAGCAAACTGTTCTCGAGTTGTGATGAAATATATTAGCGTGACCGAAAATTTTTATTTTTTTTTGCCGACACAACCGATGATGATCCAACCTAAGTTCTAAATATAAAAATTTGTGTTTACTATAACCTAAGTTTAAAAATACTTTTTTAGCTAACTTCTTTTAAGCTTTGTAGAAAGCTATGAGCAGTATGATATACAAACAGGCATATTGAAGACGCTTAGTGTACCATGTAAGCCGAACGATTAAAAGGAACGTCTAGTACTTCGCAACTACTTGAGCAGCATGTATAAAGTAGAAAGAAAAAAAAATACCTAAAACCATGCAATTTTAAATATCTTTCAAAGTTCAAAGTCGATTTACTCAAAACTTTTATTTTATTGCTTATATTGTTACTGCATTAAGTTTCTTCAATAAAATTTATATTTTTCCTTAGACTTCAAGTATTCAAGTATTTATTTATAGTCAACTTCATTTGCAATTGGTCTTGCTTATATAAATTATTTCATCATATCAAGACTTTTATAAAACAACTAGAACAGTGTCATTACTCACCTTTTTGTGTCATCTCTGTCATCATTTTCATCCTCCATTTTTTCCATAATATAAGATCTATTTAAATCCAATTTGAAGAGGTAGAACAGAAAGCGGGTATGCAACAATTCTTTTTTTAATATTTTGCCTTTTAAATATTTAATATAACTTTTTTGGATGATTTTTGTAACTTTTTTTTAATTCTATTAATTTTTTAAAATTCTTTTTTTTAGGTTATGTTAACTTTAAAAAATGTTTCCAAATCAACTACTCCACACATCATGATTTAATTTTTTTTTTTTGCTTTCACGAAGTAACTTTCCAGCAATTTAAGTGAAATAGCTAAATATTAATAAATATACACATATAATACCCGCATTTTAATAAACATATGGTTACTTTTATAAAAAAGAGATTTTTATATTAATTTCATTGATTTTCTTTTATATTTATCATACAAGTATTTCTTCACAAAACGCGTCCGTATGCAACAAGTGTAAAAGTGATTCTATTAAAGGACTCTGTGATTCAATACCGATTGATTTGTTAAGCTACTTGGTGAGTTACTGCCACCAATACATGAGCACAAAATACCTCTCTGCTCTAAAGCCTGATTGAATATTTCTGCTAAACAATGTTGCATATATTCCAGGTGTTTATGCATATGTATAAGTTAATGAGTGTGTGTATGCATGTGAAAATGTGTTAAATGTATTTGCAAGTTTCCGTTTCCGTTTGTTTTACACTACCATGCCACGTTTGTGCAAAACATACCATTTTGGTTTTACTACGCACACTCACCTCCCACATGCTCCTACACTAACAATTTCAGTGCGATACAGACCCTATGGGAAATCCTTCAAACAGGATTGGTTGTTATGGTTTTATAGATGCATTATTCATGTACACAATACACTCACACAATACACAAACGTGCACTTATACATAACACAAATCCACCTACACTTTAACCTTTCCTTTTCCTTTGGTTCCAGTAGATTTTTTATTTCTTTGTTCGCTATGTCTGGATGCAATTTCATCCCTTAATATATGTTTTATATATTTATGTGATTGAGTTTTTTTATATGTGTGGGTTATTGCGTAAATACCAATTACAATGTCATAATACACCCATACATATACGAAGCATATAGTGTTTTTTTTTTATTCATACGCCCATTGTTCAGCTGCAGCATTGTCTATCTATTTTTTTCTTATTTTTAAAGAAAATAAAACCTTGTACGATTGTATGTACATATATAATTATTTGTTACAAAATTTTTCCAGCAGCTGGTACTCTGACCACTTATTTATAATTGTGAATCAAAATCTTAGCACAGTGTATGATGAAAGTAAAGAGCTGACATAACTTAAAGCGAAAAGTAAACCGACTATTCTACATGTACCCAGGCAGAAAAAGACAATCAGCATGACGTTGGTACGTTGGGCTGAGGGTACAACTAACATTAGTACAACATATTGTTTACCAAAATTTCAATGTACTAATAACATTAAAATGATAACGCCGAATGACCGTCGTCCGACTTTTGTTTTTAATATTGCCATAACACTGTAAACTTATATGTAATACTCACAATGTTGTAAATGCAAATTTATAGCTTTTATTAAAAAAACGATATTGCTATTTTTTATATGCAATTTTTAGCCGATAGCCCAAGTAGCTAGTGTTATATACTTTGTATACATATTAGTCTTATATTTATATAAGGTTAATATCATTTAAATAAATAAATAATATGCAATTTTTTACATATGAATTCTATAGTTAGCTTTAAAATTTTCTTTTATTTATATTGTGCGACTTGAATGACTATGGATTTGAACCTGTGCCTACATGTTCAC
Organism: Panzeria rudis; assembly: GCA_956483635.1. Classification (NCBI taxonomy): domain Eukaryota; kingdom Metazoa; phylum Arthropoda; class Insecta; order Diptera; family Tachinidae; genus Panzeria; species Panzeria rudis. The sequence goes on along the minus strand of OY101448.1, from coordinate 155,833,565 downwards.
AAGCAAACGCTTTTACAACTAAGCCACAGAGCCACATACCTATAAAAAATCAACTGCACAAACTAAATGTAAACATAAAATTACTCTGAGAGCATCTGAGAGGGAGTTCAATTTATTTGTGAACTAAAGTCACATTTTTGGTTTAACAGCAGGGATGGCACATGAGATTTTGAAATTGTACCAACTGCTATCTAAAATTGTGCTGCTTTGTACCTAATAGTATCAAAACATATTTTTGAAACCAGAAACATGTATTAAGTATAGCAAATATATCACTTTTCTATACATATATAAGTATATGAGCGTTCCCATAGGAAAGTCGACTTTTTGGTCACGTGCGACAGCAATCAATTAAGCTTGTATTTCAGTACTATGTACATAGTTGCATTTTTACTAACTTTTACTTACACAAATATATAAAAAAGTAAAAACAAACTTACGTTTTCTTAAAAAAAACATAATTTCTTGGTGTCGCACGTGACAAAAAGTGGACATTCCTATGAAAATGCTCATATAGTACTATATGTGGCAAAAAGGCAAGTGTACTTAAATCAGATTTAGCAATTTCTAATCGAAAACAACTTGTTAATTTAGACACATCTGCTATTGGTAGAATAATATATTCTCAATAAAGTTCCGAAATATTCGCATTTACCATAATGCAAATAAATTTATAAAAATTTGTTTTTTTCATTCTTCAATATCTATGTATCGGTTTGTGAGCTGGTCTTATATGACCGCTTTAAATATTCCTCTTTTTAAGTCGAACTTTATTCCAAATACTTCGCAAAATCTAAAAATGGAAAAAATTATTAATTGTACTAAATAATCCATTGATGTACCATTGTGCTTTTAAAGTTCTATTTGTACCAAAAATGGTACAATTGTACCAATTTTGGTATCCCTGTTTTACAGTATTGTAGTGGTACATGATTATTGTGAATATGATATTTCGACAGTTAAGTTATAAGTTTGAATTTGCAATGTTGTGGCGGGTTTGGATTACTATGAATGCAGTATTGGGAAATTAAAGTCATATTTTTGTGTAAACACAAAACTTTTGAAAGAGTGGTAACTTTGTATTTACTGTGTTGTGGTGGTACATATTTTGTGCATAAAGGCACAATTTCTGCCTGGGTAGTTACAACGTGGTAGTCTAGATTTACACGAAAATTTTCCATATCCAGCATAATGAAAGTCCATAATGCTCAACTTATTTGTCTACCAGAGCAATTTTTATTATTGCGTAGCTCTTTATGTATACATACCTTCAAATTCTATGACACAAGTTTACAAAATCGTGACAACTTTTAGACTGGAGTAGCTGAACCTCATATTTAGATAATGTGTGGTGCTGAGAATTCGATATATATTTTTTTTCGTTCCAGTTTTCGAGATATACATTATTTATTAAAAAAAAGTGATTGCACAATATATATTAACATATCTGGAGAACGGTTTTAGTACAGTAAAATCGTAGAAGAAAAAAGTCCAATTGCATTTCATATAGCAAGCAATTTGTTTTTGTGTGAGGTAGAGAACACTCGCAATCTTGAAAAAAGAGGAGTGTAAATTTTTTGAGATTATCTCGTAAGCTACATTTAATTAATACCAAAATTTTCTTGGAAGCTTTCCGTTAGATGATAATGACTTCTCTCTATATCTATCAGTCGCAAAAGATGACTGATCAACAGCCAATTTCGAATGTTAAAACGAAGGCAAAAAAAAAACTTTAAACAAAATTCTAATCGAGTTCGGTTAATTATGTTAAATTTAAATTTTTTCTTGAACGCATACACAAACGTTTCATTCTGCTCTTTAATAGTATTTTTACTCTTCTGGAAATTTTGAAATTTATACTTAAGTTGTTTTTTATCAAAAGTCCACACATATTGGCGCATACTTATAGTCATGAACAAAGTATACTTTACTCTGCAGTTACACGTTCAAGAAATTGCTTTCAAGTTGATCACACGTATTGCTTGTTAAAACTACTTTAAATTGACGCTATGACGTAGGCTGTAAGCAACTTGATAGTCAATTTTCTTTTCAAGATGCCGTCGTCAAGGAATCAACAACGAAACAGTAAAACCCGGTTATAACGAATTCTCGGTTGTAACGATCTAAGTCTAAAGTGCCGACGTTTCGGTTGCCATTTTCATGCAAAAATAATTCGTAATAGCGAATTCGTAGTTAACGAGTCCTCGTTTGTATCGAACTACGCTTATTACGAACTTGTCATAAAGCGGTTTTTTTGCTGTTTGCACAAAGTTCGTTATAGCCGAGTCTTTCTGTAATTTACTTACAATAATAGAGATCAGCTGTTTAAATTGAACGAAAAATTGAAACAAATCTTGAAAGCAAAATTGAAATCAAGTTGGTAGTCAATTTCCAATTATGTGAGTGTGTTAGTAAAAACGTGTGAATGTATTGAAACTTGAAACAAAAATTGAAACAAAACTTGAACGTGTAACCTCCAAGTTAGGAATTTAAAAACAATATTGCTATACAAAATGCATACTGGTCTTAAACTCTAAAAGTATACTTTGTTTTGACTATGAGTGTGTGTCACTATCTTTAAGTTTTGTTAGCATTGTTCTTTAAATCTGCTCAGTGGTTTCTAAGAGATTTTGGATTAATCTGTTAGCCGATTAATAGCGATATATATATTACACAGGACAGCACTCCAAAATTTTCCATACTTCTGTTCATAGTTTTTGGTTAAATGGAGAGTTTTGATTGCGATAGCGCACAATTTTTTTTTATCAGTTCTAGCTTTAAAGATATGGTGACATTTAATATATGCATAATTTACACCATCTCTTGTATTACTCGTTTAGTATTTCACGAACGGTCTTAGAAAACTTAAAATATTTGCTAGATACTAATGGACACAAAAATCTTTTTTCATTTTGTAGCGTCACATTTGCGAGTATATCAGGATATATTACCGTTATTGCAAGGATGTTAAAAATAGTGTGTTTTTTGTTTAATCCGTAAAACTTTTTTTAAAGCAAATTTTCTGAAATCAAAGTAACTCCTTATGTATTTTCGTCCGCTGATTATAAAAAATCATTAGTTTGCTCCAGCACTTCTTCTTTTGGAGATATTGTGCATTTTTTCAAATTTTCATTGGGATCATTTATCATGGAGCCATTTTTTTATTTGTTTGTTTTTTTAATTGATAAATCCAATCTATGGAAATTAGCCAATTATTTTTGACATAAATAATTCAGTTACATTTAGCAAACTTTATCGACCAGTTATAATCAGATTTATTTATTTTTAAATTAAAGCTAATTAAACGTTTCAATAAATTTAATTGTCATGATCTAGAGATTTTGATTGGTAACAAATGTAGATTAATGACTTAAACATGATAAAATGCACATACATACACATACACATGTCTGTATGTATGTACATGTAAAATCTGCAGAAATACACAAACATACATATTTAAAAATACACCACACAATTTTACTTTCTGATAATAGCATTATAATATTAAAACAAACAAATACATATTTTATATATCAATTAGATATGGCATGGTGAAGAAGATGTCACTCAGGCTGACTTAACATTATGCCACTTTTCAGAAAATTTTTAATCGAATAGCGGCTTCGGTGAGAAAAGAATACTCTCCTCAATGACCTTTGCTCGGGCTTAAAAAGTTTTCACTCTGGGTATATCGCATAGGGGCTTCGCTCAGTAAACACTTTCTACTTAACCAGCCTTTAGAAGGGCAAACGGATTTTGATCTATTGGAAGTCCTTCTTCATCAAACTTAGACGATAATACATATTAAAGCGCCCGAGTTTTAATTTAGTGAAGCTGCTATTTGATATACACAACAGAGATAACTCGTAAGACTACGCTAAAACAATCTGTATTCAGTCGCTATTAAACATACCCAACATACACTGGGTAGAAAATCCTTTGAAGGACAAATTAAAACAAGTTCATATGTGACTTCCATCTATCACGTGATCCTTTCCCACCTTCAATTTGCACTCAATCGGATTAAATACACTCTACCGGCAACTATTTTCAGCAAAAGGCGTTTATGATGATGAAATGAATGAATGCATGCCACTCACGATTTATTTATTCTATCATTCCTGTGAAAATTCTCTCATACTGTGTTCATAAGTGGACATTTATACCTTTGGACAAGTCAAGCATTTAATAAGCTGCTTAATTCCCAAAAGAAAGTTGGGTATTGGAAAATAAGTATGCAATCATTTATGTATTTCATATATGAGAAATTATGTTTGTCTTTTGGTTAGTCTGTTTAATTATTGTGAGATCAAAGGTAAAACATTTTATGCTGAAAAGGTATTTAACGAATTGACATTTATTTCACTTTAATATTTGAGGTTTTTTTCATGGAAGTGTTGCTTGGTTAACCGTTAAATACTTAAGATTAAAATGCAAAACGAAAATAAACAAACACAAAAATTACACAGTATTTCAGTGTATTATTTTTAATCAAAGAACTTAAGGCAATATAGAAATGGGATCAACAGGTACCGCTTTTAATAGAATATTTATGAATGTTTAACAATTTAGCAATGAACTATTTTGGTTTTGAGGAAGTTATTATTATTTGTTGTGGTAAAATCATTAATAGACCCTCCATTATGTATGAAAGTATATGAACCTTAACCTCGTATGCTTACATACATAAATAAAAACTCTCAAAAGCCTAATGTGAATTACTAAAATAAAAATATGCTACCCTTGCCATCCTAAAAGTTTCATTCCCCAATAGAGTGGTCGCAAAAATTAAAATTTGGGTTTCTTCAAGTATCTTACCCGCTCCATTTCGATGGGTATTTAAAAATAAATTCAGTAAAGTGGGACTTTGACTCACACATGAAGGGTTCGGTACGAATACCATATAACCTTTTTGACATATATCCCTTTTGCCTTTTTAGCGATTTTGCTTTAGTTTTGGGTGCTTTTTAATTGCTTTCGTTTACAATTTTTTTCTTACGAATTTTTTCGCTTTTTGTATATTTTTATTCTTGGCAATTTTTTCTTTTTGGTGCTTTTTTCGTTGTTGTCCTTTTTATTTTGGCAATTTTTTTTCGTTTAATTTAATTGTTTTTTTTCTATTTTCTTTTCGTTTTTTTTGTACTATATTTTTAGTTATGCTGAGTTTTTTTCTTTTTTGCGTTTTTTGTTTGTTTTTGTTATCGATTTTTTAGTTTTGGACAGCAGACTAGCAGATTAATTACAGAATAGAAATGGCTAGAACTGTTTTCATAAATACTCAACAATTTTATGTAATCGTGGAATATATGTATATAAACGTTCGGCTTCGTATGGTGAAATGTTACATCTGTGCCTCGTTTCTGTAACTTGTGAGAAGTTCTCACATCGAGAAAAAATTAATAATTATATTTGTCATCCGATTTTTGTGGGACGATCCATAGAATATTAGTTGAATTATTATATGAATCACCCTGCAAACCTAATAAAAATGCAAATATACTAATATTTTTCTCACTCATCCTGTTTTTCACAGAATGATAATAACTTTTTCGATGCGAGAAACTCTCTCATTAGTTACAGAAACGAGGCACTGGTCTATTTCTACTATACTCAATCGAATCCTGGACTCTAAAAGTAGTACACATGATTAAGCTTGAAAGTTTTGAAATGTGGACATATCGAAGGCTCCTCCGAATTTCTTGGACAGATCATGTTTCAAATACTGAGGTCTTGCAGCGATTGAACACTCAGCGCCAACTGCTTGCTACATGCAATTAAAATACGCAAAACCACATATTTTGGTCACATAATAAGACGTCCAAGATATGAACTTCTTCTTCTAATCCTACTAGGAAAAATTGAAAGCAGTAGAGGTATTGGCCGCAAGCAAAAGTCTTGGCTCCGCAATATACGAGAATGGACCGGTATAAGAACAATCGGCGAACTCGTCAGACTGGCATCGGATAGAGAAAAATTTTCCAATTTCGTCAACAACATTTTAAAACTGTGATTCGCCTACATATCCTGTATAGTATGTAGCCACAGAGAGAGAGAGAGAGGACTCACCTTTTTGGTGATTTTCTCGGTGTTTTGGGAAATTTTTTTAGTTTTGGTGATTTTTTTTTCGTTTTTAGTGATTTTTTGACGATTTTTTTGCGATTTTTTTTTAGCAATTTTTTTCTTTGTAGCGATTTTTTCATTTTTTTTTTGGCTTTTTTTTCATTTTTTGGCGATTTTTTAATATATTTTAGTTTAAGCGATTTTTGTTAGTTTGGCGTTTTTTTAATTTGGCGATTTATTTTCGTTTTTTTGGCGTACTTTTCAGTTTGAGAAGATACAGCAAAATTTCAAAATTACACAACCTGATAGAATAACCTTTAATTTTTAGTTGGTTTGTTATTTTAGCATTCGCTACTGTTGCCTTTAAAGCGCTGCACTACCTATCAACATTTCAAGATTTTGCCTCTTACGGTTTCCAAGATACAGATGATTTTCAAAATTACATTAGCTGATAGAATACCCTCTAATTTTTGTTTTGTTTAGAATTCAGTATTAATTGATATAGTCTGTATAATACTACACTAACGTTGCAGATTTCTAGAGTCTACATATAAGTGTCTGATATTACATTATCGCTCAGAAGATATAGCTAAATTTCAAAATTACTTAATTTTTATATTGTTTTTTTAGCATTCGCTACTTTTGCTTTAAAAACTGCTCTAGCTGTAAACATTTCAAGAGTTTGAGTCTTCCGGTTTCCAAGATACAGCTAATTGTCAAAATTGCATAGTCAAAATTACATTAACTTATAGAATACCCTTTAATTCTTATTTTGTTTCAATTTCAGTGTTAATTAGTGTAGTCTGTATAATAGTACACTAACTTTAAAAATTTCAAGTGTTTATAAATCAAGTGTCTGTATATTACATTAGGATTTCAACATGTTTCGTTGCTCGCTTTAGAACACTCTTTAATTTTTAACTGTCATATATTTTTTGTTGTAGCAGCCATAGTTATACATACACATTCTGTTAAAATGTCAGGTCCGTACTTCTTACGGTTCTTGAGAAAACAGCCTGTGACAGACACACGGACGAACAGAAAGAAAAACAGTCAGACAGACAGGCGGACAGATAGCGTAGCGAAATCAATAGAGTTCCTTTATACTTTTGATGTACGGAACTCTAAAAACCACACTATGGAAAATGTGAGGGCAACCAGTTGAGATTAATGCGTGCTCCACTCACACCAAAGTTTGAGCAAATACTGTTCTTCTGCTTTTACGTCTCATAATTTAATAAATGTGGTATTTGTCTCTGAAGTTTCGAACAAGTTTCGAATAGCCTTAAATAACAAAAAAGCCCATATATTTAAAAATTTCGCTAAACTTCTTCGTTGACTAAAAATGGAAGAATCTGAAGAAGCTGAAGAAGCTGAAGAATCTGCACTCCAATTTTTTTATCAGCTCTAATTTTCAAAATATATCTTTTGGCCAAAAATTAAGGTACCATATTGAGTAAAAGATAAAAACCTAAACTCTACAACAAAATTAACTTTAAGCCCAGCCAATATCGTATCTAACTCTGTCCATTAGTTTCAGAGATATTGTAAAAGTTCAAGCAAAAAAATTAAGAATTTCGTTAGAAATTTTTGTTTTTAAAAATCCATAAAAATATAAAAATAAATTAACAATCCCATTTTTGTCCAGTATGGTGTAGCTTAATATGTTCCTAAGCAAATGCGTCATTTTTCGTTGCAATTGGTGTACGACTTTTGACGTTATTCTCAATTTAGTGAGAGAACTTTTTAAAATTTTTTATGACATTTTTAATTTTTCGGCTCAAACTTATGCGATATCTCTGAAACTAATGGATAGATTCAGAAACAATGTTTGCTCAGCTTAAACATAATTTTGTTGTCGAATTAGGTTTTTCTTTTTTACTGAAAAGGGTGAACGGTTCTCCAGTTATGCTAATTTAGGTTGTGCAACTACCTTTAATTTTGCCACTGACGAGCCAAAAGGCAGACTTCATTTTTGGCACACATGAATTAAATGCTGATTATCTACTATGAGCATTGGTGTAACTGGGCCCTTCTGGGAGGGGGCCTAGCCCACACCCAGCATCGCTCTAGCCCCCCAAGAAATTAAAACTGCTAGAGTAATTTTGATAATATAAGCGAATTGTAGGGACTAGTATAATTTGTACAACAAAATGAAATTTTCAACTCCCCCTAAAATGAACCCTAAATGTAAACTTTCAAAACGCCGATATATGTAAGTGTATAATTTTTTTAAGCGGTCTACCAAAATCAGCAGTTAGAACAATGTACTTTTTTGTGTTTTACAGTGTTTTTTGTGCCTATTTCTTAGAATCTGATGATGTTCTGAGCAATGCAAATATTTGCCTATTTCCAAGTACGATTACAAAATATTCAGCGAAACTTGTGGCAAGATTTTACATCATAAATCAGTTAAAGAAATTTTCTGCTGCAATCATATACTCTTTTTGAGTTGATTTAACATTTTCTTACAATTTCTTCCAAAAAAAAAACAAATCTTTATTGTGTTGTGCCAAAGCAAATGAACTGCTTCAACAGACGTCAAAACAATTCCATATCACTTCGAATGCAAATATAAATTTATTTTTGTATAAGAAGAAAGTTATTGTTTCTGGGAAAAAGTTGTAATTGTTTTTACTTCAAAGAAATTGGAATGAAACCTTTTAACTGTGATGCAATTAAGAATTTTAGATTTTATATATTTTCTTAGCACTCTCGAAGTGTTAAATCATAGTTAGTAAAAGAAGTTTAAGAAAAAATTATGCGTGTTTTTTCAAGTCAGTTATGAAGACTGTAAAGGCAAATTTGTTGTAGAAGAAAAATATAGCTGAAATTTTATATTAAATAAAACTTGTGAAGATACTTTTTAGGTGTATATTGAAATTGTTTTTCTGCTCATATATACATAAGGAGTGATAAAAATAAATATATGCCATTAATAGAAATCGCGAGTGTGGGCGAAGAAACCAAATTTAAACAAAAACATCTTCTTAATCATATATGATTATTGTCTTAAAATGTTTTTTTCAAATTCAGAAATTCAGAACTTTTTTTTTACTGAAAATGGACCATTAAACGATTTTTTGTAAAATCAAACAACACATGTACTGAAAATACAACCGATTTCTGTAGTTGTTTTTAGTGTAATTAAGAGCTGAAAATAAAACATTTACTGATTCAGACAAACTTTTTATTGAATTACAAGGATCGGTTATTAGAACTTTGTTATTTTCTCTATGCTGTTTGTTTAATATATTAAATATATTCAATTAATTTTTTATTTGAATCTTAGAAATTATTTAAAATTTTTTTAAACAGATTCCTTAAAAATATTCCATTAAATATTTTTTATTATACTTACAAGCTGTTCCTAAATAGCTAGTTTTTTTACTCGTGAAAAAGAACTTAGTGAGGTCTAGTTAAGCAGAGAGTTTTGCCATTTAAAAAAAAATTAATATACACCCTCAAAATCGGAATTTATCGATAAAATTATTGTTTGGGAATACACGGACAAAAATGCATGCGATGTTTCTGCAGCGATTTTCGACTTCTAAACGGTGTAAAATAGAGGAGGACTCAAGGTTTCCGTGTATATTTAAAGCATTTTATTTTGACATATTTCATGGAAACATCATCCAAGGAATAATTAATAGAATTTTTATTTTTTGATAGACTTTTTAAAACTATGCTTTTTTGCAACACTTTGCTTGAGAAACAACTAATCTTTTATTTCATTGAAAAGTGGATCTTATAACCATTAAAATAAGCCCTAAATTATTCAAATCGGTTGGGAAATGGAAAGGTTGCAAATTTTTACACAAAATCTCAACATACAATAGTACTTGCATCAAATTCCCAGTGCACTGTGGGGCTGCTCACAAAATAAATGATAAAAAATATATAAGTGCTAAGCTACTGGTCAGTTATTGGAAAGTTGACATATCAAGAGATGAGAGTCTATATCTGCACAGTTTCCAAGAATGTGCAGGATATAAACTAACGACTCTACAGTGGGGTAAAACTAAGTGTATTGCAAGTAAAAAATTTTAGAAGTCTTGTAACTGTCGCAAATTTTATTAAAATTGGGACGCAACTTTTGATTTTATTCATAATTTAGTGAGAGAACTCAATTGACTAAAATTACAGTTTCCATTTAACAGCAAAATTTGACTCTGTGTTTGTCTTGTGTTTGCTTCTGTTGCATGGAAATTTAAATTTTTATCTAACACTAAACTGTGAATAAAACTGAATCTTGTTCACCAATTGCAATAAAAAATTACTTATTTCTTTTCGAATATATTAAGCTACATGCTACTGGACAAAAGAAATGACTCGTTATTGTATTTTTATTTTTTATGAAGTTTTAAAAACAAAAATGGTAAAAAAAATTTTGTAAAATTTTATATTATTTTGCTAAACTTTTACGATAACTCCGAAACTACTGTGCAGATTTAAAAACGCTATTTGCATGTCGGAAATATAATTTTGTTGCCGAGTTTTGATTTTTTTGTTTTACTGAATAGAGCAAAGCCTTCTCCAGTTATGATTATATATGTCGTGCAAGTGCTTTCATTTTTGTCATAACTGTATATCGAGAAAACTAGAGCTGCTAAAAGAATTCTAATTATATGTATATTGAAAATCTGCATAACATATTTATATAGTCAGTGACAGCTAAAATTTTTCCGGAACGCGATGTACTGTAAACATGTGTTATTAATTGAGAAAGTCGCAAAAATTTTAAGATATTACTAAAAATTTCGTGATAAGTTGAAATTGAATTATCATTTTCAATGACATCAACGGTTTTTGTAACTAGTTCTTGTTTTTTCTTTTTTACTTTGTAGCTAAAAGTCAGATATCTAAATAGACTTTTACACACATTTTCAACAATTTGTTGTAAGAAAAACAACAATGAATAAAACCAAATCAATAAGCTAAAATTACAGGTTTCGAACAATCAATAAAGATTTAAATTGAGTCAAGTTTATCACAACAACAACAAATTCCAGCCAACAACCAGAAATATAAGAAAATGACAATCAATAAGCAGCACTGTGTAAGTTTAAGGTTAAATGCTAGAATTAAACAAATAATAAACCTGAGCAAAAAAGTCAAGAACGATACGAACAGAAGCTCATTATTACACTATACAACAATTTCGAATTTTTTCAAAATTACGGGGCTCTGTACACTGGTTGTGGTAGATGACACAACAAAAATATACGTGTGTCGGCATTTTGCAAGAGCACATCGAAATTTTATTTTAGAGTGGGTTAAAATTTTCCCCCTTTTGGCCCGATCATGCTGCATATCGGTACAGGAAACTATGCGGTCTTTACATCTGAGGTGTAGGGTATGTTCAGCAAGTTTATAGAAAATATTATGGCAAATATTTTTGTGGAACATATCAGCCCTCTAACTGCCCCACGTAAGGGTAATTTTTGTCCATTTTCTAACAAATTGTAAAAAACGCCACTTAAAAGCAGGAGTGCGTGCGTGTATAAAATGTTCTACAAAAATGTTAAGCATAAAATTTTAAAGCTAACCAAGCTGTGTACGCTAGAAATCATTGAAAACTTAAACTATGTTTAAGGGTTAACATCATTGTGTAAAACCTACCAAACATTGCTAAATTCCGTTACTTAAAGAATATTTAAATTTGTAACTAATTAATACCATTCCTGACTTATTTTTTTATTGTGAATTACTGAATTGTTTGACTCGTCACTTGACGAAACCATAGCTTAACGAAACTTTTTCGAATTTCATATATACATGTATATATAATTATTTCGGCTAGAGAGATTTTCTTGTTGAATTTTAATTTTAATTACCTGTGAAGGCGCTACAATAGAAGATCTCTTAAGAGCTTCCCATTTATATACATAATTGAATATAATTAATAAAATATAAAGTTGAAACCGACGTGATGCTTTTTATTATTGACATAAATCCATATATCCGCAAGTATATCCCTATTAACTGCTCCCAAGTTAGTATCTAATTTCCCTCCCTTCCCCGTGTGTGAATTGTATAATCAGAATAACATACTTGTTCAACTTGGCTTTGATCGTACCTATCACGTAAATCTTTGCCGTAATCCTTTTATATATGTATATTTGTACATGTCACGCAAATCCATATACATACATACATACATACATAACCTTTATTTTAAAATTTGTATTTTTCTCAAATTTTAACATGGTCCTTCGAGCCGGACTAAACCCCAGTGAGCAGCACTTCTAAATAAAGCTCAAAATAGTTTAGTATTTGAAGTCACTAAATCCCAGTGACCACTTTTGTGGAAAAAATTTATAAAATTCTTATTCTTTTATACACTCACTAAATCCCAGTGAGCACTTCTAAATAAAGTTCAAAATAATTTAGTATTTGAAGTCGCAGTGAGTACTTCTAAATAAAGTTCAAAATGATTTAGTATTTGAAGTCACTAAATCCCAGTGACCACTTTTGTGGAAAAAAATTATAAAATTCTTATTGTTTTATACACTCAATTAATCCCAGTGAGCACTTCTAAATAAAGTTCAAAATAATTTAGTATTTGAAGTCACTAAATCCCAGTGACCAATTTTGTGGAAAAAAATTATAAAATTCTTATTGTTTTATACACTCAATAAATCCCAGTGAGCACTTCTAAATAAAGTTCAAAATAATTTAGTATTTTAAGTCACCAATCCCAGTGAGCATTTTGATCCATAAAAGAAATTTTTATTGTTTAACACTCACTAAGTCCCAGTGAGCACTTCTAAATAAAATGTTTTCTTATCGATTTAAAAATCACTAAACCGCAGTGGCTCCTTTTTAGAAAAAAAAAAGAAAAGGCTTATTGCTCTTAACACTCACTAATTCCCAGTGGGCAACTCTAAGTAAACTTAAACATTTTTATTGGTTTAAACATCACTAAATCCCAGTGACCATCGTTAACACTCACTAATTCCTAGTGATCACCTCTGAATAAAGGTAAAATATTTTTTTATTGATTTAAAAGCCATCAAATCCTAGTGACCATTTGTAAGCGAAATTCTCATTGATTTCTTTTCACTCCATAACTCCCAGTGAACGCATCGAAATAAAGTTTAATAGTTTTTTTGTGTGCTAAAATCCTTAAATCCTAGTTAACATTCAATCCTAAATAAACTCACTAGATTGTTGTACAAGTAAAATATTTCCTTATTCACAATTCGTACTCGGCATAGGAAACCTTGTAAGGCTTATGTTTAATGTATAACATGTGTTTAGCTTTTTTATGTACAAGACCACGTTGAACATTTTAGTTGAAGAGTTTTGCCCGCTATATAAAGGTTTTGCCCATTTTGTAAGAAATGTATTAAAAATATCCATAAAACGAAGATCTAGATGGTTGAAATATTCCAGAAAAATGTTTTTCGTATTGTTTTACATAAAAATACTGCACACGTCTTATACCTTAAACGTAAGACTTAGAAGATTTCCTATGCCGAGTACTAATTGTGAATAAGTATGAAGTTAACCCTTAAACTAGTTTACGTTTTCAATGATTGCTGGCGTACAAGTTGGGTCTGGAGCTTGGTTGTCTTTTTTTTAAAGAATATTTTATCCCCGCACTCCTCCTCTTTAGAGATGATTTTTTCAATTTATTAGAAAACAGCCAAAAATTACCTTTATATGGGGGACGTAGTGCGTTAATATGTTTCACAAAAATATTTGCCCTAATATTTTCTATATATTCTACATCTCAGATGTAAAGAACACATAGTTTCATGTACCGATATGGTGCACGAGCAGGCCAAAAAGTGGAAACGTTAAACCCAATAAAATAAAATTCCGATGTGATCTTACAAAACTCCGGCACACGTATATATATATATATTTTTGGTCTCCTCTACCAGAATCGGTTTCCAGAACCCCGTAATTTTTTTTTCATGTTATACAGTGTTATTATAACAAATCAGTAGAAATTCTATTCTCTCATTTAATATCAAGAGTAGGAGAAAACTTGCAACCGCTATATTCACCTTTCAAAACACAAAAAATAGAAAAACTAACACAAGAAAAACCCAAACTTGTGCTTAAACGAAAAAAATAAAAACAAATAAATAAGCAGACTCGGAAAAAAGCTACAAAACAAACGGTATCTACTCTTATTACTTTCGAACAACTTGAACTTGCACACGACTATTCAGCATTGGTTTCGTTCGTTCGGCGCTAAAGCGAATGCATTCATTATCACTAAAATGCAAAAACAAACAAGCTTAACAAGCAAACAAACTAGAAGCGTTTACAACAACTGCTTATTAGTGAGTAAAAATAATTGCAAATTGCTATTATTTTTACCCACACATTCACATGGCGTCACTCTCCAGCGGCGAACTTTTGGCGGCCTTCATTTATAAGGCCTTCTGTAAGACCTTCCTAGATCTTTTTTTAGATCCAGTAATCATGCTCGCTTGCCTTCTCAGGAAGGCCTTATGGAAGGCCTACCTACTCTCTTCTACATAGGCTGTTTTTTAATATCCCAGCAAAAATGTTTGTCATTTTTGTAATCGGTAGGACATTATTAATGGGTTACAAAGTAATGAGTGGTACTTATTTGTCTTATAACTATGCTTCTACTACTACTACTAGTGTTTGATAAAACTAGTACGTATTTTTCTCATTATTTGAAAATTGTTATAATATGTTGTTATGTATTAATAAATATAAGTCAACATGTGTTTGTATACGAAAACTAGCTTTTGTCGCTTAAACTTATAACTCAACAATAGCTGAGGGGGTCAAGTACTTGTTATCAGCTCTGTACGGGCACAGGCTCGTATCCCAGCTTGGTAAAAAAAATTTTTGCCTACACAGAAAAAAGTAAAAATGATTTCAATTACTAAAATTGTTAAAACAAACAAAAAATTGTTTAATTATGCACCTATCACTAAAATGATGATACCAATTATCGGTATTGCAAAAATTGCAAAAGAAATTTTTTTTCTAATTAATGGTAATTGTAGATTTGATTATATAAATAATTAATAAAATACAGAAAATTAAGCAATTGTTTAATTAAATTAATCAAAAAATTAATCGACTTACATAATTAAAAATAATGTAACATGTATGACACAGGAGAAGCATGCACTCTCCCAAGTTTGCTTTTAGAGTAATTACTTCTATGCAAACAAAAATATTCGCCATCGCCGGTGAATGTTATAAGCGAACTTCACTGTGTTTAGAAAATTTTTAGCTGTTATTTTTCATCAGTATATACCTGTTAGCGTTACTTTAATTGGCAGCAAATATTCAAGTAAGTGATTAAATCAATAAAGTAATTGATTGAACTAATTAATATATTATTAAAATATTAATTAAAAATCAATTAATAATTAATAGTATTTTTTTCTTTCTTAATTGAATCAATTAACAACATAATTAAATTTCCAGGCTATACCAAACAATAGCTTTAATTGAAAAAAACCGATGATAATTTTTTCTGTGTATCAGTAAGCAAAGTTTTTGCATGCATACATTTTGTGCACGTACTATGTTTGAAGCAACAAAAATGATAAACTGTTACAAAAAAAAAAATTACTTCCAAAAACAAAACAACAAATACATACCAAATGCAAAAACTCAAGAGAATAAAAGAAGTAAACAGCTGAAAAAGTCCTTCTACCAGGCCTGTTGAAATCGGAAGGCATTTGTTGGCTAGGACATCGTGTGTAAAAAATGTATGAGTATGGAATGGGGCAATAAGGCCTTATGTCTGACAAATAAGGGCTTCCTGAAGGCCTCCTTACTACTTCTTTTCGCCGCTTGGTCATTCTCATATTAAATAATTCTAATACAATGATACATTGGATACACAGTCTTGCGATGTTGTAATAAAATATTTTAAGTGCACGAGCAGCAGCAACAAAACTAGCAATAACAACAACAACTATATAAATACATATGAAATAACTATAAAAGAAAATTAAATAATATTTAAAAGCTTAAGTTAAATAACGTAATAGTGCGGAGGCAAGAGAAAAATAACAAGTACAATAGCATTTGTAGAAATATGTACAACAAAACTTACACTGAGCAAAACACTTTTAGTAGTCTGTACTCAATAGATTTAGTCTAACTTCAGTTTTAAAGATAATTTACTTTCCTTGCCGTTAAATTTGTGGACTTTAAAAACCGTATGCAGTTCATTAAAGTGCACACGCTTTCACTTTATTGGTTTTCTAAACATGTAAAGAAAATATTGCAATTAACCTAAAAGTCTTAAATCCGATGCTAAGCTAATTCTCGTTTTCAAACCCTAAAATTATTTGAAAGGTGAGTTTGTTGTTTTCAAGCTCTTTAAGAATTATGATTATATCCATCGATGATTTTTAATCTTTGGTCCTCCTTTTAGATTTGTCCCTGAACTATGTGGGCTACAAAATGGCCGTCAAAATGATCTCATTTCAAAAGCTTTTTTCATGTCCTTTGAAAGTATAGTAAAATATTTCATAAAATAAACGCATAAATTTTAAAATTTAAACCACTTTAGCATGATTTAATAGATTATAAAAAATGTGCATATGTTTTTTTTGTGTAAGACTGTCTGTCCATTGTGTATTAAACACGAAAAATAAGGATACTGTTTTTCCCATCTTCTTATAAAATGGCACGTTCGTAACAAAAACGAAATTAAATTTATAACAGTTTTAAAATATTTGCATTTGCTTTTTTTATTTCACAGAAACACATTTTTTTTTAAGTATTAGAGACTATAATTTTGTTAAATTGTTGGTTTTCGCAGTCATGTGTATTGAGCGTTACGAGTTCTTAGTACGCTCCATTACTCAGTTTAACTATTACAATTGCATTAACAACATACACTAAAGTATTTCTAAAAAAAAGTTTTGTAATGTTTGTTAAATAGTTTTATATTGCAAAACGTTTGAGGAATAACTCATCGTTTGTATCCAAAAAAATGTATGAAGTGTTATTGATATTTTTTTTAAATTTAATTGAAGATGTTTAGTGAATAGTTAAGTATCTTATACATTGAAGATTATACATTTGAAATGTATTGAATTCAAAATATAGTGTGTGTGTTCTGAAAAAATATTGAGTTCGTATTAAATGGTATTGAACGTTACGTAAAAATTTTTTTTAATTTTAATTTATCTATAAATTTTAGGGCGTTAAAAAATTCAACAGCAGCTGAAGGGTAGAAATGATACAAAGAACATTATCTGTTTACAAATTTTTGATTTTCTTGACAAAAATTTTTGCTTTTTTACATTGTGGGTTGTTTCATATTCGAAGAATTTATTAGGTAGGTCGTATTTTGCTACGAACAATTAATTAAAATTGATATAACTTTTAATATTGTTGGCTCATTTCATTAAGATCAGTCTTGTTTGAAAGATGAGCTATCCTACTTTTCAGTAACACACAAGTCATTATAAAGAACTATTTGAAAAGTTAAAAATTTTTTGTTTTTCCATGTGAACCCAAGTTAAAATTGAAAAAGTTGTCATAACTTTTAATTTCGTCCTGCGAGTATTATAATTTTTTTGTTTTTAGAGAATAGATATATAGTGCTTTCAAACGCTATACTAATTTTTTGCGCTATATTTTTTCGTAAATATCATTCTCAGAACAACCGCGAAAGCAAATGAATGTAACGCTCAATACAGAAAATTTAATTTAAAAAAATATATATATATAATTTTATTTTAGGATCCATTTAATGAGGCTAAAACTATAATAAAAATCCTATCTTCTCATATTTCATGTACATTCAACTCTATTTCGTGTTCCGCTTCGTAATATTAAGCAACAACAAATTCTATGCAAAGAAAACATAACTGCACAACAAAAATTTCATTGTATGGACACGAATGCAATATAAAAAATTTAAGAAAGTTGCATAAGCAAAAGTTGACTCTTGTGGACAAGGGCTATATATTACTGCCCAATAAAACCAAAGACTGATCCTAGTAGAGAGAACCAAAACTTACAATGAGTTTAAGGAATAATTTTGCACATATTCAGAGAACTGAACCGAAAAGCCAAAAATCCAAATGGCAAAAGTGATAAAAATAGTGAAACAAACAGTGGTTCCAATAGTAAAAAAAGGTAATAACTCCTATATCTTTGAAAGTTTCGATCCGATGACAAAACAAAGTATGCAAAAATCATAGAGGAGGTTATACGCTTTAAGAATGTTGCAATTTGGACCACCCTGTTGAAACACTCGATTATATCGGACATGAAAAACTTTGTGAGCCTCATAACTTTTACAAATATTATCCGATTTTAATGGATTTAAACTTCCTGCAAAGTCCAGAAATATGTATATAAAGATAACACACTTTATTTCATTAGGATATCTTTAACACTTTTAAGGATATTTCGCTTTGAATTTAAAAATTTTGGTTTTTGACCTCGACTTTGCTCTCTATTTCGTAAATATCTCCGGCAATAGCATAACCAAAATTAAAAAATAAGTAAATATTGTATAATTTTTAACAGAATCCTTGATAATATGTAGGACAAATTTTTTAGTTATCTTGATTCATGTAGTCGTGAAAAATAATCAAATTCAAGACTTTGAAATGAGAGTGAAAAATGGCTTGTTTTTTTTTCTCAAAAAATTTCAAAACTAAAATTTTTCTTTTCAGTATTTCATAAGAATAAACTTTAAAAATGACTGCAGTTGATATTTTAAATAGATTAAAGCATGTACGCCACATCCAGCAGTGGAAGAAATTAGTGAATTTTTTTACAAAAGTCTAAATTCATCGCCAAAAAATAACTCTCATCGATTTTTTTTTAATTTCTTTATAAATTTTATTAGATATATTTAATATAATTAATATGGCTTTTAATTGTTACCCGCCCGCTCAAAAAATGTGGCCAGGAGAGCATATTTTCTAAAAATAGTCAAGTTTTCAGAAGCATTTTATTTACCTGCACGCAAATAGTACCAAACTTCAGTTTTTAATTTTTATTTCTTTATTATTTATTAAAAAATATAGCAATCGTCTTATGTTTGAAAAATGTTAACGATATATTGAACGGGTACTTTTTATGAATTATTAACTAAAAAAAAAAAATTCGATTTTAAAATTCTTAAGGGAAAATTGTATACGTATGATTAATATCTACGTTTTATTTCAACAATTTCATCATAATGAAGTTTATTTTTTCGGTGTGGTACTAACGATGCCATTGAAACCATTGTGAAGCAGTGGATTCACCGGTGGTTTATATTCTGAAAATCCAGAGAATCCACATATCTCCATTTTGATATCAATGACTGCTCGGAATTGTTACGTACTATATATGACTCTCCTTCGTTAAAGTCCTGCGGTATTTGCAAAAAGTGCGATTTCCATACAACACAAATACATACGAGTACACTCACATTCTGTGGTATACAAATCATAACTTTTATCAATTGAGTTCAATCCTCCTTAATAGTGAATAATGTCAAAAGTTTAGGACCCATTTTATTGAAATTTGCCTTGTTTGGTTTGGAACAGACTTATCGTCTTATTAGCTTTGCAAAACTCTGAAATTATTAAAACTTGGGGTATATTTGCAATAGTAACAAGTTATAAAATTGTTTATACCCGAAGTGATAGTCTTTCATACGAGTACAATGATCACGTGACGTATAAGTAATATGAATACCTACTCATACGCTATTTTTATTCGTATGGAAAATATATATTTTTTGTATTTGGAAGGAAATTATTTGCAAATTTTGTTGTTTTTAAAAATATTATAACATCTGTAATGAAAATTAAATTTAGAAGGTGCATGTGTCCTTGCTCTGTATAAATCAAAAAATAAAAAAATTAATTGCTCAGAATATGTAAAACTTTGGCCGCTACAAATAACAAATATGTGACAGTTAAAAACTAAAGGGTGCTCTAAAGCGAGCAACCAAACATGTTGAAATACTAATGTAATATAGGTACACTTATAGTGTACAGACGCTTTACATTTTCTAAGTTAGTGTTAATTGGTATAGTCTGTATAATACTACACCAATAGTAATACTGCCGTAATAATACTCCAATAATAATACACCAATAATAATATTACACCAAGTTACACTGATGCTTAAAACAATAATAATTAAAGAGTGTTCTGTCAGTTAATGTAATTTTCACTACGTAATTTAGACAATTTGCTGTATCTGGGAAACCAAGGCAAACTCTTGAAATTAAAAAATAAACGATAAAGCTGAAAAATTCCAAAATTAAAATATGTCAAAACGAAAAATCGGTAAAACGCAATAAATCACCAAGACTGAAAAGATCGCCAAAAAAATAAAAAACGCCAAAAACCGAAAAAAGTCGTCAAAACGAAAGAAAAAAAAACATCAAAACTAAAAATAGTCGCTAAAACTAAAAATATCGTCAAAAAACGAAAAAATTTGTCAAATATGTAAAAAAGCACCAAAACGAAAAAAGCACCAAAACAAAAAAAAAAACATCCAAAATAAAAAAGCGCAACAACTTATAAAATCGACAAAATGATAAAAGTGCCAATAATAAAATAAATTGCTAAAGTAAATATGTATATCGTCAAAAAGTGAAAAAAAACGCCAAAACAAAAAAAAACGGCAAAACTTAAAATTCGCAAAATAAAAAAAATCGGCAAAAAGCAAAAAAGATATCGCCAAAAATTAAAAATCGACATAAAACGAAGATAAGAAACAAAACGAAAAAAACGCCAAAACTAAAAATAATCGCAAGAAATCGGAAAATACCTTAAAAAATAATAAAATTGAAATGAAACGAAAAAGCAAGACGAAAATATTGCCAAAATGAAAAAAAAGGCAAAAACGAAAAAAGATATATGTGTATTCGTACGAAAGTCGTACTCTACTGAATTTATTTAATTTTTCATGGTAAGATCAGTTCAAAATTGAGTACCAAATTGCATAAGCCTAAGATAACTTCACTGATTTTTTTCAATCGTTATATGAGAGCTAAATACACCAATACCCCGGCTTGCGTCGCTAATTGGGACCGGAGAAACGCGACGCAAACCAAAAACGACAAAAGCCGAAGAATGATTTTCCATACATTTGTGTTGATTTGCATCTAATTGGTTCCGAGATTCATAATTTTAGCTGAAAAATAGATTTATCAATAATAAAAGCAACTTGTTTTAATCTCTTAAAGCGTTTCAAAATGTCCCATTTTTGTTCTAAGCTTATTTACTTTCTTTTTTGACTCATTGTTGCAAAATATTTAGTTTGAACTTCACTTCAGCAAATGTAATTTGAAACTACTAACGATCTTCAACTGGCCACTAGCAGACAAACTTCACATACATATTTGCATTAGACTTAACGGGAAATCTCGTTTTTCTGTTTTAGCATTGTACAAACATTTTCATATTAACGACGCAAAACGAAGCCATTGACGACGCAACTTCGAAGCCATGCGACGCAAACTGAAACACAAACGATGCAACTTCGAAATCACGGGAAATCGGTGTACCGGGGTATTGGTGTAATTTGCGATGAATAAACTTACAATTTCTACCATCTATACTACATAATAGCCTTTCAGTTTATTTTATTTTCGGTGTAATATATTTTTTACTGAAGAGAGTGGTTCGCTGAGCATACCTGCTCTTACTTGGTAACGGTTAACAGAATTTTCTGTCAATATCATTATAAAGCTTTTATTAATATTTTTATTGTTTTATTTCTGAGGTATGATTATTGTTTATTATTGTGTGTATTTTAATATTATTTGAATCATTTGTATTTTTATTTTTTATTTCTCATGTTAATGATCTTTCAAATACTCGGATGTAAAGTTACAACAAACAATACAATCGAGTTGTGTTTTACATATTAACTAAAGTTAATAATTATTTAATGCAATAAGCTAGTAAGAATCTATTATATATTTATAATGTTGGAAATAACCCAGTAAACATAATAAAGAACTAGAAAATGAAGTCTGATCAGAGGTAATGCTGAACTTCGCAAAATCACATGTTATTTCAGTTTTTCCCTTGTTGGTGCTAAAAATTAATATTTTCCTTTAAAAAAATTCCGAAAATGGTCGTGCGTTATTTGTGAATGGGGACTACAAGCAAATAAAAAACATAGTCAGATATAAAAACATAGCTTTTTGTCTTTGCTTGCTGGTGTTCGCCTGCACTAACTGGAGAGTGTCTGTGCTATTTGAGAATAATACTTGTATATGTTAAGCCAAAATACAGCACAGACGTAGAACCAAGATCATCTACAGGATTTGAGGAGATAAGACTGTGGGGTAGTGAATAGCTTTTTTTTGTTTACAACATGGCATTGTTGGTGCCATTTTTTCTTAGTATGCACGTTTACTTTTCTTCACTGTCCTTAAACGCATCTTTTATTTAATGTCTCTTTGATCACTTAAGCTTATAATATTATAATTGTTTGCTTGGCTGCAATTTATTAATGTTCATAGAAAATATTTATTTAAATGTCACAAGTATTTTGCATAATAAATTTTTATGTTTGTTTACGTGCAATAAATGCTTGAAGAGTAATTATTTTTAACCGATTACAGCAATTAATTATAATAAAAGTTGTCAACACTAAACTATCTGTTTTAGCGTGTATTTAATGCCAATAAACCACATTTACTTTCTAAACATTGTGTTTTATTTAATTGACAATATCCGTTTTGAGTCCAGCTTAAGATATTTTAATTTGAAGTAGTAAAAACTTGATCAAATATTCTTTGCCACTCCAAGATTTAAAACTAGATTAATGGAATACTAATTAATTGTTGCTGTCGAGAATGTTTAATTATGAAAATATTTTAAAGAATGGCCAATATTAGCGATTTTTGTGTGTGTGTGTGTTTTTATAGTGAAAGACTTTTAAAAATGGCTTTTGGGCATATATAGATATGGCTCATTCGCTCTAACATTGTCATAACTCAAAAAACAAAGTTTTGTAGAAAACAACTTTAAGGCTTTCATTTTCCTTACAATTTAATGGAAACATGAATTTCTTTGCTCAAGAGGTGAGCAAATAGGATTTTTAGCGAAACTTTTGCAAAATATAGAGAACAATATGGAGATAAAATCTCCATTATTAACTCCAAAATAAATTTTTTGGGTTACGACGTTGTTTGAGTAAATAAGCGATATGTACTCGCGAATTTTCATATGTATGAATGAACTAAAAGCACACAACTTATAGCATCCTTACAATTACATTAAGATATCCTGATATACTCACCAATGTGACAAATTGAAGAGACTTTTGTGTAGATTATTAATCCAGAAAGTATTTTAAAGTTTATAGGACGATTAGGGAAATATTAAGTGGCGAATACAAAAAGTGGTGTAAATTATGTAAATGAAAATATCACCATATTTTTAAAACTAGAGTGCTAGGGAAAAACAAATGACGCAATCGTAATCAGGAGATAAAAATACATAAAGATTAGCTATTTTTATTTAGCCAACACAAAATAACCTTCATTTTGTTGTGCTGTGTAATTTGTTGCTGAATTTTGTTTTTTTTATTACTGAATAGAGTAAACCTTTCTCCAGTTATGCTAATATGGACATTTCCATGAAAATGACAACCACGACTGAAAAAATGAAAACAGTTAAAACTTTTCTTTAAAATATGGCAAGGAAAAGAAAAATAATCAAATTTCACTATATAGAGTTATTTATATTTAACTACAAGTTTTAAATATCAAAAATAACAACTTAAACTGAATATCTCTTTGACTAATTTAAAGACCTTGCAATAAATTATTTTCGCTTTTCTAGCGACTAAATTCAGTTATTTGTAACATTGCAGTTATACTTTAAAATTAATGTTCCGACATAAAAGAACAAGTTTCTTAACCCCCCGTCTTCACGAGACATAATTTTGTTCTAACATTTGTCAAACTTCATACCGAAAAACATAAGAAAAATGTTAGCGCTATTTTTCCATTTCGTCTTTGCCTTTTGTCAAGACAAATCAATGGCTCGTGAAGACACTATGAAAGTAAAGATAAAAGATAGATTTCGACTAGCTGTATATTTTTTATTTTCTTTGGACTCTATTCTAATGTCACGTACGCAGTGGAAACACATTATTTGTCTACGTCATTTGAATTTGACCGGTCGCAGCTGTTCCAAAATAAAAGTTGAAAGCAAGATATTTGTCGCAAACAAATATTGATCGACATTTTTTCAACTTGGTGTAGTCAAAATTTTATAAGCATTTAAAGCTTGTCACGTACGCTATTGTAGTACTACAAATGCAACTAAATGCGAATGAAAAATGTTGAGCTTTCCATCAAATTTCAAAAATAAAACAACTTCATCCGTTTCCATGTCATGATAGTCAGCATATATATGATTCTCGAACTGCGTATTCATTAAGCGAAAAAATTTCAAATTAATTAGTATATACTTCTCTATAGTAGGCTTAGGTAGCGCCGTAAGCTCAGCGCCCAAGTACATAGTATGCAGTATGAAATGAATTTCAATTTTGATTCTTTTTATTGTTATTATCACCAAATACATATTTTTTAATTTGTTTTTAAGTTTTTGTTTACATATATTTGCAAAACATATTTTTAATTACTTAAGAATACTATGAGAGAAAAATCTGTCATGTACGCTATACAATTTCGTTCAAGAAAGAGAATGTACGTGATAAGGTATCATTACGAGAATAATCTGTACGATGAAATGGAACATCGAAAAGTTTAGCGAACCTCATATTCCTGGGAGGTATATAAAACCGTATGGCATAAAGCAAATCAGGGCAATCAATAGAACCATTGATAATATCATATAACAGCAAGGCAGATTGAACTTTTCTACGAGACGCCAAAGTACGTAGACCAATAAACAAGCATTTAGATTCATATGGAACGGATGATAAATAAAGTAACGAGCGCGTAGCATATTTGACGAAAAAGCGTTGAACTCTCTCTATACGAGCAATACGATTAGAGACATGGGGATTCCAAATAACAGCAGCATATTCTAGTTTAGACCTAACAAAAGACGTATAGATATATTTCAGAGTGTATGGATCAGCAAACTCAGAACAAGTTCTCTTCAGAAAACCCAGTATTTTAAATGCTTTAGGAAGTAAATACTCAACATGAGCATCAAACGACAAGGAGTTATCAAATATAACGCCTAAGTCAAGCTTAAGATTAGAGGTATTCAACACTACACCATCAATATAAAAGGCTACAACACTGGGGGCAACAGACCTATAGAAGGAAACATGCACACATTTATTAATGTTCAGACTTAAACTATTTAGGCGACACCACTCACTAAGATTATAGAGCTCAGTTTGCATAATTTGGGCATCATGAATCGTATCTAATTTTAAGAAAAATTTTAAATCGTCAGCATATAATAAATAATTTGATTTCAAGAAACAACTACCGATATCGTTAATAAAGAGGTTGAACAATAAAGGACCGAGTATACTACCCTGAGGTACACCCGACATTTGCAGATAAGGCACAGAACTATAACCTTCAATATTAACGGAACAAGTTCTATTGGACAAGTAAGACGTAATCCAGACTAAGAAATTAGAATGGAACCCCATTAACTTTAATTTAGATAATAAGACCGAATGCGATAATTTATCAAAAGCTTTTGAAAAGTCAGTATAAATCACCTCAACTTGGGCGCCGTTAACCAGGGCCTCTAAACAGTATTCCTTAAATAGCAACAGATTCGTTACAGTAGACCTTCCAGCATAGAAACCATGCTGGTAAGGCGAAATCCAACTCTTTGTCAGGAAGAACAGTTTCTTATGAATGATGTGCTCAAAAATTTTAGAGACACAAGTTAATTTAGAAATTGGCCTATAACACCTAACGTCATCTCTCCTTCCATCCTTAAAGATAGGAGTGACCGTCGCATACTTCCATCTATTAATAAATACACCCTCCTTAAGTGACAAGTTGAAAATAAAGGTCAATGCAGGAATAAAAGACGAGGCAGCCTTCTTCAATAAATGAGTACATAGGCCATCAAAATCAGATTTGAATGAGATCTTAGCCTGAATGATTGCTTCAGATACATCATCCTCAGACAAAATAAAGAATCCCACG
This sequence comes from Panzeria rudis, assembly GCA_956483635.1. Taxonomy (NCBI): domain Eukaryota; kingdom Metazoa; phylum Arthropoda; class Insecta; order Diptera; family Tachinidae; genus Panzeria; species Panzeria rudis. The sequence goes on along the minus strand of OY101448.1, from coordinate 155,807,400 downwards.
TTTAAGTTAGTATGAGTCCCTGAAGTAGAAATGTTATCTCCAGGTGGTTCGAAGTTAGATTTAAAAAATGATGCAAACATATTAACGGCCTCTTCGCAAGAGTTAGAAACTATCCCATCCAGCTGAACTGTCGAAGGAATATCAGACGATTGTTTCTTAGATTTTATGTAAGACCAGAATGACTTAGGGTTACTTTTTATTTCCTGTTCCTTAGATAAGAGAAATTGTTTATAAAGAAATTTATTCAAGAAGTTGAATTCACGGCGGTAGTGAAATATTGTATATATGTATATATATGTTTATCCGTGATAGATTTCTTTTTTCTTTTTTAATACAAATTTTATAAACAACCTTAGTATTAGTTCCTTATCTTTGTATGTTATCTTAGTCTATAAGGATTATTTATCCATTGACTGAACTACAATAAATAAATAAATAAATAAATAAATAAATTTTGTTCATTATAAAATCAGCCAAAAGTTTTTTTTATTTCAAATTTACGAATAATAAAGGACAAATAGTTGGCTTCTTTTAAAAAATATAAAAAAATAAACAAAATTTACAATTCGCAGATTTTCGCATATTTTTACATCCACCTTAACATCACTTCCGTTTTATGTCACGTACGCTATTCCCTTAGTTCCTCGATATTTTGGATATCAGGGTTCCAAATGTAAAAAATTTTTTTAAGTTCCTCCTATTTTTGCAAAATCTATTCCACTTTGTACGCGTACAAATGTCACGTACGCTAAAATGGAAATGGCTATATATGTCGTGTAAGTGCCTTCATTTTTGACATAAGAGTATATCTCGAAAACTAGAGCTGATAAAAAAATTTTGTGCAGTTTCGCGCTCAGCGGCTTAAAAACTAAAGAAACAACTTTCATATCTAGGGAACGAAAAAAAATTTCAAAATTTGTAAAATTATGGGCTTTCTTGAGACTTTAATAGTTATTGGCTGTTTCCGATATTGCAGATTTTTTTTGTTGAATATGCGATTTAGTTAAAAGTCGGATGTTGTCTGGAAACTTCATAGAAGTAGAAGAAAATTTTTTCGAAAATACTTTGCCAGCTCACAATCTGATGTATGTATTATAGATCGTACAAATGTGGCTAGTAATTTCCGATTAAACATTTGTTTAATTTGTTTAGAAACATGTTTTCATATACAACAGGTTGTGAATTGAACAACTTTATGTAGTAAGCTATGATATATAAATACAGGAAAGAGCATTTTGTCAAACTTCGGTGGGCGTGCAATACGCTTTAACCTTAAATGACTAACCTGGCATTTTTAGGACAATTTTTTATAAATACCCATCAACTTGAAGTATGAAACCTAAGAAACTAAAATTTTTTTACGACCACTCTAATGTAAATATAAAGAAACTTAAGTCGTATGCACCCTAATCCAATAGCTTGTAACATTTTAAATAATCAAGGCAACACTCGGCTGAGCAGGAGGAACACTCTTGCTCTCAGCCGAACACGAAACTAATAAGATTTTTGCCTAGCGCTACCTGGACATATAATTAACAGTTTTACTTACCCTACGGGAGATGTTGTACCAATTGTCTTCAACACACTTGTCCTATGAGTGGTGAAAATGGGAGCAGTACAACACTTAATTAGTACAAAAATGTTAGCAAAGTGTCCGGTTGACATTATTTCCTTTTTGAAAGGAAAAGTATTTGCTTTGCAGGGAATTTTTTTTTTGCCTAGCCGGCCGTCGGCCTTGCTTAGGTGTTTTCTCCTCTGAGTATGTCGTATAGTGGCTTGGCTGACTAAATACTATTTTCGTGGACTTTCTTTCTAATTTTTAACCGACTTGAAAAAAGAAGGAGGCTATCAATTTGTGTGTATTTGCTTATGTTTGTAGACGCATAAGTCTGTCATTTGTGAACCGATTTTCAAAATTATTTTATTGTTTGAAACAGTTTGCCTGCCTTTTGGTCCCATTTTTTGTCGAGAACCGGCCAGGAAAATTTACTCAACCCCCCTTGAATAACTTTGTCATTTGTGAACCGGTTTTCAAAATTCATTTTTTTTTAAATGGGTTGCCTGCAGTTTGGTCCCATATTTTTTTCAAAAATTGGAGGGGGAAATTTGCTCCCCTCCATGCATAACTCTGTCATTTGCGAACTGATTTTCAAATTTATTTTTTGCCTGCAGTCTGTCCCATAAGTTTTTTTTAGAAAATCGGAGGGGGAAATTTGCTCTCCTTCCCCGCACCGCTCGACGAACGCACAACTCTGTCATTTGCAATTCGATTTTCAAAATTGTTTTTTTTTAAAGGGTTTGCCTGCAGTTTTGTTGAATAATTTTTTTCGAAAATTGGTGGTGAAATTAGCTTTTTATGTGGAAATAATATCCATCAACATTATTTCCATGGACGTTGTTGCATGCCATCACAGGACAAATACCTTCAGCTTGGGTCTAGAACCTATCACTGAGTATATTAATTATGGCTATTGCCCTCACAACAGAAACTCAAATTAAAGGTTAATATAAATTAAAATTTGTTTTAAAAAATCATATTTTAATTGGAAGATATATTACAAAAAATTATTTAATTACCAGCCAAGAAAAAGAAAAAAAAAGACTATTACATTGTTAATTTATTTATAAATATTAATCTATTGTTTGTAATTTTATAAAAAAAAACAAAAACAAAAATATCTACTCGTGCAGTATTTTACTCCACTCCACTATTATTTCATACTGATAATTCCTTTTTATATGCGTTTTATTTTTATTTTTCTTTTTCTTTCAGCAATTTGATGACGTTTTCAATGTTTGACGACAATAAACGACTTTGACAATGAAACAATAAAAATATGACAATTATTTAATAATTTTTTTCTTGTAACAAGAAGACATTTGATATGGGAATGAGCTGCAGTTTTATATTAATCATAAAATGTCTGATAATTTTTTTTATATGAAATTACACCATTCTATTTTTGTGAAGCTTTTGCTTTTATGGAATTTACACTTGTTGCATTTGATTTTTCGAATTTTATTTTATCAGCGAAATGTTCATTGATTGTAAGATTTTTTTGCAGTAAATTAAAAATTATATAATATTTATTTATTTTCCCAGTAATTTTTTCACACAGATTTTAATAAATTCACAAAGCTTTTTTAATCACTTTTATCTATTTTTTCCTTATTTTTGTTATTGTAATTATAGAAAATTAATTAAATTACCTATAATTGCCACATATTAAATTTTTTAATTATTTATTCAAGAAATTACTTTTATAATTTTGTTATTTTTTTCTAAATCAATAAAAAAAATTCTTAAAACAATAACTGACATTTTATATTCTTTTGCTTTTTCTCGCCCGTAGTAACCATAAAAAAGCTATTACTTTTTTAAAAGTTCGTTCTTTTTTGAATATCAGATTTTAGTTCCTCAAATATCGTGTGTTCTGATCTGGTCTGGTCAGTTAAGCTCGCGAATTTCTTTTTCAGTCAGTCGCGCCAAATTATCAAATAACACTGAATTGAGAGCTAAGTCAGCCAGGCAATTTTTTTACATTCTAAGCTTTAAGTGGTTTTTACTTTTTTTGTAGATATTTTTGTTATTTCCCATAAAATGCAGTCGGTGGTGGTTGGTGAAACTATTGAAATGTATACACGGTTTGTGCTCACTTTTACATGCAAAAATGACAAATGAATGCAAGCGCGGAAAAAGCAGAGACTGCAAAGAATTTTTTCGATTTATTTTTATTTTGATTAAAGGGAAGAAATCAATCTAAAAGAGGGGGTTTCGTGAGTTTTTGTGCTAGCGAGTCCTTTACGAACTTTTTTCTTCCTCGCAATGCCTCTATTATTTAAATTTGTTTTACACATATGTATGTATATATATGCTCAATTCACAACCTATTGTATGTATTGTAAATCGTATAAATGTTGTTGGTAATTGCCACCTACAAATGTTTCTAACAAATGTGTATTTGGAGATTACAAACAACATATACACACGATCTACAACACATACAACAGGTTGTGAATTGGCCAATAGTACATTTCTATTTTAAGGCAATATTTTACTAAAATTTTAAAAATTCTTAGATTGAAGAGAACCTGTTGCAGGAAAAGTTACGTAACTAAATAAGTGCAAAGGACTAGCAACCAATTTAAATTCTGGATTTTTATACAACAAAGACCTGACACACTCACAAAATTATTATAGTAACGGAATGTACTTTATTCATTTGTAAATAAATAAATATTTAAAATTACAGGCAATTTAATTTTTAACTGATTCTAACATTCATGAAAAAAGAACTAAGTATGTACACTCTAAAACGGAAGTTCGGTTGCTTTCAATATTGCCCGTTGTTGATATTATAAGTACCAAAAAAGTATATGCATAAATATAACACATACACAAAACACTCTAAATATTAAAAAAAACGAACGCACATACTGCTTAATCCTTTTTCGGCTTTTTCTGTAGAAACACCCACGGTCTTGGCAGGAATCGAACCTGCGACCACCGGCTAATAGTCTAGCACACTATCCACTACACTATAAGGGTACTTAAAATTAACTGAAACTGTTATTTAAAATAAGTGAATATTCATTTAAAGCCGGTAGTGTAGTGGTTTGTGTGCTAGACTATTAACCGGGAGGTCACATGTTCAATTCCAGCCAATACCAAGTGTGTATGTGCGTTTTTTTAATTTTTAATGTTAATTGTAGGGGTGCAGCGAATGTGAGTTTAGCGAATGCGAAAGCGAATAATGAATTTAAGTTTTTACGAATACGAAAACGAAAGCGAGTGCGAATGCAAATAGTAACATTTAAGTCATATGTAAATAAAATTTTATATTTACAATATGCGAGTAAATAATAATTACTAAAACGGAAAAACGACATAAAATAAACAGAAATATCTAAATTTCATTTTCAGTAAAGAAATTCAATCAATTAGTAAATATTTTGTTATGAAACGGTAGAGCGGGAGCTCACGAAATATATCAGTTCAACCTTCCGCGCAGTAAAATTTTCTTTGTCTACATGTTTCGTATTTATCCCTAAATAAAAATGTAATTTAATTGAAAAATTAAATAAAAACCGAACTCAAGCCAAAACAATTAAATTTCTTTGGATTTAAACCCATACAATTCGACTAAAATTCACAAATTAATTGTTAGACTCTAATGCAAGACATACACTTTGCGACCGTTGGCAAAACGCAGCTATTAATCTCGTTGTTGTTTGTCGCACAAACGATAAAATTTTTTGTGCGATCTCATGCACAACTTTATTTTGCAGCCAAGTTTTTACCAAAATCACATCTTCCATTTTACGTTGTCCTCAAATAATACTCACATTCATTGGTTACTGCAAGGTGGGCACAATAATACTAAACATGTATACTACATAAAATAGTAAGCGACAGACACAAGAACATTGGACAGTGTTGTACACCATGGCCAAAAATTAAAACTTTTTGATCTTTCGTACAACCAATATACAACTTAATAAAACGAGCCCACAGACGTTGCAATTTCGTGTACAAGCTATTCAAGTTGTACCAACGGCAAAGGGATGTACATATTCAAATAAACTGAACAAACAAACATTCACACACTACTACCTGTAATTATCGAAGGTAAGTCATACTAGCATAGAGAAATAACCACAACCAATAACTATCAAATGAAATACAGCTCTAAGAGTGACAGTATGCATTGATTAAAGGTAAAAGATATTCAACTCTTGACTGCAAACTACCGACTTTGGTCGAGTTGTCCAAGCGTAAAGAACTCTGACGAGAAGAGCGGGATCTCTCAAAACATGTCAGCTCAACCCTCCGTCCAGTCAAATGTTTCTTTGTCTACATGTTTCACTTTTATCCCTAAATAAAAACATAATTAAATTGAAAAATTAAATTAAAACCGAACTTAAGAAAAAATATTTAAATATCTTTGGATTTTATGAATTTTTTAAAGTTTTTCACCAATTTCTGTACTTTCGAAGGCAGTTCTGTACCACAAATAATAAAAATATCCTTGGTCTTATAATGTTATTGAGTATGGACTGAAATCGGATGGAAACTAAAAATGCTATAGGGAAAAAATCAAAACACTAGCATTTAAATTTACTAGCAAATCCTTTATGTAAATATATATTTTTTTGTATTTCTTGTTAATTTTTTTATTTTTAATTTAAAGGCTAGTGGTTTCGTATTTTCATTACAGCATTTTTAGTTTTCATCCATTACGGCTTAAAATTTTCTTCATCGAGTGAAATATTAAATAAAAATATAAAACTAAGGATTTTTAATTGTTTGTGGCATGAAACTACTTCCGAATGTACAAAAAGTTGTGAAAAACGTTAAACATTTCATAAAATCTTAAATTCGATCTACTATAACTCAGACATATTCTATCCGATCAAATCCAACAAACCACCATTCGACGCTTAGTTGAGTAGCATTTTAAACAAGATATCATTTACTTTTTTTGAACCAGCCTTTGGCTCTGGATGGCGCTGGAAAGAAAAGTATACCTCAAAAAAAATAAAAAACAATTGTACCGTTATCTATTAAATGTGACGTGGTACATATAAACAAAGTTTACATTCGCAATATATAGACCAACATCTAAATTTTTGTAGGTAATTATGTAAACAACTTTTTCATCGCAGACCTGTGTTATTTATGCGCAGATAAGTCACAAAAGGCTTCGCGGGTTCTTAATGTTATGGATGATATATAAATAAAAATATAATTTATTATTATTGAAAAACAAATGAATTCCTTTAAATATCTTGCATTTGAGGGTTGAGATTACTATCAATGTAAACACACTTACTCAATTCATTGAATTGATTTTTCTATTCTGTGATGAACCAAAACAAATGCAACAAGCAGTTAATGCACTCATATACAATTCGCAGTCAACTAAGAAAGCATTTAAGCTTTTTGTTTGTTATAAAAAATGTCCAAAGATCTCAACTAAATAAACTTCAAATAGAGATCTCAATTTTCTCGTAATTCTCAAACTATTTTTTTCTTCTTAAAAATGCAACGAAAACTAAACAACTTAAATAAAATTCTTGCTCACACTCATACACTCTCAAGCTCGAGTACCTGTATGAGTAATCATTTCCTTTTAAATATTCTCCACACGGCCATTTCTATATTCTCATTTATAAGGGGTTGTAAAATAATTGTTTTTCTTTTGCTTTCTGTTTTGTCTTTTGTTTTTCGTTTTTTTTTTATTATATTTTTTAAACTTGTATTAGATAATTTTTGTTTTGTTTTGCAGCGCTTTTATTTAATAAACGTTCTAATATGGGTTCTGTAATTTCTTTAGAATAATTTTTCTTGTTATTGTTCGATGTTGTTGTAGTTATTTAATATTCTCACTATCGTATGCAATTGCAAGTCATTTGTAAATACCCGATTCAGCAACAAAAACAACAACAGTATTGTCTTATTGAAATTGCTATTGTAATTAACTAGTTTTTTGTTTTAAAATAGTTGTTATTGGTTTTTAAATGTTCTATTATATACATACATTGTATTTAGCCTGATAATTACATTAGAAACATGTTGCTAGCAACATTATAATAAAAATATATGAAAAGTTGATAGGTAAAAATTTGGAAAGTTTTTAAAGCTGGGAGGTATTTTGAGATAATGAGAAGGCTTACGGCACAATATGATCTAGAAGAAAAAAACGAAGGAAGCGGATAATACGGATCTTTTGATCGCCCTGTATTTACTCTCTTATAAATATATTGGGAAGTTTTTCATATTCAGCAGCAGGATAATCAACAGTAGCCACAGTATTTATATCCTAATACATATACTAACGACGGTATTTTTTGTTTGAAGCTTCCTGCCCTCTTATTCTATAAATCGGTAAAATCAAATCTCTATCGCTAAAAATCTATAAAGTAGATTTAGCGATTTTTGGCTATGAATGCAATTTTGTAACGTGTATTGCTAAAGCTGGCAATGTATTCAAAATTGAATCCGATGAAATTTTTCAAAATTGAGTCCAATGAAATTTTTTAAAATTGAATCCGATGAAATTTTGGCATTTGTACATAAAACATTTTAAGATAAAATACTAAAAATTTTAGTGAACAGAAAATATGTGTTATCTATCTCAAAGAATCGTTTTAGAACTTATATCTTCAAAAAAAATCAAGCTATCCGTAAAAATTATGGTAATTACGCAATTTATTGAACCATGCACAGAACGCTGGATTCAAAGATGGATTCGTCACGCACTAAGTAGTCATTGATACCCATTACTAAGTCTGCTCGAGCTTGATATCAAGCAACAAAAAAAACGCTTCATTTAAAACACATTTGACGGCTAGAAGCTTTTTTAAAATCAACGGATATACTTTCTACGATACAGCCCATTAAAAAAATAGCTTTGAATAAAGCAGGTTTTTACTATGAGAGAATAAAAGTAGTGCTTACAAACCTGCTCATATCGCAGCTGATTTTTGTATGACGAGTTCCCATTTTAAAGTAATACATTTTTGATACAAAAAGCGCCTTATGAAGTGCTAAAAATCATCACTATTTTCAGCACTAAAACTGTTAGTATACGGAACTTTCTCGCTTAAAACCCTGCATTGTATCAGCAGTGAAAAATCTGCTTTTTATAGTTTCTTTCATATACATACACTGCTCTGCAATAAGCTCTTCTTTTAAAGCGTATTATTATGCGATTCATTGCTGAGATTTTATGGCTTATAATTTAAGTAAAAATTATATATTTTTTTTTTTGAAGCACTAAGTCAATGAAGGGCATAATAATACGCCACCTGACAAGTGGTGATAAGCAAATACACGTGAGCACTGACGAAAGTGGCGCTACTCTGTTCTGCTGTGTACGTTGAAAAATTAAGTTGATGTTAATTTTTCCCTTGTTTCTTGGAATATTAATCAAGCCGAATTATTTCTGAATATAACGTTACGAACCTTAGCCTAATAATCGATTTGGATTCACAAAGCAAATATGTTCGAAATAATCATATTAATTATTTAATATTCCTTATTTTTTTAATATTATCTATTTACTTATTTCTACTTATTGTAGTATGTTTCTCTTTTTATTAATTTTAACGTTTGAAGTAAAACTTCAGACTATTCGTACTCGTACTTGAATATTTAAGCTTAACTTCTACTAAAAGTAGACATAAAAACATTTATTTAGAACAATAATTTTCTTTCTGTGTTGCATCTAAAATAATAAAAGAAATTCTCATACGCCTGCATTGCGATGAATAGATAATTTATTGACTTCTAGTGACGTCGTTTTGTCATTTATTCAAATATTTAAATAAAATGCATAAAAGATGATTTCTGCTTCGTAGATAAATACAAATAAACTAGCTGAAACCCGGTGAGCTTTGCTAAGCCCCATTGTACTGAAAAGAGTTAACGAAACTTGTAAAAATTACATTGATTTATATCACTTGAACTAAGTGAAGGGTTCTGAGAGCAATAAATGTGCATATAAAAACACATCAATTTAAAACTTTGTTTTATATGTTCATTCTACTGACAACTACCGTGTCTTAAATTTTTTGACACATTTTGGTGATACATACTATAGAGTTATTAAAAATTATATACGACAATTATAATTTACTTACTATAGAAGACGTCACGCTTACCATATTGCTCCAGCCAGATATCTACAAATATCATTTTATTGGTGTATACTCCTATAAATATCAAACATACTAACAAACGCAAACACATTTTTATAGATAAAGTTAAAGTTATTTTTATATTACATTCCCAAAGAAATCATATCAAATTTGTTGTACTTTTTAAAATTTCAAAATAGGAACATAATGCAAATTGATTGCACATTATTCTGTAGGAGTTCCAATTACAGTTCAGTACTCCTTTGAAACAAATCGATATTAAAATTTTAAATGTGGAAACTAAAATTTCGATCAAAGACAAAAACAAATATTTGACTAAAAATTATAAACACAACAAGGTAAATAGTAAAAATAAATGATTTTTATTAATAAACTAAAATCAAATAATTAAGCTTAGTACTCTGTTCAAATTTGGGAAAAATGTTGTTCAACATTGGTTTCTTATACGAAAAATATGACAAGTAACCAATCATATCTAGCGCTTGAAAGTATGCTGCTACTGTGTACGTTTAAAAAAACGCAATGTGTTTGTTGTAAGTTCCACACGAAAAAAATGGTGCTCATATTATTTCGCATGAAGACTCAAAATGTTGTAGATCAGCATTGCCCAAGCCCTATGCGCTTGGTACTCATTTGTTTTTGTAAAATCACTTATGCTGACTTTAGACGACATGTTTTTTACATATGGGTTGTTACGTGTGTAAGACATATGTTACTTCGCATGTTTGTGAAAATTGTCAATTTACAGACGGTTTATAATATTTGCTTTCACACGTACATGTGCAATTACATCTGACATAACCTCTGAGTATTCACAATAAATGAGTTTTTGCACAATTTTCGTAAATATATAAAGCGCTCTATGCTTTTTAATGTTTTTTCAGCCAAACCACACTTTTGATAATTTAATACAGCTGATGTCAGACGCCTTGTCAGATGAAAATAGAACACGCTCTAATTGAAAATTTTTCATCTGACTTTGCTTCTGTAAATGTCATCTGACAATGTTTCATATGCTTCACACGGCATGTATCACTTTTGCAGTGGGAAATTTGACAAGTCAGATGTAAAATACATGTCGTCTAAAGTCAGCATTAGCTATATGCTGTGTGTTTTAATATACACATACAGCACTCAGCACTAGCAATACGAAATACACAAAACACTTTGTCTTATTAGAATTTTTTTGTCGTTCTTTACTGCAAAACATGGTACTATATTCATCATTTCGTGCGAACTGCTGTCAAAAGTTCATATAAAAAAAATTCTCACGAATTTCTCATGAAAAATTGTTGCAGAAGTAGTACTCTGTTTATTTTGTAAAAAAAAACATATGAAATGTATCTACAACATTTTAAGTCACCATGCGAAATAATATAAGCAGCACTTTTTTCGTGTGGAATTTACAACGAACACATTGAGTTTTCTTAAAACGTACACAATTGCAGCATACTTTCAAGGGCTATTACAATTGGTTACTTGTCATATTTTTCGTATGAAAAAACTAATATTTATCAACATTTTTCGCAAATTTGAACAGAGTATTTAGCTTAACGCAAGTGCAAAGCAACATCAAATAAATATATAAAATATTTTTTTTTCGTTTTTCTTTGTATGTATTGGTTTTTACAACAAAAAACATTGAATAAAAATTAGTTTTTCTTTAAGTGTATTAGTGTTTGCTGTTCCATAAGGAACTTTTGGGCACCGCTGTTGTAGATACATTTCATTTGTTTTTCACAAAATAAACAGAGTACTTCTCCTGCAGCAATTTTTCGTAAGGAATTCGTGTAAATTTTTTTATATGGACTTTTGACAGCACTTCGCACACAAATGATGAACAGAGTACTATGCTTTACACTACAAATAAAGACTTTTAGGAAAACGCACGGTCTGGACATTATAGGTTCGAGTGTACTACTAAACTGTAGTAGATCCATTACTCAGTTTGGCGAGTTTGGTGATCAATTTTTTATGAGCCTAAAAAAAAGTGCACGAAAATGATTTCTATTTTTTGGCAAAAAATATTATCGAAAAAATCAGAACCTTTGAAAGCCTAAAACAAAAAAAATTACTACCAAAATCGGTAAACTGATTATAGAATTTTACCACCCTTTCGTAGTATAATCGAACAAGTCTGTAAGTTTTGTTTTTTCACTATTGCACTGCGTTTCAATGGTCTTTAATAAACAAAAATTTTAAATATACAAAGTTTAATACGGTTAACTCAAATCCGTTTTTAGTTTTTTGCTCTCACTTACAGATGATTTTTAATGATCAGGATCCTCTAGGTACTTCAGTATATTTGACCCTAACTCGAAATAGGTTTGTCCGATGATGAGGAGTAAAATTACCATTTATTTTTATTTCAACCCGCTATATCGCCATTGAAGGAGAGCTTTTTACCTATTTTTAAAAAAAGGGACGAAGAGACCCATACAGAGAAGATTTAGATGGTTAACATTTTTATAACAATTAAGTTATGAATTTTAGTCGAACTGTATGAGGTAAATCCAAGAGATTTATTTATTATGGCTTGATTTCGGTTTTAATTCAATTTTTATGCCTCAATTGCCGCTCTCAACTCAACTCAACCTAGTTTGGTCATCTGTGTTTTGAAACACAAAAGCTTTAGTTGCAGTTATTATGGCGCACAGTGGGGCATTTTGAAAAAAATTAAAATAAATTTAAGTTTCTAAACGAGCATTCCGATTCTTATAAATTGCATACGACATTTATAGAGGTAATGTTGAGCTTAAGTTAGGAGTTGAGACTTTATATGTATCTTTAAAAGGATGCGGAGCCACAACACCCTAAAGAGGGTCACCTCGAACCTCTGAAATATGCCAAGCTGATGTTTTTAATCTGATAAAAAATAATTTTTGCCAATAGATTATCCTATGGGCAAAAATCCTAAGAGGTAAGTCTACTACATTTATGGGTTTCCTCTTGCAGTGTAGTAGACATTCGACTAAAAATTTAAATTTAAAATTTTTTAACCACCTTGGCCTTTCGGTTTTGCTAATGCGGTACTCAAATCTTTTCCGATTTGTAAAAGCTTTTTTCGTTCATTACTAACAAAATTATTAATATTTTGATAAAATTTTGTTCAGAAATAGCTACTCAGCCAGTCAAAAGTTATATGCAGTTTAAATTAAAATTTAAAAAAAAATCGCTTTATCCCGTTTTTTTTGCAGAAAAAAGTGCGTTAATTATTTCAAAATTATAAAATTTTTTTTTAATATTAATTACCCGATATTTATACCCATTTGAAAGGTAATACTATAAAGCAGACTACTGCAAAATTTTGTTTCAACATTTTCGTTATTGAATTACCCAGAGCGTTTCAAGATATACTTAGCATTATTGCTAATATCAGCTTCAGGCGCATTTTCTTAAATCGCAAAGCTGTAATCAAAAAAAGTTATTAACTTATTTTGAGGCCTAATGTGCTGTTGAACATTTCCCAAAAAAGTCATCTGCGCCCGACGAACATACTAAAAATCCCATTTTTAGATTTTCTGCAATTTCATTTTGAATTTTGGTTTTCCCAGAGGCAAAACTTAGACAACAAACTGAAATAACAAAATTTTTTGTTATGTATTGTAAAAAAAAATTAACAATCATCATTTGTTTATATAACAAATTAATGCACACACCTAAATGAAACAAAGCAAATCAAGTTTTGTGTGTATACACACAAAACTTAATCAAATACGTAAATAATACATTTATTATTTACGTATTTACTAACGAATTGCTCTGTAGCTGAGATGTAGGAACGTTAGTCTAGAGACAGCCGGTTCGATTCCGCCCAAGTGTTTTTAGTGTTTTTTGCAGACAAGCAAAAAGTCGCTTCGAGGATTGTGATTGTGTAGAAAAAATATTGTTAATGCAACAATTATGATAATTAAAATTTGTTCCGAAAGTCAACAGTTTACATTGTTGACATAACAATAATCTTAATTGAAATAAGTTTGAAATTTACAAAAAAAAATTGTTAAAAAAATATGTCTGTCAACAAATTATTTGTTGATATGTTTAACTGAAAATATTATTCTGATTTTCCTTTAACTTACAATTTCGAAATTGTATTTACAAAAATCGTTGTAGGTTCAAAATCAATTAATTATTTAATTGATATAACAAAAAAATTAATTGTATTTACAAATCTTTTTTTTTTCTGTGTACTTGAACAACGGGGAATACTAGTCTTTTGTGTATAAACACAATTTTTTATTAATAGTGTAAAATCTTTGATTATCGATATTTTCGAATGAAACTTTGCAGTTATATAGGAATTTATATACTAAATATCAAGGAAGAAAAATAAACAAGATTTGTCACTGCGAACCCCGTGATACCCAAAGAAATTTCAGAAAATTCCAAAAATGGGATTTTCCGTATTTTCGCTGTATTTTTTCTTATTTTTAGCTAGGCGCAGACAATGTTTTTGGACATTTTTTGATTACAGCATTGCAATTTGATAAAACGCCCCTTAAGACTGATATTTACAATAATAGAAATGGGTCTTTTTTGAAACGAAAATTTGGACAAATCATTTTTCAGTGATATGCCTTATAGTATTACTTTTTTCAAAAATTTAAATTAAACTACGTGTAACTTTTGACTAGGTTGAGATTTTTAAACAAAATTTTTCCACAATATTCAGAATTTTGTGTTAAATCTACGAAAAGTTTTTGCAAATCGGGCAAAATTTTATTTCCCCATTATAAAAATAGTGGACCAATTTTTCATAAGCCCGAATTGACCTACTTTGGCGTATTGTGGCTCCACCCCTTGAAAAACTAAGCTCAGCAATATCTCCTGAAATGCCATATGAAACTTTATGAGAGTCGGATGGCTCGCTTAGAAACTGAAAATTTATTTCGATTTACTTTCCAAAATCCTCCACTGTAGACCATGGAGTAAACTCTTCTTGTTCCAAAGAAAACTGCAAATACAAAATTTCATAAAGGCATTTTGATTCGCTGATATCTATTGAAGCACATATGATGTAATGGAAGTAATTATTTTTATATTAAAAAAATATGCTGTATTTAAAAATAAACCCCCTACTAAAATGTTAGCAGTGAAAATAACTTACATGCATAAGCTACTGAGTTGCATGAAATCGTTCATCAGTTTTCGTTGTCTGATATTTGAGTAACTTAAGTAGATTTTTTTCTAGTAATAAATATCGCATTTTATGAAAACAAATTAGGGATTTTCTTAGCGAAAATGTTCTTAATAGAGAGTATCCGTTGGAAAAGTGCTTTTTTGCCACCAAAATACATATGTATGTACCTCTTTGCGTCATTGCAAATTTTTTAATAACAAAAAACATTTTCAATTATTTTTAAAGAAATTTTATTATATTAAAGTTTATTTCAAAATAAAGTAAAAAAAAAAGTTGTATTAAGGAGACATTTAAATTGTTTTGCTTTTTGTTTTTGTTTTTTTTAAGATTAAATAGAAAAATAAAATACTCGTAAGATATTAAGAAAATAAACGAGTTTATTGAAATTTCTAAGTACTAAAGTAGAAACATAAACTTAAAAATAAGTAAATAGAAATATTAAATAAATCTAATTACAAATTAAATTAAAAACAAATTATAATAAAAAATATATACTTATAAATTATTCACAGCATTTATATTTTAGTTTGAAATTCTTAAAACTTAAATAACTAATTTAATTTCAATTATAAAATATCTATAATAAAATATGACAATAAAATAAAGTTTTGGTTTTAAGAAAGAAACAAATTAATTTTTAAAACAAATATTAGGAATGAAAGTCATAGATTTTAGTAATGTATTTAGAAATTTGTATAGATATTTTATTTTTTTTAGAATTTATTTAAGAACAATGTGTACAGTTTTGCTAGCATTGATTTCCTATTTAATTCATTTAAAGCATGGTATCCATGTGAAATATTTGAAATATTAAATAAATTGTACTAGTTTGTACAAATTATTACTGAGTTTTATTGGATTGTGAAATTACAACAAAACCTTAGTACTCTGCTCAAATTTGCGAAAAATGTTAATAAACATTGGGTTTTTCATACGAAATATATGACAATTAACCAATCGTAACTAGCGCTTGAAAGTATGCTGCAATTGTATACGTTTTTAAGAAACCTCAATGTGTTTGTTGTAAATTCCACACGAAAAAAGTGGTGCTCATATTATTTCGCATGAAGACTTAAAATGTTGTAGATACATTTCATATGTTTTTCCCAAAATAATCTGGTACTACTTCTGCAACAATTTTTCGTAAGCAATTCGTGTAAATTTTTTTTATGTACTTTTGACAGCACTTCGCGCGAAATGATGAACAGAGTACTATGCTAAACTCATGGAGTGTTTTTATACGCGTAAGAAATTGTAGCATAGTTTTAGGCCTACTTAATATTGGGTACATGTCAAATTTTTCGTACGAAGTAATCAATGTTGATCAAATATATTCACAAATTTGAACACAGTAACAGACTTTATTATCAAAAACACTTGTTGTGTATAACACATGATATTGTTCTGGCAACATTCATGCAACACTTTTAGTTACATGTAGGATATGACGTGTATATAAGCCTTAATGCCAGCGCACAAAATTAAGCTTGGTACACTATTCAACATTTCACACGGAATGCTGTATAAATACATATTAAAAATGGCATGATTTGTGCATGGAAAAATGCTGCTCAAGTAGTACTGTCTTCATTTTGTATACAACATATGAAATGTAACTGCGACATTTTAAATCAACATGCAAAGTAATAAGAGCGGCATTTCTTTCGGGTAGAATTTACAAAAACATATGGGTTTTGTTCACAAACGCAAAACAATGAAGGATAGTTGCAAGCGATAAGTCCTGTATTATATGCAACATTGCATGCGGAACGCTGGCAAAATGCATTTAAAAAAACTGTCACGAATTTTTCATGAAAAAATTTTGCTTGAAAAGATGTTATGTTGCTTTGTAAGACATATGAAATGTAACTGCTACATTTGACGACAACATCCGAAATAATAGGTGTGTTTGAGTACCTTTCCAGTAATAACTATCCAGTAACTTTGGGATAAATAGTAAAAAATCGTTTCTATTTAAGAGTAAACTAAAGCAGTCTAGTAAACTTCAAAAAAAATGTGAAGAAATTCTTACAATTTCTCAGGTACTCAAACACAGCTAATGCGAGTGGCATTTATTCCCCGCGTAGAATTTTCAGCAACATATGGGTTTTGTTTACAAACAATGTAGCATTCTTTCTAGGAATAGCTAACACTTGGACATGTCGAATTTTTGGTATGAAAAAAATCAACACCGCACAATATTTTTCACAAATTTTAGCAAAGGACTAGGCTATAGATAACATGGTTAAATGGCAAAATTTTCAATGTTGCTCAACATTTTTCACCTTCTTTTAGTGCATCCACGAAAGCGCTTCAAAATGTCGCATATGGAAGGCATGCAATTTCTTTACTGCTTCCAAAAACATATTTATTTTTGCTGTAATCATAAAAAAGAGACGGAAAAATAATGGAAAGTTTTTTCAAGCTGTTTGTATTTTTGGCGATCGTAACAATTTTTGCTATCAATAGCATACGAAATCACTGATCTGCACTTCCTTCCGGCTATGAATAGTACAAAAGTGATATATGTATATATTTTTTTTATCACTGCTTTTGAAAATTCTTTTTTTAAAGCCGAAGTCTTATGCTGCCCGAAAGAGTTCGGCAATGGACCATATTTTGAAAAACGACGGTAGCAAAGTTGTACACCTTATAAGAAAATTTCCATTTTAAAAATTCTAATATTTATTTTAAAACCAATCATCGATGATATTTGTAGCAACAAAGATTGTTTGAATTAAGTTTTGATTATAAAGTTTATGAATTTTTTTGAAGTTGTTGCTTTCTTTTTTCAAAGGTATTTTTGTTTAAGATAAAGAGACACAGATAGATAGAGAGAGATAGTTCGCAGATAATTAATAAGAAAATGATGTGTTAAATTTTTATAATTGTTTTTTTAATAAGTTTATCTGGTTAGTTATAAAAAATAATTTCTAAGAAATTTTTATCATTTACATTTAATTTTTAGATTGTTTTAAACAATTAAATGGGGATTTTTGTTGCTCCGTTTTGTATGTTTCAATGTATTTTCTTTTTTTTTATTATAATTTTTTATTAATAAATCATGCAGATTGTCATTTAGTTTCAGCATTTTATGTACTTGAATTAATTGATTATAATTTGTATTTTTATTGTTTAGTTGTTATTATAAATAAGAATGAATGTTAAATTTTTTTATTTACATTTATTTTGTTTTAAAATTTTGGTTTAATTTTCTTGTTTAAATTTTTCCTTTAAATTTTTCTATGAAAAACTAGTGTTTTTTGTATTTTAATTTAAGAAACCTTTAATTATAATAATGATGTGTTTAATTGAATTTGTATTTAAAGTGAACAAAATTTTGTTAAGATTATTATGGGTTTTAAAAAAATTTTGCTAAAAAAATTTTTGATAAATTTTGTTTAAAAATTTAAGCTTAAAATTGTTCGCATATATATGTATTTTATTAAATGTTTTAATAAAGAAAATTTTTATTTAATTATTATCTTTAGATAAGGATTTTTTATGAAAAACATATGTGGAATGTTTAAATTTTTTTCCAAAAAAAAGGAATAAAAGAAATTTTTTATTATAATTGCCCAATTCAATGCCTATCCTAGGAGTTGTCCTTGATATAAATGTTGTAGTTATGTAATTTGCATATAAACATTTGCTTAGAAACATGGAAACTACTAACAATATTTATACACTCCATAACTCCCACGATAGGTTGTGAATTAAGCCAACATTTATTGGAAAGAAATCATAGTTTTACTTCAATTGACAAACCAAAGTAATTTTTTAATGTGACATAATTATCAATTTATATTGTAAAACATTCCATTCAGCATAAAGCCAAAACTAAAAATTGTATATAACAGATGAAATCATAAAATACTATTTTGTATATTTTGTCCACAAAAATCTAGGGATAAAATTTCTAAATTTTAAAGGAACAAAGTTTAGAACTGATTGAAATTTTTTTCCAATATTCGCTACTTACTACAAACATATCGCGCTTGCCTTTTATTCCCCAAATATTTTTAAACGTTTAATTAATTAATCCTCTCCGCTTCCTTAGCAACATGGTGCTATAAAACATTTTTTATACAAGTCAATTAGTAATAACTCATCATTAGTAATAACTTATCTTTAGTAATAGCCCATCTTTCATACTAATTGCAGTGTTTTTAGATGTTAAACTCTTGAATTTTAAGCTTTAAACATTTTAATAAAATGAAAAGAAAAAAAGCAGGAATGTTACTAAACACATATTCACAATGAAGACTATGCTTGTACCCACTTTCTCTTTAAATTTAATTTATTATTAGCTCAAAACTTAATTGGTTTCATCTATTCGAATCACGTAATAAAAATAATTCCTCAGCAGCATGTGGCAGAAACAAATCATTAATAATTTTTACTAGATTGCGTTCGTTTACTTTTAAACATTTGTAACGAGAGAGCCTAAGAGGCGTTCCTGGCTTTATAAAATGTTGCAATAATTGCGTTGCTTTGAAATATTACTTCGTAGTTTCTATTCAGTTAAACCTGTTACTCTGTTCAACATTTGACGTGAAATGCTGTCAAAATGTATATAAAAGAATTGCCACAAATGAAAAAAAGTTGCATAAGTAGTAATCTGTTTTTTTTCGCGGAAACATATGATATGTAACTGCAACATTTTAAGTTTCCATGCGAATTAATATAAGTGGCATTTGTTTAACTTAGATTTTACAAACAAATACATGTAGCTTTTTTAAAAACAAAAGAAATTGTAGCATATTTTAAGGGATAGTTAATATTGAGTACATGACAAATTTTTCGTACGAAATAATCGATGTTCCCCAACATGTTTATAAATTTGAACAGAGCACCGGTCCTTAAGCAAAAAAAATATATATATGTTGGAGTAGAAGCCGTGAGAAATATATGATAGATAAATGCAACATTTTAGTCTTCATGCGAAATATTAGGTAATGTTTATCCAGTAATACAAATGATAGAGACTAAATTCAAATTTACTCTTTATCCAAAAATTATTCAAAAAAGTTATCGAAGAACATATTGTAAAAATTTGCAAGTAATAATAGTAATCAACAAACAACGTAATATACTTCAACTTTTTAATATTTTTTATTTTACTTACGTTTCAAGACAAACTTTAAAAACATTTATTTGTAAACGTGGTCTTATGGTGCTAGTTTTTAATGGACAAAATTTCACCAGTAAAAACCAACAAAGTTCATTTCAACCAAAATGCTCTCTTCTTACATATTTTTACAAGTAAAAGAACGCAATCTAATAAAAAAGTAATATATTGTACAAATTATCGGGTGCTCAAACACACCTAATATTTATAAGCGTATTGGTCAACATTTTTCACAAATTTGTACAGAGTATATACTGGGCTATAAGCCTGGTACTCTGTTCAACATTTCTAGCGAAATGCTGTCAAAATACATATAAAAAAATTTTGCATGAATTGTTCATAAAAAAATGTTGCATGCATCTTGGTCAAATCATATGTAATAAAATTGCAATTTATCATGCGAAATAAAATTAATGGCATTTGTTTCGCATGGAATTTACAACAAACACATGGAGTTTTTTTAGAAACGTAAGAAACTGTAGCATAGTTTAAGGGCTAGATAATATTGGGCACATATCAAATTTTTCGTACGAAATAATCAATATTGTTCAACATTTTTCACAAATTTAAACACAGTACCAGGCTTAAGGCAAATAGCTTAATGTTTCAATTAGCATAAAGCTTGCATTAATGTGGCGGCTCTGTGAAAACAAAAAGAGTCGCAGACAATAAACCATATTGTTTCACATGAAAACTTAAAATGTTGCAAATACTTTTCATGTTTTAGTTAAGAAAAACAGAGTTCTACTGCGTGAAACATTTTTTCATGAACAATTCATGTACATATTTTTTTATATGTATTTTGAAAGAATTTCACGTGAAACGTTGAGCATAATACCGGGCTATAGGCCTGAAGATCTGTTCAACATTTCGTGTTTAATGCTGACCAACTTCATATGGTGTCTAAGTCCATATGAAAACAATTAATGTAAATATTTAGAAAATAATTGCCCAATTCATAACCTACTATAGGTTTTTTAAGTTGTATACATTTAGTTGGCAATATCCACATGAAAATGTTGCTAAGCAAATGTTTATAGAAGAATTAACAGCAACATTTTTCAAACATAAAACTCCCACAATGGCTTGTGAATTGACAAATATTGCGACAGTTGTGTCAGCGCGCCAGCGTCATTCGAGTTTTTTCACAAACTCATATTTAACCGTGTTTCTATCAACAAACTCCTTAAAGTATTTTATCCGGCTAATTTGCACTTATGAAGTGATCATTTCCTTTGAAGAATTAAAACAGGTGCAAAGAGCAACATGTTGCTAATGATATATATTTTCTAGGGATGTAACGATACGCCGTTTTGCCGATCCGATACCGATACCGATATTTAAAAATAAATATCGCCGATACCGATTCCGATACCGATACGAATATTGAAATTGAGTTCAAGTTTAGATTAACAAAACTCAAGTGCAATTTTTTATTATACAAAATTACATAATAAGAGAGAATATTTAAAATTGATAAAAACATTGGAAGTAATTTTTAAGGAGCTACATTTTCTTTGCTTCCAACAAATCTATATTAAAAATATGCAGATAATTAGTAGAAAAGCTAGAAAAATTGTTTAATTCCTTTATAATTTGAAAAAATACTCGCCATGCTATTTAATAAATCGATTTTTTTAAAGGACATTTATCAACTAATATTCATCTAAATAACTTAATAGCTTAATTATTAAAAGACTTCTAAGTTTATATTTATTCACTTAAATTTACATGAAAATACAGTTCTGAGTTTAAATTCGCATAAAAAAATTGTGAAAATGGGTACTTTTTTATCCTTTTTCCTCAAAGAAAAATCATTGTCCTAGCATCTCTTCCAATTCGGTGATTGGTAATCGAAAAACAGAACTTGTTGCAAGGGCAAGGATATGTAAAACTAATTAGAAATTATCAAAATTTTCAATACTTCCAGATCGCGAATTCTACATTTTCATGACTTCTTTGGAGTATCTCTTTTTTGCTGGAATAAGATTTAAAAAACAACGGCTTGAACTTGAATTCATGGTAAAATTAACTAAAAATAAATAATTTTTTTACAAAATAACAGCATAAAATATTATTAATTTTTAAAATTGATATTAATAAGATTTAAAAAATAACGAAGTGTATTTAGTTCATGGTAAAATCGAACAAAAATAAACTATTTGTTAAAAAAAACTCTGAAAAAATGTTTAAAAGTATCGTCGTATCGGCAGTAAAATATCGCCGATACCGATGTATCGGAAAATCTGAAGTATCGCCGATATATCGGTATCGGTATCGGTATCGGTATTCGTTACATCCCTAATATTTTCATCAGCAATTGTATATGTCCAATTTAAATGAATTAGCAAAAAATATGCTTCTCCTCATAGTCCTTAGATGCAAAAGGATTTAATGAGTTAGCAACATGCCGCAATAGGCATAAAGTTAATAAAATTTCGAAAGGCTTTGTTCTGCGATTTAAAATCAAATACAATTAATATTTTTTTAAATCATTTTGGTTCTTTTAGCAAATAGATTTGGAAATTCCTTTTTGCATAAAACTAAAAAAATTTTATAGAAATTTTATATATTTTTAAAATTAAAATTTTCTAGTAAGATTAGTTAAGATTAGTTTAGTTAAGATTAGTTTAGTTTTTTGTTTTAAGTGAATTAAACTACTGGTTCAGCTATGGTATATTGGCCCCTAGATAAATTTTATTTACTATAATTTTAACATTCACATTGTTTTTCTCTATAATCCATATGTAAGTTTACTAAAGGATTTAAGGATTTTGGATATGAAAAAGAACTGATTTAAACAAAAGCCAGCAACATGTAGTTGCTCATTATAATTTTGTGTTAAGCCCAATGTAAGTGTTTTTTTGTGTGTTCTCAATTTGCCTAACAATAAAAAGATGAATAATTTTTGTTTATAAAATGTTGCCAGCAGCATGTTGTTTTAATATATAATAAATTTTCCATTTACTTTATGCAAGTACAACTTACTTTTCAAACCAGCAACATGCTGCTGACTTTTTACTTTAGTTTATTTGATTTTGTA
The DNA here is from genome assembly GCA_956483635.1 of Panzeria rudis. Lineage (NCBI taxonomy): Eukaryota > Metazoa > Arthropoda > Insecta > Diptera > Tachinidae > Panzeria > Panzeria rudis. The sequence goes on along the minus strand of OY101448.1, from coordinate 155,784,423 downwards.
TTAAAAGAACATATTTTTAATTGTTAAAGTGTTTTTTGTTTCAAGCTATTTTTTGAGTTATCACATAATAGACATATATTATAATATAATTTTGTTTGATTAATTAATTCTTTTCAACGAAATTTTATATATATACACGTTTTTAATAAACAATTACCAGCTACATACACACACGAACTTACAATAAACCGACTAAACATTCATACATTTAAACATACAAATAGTTATACTAAAGTATTCTAAAAATTAGAAGTAGAAAAATTTCTAACAGTCAATGTTTACAATTGTCGCAGTAATAAGTAGAATGAGAAAAAAATATTTTGTAATAATTGCTAGAATAAAAAGTTATGTTGATTGCTTGAGACAATCTTTTTTTTTAAGGATTTTTCTCGCCAAAATTTCTCTATACTTTGGCAAATAATTTTATAATAATAAAGAATGTGCATGACCACATCTGCGATGCCGATGATGACCATGATGATGGTGGTGATCATTTGTTGAATCAAGTGTTTCTTCAGCCACCTCAAGTTGTCCATGTACTAGATTAGCTGAAGTTGTGCGCTGACAACATTCATCTACAGTCGTAACATCCTCAAATTGTTGTTGATGCATTTGTTGTTGTTGTTGCTCTAAAGGTGTATGAGCTGAATGATGCTGATCAGGAGCAACATTTTCTATGTGATGCTGCATCGATGCCTGCTGCTGATCATCCTCTAATTCATCAACACCATCGTGCGTGAGATCATCTTCGACATCATGGACCACATGTACATGATGATGAGCAACATCTCCGCTCTCTTCGTCCACATCTTCTTCATCATCTTCGCCATCATGATCAATATGACGTGGTTGATTGTCAACGACCACCGCAACATCACAATTTTGTGATACACGCTGATAGTGACAACTACCCGGCATGGAGTGTATAGTCTTTTCTATGGCACGCAAACGTTTTTCCAAAGATGTTGTCGCCAAGATATCAACCTAGAAATATGTAATTATAACAAGATAATTATTAAAGAACTTAATGTAATTAATGTTAAATGTTTGTATTAATTATTGTTAAACAACAGCGAATTTAATTGTTATTTAATAAATATTTTTTAAATTATAATTAAAATTGTTAAAACTAATTGAGTTAAATTAAAGTAATAAGTTGTGTTGGTGACAGTTTGTTACTAACAATAGCTGTGTTCATTTACTGAAAATTGTTAACAATTGTTAACAATTTTTGATAGAAAGTGTTCATTAACTCCAAAAATTTTCAACGAGAGAGCGTCAAAAGAGAGCAACAAATTGAGACACAAAAAAATTGTTGAAAATTCTTGATAGTAAAATTTTTACTTTCAATAATTGTTCAAACAGCTGTTTTGTGTTTGTATTTACAAATCAAGTTTGCTAAAAGAAGTTGGGAAATAAAAATATTTTTGCAAAATTTAAGAAATTCTAAGTGAATGTTAATTTTTAAAGCGATGAAATATATTAATACGATAGAAAACCAATTTTTGTTTAATTTAGGACCAACCGCACAAAAATAAGATGTCTAAAGCAATGGAATTTAGCAACACAGGATCTAGTACATCAGGGCCAGAGGATGTTGCAGCAAATTTTAGTATTGCAAATATTATGAGTATCTAGATACTCGGTACTTTACACTATGGCGGTAGATAATCCAATTAGTTCATACATAAATATATTTAATGTTAATGTAAATTTGACTATGTAATTTAGACAATTAGCAGTATCTTGGAAACCATAAGAGGGAATTTCTTGAAATTAAAAAAAAGCTAATATGTACTAAATATTTCAAAATTAAAAAAATGTCAAAACGAAAAATCGCCAAAATGAAAAAGCGTTTAACGGAAAAAACACCAAAATTGCAAAAAAATTACTAAAACGCAAAAAATCACCAAAACTAAAAAGATCGCCAAAAAAACTTTAAAAAAAACCCAAAAACCGAAAAAAGTCGCCAAAACGAAAAAAACACTAAAACTAAAAATATCGTCAAAAACGAAAATTCGCCAAAAATGGAAAAAATCACCAAAGCGAAAAAAGCGTCAAAGCTAAAAAATCGCCAAACACCGAAAATTTGCTAAAACGAAAGTGTCAAACCCAAAAAATCGCTAAAACTAAAAAAATCAGCAAACACCGAAAAAATTCCCAAAACCCAAAAAAGCGCCAAAACTAAAATAAATCTCTAAAAAATCGTCAAAAAGTAAAAAAAAACGTTAAAACAAAAAAAAAACGCTAAAACAAAAATATTGCCAAAACTAACGAAAATACACAAATAAACATACGTTATTCTGGCATATTCTGTGTTTCACAAAAAATAAAATAATGTGAATTTTCTTGGCATTGTTGTTATAAAAAATTATTTATAACAACAATGCTATGAGAAATACACATAATTTTATTTTTTTGTGAAACACAGAACATGCCAAAATGACGTTAACATAAAAATATTTCTGCAACTTTCGATTGATAATTGGTCCCAAAATGTAATCCATATATAAATTTTTTAAATATTGTACTTCATTACAAAATAATTTGTTTTTGTTTTCATTACCTCAAAAGTTTAAAATTTCAGATATGTACCCTTTTTTCAATTTCTTATTCAATTTTGTTGAAAAGAAATAATAATAAATGCCGAAATCACATTATTTTTATAGTAATAGGTACATATATTACATTTTTCCACATATAGGAGTAGTTATTAAGTACTCATATATACCTATATATTATAACACTATTTTAGCTTGAAAATTTTGGATGGTAAAGTGTTCATTTACTTTTTATTATTTTTGAGAGTAATTTTACAAAATTCCTTTTTACTCTCTCGTTGATGGAAAGTGATAGGAAAGTAAATGAACAAAGCTAATATAATTAAGCGTAAAATTTAAACTATGTTTTATGTATTAAATACAACTGCTCAATTCACAACCTGTTGTAAGTGTTGTAGATCGTAAAAATGTTGTTGGTAATTTCCAAATAAACATGTTTCTAAGCAAATGTTTATGTAGAAATTACCAGCAACATTTATACGATCTACAACACATACAACAGGTTGTGAATTGGCCAAATGTGTTTTTATAAAGGTATAAATTTTTGAGGGGGCACCACTGCTTTGCTTAACAACCGATTTGACTGCTCACAGTTGCATTGTGGCAGTACGGTTTGTTATTTTATAATATATAGACTTACGGCAGAGCAACGCTTGCAAATCTTTAATATTTAAATAATTTTGATGAAAGTTTCAGGAACGCTTTATAAAATCAATTTTAACATCTTCTGAGACAAAATTTTTTTTGCAGCGAGTAGCTTCTCTGAAAATTGCAATGTGTTTTGCCACAAGCGAATGATTTTACGTAATTTTTTGTTAATTGGTCCCAAAGATCATGGGATATATCATCATTGGATTATTTGTAAAGTCACTCTTCTCCGACGATAATCCAAAGACGATTGAAAACGTTGGAAATCGAAATTCGACAAGTTATTGTCAAAATACGGTTGCAAATGCTACGAAAAGTGTATGAAAATTAGGGTTCCTGATTGCGCCATTTACGCGCCAGCTGTGGCGGCCCCATGTCCCAAATCATATTTAAACATTAATGTCATTTAATTATCTATTCAATAAAGCTAGTTTAATTGATATTAAAAATACTTTTGCTTGCTTTATATTAATTTAAAGTTATATACCTCTAATAAAAACACCCTTTACAAACAATTATAAATTTTTGTGATAAAAAAAGTAATTTGTTGCGGCTTATAATCTTCACTGGTCTTTGATCCAGCTCATCAGTAGAACTTCGAGTACATATTTGAAAAGTTTTTCATCTGGTAAGCGGGACTCTATTCCCTTTTTATAAATCGATCCCGCCTACAAATTTTATATCCTGCTTTTTATATTTGAAAACTAAAAAAATTGTTCAGGTTGGTTATGCTTATCTAAAACTATCAGAGAACAAATGGGAGAGAAAATTAGTCAAATTAAATTTTTTTAAATTCAAAGAAATTTATTATTCAGGCTTAAGTTCGTTCAATTTAATTTTTATTTCTCAATAAAAAATGATTTAATTGTAAAAATTAAATTGAACGAACTTAAGCCTGAATAATAAATTTCTTTGAATAAAACCCATATAGTTCGACTAAATACACACAACTTCAATTAAAATAAATTTTTTTTGTTTTAGTTTTTGTTTGTCTGCAGGTTTTTCTACCACAACCCAATATTATGACTATAAAAGTTGGTAATGCCACGCCCATACAAAGTTAATAATCTTTTTCGATCACTTTTTTTGAATAAATTCTTATGAAATTTTGCAAACACAATTGACTAATTTACAACGTCTAGTATTGATTTTAGATCAAAAAATTTTGTTATTTATGTCCATATAAACATTTGTAAAGAAACATGTTTTTTGAAATATACCAACAGCATATACGATGTACAACACGTTGTGAATAAAATAATTAATAATCCGCCACATCTCAAAATTGCAATATTATAACTGGGCACCTCACACGAAGTGTAAGCGAAATACACAGCAGCACTGACGATGGAAGTATAGCGGCTTCCGAAAACAGCATTGTCATTTTTTTGCTGTGTACGTTGAAAACTAAATTCATGGGGAATTGGGCATATGATTAATATTCCAAGGAACAACGGAAAGTAACAGGTCGCTCTGTTGAATGTCATTTCAATTCTTATATATGCAAACTTTTTCGTAAAGATTAAATACGAGAATTAAATCAATTTTTAAGTTGATATTAAACTGCACTTTCCCAGTGTTGCCATTAGTTTATTTTTCTTCATTCCCAACTTTCACGAAAAAGTTGTATATATAAAATTTTTTATATAAAATTGTATATATAAAATTTAATATAATTGGGTCTTTTATTCAATGCAACCGAACTTTAGTTGCGTTGCTAGTCGCCAACTGAAAATTAATTGTTGCCAGAAAGGCACTAAATATCAACTGAAATTGACAGCTCTCAGTTGCCAGTTTCCATCAGTAGTACAATTTTCAGCAACTGGCAACCCAACTGAGGGTCGGTCGGTTGGCATTCATAATCGGTCTATTAATATTTTTTTCAAATATTGAGAAATATGAACTAAAAAATTTTTATATATCCAAAAATATCCATTTATTGCCAAAATATGCAAAAATAGGCACTTAACACCAAAATATGCAGAAATATGTAACTACTAATCGATACCAAACTACTTAAAATTTAATGATTCGCATAGATAATTAGTCAATACTAGGGTATTCATTTTAATAGACTTTTCAATTGTTCGATTAATCAATTAATCGAAATTAAGGTTTTTATATTACTCGAGCAATCGAGTAAAACTTTTATTTCGTTCGAGTTATTCGAGTAAGCTTTACTGCTAAAAATTATTCGAGTTAATCGGAAAAGTTTGAATTTAATCGGACAAATTTTTGTGGACAAAAATAAAACGAAACAAGATTTTTCGCGTTTTTATATATTTTAATAATGAACAAAAAAGAAATTCCTTAAAATAGTTTTTTTTCACCATTCAATGTTGCGCTTTGAGAAAATTTTGCGCCAGGAAATGTTTAATAACATTCCGACCTGTCGTGTATTCAATGCAGAATAAAAATAGTCAGAATTGGCATAGCACTATTGTTGTTATAAATATTAACTTGTAACACTTGGGAAATATTTGCCTAAAAAACGTAACAACTACTTTTGCTTAAAGTTAGTTTGATTAAACTTGTTTTTTCATATCAAAAAATAAGGTTAATTATGCTGCAAAAAGCTATTTTTTTATTTTTAATAAATGCGAACGCATATTTAAAAAATTAAAGGAAATACAATTTTAGGTTCCGTTTTTATCGCCAAATATTTGCCAAATGTGACCGTACCTTAAGGCTTTTATAATTCCTAACATTTCATTCTATATTTTAATACGAAACATCTAGTTAACTAGTTGCTCTCGAAATATCTTCTTTATTTCAAATAATTTTTCTTTGGTGTTTATATTTCCGAATTTTTTTAAAAGATATTTGAAGTTGGTTTCTTTCTCCCTATTATTGTTACTACATTATTTACTTAACTTTTTGATCATGCGGGCTATTAGTATGAAATAACCTTCGAGTTCAATGCCAAATTTCATATAAATAAAAAAAAATTTTCCACTTTTTATTAAGAAATCTACAAAAACTCATTAAGAAAAAGAAAATTTATATAAAATATTTTGATCGAGTTATTCGATTAATCGACCAAAATTACTCGAATAAATTTTTACTCGAAATAGAAATTTTTTGTTTGATCGAACATTATTTGACTTTAATTATTCGATTAATCGAGCAAACATTTTTCGAGTGAATACCCTAGTCAATACTTCTTTATCTAACACCACAAAAAACATGCATTTGCATGAAAGTCCGCGCCCTGGTAATGAGTTATGACAACAATGTTGTTTCAAGAGTTGCTTGATTTGATATGTTTATTTTTCCAAAACCTTGAGGCTGCGGTAGACGGTCAAAAGTAGGTGCCATATCTTTTTCATAATTTTTTCCATGTAACTGAGAATAAAATGCAACGTGCATATATAACGCATATATATTAATTTACGAATAGTTCTATTAAGGCTTTTATGGTTCTTATGCAACTTTGATCCACACAGAAAAGAATTATTGTTAAATTTTTTCCAATTAACTGTTTACTCAGAAAAATTTGTATTTTTAATTAATATTTTAATAAAATCAACGTTAGTTTTAATACTTTTATTTCCTTTCAACACAATGCTATCAATATACTTCTATTTGCCAGTTGTGTATAAATACAATAAGCTTATTTTGCATGTTTGATAATTGTACAATTTCTCTGAGTACGAAAGATTGTTTTATGAAAATTAATTGATTTTTTTTATAATAAATAATATAATTTTTTGTGGGCAAACTTATTCCTGAAAAGTAAGAAATACTACACAATAGAAGCTCTTCTTATTATTTTTTAAAGTTTCCAAATAGCTTTTTACTTTTATCAGTGTGAAACATTTTTTGTTTAACATTTTTCAATTCTTACTTAGACTTTCTCTTTAGCACATAATTTCTAAATTGGTCAAAGGAAACCATAACAAATTTTGACTACTAACCTTTAATTGCGGCCTTAATGGCAACAATGCAATTATCCACCAAGCCCAAGCCGGACCATCAGCTATTGTCTCCCAATTCTCCTCAACTATCGGCATTTCGCCGTAGCTCTGAAGAATTTCATGCTTTAAGTCCTCGCCTAAACTTTTGAACCACTGTATAGCCTTTGACAAAACAACATCATGCATCTTACTAACATACGATAAATGCTCATCTGGAATAGTCTCATCATGTATATATTCCACTTTGGCCGTTTCATAGCCATCCTTTTCATTGCGTGCCAGTATTTTGAAACGTTTACAGCCGATAGTACTTAAAATTGAACAGCCATCACCGAGCAAAACACAATCTCTTATATCCAAAATGCAACCATAATCATAATAACGAGATTTTCCACTATGAGGTTGGACAATGCCGAATTGCTTGTCACCCGATTCCACAGCTCGTCGCACCATCAATCTGTAGCGTGGCTCATATACAAATAACGGACAGGGTACATAGGGAAATGCTGTGGTACAAATGAATATCGGTACTGAGGGTTCCATGACCATTTCCTGGCGAAAACGTTTATTGTAACTTTCTGGAATGAAACGTTTCATGGCGGCTTCGAGAAATTTAGTAACCGGTCTTTTTGTAAGCACCAAAGGTACAGGCGAAGAAGCACCCTGATACATATTCAGGCTGGGCTCTACTAAAGGTGACATGCACAAGGGACAAGAGGAGGTGTAATCCATGCAACGATCTAAGCACACCAAACAATATGTATGGCCACAGGGTGTAACCACTGGCTTCCAGAAAGTGCGACAGCACAATACACAATCAAAATCACTGGCATCTATTAGAGTTGGACTTACAGCTACTAATTGTTTTTGGAAATATTCAGATGAGGATTCCACTTCTGTGAAGAGAAAGAAAAATTATAATTAATTATTTAATACATTAAAGAAAAAAAAAAACAAACTCACTTTTCAGTCTCACAATTTCCTGTTGCATACGCTCCAACACATTACGAAACTGACTGCTACATCTTGCACTCTCCTCATCGATGCTGGGCAACAGATCCGTTTCTTTTTGCATCCATTTTCGTCTAAAATGTTTTCGTGTTGCTTGCCTTTTCAGTTCCAATTCATATTTCTTTGCAATATTTGCATAAGTTGTACGTTTATCAGCGCAATGGAGAAAATCTGTACAAGCCAAGACATCCTCATCGGCTAATATATCGCACTCTTTGCCATAGTTGGCCGAAAGGAAATCTTCGTCCTCGTAAAGATTTAATGATTCTTCATCCTGTACTGTATTATTCAGAATATTTTTCCGCCGTAGTCTGTGTTCGGAGTACACACTGTATGGTGCCTTGGAACGCAATAATGAGAGGTCGACCTTGAGACATTTTGGTGTCTGGGAAAGTAACTTTTGAAGAATCTGTAAAATGGGTTAAGAAATTTTAACTATAATCTTAGGGTTTTTCTATTTTAGATTATGAAAATTTTTTTAAACTTTTAAGCGAAATTTTTTAAATTCTTGTATAAAGAGCTTTTTTGAGCAAATTGGAGTTCCCTGGTATTTATGTATTTCCTTTTATATTTTGAATTATCGTTTAGAAGGCTGAAACTTAGTGAGAGCTCTTAGGTAACAGCACTTCAGAGTGTAAAAAGCTTTAAAAGTTACTCAAAAAAAAATATAGATCTTAAAAAAAAGATAATAATGCTTTTGCCAAAAGAGCTTGAGATAAACTTTGAAAAATATCCAAAATCTCAACTAATTAAAACATGGTTTGAAATTGTTTAATAAACATATAAGAACTTTGAAATTTTTTCTTGAAAACAAAAAAAAACCTTTAAAAAAAAATTCCAAAGTTTTAGTAATACAGCTTTTGAAGTTTTATAAAAAATATATAAAAAATATTAAAAAGAGCTTTAAAAATTCTTTTGAGGTTTTATAAAAAATATATAAAAAATATTAAAAAGAGCTTTAAAAATTCTTTATTAGTTGTTTTATAAAACATAAAAGCTTTTGGAAATAAAGCTTTTGAGCTTTGATAGAAAAAACAACTGTTAAAAGTCTTTGCCAAGAATTAACTTATGGAAAAACCTCTTTTTACATTTTCTCACATAATTTTTTATTCAATTAACTTCAACAAAATCGATTAGAATTAGAAAAAAAAATTATTCAGTTTCATTCATATATTTCAGTTACCTTAGTGAGATCATGTTGAAATAATTCAGTATTGCTGAGACTGGACGATTTATCCATGCCTATTGCCAAACATATTTCATATAAAGCCTCTTCGTAGCGGCTTAAGTCGCTCAAAGCCAAGGCGCGTATATAATGGGCCTAAAATATTGAACATTTTTGTAATAAAATCATTAAATAATTAAATTTCTATTGTTTATTAGTTGGCATTAACTTACCTTAGCTGAAGTATAACGAGATTTCAATGCATTATCCACATCAGCCAATGAACTTTGATAATGATTCATTTTTCTCAAAACTTCGGCACGCAACAAAAGACTTTTGAAATTCGTGGGAGCTAAAATGAAAAAAATAAACAAAAAACTTATTTAAGCATTTATTTAAAAAGACATTTTTTAAATATTTAACACTACATTTATCTTATAAAAAAATGTACATTAAGTATTAGGAAACTAAGAGCCAAGAAACTTAGAAAGAACGAAAGAATTTGTGTGCGCGTAGTTGGTTTTGTTGTACATGTCATAAAATCTGTCAAATCTTTAGTAATTACTGACAGCCACACACTTATTTTGATGATAGTTTTCTTATTCCTTTTGTTTTCGTTTATGTTTATTAAATTAAATGATTAGAAAACTTAAATTTCCATTTATTTTCATAAAATTTGTGCGTGCGTATTTTTTATAAACATGATTTTAGTCATACAGATGATGTGTTTAATAAGAAATTTCTCATGAAAATCTCAAAACTAGTAATCGAAAATATTTTATTTATTTCTTTAACGATACTACAAACTAATATTTGAAACCAGTTAACAAGTAATAGACGAGTTATGCTGGCATCATTGCGATTTCGGTAAGAATTTGCTTTACCACTAGCTGATATGCAAGATCACGTACGTGTCTAATAAAAATTTGATGTCATAGTACACAACCAGTCTGCTCCTGTACGTGCACAAAGTTTCTCAAAATTATCCAAAAGTTCTGTTCAATACAAAATTTGTGCTTGAAAAAGCTTTTGGGTGAGTTTAGGTAATTTCATTTCAATAAAAAAAATTGTGATTGAAAAAGTTTTTGGGTGAGTTTAGGGAACTTCATTTCTATGTAAAAGAGCTTTGTGTAATTTTCGGTAACTTCATGCACGTACAGGAACATACTGAATAGTTTATAAAAAAATTTTATTTCGAATGTCTGTTTCAGTACGTGCACGCACTTACTCAAAATCAACCGAAAGCTCTTTTTAATACAGTCGGTCTGTTCCCGTACGTGCATAAGGTTACCCAAACTTAAACGAAAGCTCTTTTCAATGCGAAATTTGTGTTTAAAAAGCTTTTGGGAGCGTTTGGGTAACTTCGTGCAGGTACGGGAACACACTGAGTATGTTCCAGTATTTGCACGAAGTTGCCCAAACTTTACCAAAAGCTCTTATCAGTACAACCAGTCTGTTCCGGTACGTGTCCAAAGTTACCCAAACTTAACCGAAAGCTCTTTTCAATACAAAATTTGTATTTAAAAAAAATTTTGGGTAAGTTTTGGTATTTTTTGGGAAGAGACTAAAAATTTGTATTTAAAAAAGTTTTTGGGTAAGTTTAGGTAACTTCGTACACGTCCGGGAACACACTGAAAATTTGTGCTTGAAAAGCTTTTTTTGGTAAATTTTGGTAAATTTATGCACTTCTTTCCAAATGTATGTAGCTTTAGTTAATACGTTATAAAAGCTTTGTTTCTAATTTAGTATGTTAAAAAACTATTTTTTATGTGAACTAACAAGTTATCAGAAATAAAATATGATCACCATGATGACCATTTTCCCTATAATAATCTCTAATCGTTTAGCATGTGGTTTGGCTAGGGCGAAGTTCGTTTAATATCCAAGAGCTTTTAATTTATTATCTTCTTTTTATTTATTATCGTATTTAGTTTATGTTTTTTGCGTTAGTGTTTATTGTTGATATTTTCAAAAATTTTTTTGCGTGTTTGTGTCATGAAACCGTGCGATGCTAATATATATTTTCATTATAGATGAGCCTGACAGTGTAAACCACGCATGTTGTCAGCACCTGTTGTTGTCTATCTGTTGAAGTCGATCCAATTGCTGTTCAATAAATTAGTTTTGTCGTGGCTTATTTCAGTTTAAAAATTGATAGATTACATGGCCTCGTACGATGTGGTGAAAACATTGAAATATTTACGAGTTCCAAAAAAAAGCAAAGCATTTCTATTTGTACTATTTTATAGCTTTTAAATTTTGTATTTAGCTATTTTGTTGGATATACGCATACATATATAAAATAGTCATTTTAAGATAATTTGTCGAATATTTCTTTAAGTCAACTTTATTAATCCTGACTTAAAATTTTAGTGAAATATTTTTAAATATAAAAATTACATGTAAAATCTTTCGAAGTACAGAAAAGCTGTTACTGCAACTAATGTAACGCTCATTATACTATGCAACAGAATGAATCTTTTGTCATGATCTTTGATTACCAGAGGGTGCTGTTGGCTCTGTAGTTAGCGCGTTTGACTACAAACCCTGAAGTCTTGAGTTCAAGACTACTTTCAGGCAAGTCAACAGCATCATGCATTTTTCTCATGTGCATTGGTGTATTAATGTGTTGGTTGTTGTTGGACTGTTAAAGTGATGAAGGCATAGCACTAATCACTTTGGCAGTACCGGCAGCGATTAATACTAGCATATCCTAATGCACTTCACACCACCCTCCTTCGTCGGTATTGTAGCAGAACCGTCGGCGAAGTAAAAGAACTAATAAAATGGCTACACAGCTTAAAAACATATCGATGCCTCTAATTGATACCAGAGTGGCTTGCAACACTGCTCTACAAAAAACTCGCAATAGCAGGGTTGTAAATGAATTAAGCTTTCTATCTCTCTCCCACTTCATCACCTGTTCTCTCTACTCTAATCCTTTCCCAAAGAAGGTAACACATTAAATAATTAACTAGTAGGCATCAATTGCATTATTGCATTACTTCTCTTAAAAAAATTTTTTTTTTGATTGGTTATGGTCCCTAACCACAAAAAACAGTCGACATTTAAAATTGGGTTTTTTCTTTCAAAATTTAGAATTTTTCAAGAAGTTGGTAGGCCAATTTCATAATACCTTAGGAAGGGCTAGTCCAATTTAACTACAAAAACCACTAAACACTTGGAATAAAATTACTTTTAAGCCGTTGTGACATTATTTTTTTATATACTCAATGCTTTCGGAATTATTAGGACTGCAATGATGAAAAATATATATTTTTTTTATAAAAAAATTGGAAAATTTTTATTAAAAAAAAAAAAACGAAGATGGCAAAAACTTACAATTTTTATTTGCTGGTCATCAAGCCACACATAATACAAATAAAATCAGCTTTATTTTATGAAAATCGATGGATAAATATTGATTTTATTCATAATAAATTAAAGTCAAGTAATTGTTGCAAAATTTGCGAATATTTACACTGTACAACAATATAACTTTTTTTAATAAGAACGTTCTAACGACTAATTCTGGTAGAGGCCACCAAAAAACTATATACATGTATCGCCGTTTTAAAAGTTTACATCTGGGATTTATTTTATTGGGAGCTAAATTTCTCCGCTTCTGCACGTAGTTATACTGAATCGGCATAGAGTATCTTGTAGGGCATACGTTTAAGATATAAGATGAGTTCAAGCCTTTTATTTAAAACACCAAGAGGATTTTTTTTTTAACAATTCAGCCCGGTATAATTCCGCTGAAGGGGATTTTTTTGCTCTTTATTTTTTTAGGGGTCAAATAGATCCACACCCCGAAAAGTTAGAGGGTTAAAATAATATACAAAAATGTTAACCATAATGTTTTACATAAAAGTGCCAAACACTTATTATACGTTAAAAGTAAGGCCTACAATATATTAGATGCCGACTTAGTACAACTATGTGCAATAGGGAGGGGAAATTTAACTTCTCATAAAATTAATTCCAGATGTAAATTTTCCAAACGCCAATATAAGTATGTATCTTTTTGGTGGCCTCTACCAGAATCAGCCGTTAGATCCTGGTTATTTAAAAAAATTATTTTGTTGTAAGGAGTAAATGTTCGCAGTTTTCGCAAAATCAGCTGATTTCACTCTATTATGTATAAAATCAATATTTATCCATCGATTTTCATGAAATAAATCTTATTTTCTTTTAAGCATATGCGGCTTAATGATTAGCTAATAAAAATTGTAAGTTTTCACCATTTAAAATTTTTATAAACATTAAAAAAAAAATTTCCAATTTAGTCTAAAATATATATTTTCCATCATTGCGGTCCCAATAATTCCAAAACTGTTGAGTGATTTAAAAAATTGGATTCAAGCAGCTTGACTATAGTTTTGTTCAAAGTTCTTAGTAGTTTTTCTAATAAAATTTGACAGACCTTTCCCAAGTTATGATAATATCGGTGAAACAGGTTCTTTAAAACTCGATTTTTTCCAAAAATCATGTAATTTCACTTTATTGTGAATAAAATCATTATTTATCCATCCAATTCTATATGATATACCTTATTTTATTTCTAGTATATGCTGCTTTATGATCAAATAATAAAAAATTCTATAATTTTGCCTTTTTCGATTTTTTAAAAATTTTTAATAAAAAAAAAAATTCCATTTCGCATGGAAAAGATATAGTTTTCATCATTGCAGTCTGAATAATTCTGTAACCATTGAGTGTATAAAAAAATAATGTTCAAATGGCTTAAAGATAATGTTATTTTAGGTATTTTGGTGGGTTTTTTTAAAAATAAAGTTGGACAATTCCTTTTTAAGCTATGATAAAATCATTGGAGCTGCTTTTTCAAAAATCCGAAATTAAAAAAAAAAATATTATCCTTAGAATTAAAATTTTCGAGTGATTATGTATTTAGAGGACCATAACACATAAAAAAAGAAGAAAAATATAGTGGTACTCCTTGGCATATTTCTTGTTGCATAGTGTTATGTATGCTCTTAAACTATATAAGTGCTTACAATGTAAATTTACTTTTCATTTTGAATATTTTACTTGCTTGATTAAACTTAAAAGCTTTTCAATAAAAACCATATTTCTTTTACTTTTTGTGCAAACATATCAACAATTTTACAATTTTATTATAAACACATTTGTATTTATTCTGTATTCATTAAGTTTGTGTCTTAACTTAGTCTGTATGCCTTCTTATTATACCCACTTACTTTCAATTTAGTTTTCGATAATAATAATGCCAATTTATGTTTCCATTAAAAAAAACATTTCAAATTTCATACTTATTTCTTTTGATAAAGTGCCAATATTTTTCTTGTTATAACAAAAAAAAATAGTATTTCATTTTCTTTAGATATCTTACTATACAAATTTGAAGAGAGTCTAAAGAAATCGAAATGATTTTTTTTTTCTTCTTTATATAAAATAAATATTTTTTAGTTTGAGATTAGCAGTGCATATAGAAAAGTTCAATGTACCGTAATAGTTTTACATTAATTTAACAGTATAAACATGCACAAATTAACAAAAAAAAATTGTATTTTTGAATAATAACTTAATTATATGCTTTAAACGTCATCATTAGTATAATTATAACATAAAAAAGACAAATTATTGTTCTTGTGTTATATGTTTAAAGAGGCTTAACAGTTTTTATACAAATTAGAGTGTACTAGTACTAATGTACGCAATAGAAAGACAAAAAGTTTTATATCTGTATAGTAATTAGGGGCGTATGCTTTATTCTTAAATAGATTTTCATAATTAGTATTAATCATACGCCTTATGTAATAAGATAGGAAAGCTTTTAGGCGCGCCACCCACTTGCAATATACAGCCATGTCACAGAACACCATTCCGATCGGAAGTAGTTTCAATTCCGTAAGTTGCTTCTTCAGAAAACGAAAAGTTAAAATTTTCTTCGTAATCAAACCACTTTTAAATTTGAAAGCGGCATTGACAAACACTTTTCTACTAACTTCATTTGCAATAAATACTTAAAAACGTGCATACTTTTAGGAGTGTCAATGTGAGACTTGTTTCTAAAAACAAACGCCTCAAGATATAAAAACATTATTATTGTAAAATCGAATTACAAAATGAACTTTTGCGGAATGACAACTACGGAATCAATACGGACTATGTGACACGGCTGATTATTGTGCAATTTTTCGTATTGTGCAATAATATTGCCAATGTGTATGTCATATTCAAAGATGGCGTAATATATTGGCAAAAATCAAAAGACTTTTGATTTTTATTGTACAATCTGTCAGAAAAATTGGGCAATAATTTTTTTAAAAATATTCTACCATTTATTGCATAGTATAGATCAAAACGATAATAGATAGAGATGCCAATCGGGACTGGTTTTTGAAAATCCCGGGTTTCGGGGTTGAGAAATAGAATGCCGAGATGCCGGCTCGGGATTCGGGGGTTTTCGGGATTTCCTAATTCCGAAAAATATAATTAAGAAATTAGAGTTTTCTATTCGACACTTTTATTTTTTATTTAAAAACTTATTTTAAAATTTTTTTTAATTAAAAATTTGTTTGTTTTTGATATGACTGAAAGAAGTTTTGTGCCTGGTACATACTGTCACTCAAAACTATTTATCATTGTATTGTGGAGGATTTTACAATTACAGTAAAATTCCATGAACTTAGTTTCGACTTGGGAATATTGAATTCGCGAACTCAAAGTGTTTTAACGCCCACATAGGCTAGCGGCTAATCTGCTGTTCTATTGTATGGAGAGCTATGGTTCAAGCTGAAAAGGTCTCTTCCCAATATTTTTTTAACACAATCATCTGAACTTCTACAGTGTTCTTTATATGATTCACGAGTCCTTTCCTTGACGTAAAAAAATGTTCTTGCATAGTTTGCAATTGACAAACGCAGCCTTTTTAAACTGCAATCCGAAATTTTATATTTGTTTGGAGCTCCTCAAAACTAATTTTTGTTCATTTTATATACACGGATGCATACAAAATAACTTTTTCAGCTTTTTTCGACTTAACACTCTTTAACATGACATATCAAATAAGATTTTGTTTAAAAGGTGACATTAAAATATTTATTATTTGTGCCAAAACGGGATTCATGAAAACTAGAAAATCCCAGGATTGAAAATTTTAAAGTCTCGAATTTCGGGATTTCTTAAATCCCGGGAATCTCTCATAATAATATGTACAATAACATATGCAATAATATTGTATAATGGATTGGCTGCTTTAAGCAGATTTTTGTGCTTTAATATTGTTATTTTATTGTACACTGAAAATAGTCCATGCAACATTTTACAAAAAAATTTCGTAGTTACTTTTTTCGTAGAATACACGAAACTTTCGTAGATATTACGAAAACCAAATTTGGCAATAGTTTTTTCAGATGTATGTAAATAAAGTTTTTTTCAGATGCTTACGAGCGTTTTCGTGCTTATGTAGCATGGATTCTTTCCGGTGTAGTGTCGTAAAAAAAACTTCTCACATGCATAATTTCTTTAAATTATTGTTGATTTAGCAGAAGTTAATATATTATTCTTATTGTACACTGAAAATAATTCATGCAACATTTTACGAAAAAAATTTTCGTTGTTACTTTTTTCGTAGAATAACCGAAACACTCATACATGTTACGAAAAAAAATTTTGGCAATAATTTTTCAAGATGTAAGTAAATAAAGTTTGCTTTTTCAGATGTAAGGAAATAAAACCAATTTTTAGCTTCTATAAAATAAGTAGAAAGTGCCTTAGCGGGTAGAATACTTGACTTGATGTATAAAGACTGCGAGTTCGTGCCCTGGTTGAGGCAAACATTTTTTGCTTTTATTTTTTAATTATTTTCTTATATTTCGTATATTTTAGGAGAGAAATTCGTGGTGCGAAATAACGAAATATTTCGTGATATGTACGAGCGTTTTCGCGCATATGTTGCATGGATTTTTTTCGGTGTAGTGTCTTAATAAAAAACTTCTCGCATGAATATTTTCTTTAAGCTATCTCGTTGATTTTGTAGAAGATAAAATACTTGGAACTGGGATAATATATGAAGTTGCTACTCCTTGATTAGTATTTCATTTCGCTAAAGAACATTACTAAAATGTCTACGCGTTCCATAAACTCGATTAATATAATATTGTTTTAGTTACTAAAGTTTAGTATGATTTCCAGTATTTCTTCGTTGCAGCGTTACTGTACTTTCACAATTTTCTAAAACACGTGTTTAAGGGATTAAAGCTGGTGACATGCTCTCACACTTCACAAGGGGTCAGTCCAGGGATGATAAGTTGGTACAATTGTACTTTTTTTTTTTTGGTACTATTGAAACCAAAAAAGTACGATGGTACCCCCGTCAATGTCAAACTCCATATTCTATAAACAAATCATTAGTTTTTTTGAATAAAGGCGTATGTCTTTTTCAATAGAGCAAAAACAAAATATTTCTGAAATTGTGTCCACGGTATGAACATCTTTGATTTTTTTTTAGCACTTTCGGTATATATTTGCCAATTTAACTTTCAGTAAAAATTTCAATTGGAACAAAATATTCAAAAAAAAAATTTCAAATGTATTTAGAAAATAGTATCGTATCTCTGCTTGTTTGTTTAAATAATCTATCATACAGGAATACTTCAGTCGTTATTGCTGCAAATTTACGAAATCAAAATAGAACCAGGTTATGGTGCATGAAAAAATATCATGGAAAGAGCGCTTAAAATAGAGCTATGTCGCTTTAATAACTGAAAATCTTCGTAAGTCGACTCACGCATTTATTCAACAAAACCACAGAATTGTCGGATTCCAAATTTTTCATTGAAAAAATATCTTGTGCTATATGGCTTGTTTATCCATTGTGAACGAATTTTAAATTTTTTTAGCAAACTTCAAGTTTATAAAAATACAGAAATTAGTAAATAGGTTCCTTGTTATATGGCAGAAGTGAAATTTCATTAAGATAAGTTGAAATATAAATTGTTTGATTTGTGGCACCATTATTTGAAAAAGAATTTATCAAAAATATTTTTAGAAAACAAAGCCATATTTGATCTTTGACACAATGAGCTCATAAAATCTATCAAAATCGTGTGGCTTGTGGCGTGTGGTAAGCAAGTACAGCGGTTCAAAAAGATTTTAGTACTGTTTAAGCCGAAAAATTACTATTTTAGAGCCCATTGGTACGAAATGAATTTTTCCATTTATCATCCCTGGGTCAGTCAATATTTCAAGAGAGCTTACATAACATTACAAAAACCATCTCTGTTACATTTGATAAAACACAATTCTTTTTAATTGTTTCAAAAGCTCTCTTTTACATTAACAGAAAAACCAAGAGATTTTACAATCAATTAACAGAGTAAAATTTTCATTAATTTCTCCTACTTTTCTCTTTAAATGTTAATTTTATAAACAAATCATAATTATTATAGAAAAATTTTATTACAGCTGGTGATATCAAAAGCACAAAAAGTACAGAAAATTCATGAAAGGCAATAAAATCTAGCATTACGCAACATGATTTTTTTTATAAAGAGGCCTAATGTTTTTTTCGCCGCTACAATTGGCAAAAATATTGTTCTTTTACCTGCAGAAACTAAAATTTTTACACTAAACATGTATGTACAAAAAAAAATACGTGTGTTAAAACATAATAAATTTTTTCGTCAGTTTTTTTTATAAAAAACAAGCAAAGAAAATTGTTCTTTTTCGTGCGGAAACTAAAATTTCAACATTAAACATGTGTGTGCTAAAAAAAAATTACGTTTGTTAAAACATAATAAATTTTTTCGTCCGTCTTTTTTTTATAAAAAAACATTATTTATTGTCTACAGTTAACACTCACGCATGTTGAAAACCTTGATTTGACCGCTTATGTGAGGCGGTTGGTCTGTCTGTCACTTGGTTTGGTTATTCATATACTTACATATGAACATTGTTAAATTGTGCGGTTGTTTTATTTATTGTTTTAGCTTGTTACCAAATAGGAATTAACATTGAAAACAAGTAATGATGCATGTCAATTAAATCTAGAAAAAAATATGTATGTACATATACAATATGAATCACTGTTTGAAAGAAGGGAATAAATGCTACTTTGTGAGAAATCCACTTTTACATATTTTTATTATTTTTTTTAACAGAGCTCTACACTGTCAGTTGAAATACAAGAATATATAACATTCATTTCTTTCTTAGTAATAAAGTTGCCTGCCCTGTGCTGGTTTCAAAACAAACGATATCCAAGTGTCACCTGCAAAAAAGCTGTTTGTGTGTATATTGTCAATTTAGAAATTATGGTTGATAACCAGCGTTGTCATATCGTACGCGTTTTCACGATATGACAAAACGGAAATAGTCATACAACGTCGTCATATCGTAAGTATTTTACGATGTAACAACACTGAGATATCCATAAACCGTGTACTGATATCTCAGTGTTGTCATATCGTAAAAAACTTATGATATGACGACACTGTATGGATATTTCCGTTTTGTCATATCGTAAAAACGCTTACGATATGACAACCGTTGATGCGAACTTTGGCTCTTTTTTATGATATAACAAAAAACGATATGACATACTGTATTGTCATATCGTAAAAAAATTACGATATAACAATACAGTGTGTCATATCGTTTTTTGTTATATCGTAAAAAGAGCCAACGTTGTCATCAATGATGACAACGCTGTTGATAACACTGCTCAAACATGCTATCTTCGCTTTACAAGTTGAATTATCCCTATATTCACCTCTGAAGTTACTTAAAAAGAGATTTTTGAGAACCTCTTGCGGGATATCTACCACATAGCTACCAGAAATGCCGATTTTTTACGATATGGCAAAATACGATTTGACATACTGTCTTGATATATCGTAAGTTTTTTACGATATGACAACACTGAGAAAGCAATACACCCTGTATGACTTTCTTACGATATGAAAACACAGTATGCCATATCGTTTTTAGTCATATCGTAAAAAATCGGCATTTCTGGCAGCTATGATCTACCACAATATTGCCAAACTTTAGAGCTTGTTTACTACTCAAAACTAATTTTTTACATTTATAATATTCAAAGATTCATATCTCGGTAAATTTTTTGGAATTTCGCCGGAAAAAACGCTATTCTTTTCAGAATTTTATCTAGTTTTAGGAATTGTAGCTAACTCAATTTCGGCCTACGGTAGATAAGGCCCCTTTTTCATCAGGATCATCACATATGTACATAAGGGTGGTTCTACACTTTAAAAAGTGCTCCGATTCTAATTCTCACCACCTAGAAATATTTGATTAGTCTAAAAAATAACGTGTCCCAATTTTTAGACCGATTGAGAAATGTTTAGAGGGAAGGTATCCATGAAGTTTATATATGTATATCTCAGTCGATATATACTTTTTTAAATTTTTTTTAATACTTTTATTTCATTCGTATGTTACAATAGCCAATTTGGTGAACATTAAATGTTAGAGAGTTTCTTTAATTATCTCCGTTCGAAATTTTTGGCTTTATTCCCTTCTTTCAAATGGTAATACTTCATATATAATTTATTGTTCAAGTCAGAAATTTATTTAGTCACACTCACGCTGTTCTTTTAACATAACAAATAATTGTTATTAATTAAGGCAGAAGTATTTTATTGTGCTAGACTACCTGTTATAGTTTTAACACAGGAAAATTACCTAAACGCCTTAATGTCACACACGCGCCACTCTTCAAGGACAGATATTAATTTTTCCTATTGCTCGAAGAATATTTTTCTTTAAATAGAAAAATATTTGCGTATAAAAAGTTTACTGTTGGCTTAGCACCAATTAGGCATAAAGCGTTTATTTTCAAAATATTTTCGAGCATTTAGCCAAACCAAATAAGAAAATTAAAACGCACAACACGTGGCACAAATTTCACTGAGTTAGTAAAATGTCTATTGTCTTTCTTTTTAAAACTATAATAAAGCAAATGTTTTAAAGTTTAGGCTTAAGGCCAACTTGAGAACTGTACAAGAATTGAGATGTTTTTATCAATACTATGGAAAATACTTGTACAAGAAATGTTTATGATACATTTTGTTATATTTTCGACGGGCCTACTAATATAAACTAGTATAGCCAACGGAGATAACATCGTCCGTATTGCAGATGTAAATAATTTTGAAAATTTTTATTATTTCGAATCAGTAGTACTGATCCGTTCTGCTAATCTGATTTGAATATTCCAACACTCCACTTTTAATAAAAATAAGTTGAATTTACCTTAATTCAAAATATTGAACTAGAAAGCCGAAATAATAAAAATTTTCTGACTTATACCTATTCAATTCAAAAATAAAAAATTATGTAAATAATTTTGTTAATATTCATAGATATATCCAAACGTCGCACCTTGTGCAAAACAGGTCAAAAATGGTGCTTAATTCAGGGAAGGACGAAAAATAACGTTTTTTCGTTGTATCTTATTTAAATAGTTGCTAGCAGATAAAAAACCAAATAACTTTTTGAATTATAAAAATTTTTTTGTGGCTTATTTAGCTGTTTTTTCAATGGTGAGACACATGTTAAACTTGCGTTTTCCCATTTCGACATGTTCGTGCAGCATATCGGTACATGAAACTAACTATAATGTTCTTTGAATTTGAGGTGTAAGGTGTTCAGAAACTTTGTAAAAAATATTAGGGCAAATATTTTTGTGGAACATATTACGGTATTCATTTAATCGGGGTTCTGCTTTAATCGATTAATTAATCGAGGTTTTGGCTTAATAGGTTAATAATCAGTTAATTTCGGTATTGACCGGTTAACCGATTAATAAAGTTTTTTCATAAATCAAGTAATTTCAACAAATAAAAATGCAAAAATTATCTATTACTTACTAGTAAAAAAAAACAATACCATAAGAGTCATTCCACGTAAAACGGTCCTATGCAAAGAAATAATTGTTTTCTTATTTTTAATAAAAATCAATCAATGTGTTTTAGAGCATGACAATTATAGCAATAATAAAAGATTACATTGTTTAATATTTTTTAAGCAATTCAAGGCACTTTTACAATATCATCCACGAAACATTTTGCTCTCCCTCTTTGCATGTTTAATATTTATTTCAGATTTTCTTTTCTTTCCTTTCTCATTATTAATAAAAACCCTTATCTCTGAAAAGAATATATTTTTTCTATTTTTATTGAATTTAAAAAAATACTCAGCTAGAGTATTCTGCTGTCTATAATAGAACGGATAGCAAATAATTTAATGTGTTATTATTTTCTTATGAGATATTTTTATATTATTTATATTAATGAAATCAATAAAAAGTTTTATTTCTTCGAATTTTTTAAAATTTTCGTATTAGGTCACACCCGTCGGTCACACCCGTCACATTTTAAAATAGTTTTTTGTTAAGAAAACTGATTTTTTTGTCAAACAGTAAATACGTAATACAGCTAAAAACACTTTTGTGTACGTTATAGTAAAAATTTTACAGAATTTATGCTGAAAGTCATAATTCTTTAAAACTAAGATTGGTAAGGTCACACCCGTCGCAGCTTTCTGGCGACCATTCTGAGTAGGAATCGTATTCTTTCAGTGTCTACCCGTTATTCAACGACTTTAAGCTTAATGGCTTAGCGAGTCGCAACCTTTTTTGAAGTAAAAAATTATATATTCTTTATTTATAACACAAAATATGTGTAAAGTGGTCACACCCGGCTAAATGGAATTACTTATAACAAACATAACAATTCTTGCACTAAATCAACCAAAAAATAATAATAATATATAAAATTAAAAAATAAATATGTATTCATTAAAAACTTAACTAGTTTGTGAGATCATTCTAAAACAATCTTTCAGAAAAATAGTTTGCTTTAAATGCTTAGGATTTAAAAGATTCTCTTCTTTAGTTTTGATAAAACTTGACTTGGAAAAATCCTTTCATTTATCGTAGATGTTGAAGAAATCGAAAGCAGTCCATAATACAGAACATCCAGTTTCTCAGTACTTTTCCTGGATTTCTTTAAACTTATAAAATTTTCGATTATGCCATTAGTCATGCTTTAATTTTTTTTTTCAAATTCACTTCTAATTGTTTCGCTTAATTCTGTTAAAACATTTCTTATATTACTATCGATAGTTTCTTCTGTTGTAAGGTCATCATCTTACTCATACTGACAGAGCTCAGCGACGAACATTCTGCAAAAAAGTTTTTTTCCGAATTCTTTAGTTTCCGTTTTTGTACTGTATTTTAAAACACTGTTTTTCTAGAAGGACATTTTCCTGAGTGGATGTATAAACTAACTGAATTCGTCTGTCATTAAATCTAATCCTTAGATTTTTAATTAAATCGTTGGCAATAGTATTATTGAATTTCATAAAACTATTTAACAAAACCTTAATACATAGTTCCCTCAAGTTCAATTAGAGTAGCAGAGTCTTTACTAAACTCTTTTATAGCCACGTCCAAAGATTTTAATGTTTTACTTAAGTTAAAATCACTGAACACACTTATTTGTTTGTATGAAAAATAATTTCTAAGCACATACCTTTTGTATATGTGACGAAACAAATAATTAAACACACAAAAAATTCGTTATAATACTACAAAATATGAAAAATTTTAATGAATACCCTAGAACATATTAACGATCTAACCACATAACGATAATTTTTAGCTCTTTTCTAGCAAATCGTGA
Source organism: Panzeria rudis (assembly GCA_956483635.1). Lineage (NCBI taxonomy): Eukaryota > Metazoa > Arthropoda > Insecta > Diptera > Tachinidae > Panzeria > Panzeria rudis. The sequence goes on along the minus strand of OY101448.1, from coordinate 155,760,428 downwards.
AAAACATGCCTAAAAAGGGAAGTGCTAAGATAATATGTTGAACAAAAATGTTGGCCATAGAGTTTTACTATAGGTCCTCAACAACAACCAAGCTCTAGCCTCAATTTGTACGCCAGAAATCATTGAAAACTTAAACTATGTTTAAGGCTTATTCACAATTAGTAGTCGGTGTAGAAAATCATGTATATCTTATGTTAAAGTTATAAGATGTGCTCAGCAATTTTATGTAAGACACAAGGAGACATTTTGCTTAGCATTTAACCATCCAAATCTTTGTTTTATGAGTATTTTTGTAGATTTCTTAAAAAAGGGGCAAGCAACTCCCTGAAATGTTATACAAAAATATTCGCCATAAGATTCTATTATAGATCTTTAAAGAGACCCAAGTCGGTTTAAACCTTAAACCGACTACAAAATAGGCGTGGCACCGCGATCCCATATTTTATCATCATGTACTTTTACGAGAACTAATTGTGTGTGCGGAGTCTTATAAGAATAGGATAAGTAGAAGTAGTTAAAATGAATATTTACTTTTCATGGGCGTGGCACTGCCCACTTTTCTAACCACATCGTATTATATGAACGATAACTACACGTGTATGCAAAGTTTCATAAGAATCGGCTATGTAGAAGTTGTTAAAATGCTTATTTAATTTTCATGGGCGTGGCACTGCCCATTTTTCTAAACATAATGTTGTATTGTAACGATAACTAAAGGTGTATGCAAAGTTTGATATGAATCGGTTTAGTAGAAGTTGTTGAAAAAGAATATTTACTTTGCATGGGCGTGGCACAGCCAACTTTTTTTATCCTGATATAGTTTTTAAACAGACGCTTAATGTGTGTGCAAAGTTTCATAAGAATCCGTTGAGTAGAAGTAGTTGAAAACATATGTGTATTTACTTTGTATGGGCGTGCCCCGCCCACTTTTCAATGGGACCAATCTGTAAGTACATCCTTTTGAATAGAGAAAAAAATCCGAAATCGGTTCATAAATGGCGGAGATTTGAGGGAACATACATTAAAAAAAAATATACATGACGAATTGATAACCTTTCCCCTTTTTTTGAAGTCGGTTAAAAAGGGTTATTACGTCATGATTATTTTTATTTTCATTTTCAACAGCGTTGGCATTCTTGACTTAGGCCATTTCTTCAACACATTTTAGCAATTTTCCGCGTATTTTCTAACTTTTTGCATTCTACGAAACTAAGCTAGTGATATTTGCATTCTTTGATGACATTATATTTTATTTAAAAAAAATTTATTTCGCACTAAATATATTAATTTTGCACTAAAAGCGATAATTGATAGAAATAAGTAAAAATGCAACAGTATTGTAAAATTTATTTGAAGTTTATAAGCAAATATTTACACGACTTTGCATATATATAGACGCAAAAATTGTATGCTAACTGATATGTTAACATGTAATTTGGTGTTATATGTTGACTTCAAAAATTTGGTAATTTCAGCATGCCGTGTAGACGCTTAGCATATTGAATATGCTGACAGGCGCATTTGTTGTTATTTTAAAGCATATAAGTGTTAGCATACATTTGCTGATGCAACATATCGTCTAGACTAAGCTTAAAGCAGTTTTTCATTTTAAAATTTATGCATTTATCTTATGACTATTTTCAACGGACACAAAAAAGCCTTCGAAATGAGAATTGGCCTTATAATAACAGAATTTCTAATATCAAAATGAATTAAGAAAAAAATACAATTTATTTTTAGTTTAGAACACTTCCGTATATAATGTTAAGTTAATATAAAAAAGTTTCAGTATAGAAAAATAATTTCCTTATAGAAAAATTTATTTTAAAAATTATTTTATCTTAAAAAAATCTCGTTTTTCTAATAAAATCTTAATGAATTATTTTGGTTACATTTGTTATATATTTTTTTGATTGCCGCGAACACTCAAGCAAGTTTATTGCTATTGTTTGTTCATTACATAATATGTTTTCAAATTCTATTTGGCATATTTTAAATAAACAAAAGTCATTTTCAAAATATTTTTGAATTAAAGATTATGTACTTACTTTATGGTATATGAGTGTGTGTGCGTGCAAAGATACGAGCATTAAGGCATCTTTTCAAAATAAAATAAACTTATTTTGTCATTTGATTGTCATTAAGATGCATAATAAATATGCTAATATGCCTTTGTTATATTATAAAATTTTAATCTATTTAAAAACAAAATTTTTGCAACAAATTAGCTTTTGTTTAAGATGAAAGAAATACCACAACTTAGTATTAAATTAATATATTAGAATTTCATAGATGAGAAAATATAAAATTTGAGAATTTTAAAAATTTATTTAGGAAAAAAACTAAAGATACAAGTAGTATATAATTTAATTTTTAATATGCACAAAAATGAATGGAGTAAATATTTTGATTTACTATCCCCTTTAACAGCGATCTTTGTGGCAAAATATGTGGTCTAATTACTGGGATGATAATCTTTGTGGTGAAAGTTTTAATAATATCAAAGTCATGGTAAATATTTAAAAACTTTTGATGTATAGATATGAAAAGTTTTAATTTATATATAAGAATTAAAATCACATTCAACAGAGCCACCTGACAAGTGGTGATAAGCAAAATATACGTGAGCACTGACGATGGAAGTGTAGCGGCTTCCGAAAGTGGCGCTACTCTGTTATGCTGTGTACGTTGAAAAATTAAGTTGATGTTAATTTTTCCCTAGTTCGTTGGAAAATTCATCACACCCAATTCTTTCTGAATTAAACGTTACGAGTCTTAACCTAAACATGAGTTTGGATTCATAGTCAATAATTACCTGCTAACCAGTGTTTGGAAAACTAAACTCCAAGTAGCTGTAGCACCTACAAAACACTAAATAGTAGAAATGTTAAAAGCATGTAGCCGTTCATATAATACTAACAGCGATCTTTGTGGCAAAAAATGCGTTCTAATTACCACTATGATGATCTCAGTGGTGAAAGCTTTAATAATATTAAACTCTAAATAAATATATTAAACTCTAGATAATATAGATATGAAAAATTTAAATTAATGGCTTAATTTAGAGTCTTTAGAGGTTTATCAATGATATTTATATGAAAAGTCGTTAGTTAAACCACCGGCGTTAGTTAACTATAGACCCTAAATGTCATTTAAGTCCCTGAATTCCTGAATAATGAACGAAAAGCTCTTCGATTTTATGGGCATATTTTTTCCGACAGATGCCTATTTTAGCGAGTTCTTTCTCTTTTTTTCGGCAACTATATTATGCCTGCATATATCATCTTTTTTTTTCAACAAAACCACAATAAATTATAAATATTTATAAAACTATAGGACAGCTAATAAATTTTATATAAAATTTTGCAACAAAAAATAACAAAGTGATATAACAGTCATCACTTTTATGGTCTGACTACTACGAGACCATGATGATTATTTTAAATATCATTGCAAAAAATTACGATTTTCATGTGAACAAATAATACATATTTAAAACTTAATACATCATGCTAATAAATATTCATAACAATATTTTAAATTTAATTTAATGTTTTTCATTTTAATTGTATGCTTTTGATGTCTGAAATGATACTCAACTAAATTGTTTTCGAATTTCATATTGCAATAAAAGCTGACAAATTAAATTGCACAAAATGTTTGTGTTGATTTTATTTTATATGAAAAATTATGTCTATAAATATATATTGAAATTGTGTTTATTGTTTGAGCATAAATTTGTTGAAAACCTGCAGATTTTTTTCGTGCATTGAATAAATAATACTACAAAGTTCTGTAGCTGATATATTTATGAATTTATAATCTTCAGTTATGAAATTGTACAAGGCGCTACACAAAATTATGCAACAATATTAGTTGAAATTGATTTAAAGCCTTTAATTTTTTTATCATTAATAGAATATTAAATGCTACTACAATATTAATTCCATAGGATTTTATATAAGCGCTAGATGTTAAATAAGTTGCTCTTACGTTTCACCTTTTTCGGCACTTATTTATTCTCTATAGATCTAGGACAACTCCTTATATTTTTTGCACAAAAATGTATGAAGCCATCCCTGTGTTCGTCGTTATTTTCTTCCGTGTAGGCTTGAAATAATTAACTTTAATTATTTTCTTGATCCTTGGAATATTATTTAATTATCCAATTTCTTTAAAATAAAATGCTACTAAATTTAGCCCAATAGAAATCACACTTTAATTATATTATGTAATTTATTACCATATGAATTGTAGCCTATTTTAAAGTTCCTTAAAAGCTGCTTTAATTTGTATATATTAAAAATTTTCAAAAACATAAATTTGAAATAATATTTTCTGTTTCGCAAAAATAATTTAAATTATTTATGGCATCATAAATTTTAATATGCACTAGTCTTCGAAACAGTTTGAATATTAAAGAACGTACATAAGTACTTTTAAATGACAAAAAGGTGGAAAAAATCTTTAGAAGACATAATGAAATTGACAACAATAAATTTGTAATTACTATTAAAAAAGACATAAATAAAAAGTTTAATAAATGGGACAAAAAAATTTATTTCTTCTTATTATCATTTGTCTAGTGACTCATTGAAAATAATTTACACGTTTCTATGGAAAACCATTAAAAAATAATTTTTAATGGGCAAAAAGAAAACAACATCAAAAGGGAAAATTTATTATGAAATTAATGCCATTGATTTGCAAAATATTTAACTTAGTTTTAAATGGTATATTAAAAGAAATGGAAACGAAAATTTAAAATAATTGTAACTAAAACATTTTAATCGTTATTTTCTAAAATACGATGCAAACGAAGAACTTTTGAATGACAAACTCTAGCGCAGTTCTTTTATATGAATGCCGAAATGCACGAAGCTTCTAAGAAACTAATCATACAATTTTACTGATTTTTCGTACCAGTAATTCATTTAACAAATTATATAATTTTTTTTACACAAATATGACGATATAACAACTCATATTTGACAAATAAAAATTACAATGAATTTTACAACTCATTAAAATAATTCCTTCAAAATTTAATTTTTTCAGTTCTGTAAAATTTTTTTCTGGCACTTTTATCAATGTTGTCAGAGTGCCAAGAAGCTCAAGAGGAAATTTTATTTGTTTAAACAATTTTTTTGCTTTAGAGAAATAATAGAACACATTAAAATAATTTCAAAAGAATAGAGATACCCATTAATACAGTGCCTTAGAAAATAAGAATGTAAGAAAATTTTAATTAAAGTAAATAAATAAATTTATAAAAAGTTTTGAGTTATTAAAGTTTTAAATGCACGCTTGGAAGGTCGTTAAAAATTAAAATCTTTCGAACGCCCCAAAAAACCCTTTAAATCTGGCGAAATATGATTGCAGGAGTCTACAAACTCAAAGCAGGTTATTTTGCAGCCAGTGTGCGTTGTCAAATGCCAAATGGACTAGGTAGAAGGAAAAGATACCTTTTATCCAAAAATATGATCTCATAACACGCAGAAAATTTACTTGATACGAACCGGAAGAAGGGTACCTTTCATTTGGTTCTTTTTAATTCCATATGTTTTTTTTTAATTTTCAGCTACTATCTTAACAATTTTTTTATTTATTTTTTTCTGACTACGCGCACTGGTTTGCAACTAGCTTGGAGCAACTCACTTATATGGCTATATCAGGATAAACTGACCTAATTAGTAACACTGTGGAACACAGAAAACAATTGGCAGGTCTCTTAGGACTAATTCTGGTATAGAATACCAAAAAATATATACGCACAGAAAAAGATAAGTTTCGTTTTTGATAACAAAAATCCCGGTATTCAATATTTTTTTTCCAATTTCTTGTTATAAAAAATTCCGCTATATTGATAATAAAAATTGTAAAAAATATCATAAATTTTTTTAATAAAAATCGAAATATTTGAATGAATAAAACATTTTATCACAAACTTGAAATTTTCTTAACAAACTTTATTCTAAATTTAAGTAATATTTTTTATTAAAACTTGGGGAATATATGATAAAAAAATTTTATTTCAAAAGAAAAAAATATATATAAAAAAAAATTTTTGTCATTGCTGGGATGCGAACCCGGGCTCTTCGTACGTACAACATGCTCTCTACAGCTGAACCATATTCCAATTATTTTTTAATGAGATAAAACATGTTTTAAGTACTTATGTATTAAAAGAAAAGAAATAACCGACATGAGAAAGAAATACATAAAACGAATTGGGTATTTGATTTAACGGCTCTGTTTATTAAATATTTGCAATATTTTAATAACTATTTTATCAAAAACTTTTTATTGCGTGATATTTTAAATGCGCGTTTTTGAAAAATATTAAGATAAATGTTATTGAAATTAATATTTTTTTCAAAAACATGGTTTTATTGAACATAATTCTTGTCTATTTTTTCTCTGCGTGTATCGGCGCACAGTGGTTGCAATTGCAAAAAAAGGTAATAATCTTTGAAGCTTGCGATCCGACTACAAAACGATGTATGTAAAAATCATATAGGAGGATCTAAGCTTTATGAATATTGAAACTTGGGCCAACTTGTTGGAGCACACGGTGAGCTACAGGATGTCAAAGTTGAGCACCTCGGGCATGAAACACCTTCTTTCATATCCGATTTTAGTGAAGTAATTGCCCTTTTCACAAAGTACGACAAAAAGTTAACGTGAATTTTAACGATAAGTTTTGTATGCCGTGAAAAAAATCAAAGTAAAGACTTTGATATAAGGGTGAAAAATTTCCAAGTTTTGACAAAAATAGAGCTTAACTACTCCAGGTTTTTCAAAAAAAAATTTCAAAGCTAAAAATTTTATATTTTCCATGTTTCAAAAGAATAGACTTCAAGTATGATTCCAGCTGAAATTTTAAATCGATAATTTAGTGAACTGAACTAGAGATTCTAGATTACTCGTTTAAGAAAAAACGGCCACCGAGTTTTTCACATTTCTTTAGAAATGATATTAGATATATTTAATATAAGGGTGACTCTTATTCTAAACGTATATATTTTTTTTTTTTTTGTTTACCAATGTAACTAATTGAAATATAAGAAGGTAGCATTCATATTAAAGATTTCGCCTCATTCAATGGATCCTGAAATAAAATTTGAGTTTTTGACTTTTTAACATTTTTGTGTATTGAGCGTTACATTTGCTTTCACGGTTGTTTCGGGAATGATTTTTGCGAAAAAAAATACACCACAAAAAGTTAGTATAGGGTTTGAAAGCACTATAGATCTACTCTCTAAAAACGAAAAGAATTATAATAATCACAGGACGAAATTAAAAGCTATGACCACTTTTTCAATTTTAACTTGGGTTCGAATGGGCAATAAAGAAATTGGTATCTTTTAAAATAAATATTTAGAAACCTTTACACATTAGCGAAAAGAAGGTTAACCCTTCTTTCAGATAAGACTTAGTTTAATGAAATTGACAATCAATGTCAAAAGTTATGTCAATTTCCAATAATTATTCGTAGCAAATTCTTCGAAAATATAACAACCCACAGTGCAGGGGAAGCAAAATTTTTTCAAAGAACATCAAACATTTGTAAATATATCATGTTGTTTATATTGTTTCTGCCCTCCAGCTGCTTTTAACTTTTTTTAACGTCCTAATATTTATAGATAAATTATATTTTGAAAAATTTTTTACGTAACGCTCAATACATGTTTGTACGAACTTTATTTTATTTTTTTCAAGACACACACTATATTTTGAATTCAATATAATTCAGATGTATAATATTCGATGTATTTTAACATAAGCTCCTTAGTTATTCAGAAAAAAATTTCAATTTAATTTAAAAAAATATGGGTAACACTCAATACATATTTTGGGATACAAACGATGATTGATTAACGAAACCTTTTGCAATACGACACTATTTAACAAAGTTCACAAAACTTTTAAATATTTAGAAGTACAAACCTAAGCTGCTGTTTTAGTGTATGTTGCTAACGCAATTTTCATAATTAAACTGAGTAGTGAAGCGTACCAAAAAAGCGTGACGCCCAATACACAAGAGTGCGAACAACAACAATGAAAAAATTATAGATTCTAATATTTTTCAAAAAATGTATGTGTGAAATAAGACAAAAAATGCAAATATTCTAAAATCGTTATAAATTTAGTTTCGTTTTTGGAAAAATTCATAGTGCTTTAATGTGGAAAATCAACAAACAGCATGCATTGCGGACACAACATTTTGTATGGAGAGAGTATGAACACTATTTTCGTTCTTCATTTCTAACGCCAACTTAGCCCTTTTGAGTAACTAAAAACGTGCTAGATTTAGCCCGTTTTTATTTCTTTAAAATTTTTTTGTGATTTTAAGTTGGTCCCAAAATTTAATTGCTTTATACGTGTCTTTTTTCAATTTATACCATTTTAGCCCCTTACACAAAAATGTGTCCAGGGAGCAGATTTTCTAAAAGTAGTAGAAAAGTAGTATCTTATTTACCTACATGAAAATAGTACTAAAACTAATTTTTTAATTTTTATTTCTTTACGATTTATTAAAATAGCAATCTGTAATTCCAGTCGATTTAATAAAATTAAATCGACTAATAGCAAAATGTTTGCAGACTTATTTTGTAGTTTTCTATTTTTTAGAGCTTAAAATAGCATATCGGAAATTAATTAATTGCATATGATTTAAAATACAATGGAACTACTATTTATTTTTGCAAAACAATAAATTTACTCGAATTCGGTGTACAGAACAGGGCCGAATATTCTAAATGAAATAACGTATATTTTCTTTTTCTATTCATAAGCTTTAAGTTTGAGTTCATTAAAATCGGGTAATATTTGGAAAAGTTATAAGGCCAACAATGTTTTTCATGCCAGAGGTAGTCAACTTTAATATCCTGTAGTTCACCGTATATTTCACACAGAGATGTCCAAGTTTTAACATTCTTTAAGCTTAGGTCCTCTTCTATGATTTTATATATACATCATTTTGTAAACGGATCGCAAGTTTCCAAGATAAAGATTTATTACACTTTTTTTCCAATTTTAACCACTGTGTGCCGATTGTCTATAACAAACGATTTCGTCTTTTCACTTCTTTTTTTAATTTTAATTTATAAAATAATTTATACCTGTTGATTACATAAGGAAAATATATGACCCTGAACTGCTGATAAATTTTTATTTTCTTTTTACTTTCTAATTCTCCCTCTTTAGTACTTTCATTTTAGGCTTCAATGGTTTTTGTATATCAATTGTTTTCATTAAATGCTCGCTCGTATCACACATTATACGAGTAATAATAATAATGCTTTTAATCAATAATTTTATTTATATAAATAAAGGTTTTGTTAAACTTTCATATGAAAAACAAACACATCAAACTGAATTGTTAATGTACGAGCACTTTGCCTTTGTTATAAAAATGATAAACAAAATAAAAACAAATAAATGCCTGCAAGTGTTTTTGTACTTGTAATACAGACAACTAAACCTCGTTCTGCATAAATAAATTTATTGTATAATTGTTTTTGTTTACAAAGTTTTTTGTGCAGGCTTTCTGTTGTTGTAGCAGACTATTTGGTTGAATATTAATTGTATGACGAGTAAATGGTGAATGCACACAATGACCTTGAATTATAATGCACACTCATACATTTATAAATTACTCATACAATTAAATAAAATGCTTAAAAATTCATAAATGTTTTGTGGTTCATTCATTCATATATATTAAAAACAAACAATAAGTCCTCGTCTACACATGCAATTTGTTTTGGATCAATTTTTGAATTTGTGGGAGAGTGTTAAAATAGAAATATATACCATATGTATTCCTTTCTCGCTCTTTCTCACCAAAAAAAAAAAAAGAATAATTACTGCAAGAAAATTTGCACGTGTGGGTCCCGGTCCCGGTCGTATATATTTAAAAAAAATAACCCTTGGTAGGAACCAATATTATAACTTATTTAAAAAAGTTTATTTTATACATACATATGCACATATGTACACTCTAAAATACTTTTGTTGAAAATTACGTCGATAATAGTCGGCAACACTTTACAGATTATTATCGATCTAAAATTACACACGCATTATTTTTCAACAAAATATTTTTACTAAAAAAAAGCGTGGCTGCATTCAGGTTTGAACTTTATGTTACATTTTTTCCATTTGGACTAAATATATTTAATTTGAAAGGTTTTTTCTTTAATAAAATAACTACAAAATCGATGTAATTTTAGACAAGGAGAATTTTCAACACAAATTTAGACAATATATGATCGTATGTTTGAAGTAAATTTTAGAGTGTATCTACAATAAGTGGTATTGAAAATTTAATTTTTAATTTTCTTAATATCCCAAACACATTATTAAGACACTTCGGGCAACTGTAAGAAGTACCGCATTAAGGTCAAAGTTCTAATTTGGCCAAATGCACCCATTTACGAACAGCTGATTAGAGAATTCACTATATTTCCACAGATTCTGTTAAAAATCGCTGAGGGTGTTGTTTTAAATATTCTAAATAATATTCAAAAACTTTAGTTTTGGAATATTAAGCCTTTTGAGTCATGTGTGATTCAAAATGGACCATTTTTCAAAGACATTTCAAAATTATTTTCTCCAAAAATTTAACAGAAAAAATAGCTTATGAACCAATATATTAAACTATCTACACTTTAGCACCAAAATATCCCAATCAAAAAATATTTAGTAATTTTAAAGCTGTAAAGTTTTGATTGGGTAATTTTTTTACCCAAAGCGTGGAAGAGTGTGTGCCTTCGTTTATTTCAATCTAAAGTGTATTCATTTTTGCATTCTGTATTTTATTCATAACAAAATCACTTGTTGATGATGCAACACATAATTAAAAACAGATAGCCAACGACAACCGAATGATTTGAGCGGATAAAAAGCAGCAGTGAGTATGATTATTTCATGTATGATTTTTTTGCAATCAGAATATGTCACTCTATGATAGTTATATAGACACGGCATAGAATATCTTGTAGGTATTACGCTTAAGGTATACGATGTGTTCAACAATTTTATGTAGTTAGTTTTATTTCAAGTTTTATGGGGGTTTGTAATAAAATTAGAAAACCCCATTTCAAGTCATGATGAATTCAGTGGAGCACTGAATGCATCATCAGTGGAGCAGCCCCTTAAAAAATCTTAAATTTTGGAAAAAAAATGTTTGCACACAGAAAAAAGTAAATATTTAACAACGTTAATTTTCGAAAATAGCATGAAATTCAATAAATTTGATTCCAGTAAAATGTTTGTTAAAGGTAAAATTTTTTAAAAAATCATTAGGGAAAAATAATAATATTTTCAACAAATTTTTTCATCAAATATATAAAAAATCTTTATCACTGAAAATTCAAAAACTTTTTTTATTGAATCAACACATTTCAATAGAACAGTATACAAAACTCTTTATCACAGGAAATTCAAAATTTTCTTCTGTGCATAGAATTTAACATTTCAACTGTTTTTGTAGTGAGAGTACGACAACACATCAAAATATATAGTGGTACTCCTTGGCATTTTTTGTTGCATAAAATGCTTCTTAAGCTGTTTTTAGACTATTATACAAGCTGTTCGACTTCTGAACAAACTGCAACCCAGATATAATGTGTTCTTATTGCTTTTTTAAAGCTTTCCAACACGAAAATTTTCTTTGGAATCAAATCAATCTTAAGTTTCAAATTGGAGTTGACAGTACTTCTTTGCTTCGCTTTATTTCATGTTTTGGATGGGTAGAGTTAAGGCTAGAAGTAGCCTACTCTTCTACTTACTTGGGTGTTTTATAAATAGTAAGTTTTCATGGACGAACAAGCCCTCAGGAAAGGGTTAAGAAAGGGTTCACATGCCAACTACGCATGTAGGAACTCCATTGGAAAGAGCTCGGGCCTGCAACCGAAGGTGGTAGACTAGATTTACGCCTCGTTTATCAGGCCCGGTTTGTATGGTTTCGTGATATGGTGTGAGCCAATGAGGAAGGAGAAGCATAGGAGATTATTTGATAAGATCCAGAGGTGTGCCTGGCTTGGTATCACATGTACACTAAGGAGCATACATCAGGCTGCCTTAGACTTCGATTTTCATGTACTTGCCATAGAGGATTTTGTAGAGAGAACGATGAAAGGGAGTTTGCTTAACCTCTTGGAGGCTGGTTTGGTAAAAGACAAGATTAGCAGATCACACAGTTATCTTAAATAAGATTAGTTTTAATGAGCACTTCTCCATGAGCTCTTAGTTTTTGGATTTCAAGGTTGCTCGAATAGATTTTATCAGGACACCCTGATTAGCTGATGCGGACAGGGATTACTAGGTTCAATCTGATAGGATCTACGAGGATTGCGCGATCTTTACAGGCGGATCAAAATGGGAAATGGTGACGGGCGTTCATAAGTTTTTCAGACTCCTGAATGAATGTAGCGTTTTCCGCGCTGAGATTCTACATAATAAATGTAACTGAAGCCGGGGAGGAAACTTTATACGTTTACAGTCAGGCGGCGCTAAAAGCTACTGCAGTAGAGCCATTAGTCTGACACTATATTTCGTTCCAGGTCACTTTAATGTTGATGACACATGACAGACGAGCTGGCAAGAATATATTTGGCGTTAGATGCGGAAGTAACTCAGCAGTTGGGTGATGGATGGGACCAATCATTTAGGGGAGCATGGAGGATTGTGGAGTCTCGAAGACTTTGTGGCCAAAACTTCACTTAGGAAGACCTGAACTAATTCTACACACAGAAAAAATGCCAATGTAAAAACAACATCTCGCAATATTGATTAGAAACCATATTAGATATATGAATAATAATTTGTTAAGTATTTTCGTATTTATTGTCTTTGTTCATAGCTGCAATACACTGTTGTCCTAAGTTGTGTGCCTTGTTGTTGTTTACACTGATGTTCGTGTTGTGTAAATATAAATCACCAAAAAATAGCATTACTAGCGAAATGTTCGTGCTGTTTATTTAAAATTATCATTGTTTCATATTAATTTTAAACGCAAAATTCTTAATCCGACTTTAAATCTCTTTGACTTAATATATTTCACTGTTAAAATAACATTGTTATCAACGCGTTATATTTCATTTTAAATCAGCATGACTATAAATTTAATTTAAAATATACTAAAATAAATAAATAAATGTTGAATTAGAATAAAATTAATGTTACTTATGATGGTATATATTTACAACCTAATTCATAAAAAAAAATTTTTTTTGATTAATAATAGGCTTATAAAACAAATTTTTTTTATGAAAATTTGTTTTATTAATCTGTTGTTAGTCAGAAATATTTTTTATGAATTAAGGCAATGTGTATTACTAAAGTAAAGTTTGAAGCTTTTGAAGCTGCAGTGGGTAGTACGTTGATTATCAAGCAAGTGGCCCGAGTTAAAATTTTGGCTGGGGCTGCCAACTACAATACAAAGCGAATACACATCACGTAAGTGAAATAATTAATAATATACCTTCATTAAATTCATGTTGTTTCAACTTGAAATAGCTTTGACTCGGCATGATACTTCGTTTTGTTGCAATAATATCAAATTCATATTGTTTCAATATAAAATAACTTTGCTTCAACATGATTCTTCGTATGATTTTACTATCAACTTCATTTTTATTTACCTGTACTGGAATATTAAATCAATATGAAATATAGTTGTTTCAAAAGGAAAAATGTCTTTGAATGTTATTGTAAAATTATGTTGAATTAACATGAAACGCCTATGAAGCAAAATAATTACCGAAAAATTTTAAATCAACCTTGTTTTCGACGATTTGGATATTGATGGCCTCAAGTAGAAAGGCCCTAACTCGTATTTTTTTACGAAATTAAGTTTTTCAGTGACTACAATATATTTCATACATATACACCTATAAAAAAATTAAAAAAATAAACTAAACATCAAATTTGAGTTTGATTTCCATTAAAACATGCCTTTAAAAAAAGTTACATTTTGAAAATTACAGTTTCTATTATGTTTTTACTTTCTCCTGCAAAATTACAATTATTTGAGTTAGGGCCTTTCTACTTGTGACCAACGATGTGAACTTTTTCTGTGTGTAGGTATGAATCGGAGGATTCTAAGAGCCTTGAAAATCGCGTTGACTTGTCACCGCTCGGTCAGGGTGACGCCCAGCATTTTGGAAACTGGCACTCCAGATTTCTGTGGGATGAGAGTTTTAGTGATATTGTGAAGTGTAAATGGGAGGATATCAGAGGCTTAATCATGTGAATTAAGTGCCTGCATGACACGTAATAGGGTTTCTAGACAGAAGAGATCCATAATGGTTCCTATTGGTTATCTGATTCAATGTAGGCTTCACACTTCTCCTTCCTAACATAACTTAGCTTATTTCAACTATAAATAAAATATGTGCATACTTTTAGGTGTGGCAAATAAATGCTTGGCCAAAAGTTCTGCTTGCTAATAGCAATCTTAATGCAGTGAAAAAACTATTTTACATAATTTCTATTAATGGTATTCATTGACCTAGTTTCATTAATTTGTTTGTAAAAATACGTTGATTCAATGTACGCATACATTGTTTTAATTAAAATATTCATTGAAGTTTAACGTAAAATTGTTTATTCTTTAACAAAATTAATGATCCAGTTGATTCAGTTCGAAGTGCAAGTACGGAACAAAAACCATTACAATAGGAATGTATGACACTACTGGAAATTTCTAAAAGCGTACTAAAAACTGATTCATTTGTAGCCAAGATTTAACCACACCACGTAACAAAATACATATATCAACTTGAACTTATTAACAATAATAAAAAAATTAAAATAAACTTAATTATTAAATTTTCCATTAGTTTTTTATTGAAATGATTAAAATCGGAATAAAAATTATAATAATAATTTTGCTTTACATGTTTTACGTTTTATTTTAATACACATGAAAAAGAGTAATAAATAATTTCGTGTTAAATTTATTTGCGTTGAATTAAACGGTTAAAAGTAAATGCACAAAAAAGCACTTACAATGTCTACAAAATCAAGGTCTTAATTTAATGATATGAGCAAGAAAGGAAAGAAATAAAAATCAACAACTTGAATTAAATTTATGACCGCTTTTTTATATGTATTTGTTGTTTCCACTTAAATACCATATACATAAATATATTTTGGTGCATTTTTTGTAATAATGTCTACTTTTTTTTGGTAAAAGATCCAAAACCATTCATACGTACTAAAATAAAATAACAAAAAACTGTATCGTATATGCAGACGTACAACATTCAACATTTGCTGTTGGCCTTGACTTCTTTTTCAAGTATTATTTTGATTATTATATTTTTTTGATACTCGTGCCGACATATTTCTACTGTTCAGTGGTGTTGGTGTGAAAGTATTATTTTTTTTTTTTTTTGTTGCAAACACGGTAGAAAAATTTTACTACAATTTTTTTTATATTGATATTGCAAATATAAAGACAAATAAAGCAACTATTATCAGATTAAATATCGACCATTTATTTTCTCCCTAAATTTTATTAACAATTTTAATAATATAAAAAAAAACGCTTTTTTAAGGTTTTAACTTTATGTCTTGACTTTTGCTATATTTTCTTACAGAAGTTCTGACATAAAAACTTCACATACCTTAAGGCGCTACTTACAACTTATTTCAACACACAAAGCTTATGAACTAAATATTTATTAGCAGCTCCTTAAAGTATTCACAAACTTTTTTTAGTGTTTCTTTAATTTAAATATATATCTTCGAAATACTTCTCTAATTAGTGAGGATTTGAAAACGGAGTTATTTGGTAACGTGAAAAGTGAATACGAAAATGGAATACCCAAAAATGTTGTGTTTTAAATTCATTTCTACGATAAAAAAAAAATTGGAAATGATATTTTGATAATATAAAAATCGAAGACACATTAAAAATAATTTTAAGCATGCTCTTAGGGGCGAAACATTAATATTAACTACATAAGTTTTTTTTATGAAAAGCACTTAGAGTTCTGGCAACACTGGTTATAATTCTCATTTGATTAATATTATATCGTAAGTACTGTAGATTTACTCACAGTCTCTAAGCATCTAAGCAATGTTATAAATTTACCACGCTGCCAGGTCTATGGCCATCGTGTGCACAGAAAAAAAGAGATTTGTAAAACCAATTGATTTCTTTGTTATACCAATTAAATAATTAATTGATTTTGAACCTACAACGATTTTTGTAAATTCAGCTACGAAATTGTAAGTTAAAAGGAAATCAGAAAATAAATAAAAATTTTTTTTTGTAGATTTCAAAATTATTTCAACTAAGATTATTGTTATATCAACAATGTGAAATGTTGATTTTCCGCAAAACTTAATTTGCTTTGTTTCACTTACGTGTGTGCATTCATTTGTTATATCAACGATGATGATTTTTAATTTTTTTTAAAGTTTCAGCAAAAACTTTAGTTGGCATTTTTAAGCAAACAAATATCAAAAAATTGCTGCATTTTTGCGCCATACATAACAAAAATTTGGTAAGTTCAGTTTGTTGAAAACAATTTCTGTGTTTTTCGTTTCAACAACTCAATTTGTTGTATTAACTATATATATTTTTGAATTTAAATTACATATTAACAATTCGAATTGTTAGTTGCAGTTTGATGATATTGTTTTTGTGTGGGATCATATATCGTGTAGTCTTGATCATAATAAGATAATTTTTATTATGTATTATAACCATATAATATTACGACCACATAGTAAAACGTTTCGGAAAACGATATTATTTTGATAGAAATATGACTTCGCTTAAACTGTATAAATCAATCATAATATCTGTGCCCACAAAGAATAACAACTAAAGTCGTGTTAGGACAAAATTGTGTTATTACCACCATTGCACTCCTTGCATTCAAATGGACCTGCACTCTACATTTTATCATTGTAGCTCAAAAAATTACCATTTTATACCCAAATATCTAAGCAACTAAAACCGATATTCTGCTTTACGTTATTTTCGAACTAAAAGTCAATTCTTATGTTTGGAGTAACAGTTTAAGTAGAGATAGCATCTAGAAATGTTATAACAAAGAAAAGGAAAAAAACTTAACTGTTTATTTTGTTCATATCTTTTAAGTTAACTGTTTTTTTCATTAAAAATTAAATTGCAAATTAAAATATTACAAAATTGCTAACATCGAGCATACAAAGGTTAACTTAATCTAAATTCCCTGATTTCAGGTAGCGAATTCAAACTTAAATATGCTCTTCTGAAAACTTGCTGTAATCGAGTTTCGTTGTTATTCCTTGTGGGCACAGATATGTTTTTTTTTTGTAGCTTGCTGCTATAAATTTTATACATATTTTTTTAATGAGGTTTTCCTTCTTAGTTTTAGTTTTCAATAACAAACTCTAGACAAGATAAAAAAAATTCTTACCACAAACTACAACATAAAAGAGCCGCAATAAGTTTAAATTGTTAAAATTAAATTTTGTGGTATTAAAATATAACAAGTAACCACAACAAGAATAAGAAAAAATGTTATAAATATAAACTTATAAAACGACGAAGCATATAAAAAACATTTTAAACAAATGCTCGTAGTATTAAAATATGTAAGTCCATTCGTAACTAAGTATGTAAATACCTTTAAACAGGCTTAGGCCATTGGTTCGTAAGAACAAAACAAAAATATTTATTTTATTTTTTCGAAACTAAATACTTTAGTCAAGTCATCAATAATAAGCGTGACATTATGTATAAAAGATAATTGAAAACAAATAGTCAACTGAAACGCATACCAACAAAAGCTAGATGAATAATTTGTTGGACAGTTGTGTCGAAAACTATAGACATAGTGACCAATCGAACTGTGTAATGATTTAACTTTTATCTATATAAAAAATCTAGATGCAGATTGAATTTAACCAAAAGCACTCTTACACCGTCTTAAGAAACCGAGGCACTTGAGTGCTTCTCTTGAGACTTGAAAAATGTGGTCGTTCCATCGAACATCACATTAGATTTTCATGCCAAGAACATCAAGAGCTTCTGATTCCTTAACATCTATACTGTCCATAATTACAGATGAAGCATCATGTTCGGTCATACGCCTATGTGTAAGCATACAACATTGGGTCTTGCGAGCATTAGTGAGCACTAGCGAGAATTAGTGGCGTCAAGAGAACCACTTGGAGATTGTTAGAAGGTTGCGATTAAGTGTCTCATTCATTATTTTCCTCATGTTCCCAACCTCCGACAGGCTTGGCCTATCGGTGAATGAGTATGAGTGGCAAATGCTGCTGTCATCTGCGAAAGAGTAGATAGGATTGAAAGTTTGACAGAGAACTTCATTTAGATATATAGGAAATAGCTTAGGAGAAAGAACGGAGCCTTGAGGTACCCCTGAATTAATCTTGAACTCGTTTGATGCGATCCCATCTATAAGAACTCTTATAGTACGATTAGTTCAATGTAAACAACTGTTATCGACATAAGTTTTTTTCTGCACACACTTTTGGCATCCTTAGCAAGCACATTGCTTTTTTAATTATTCTCTTAAGGAGTATTTGTCTGATGATAAACAAACTTTTTACAACATATATTTAAGTGGCTGTCCAAAAAAATATTGATAAAAATCACACAGAGCCTGTAGTGTTAAAAAAAGTATTTCTTCTGAAAGTATTTCCTGAAAAAATTGGTTTTTAGACATACGCGATTATTTAAGAAAACCATAAGTATTACAAAAAATATAGGAAATATTTTTGTTTGATTCAGTAAATTATTTTGTTTAGAATTTGTAAATATTTTTAGGCAAGTTGTTGTTTAATAAATTTGGAAAACTTTTTTACTGAAAAAAACATTATTTTTTTATTTCTTTTTCTAATGAAATTGTTGAGACACTTTTGTAAGTATTTACAAATTTTTTTTGTAGGTCCGTTTCTAGACAAAATATTTACTAATTCATTGAATTTCCTTACTGATAATGAAATTTAGTTTTTCCCTTGGAATAGAATAGAATAATAATCCGCATGGCAGTTCATGGCAACTAACATTTGACCAAGAAATCGGAGGAATAGCGTCAGTAGTTCCTAAACTATATTGTCTTTATTACAGGAAACATTACAATAAGTAATTGAAGCAGTTTGTCTGAATACAGCATGGTGCACAGTGTTACTAACTCATACATTTGGCAGCTAAAAATAAAAGGAGTTACCGTAGTGCGATCAAATTTAACCAATTTGTTCAAATTGGTTTGGCTTATGAAAATTCAAAATATGGTTAATAATGACGCAAGGATTCGTGTCCTTCCCATATATCCTTAAATACAAAATGCCATCACTTTTAAAATAATAATGACATTTTCAAAACAAAAGCTACTTGTAATATCAAAAAATTTTACTCTTGTAGGAAAATTACGATTTTAGCAAATTGAGTTCCCTTACTTAATTGTGAATGAAATCAAAAGTTTTGGGTCGATTTTCATTAAATATGGCTAATTTTGTTTTCAAGATATATGCCTATATGTTCATAGAAAAAGAAAGGAATTTTTGTTGTGTTTTTATTTTTTACTAATATTTTACAAATCAAACTTTTTATAAAAATTTTAGCTTTATCTCTTTTTTTTATTTTATAAATTTGTTCAGCGATTAATAAAAGCTAGTGGGTTTCTGCAAAAGCAAATTATGGGATTTTCTTAGTGAGAGAGTTCTGTATAAAACTGCATCATTAGATTTTTGAAAAGCAATTGTCGAAAAATTCCTCTGTGGGCCGTATGAGTATCATTATTTAATGTATTGATAAAATATTAAGTATACGCCCAACTTCTTCAATAACTTTTTATAATTTGTCCTATAATAGAAATGTCAGTTGTTAGGAATTTCCGCAAGCTCAAAATCTTCCCCCAACCCTCTCCGCCGCCCACTAATTTTGGTAAAAAAATCTTCTGACCTTAAGCTACATACATTCAAAACAAAAATCCATTCATACGTACTTAAATTAATGAGGTGTATAAAGTACGGTAAGTACGAAATTTCTTAAACCTTAAGTATAGCAACTATTAAGGCAGAACGGGTTTAGTTTTAAGTAAAAAAATGCCTTGATTTAAAACAGAAATCGGACGAATTCGAACTGACTCCTATATGCAGTTGGATTATACATCTAATCCACGCCTGTTATGCACCCAATACAAGGCCAACCAAATTCCTGCCTCAAATCAAACATGTCATTATTTATTTATTTTTTCAATCATGCAACAGACTTGATTTAATAATTTTTATACATAAATTTTGATTTTATTTCTTTTACTTTATTTCTGTTTATTTAATTAATTCTTTTTGATCTAGAACTTAAGCTTCCCATTTTTTCGCATGTTTTTGAACCAATGCCTTAACTACCTCATTTAAAATATCAACAGCTTAAAGTCAACATAGATACGCAATGATTTTAAAACTTTTCGTACTTGAATTAAGATTTCCAGGATTGAGTTTTGAAGTAATCCTATTTTTTTCGTGTTTTAAGTGCAACTTAGTGTTATTCGTACTTAAATTTCTAAACACAACTTCTACTAAAGGTAGAAAGTAAAAACTTCAAATTAGAAAAATTCTTTTTTTTTCTGTAAAAGTTTAAGCCAACATAAAAGAAAACAAATAATAAGAATACTAATTTGGCGAAATAACTTCCCTATTTCCACTAGATTACCTAAGTGTTGTGCATCATAACAAAGCAAAATATGTATAACAATATGAATACTTGTTATAGCTTAGAAAATAATAGAAAAAGAGGAGAGAAGTTAACATGTAAATAGAAAAAGAGCATGCCATATTTGTATAAGAATATTTTGCCATTTTAAATAGCAAAATTATTTAAGAAAAAACTAAAACAAAGAATCAACGATAATAACAATAGAAACATCATAAACGAAAATCGTACTCACTGTATTATAGAATAAAATGATAGAATGCATATAATAAAAAACTACACACAAACATGAAGACCACAAACAAAAAACTACATTGTATCATGACAAACATTCATGCAATATGCATGCTTTAATTGTTGTGTTTTGTGTCTGTTTTCTTTTCATTGTTTTTGTTTGCTTATGCATGAGTGTACGTTTATGTGTTTGAGTGAGTGTGTGTGTGTTTAGGTCGATCACCTTCTTGCCAGTGTGACCCTTTTAGCAAATTTCGCAATACATTTAGGCATTGAATTTTGAAATAGTTATTGTTAAGTATTTAGTTTAGTGCACTCGCGATATTATGAACATCCTAATATATTAACATTGCAATATATGAACACTTTTTTAACCACTGACTCTAATATATGAACTTTGTGCAAACGCTCTGAAATATGAACAATATCTTTTGAAAAATTTCTCCGAATTTTAACCGCGTAGTATTGCAATTTGGAGAATACCCGAGTTGTTTACACATTTAAATGTTATTTACATTTATTACACATTTAAATGTCTTTCTCTTAATCAGAAATGCCTCCACACAAAAAATTAAACTTCATTATGATGAATGAATACGAACCAATGGAAAAATTTGTAAATTCACACAAAATTTATTGCTAAATTTACAAAATGAGTTACTGAAAAATAATTTTAAAAAATTTTTGTTGCACTCCATTGTAAAAATAAGAATTAAAATAAAATCATTTATTGAATCAGATAAAAAAAATTGTTAAAAATATTTTTAGTTTTTTTAGATTCAAGTAAAATTTTATGATTTTGGAAACAGTAGACAACTCATTCACTAACTAAGAGAGGTTTTTTTTGTTTTTTTTGTGTAAATAAGTGCTGAAAATGAAACATTCGTTCAATCAGACAAACTATTTATTAAAGTTAAGATACAATTTAAAACAAGTGTTAGTCCGAAAAAAGCTTGTTTTTATATTATCTGCACAAAGAAGAGAGAAGCAAATGAAACTTTTAGTTACGTACTTAGAAGGACTCTTTATGTGGCATGTAGATGACGTCTAGTACACATACGCATTTAGTGTTACCACCAAGAGAAAATTTCTTATAGGAAACTTTTTTTGATATCATTTATTGAATTCTGTGTTTATAGAAACTTTCTTATATTAGGTTTTTTCTTATAAAATGGTTTCTTTTATAAAACATTTTTTAAATGAAAATTATTGAATAAGAGTCCCCTGGAAAAAGATCTTTATAGCACAATTGTTCATAAAAAATGCACTATAGTTATAGCGAAGTAGTTCTGAGCTATAAAGCCTCCATACAGCGAAGAATTCATTTAGAAGCAGCTATACAACGGAGTCAGAATAAAGCAAAATGGTAAAGTCCCTTAATCAAAACAACGAATTCTAAATGTGCTTGCGCAAGGGGATATTTAAAGCCCCTGCATGGCAAAGTATTCACTCAAAAGCCTCAATATAACGAAGTCAGAAGAAAGAAAAATTAAATTTTAAGCAAAATGGTAAAGCCCCGTTGTCAAAAACTATCAGCCCAATTACAAACAAAAATTCCCTACGAGTTTCTTCACTTTTCCCTGTTCTCCTATTATGAATAAAAATTCCCTCGGAAAAAATTCGATGGGGAAAAAAGTAGCTATTCTCAATGCAGTTGAACTTCGTATTTCCCACCGAAAATTTTCACTTCCAAACTAGAACGGAGTTTTCATAAAAATTTAAGTGATATATAAATAAAACGAAATTTTATTTTTCTTGTAAGTCGAATACCACAAATAAAGCACAAACACAACATTTTTTAACTTTAATGGATCCATTGCTTGTGGTTTCCATAAATGCAGCAAAGAGAAACTTGCACGGTTGTTTTCTTCTGCAGCACCAATTTCCTTCACGACATGTTTTAAGTTGTTTATTCACTTATTTATTTCATTTTACTTTAAATTTAATTAAAACTAGGGATGTAACGATACGCCGTTTTGCCGATCCGATACCGATACCGATATTTAAAAATAAATATCGCCGATACCGATTCCGATACCGATACGAATATTGAAATTGAGTTCAAGTTTAGACTAACAAAACTCAAGTGCAATTTTTTATTATACAAAATTACATTATAAGAGAGAATATTTAAAATTGATAAAACATTGGAAGTAATTTTGAAGGAGCTACATTTTCTTTGCTTCCAACAAATCTATATTAAAAATATGCAGATAATTAGTAGAAAAGCAAGAAAAATTGTTTAATTCCTTTATAATTTAAAAAATACTCGCCATGCTTTTTAAAAAATCGATTTTTTAAAGGACATTTATCAACTAATATTCATCTAAATAACTTAATAGCTTAATTATTAAAAGACTTCTAAGTTTATATTTATTCACTTAAATTTACATGAAAATACAGTTCTGAGTTTAAATTCGCATAAAAAAATTGTGAAAATGGGTACTTTTTTATCCTTTTTCCTCAAGGAAAAATCATTATAGAATACCGAAAAAGAAATTTGTCCTAGCATCGCTTCCAATTCGGTGATTGGTAATCGAAAAACAGAACTTGTTGCAAGGGCAAGGATCTGTAAAGCAAATTAGAAATTATCCAAATTTGCAATACTTCCAGATCGCGAATTCTACATTTTCATGACTTCTTTGGAGTATCTCTTTTTTGTTGGAATAAGATTTAAAAAACAATGACTTGAATTTGAATTCATGGTAAAATTAAAATAAAATAAAACAGAACTTGTTGCAAGGGCAAAGATCTGTAAAACTAATTAGAAATTATCCAAATTTGCAATACTTCCAGATCGCGAATTCTACATTTTCATGACTTCTTTGGAGTATCTCTTTTTTGTTGGAATAAGATTTAAAAAACAACGACTTGAATTTGAATTCATGGTAAAATTAACAAAAAATAAATAATTTTTTTACAAAATAACAGCATCAAATATTATTAATTTTTAAAATTAATATTAATAAGATTTAAAAAATAACGAAGTTTATTTAATTCATGGTAAAATCGAACAAAAATAAATCATTTGTTAAAAAAAAACTCTGAAAAAATGTTTAAAAGTATCGTCGTATCGGCAGTAAAATATCGCCGATACCGATGTATCGGAAAATCTGAAGTATCGCCGATATATCGGTATCGGTATCGGTATTCGTTACATCCCTAATTAAAACATAAATTTTATTTATTTTTGCACACAAAAAAACTGAATAAATAAATTGGAAATTCAATGATACCACTGTTGCATATTTTTGTTCCCGCGGAGTTTATGATTGTAGGAATTTATTCTCGGAAAAAGTGTTTTTCTTTTTTAAAGAGAAGTAATACCATCAGGCAATTAATGCCTACCAGTTAATTAATTAATGCGTTACCTTCTTTGGGAAAGGGATAGTGTAGAGAGAACAGGTGGTGAAGTGGGAGAGAGACAGTAAGCTTAATTCATTTACAACGCTGCTATTGCGCGTTTTTGTAGAGCAGTGTTGCAAGACATCGAGCTGTTTAAGCTGTGTAGCCATTTTATTAGTTCTTTTACTTCGCCGACGATTCTGTGGGTGCTGTGAAATGCATTAAGATATGTTAGTATTAATCGCTGCCGGTACTGCCAAAGTGATCAGTGCTATGCCTTCATCACTTTAAAAGTCCAACAACAATCAACACAATAATACACCAATCCACATGAGAAAAATGCATAATATTGTTGGCTTGCCTGAAACTAGTCTTGAGCTCAACACCTCAGAGCTTGTAGTCAAACGCGCTAACTACTCACCCAACAGCTTAGGAATTTTCCGCGGGAAAGAAATTCCTAGGCAATATTCGTGAATGAGCTATATAGTTCTAACGAATTTTTCTCGTATTTTTCCAAATTTCGTTAAACCACGGTTTCACTGTACATACTTTCTTTTAAAATAATGAAAATTCGAGATATAATTTTTCTATAACATTAATTTTATTATTTCATATAATTCACAAAAAAGTTCACACAAATAAAGAATTTCTCCAAGTTAAAGCTCAGTGCCATTTTGTGGTCTGCATTATCCATACCTGACACTCACTCTCCTACCTCTCACAAGTTTCTTAATGAGTGTTTTCGTTTCTTTGTTTTTATTTTTATTGTGTGCATGACTGTTGTTGCTTTGTTTATAATCGTATGATGACAAAGTTGATATTTACATTGTATGTATTAATTAAATGTACAAAAATTAACAGGTATATGTAGGTATGAATGTATGTATGTATGCAAGTGTGTATGTATGAACGAGTATAGAATGTCAGAGAAATAGTTGGTAAAAGTTTATTTATTTGCTTTTATTTTCACTTTTAATGTGTTTATTTAAATTTTTATGTTTCAATTAAAAAAGGTGTCTTTTATTTTCAATGTTGATACTGGAAGGCAGCAATTTTAAAGAATAATTGGAGTAAATTCAAAAGTTCATAAACACATAATGCAATTCATTAATTTTTTCCAGCAACATATCAAATGCACTGTGGTACGAAATGGCAAGCGATATGTCTTTTAAGAACCCTAATATAGAGAACTTTATTAAAAATTTCAAGTAGTTTGTAATTTCACATTTATAGAAAAAAACTCCTGGTAGTTTTCTCACATACAATTTTGAGCCACCCTAAATTAATGTCCCATTAAATTCAATGTTATGCTCTTTGTTTTATTTTATATATTGACGCAAAAAACACTTTTGACATGTTGCTTAATTAAAATACAGAAATGCATGCAGAAACAATCAACATCATATTTACTATCACGTATACGTGATGTTGCTTATTTGCAGAGAAATAAACAATTCCTCTCAAAGGTTTTACTTACCTCCTTTTGAAATAAAGTGTTTAAAATTTTACAAAGCAAATACTTAATTAATCGCAAAAGTTTTATTGAAACTTGAGAACAATTCTTTTAGGATTCTTATTTTTTCTCTTATATAGAGCTCTCCCTTGAAAATATGTACAATATGTAAATAAAATATGTATCACTCATACGTAACAAAACTAAAAGCTTAAGGGAATAAGTTGAAAGAAAAGATACAAAGTTGTAACAAGGATTTTATTGCACTAGGGGCTTAAATTCGAAATGCTTTAAAAGTATGTATATTTAAGCAATTTGTTGTTGAAAATAGATTTTGTAATGATTTTGCAAGATGTTAAAAGAAACTTTGCTACAAATTTGTTGAATATTTAGTAACTGCGTTAACATTATAGAGCAAAATGTTATTTTCAACAAACATAATAAACAGTTAAGCATATTAAGCGTTAATTTTTTACAACTTTTTAATATAGAAACTACAAAGATAATAAAAATACTATGAAAATGACCATACATAGATATAAAATTTTTAGATGGTCGAATAAAAGATTTCTATAAAAATATATACGAGCCATGTATATTGGATCAATAGATCGTGAGATACTATATTTTTAAGAAAAGAAACAATTTCCCTATGTAATTTATATAGGAAATAGAAATGTTCGATGAGCGACCACTAAAATTAAGAGCTCCGCTTTTACCAGACGTCTTTTCTTAACGGTCGCCAGAGTGGTTCTTATTGAAAAAAGCGGTAATGCATCTGTATCTTTGAAACTTGTTAACCGAATAAAAAAGGATGTATGTAAAAAGCATAGAAATTGACCTTAGCTTTAAGAACGTTGAAATTCGGACCAGCTTGTTGGAACACACGATGAGCTACAGGGTGTCAAAGTTGATTACCTCGGGCATGAAAAACTCCGTCGGCCTCATAGCTTTGGAAATATTTTCCGATTTATATAAATTTAAACTTGGTGTAAGATTTATAGGCAGATAAAGAAAAAACAGTATATTTCATAAGTTATCTTTAATATTTTCAAAGTCAATTGGCTTTGAATTTTAAAATTTTATGTGTTGGCGTCGAGTTTGTTTTCTATTTGGCCAATACCTCTGGTAATAGAACAAACGAAATTTTCAAAAAAATATTTTATAATTTTTAGCACAATCCGTGATAAGATGCAGAAACAAATTTTATTTTCCTCAATTCAGGTAGTCGTGAAAAGGGAATAAAATTCAAGACTTTAGAATGAGAGTGAAAAATGGCTAAATTTTGATAAAAATTGTTGGACGTTTTTCTTAAAAATTGTTTTAAACTAAAAATTATGTTTTCAGTATTACGAAAGAAGAGACAGAAGTTGTAATTTTAAGTCGATTGAAGGATGCACGCTACATCCAGCATTGGACGAAAATGGTGAATTTTCTGATTAGATTTAAAGCCAGGCTTTTTTAGTTTGAGCGAGAGAGGTGTTGAGAAGCTAACAGGGTAGGAAAAAAGGCACGAATTAAAATTTGAGGGGTTTCTTGATATTTCTCTTTGTCATTTTCGTACTCCTAGGATTAAGCGGAATGAATAAAAAGTCTGTAATGTAAAAGTGCGTGACTTATCGTAGGGGCTTTAAAAGGAAATTGTCAAAAAAGGAAGGCTAAATAAAAAGGGATAGTTTGAAAAGACATTTAAGAAAAATGCCCATCAAATTTTTAAAATTGTTCTACAAATTTTATTAGATATATTAAATATAATTAATCTGGCTTTTAATTGTTACCAGCCCTCACAAAAATGTGGGCATCTTATTTGCATGAAAACTATACTAAACTTCAATTTTAATTTTTGTTTCTTTACTATTGGTTAAAAATTTAGTAATCCTCTTATGTTTTAAGGATACGCTGAACGGTCATTTATTTATGAACTTAAAAAATATATATATAATATGTGAAGAAAATGCGGATATCTTTTTATTGTAGCATGTATGAGTAATATAATGGTACCATCATATTACTCATACGTAAAAATTTGCCATACAAATATTGTATATTCGCATTTTCTTCACATAGTTTTTAATTAAAAATTCACGAAAATTGCTGTTTAATTGCAATGTTTTTTAATGAATAAAAAGTAAAGTTCATGGAAGTCTGATCTTTATTGTAGGGTTGTTGTATGTTAGTGAAATACACCGGAATATATTAAAAAGTCTATTCGAATTTTTTGTTTGTAAGGGCGTTTTGCGATTTATGTAACGATATATTTACAAAAACAAATTCAAAGAATAATCAGTTAAATATTGCATATTTTACAGAAGGAATTATCCCCACTTTTTTTCTAAGAAAAACTGAAAACATGCTGTGCCAAAAGTCCTTTAAAAATTTCGAGATGAGCCAACACTAGATGCAGACTTATCGTACATAAAATAGGATTATTTTCTAAAGCAACTTATAACGTTCTTCTTTTTCTTTTCAAATCTTAAATATATTTAAAGAAGCAATAACGACTCCCTTCATATATTTTCATATGTAAGTCTAGAACAAGCTCGCTTGAAATTTTCTAGATATTGCAATTTTAACAACATAACAAATCACGACCTTTAATAGCATTATTTAGGTGATGGAACTAGTGAATTTTTTAAAATTTTACCTATTTTCTATTGTTACATATTTGTTTTTTTTTCTAAAATTAACTTTTCAAATGTTTTATTTATAGTAGTTGCAAACATGCATACTTATGCATTTTTTTAAATATATAAATTTGAACTTTTGTTATACAAACGAAATTTTTGTATCTATTTTGCTTAAATTACTTCCATATGAATAAAATTCAATGGTTCTATTATCTAACCATGTATTACAAATAGTCGTACGACAAAATTAACAACAACAACAACAAGGACAATATGCATTCATATAATTCGCGTCATTGGTATAACATATTCACACGCTATTCCAGACACTCGCTTACCCAACACTATCAGCGTTGCCAGAATAATGATTTGTATCACATTTTATATTATTCTTTCTTTTAATTCTTACTATTTTTAATATATTAAAATTTTCCACATTCTTTTTTATAAATTTGACGTTAAAATATTTATTTAATTTTAACTTTTGTAAAACAAATAGTATATATTCTTCTTTTTGCTTCTGGCAACGCTAAGCACCAGTGTTTAGTATGATTTTTCTGTGCTACGAGTACTTATGCAATTGTAGCAAAAGCACAAAAAATGGCAACAACTAAACCATCTCAAATTGTATGTATAAACCGGCTTTTAAAAAATTCAAACTCTTTCAAAATATTCCAAAACCAAAACTCTCCTGAGCACAACATTTCATTATACAATTTGTTTCAAAACGGCGCTTGCGTTTAAATTACTCTGTTTTAAAGCTCAATAAAAGCCGTTTCTTGGCTCTTAAGAGTTATTTAAATAATTTCTCTTATTTTTAGAGATATATTTTTTCTTTGTTTAAAAATTTAAAAATTGTTTTCGTTACTTTTTTTCTTCACAAGCTTAAAAAAGTATGTCAAAGTCAAATAATAAAAAAACGATGACGTTATAAAAGCAGTTGTTGCATTTTTGTTGTCTTTTGCTGTATATCCAAATATATCTCAAATACCTGCGGTAAACATAAAAAATAATAATAAAAATAAAAACTGTTGCTGCTTCTGCTGCTGCTGTTGCTGCTGGTGCTAAGCATTACTTAACGCGAGCATACTTGATGTTTGTTTTAATGTTTAGGCTGGCAGTTTTTAAGAGAATGAATGTATTAAATAATAATCTATTATATAATAATTAAAATTATTAAATGTTATCTAACAATTTTTTAATAAGGGGTTTGTTATAAATGAAATAATTTTAATCATTTTTAATAGGTCACTCGCTACGTGCTGTAGTGTCAGTCTATGACATAAAATACTTATTTTGAGCTTTGTTAAAATTATTATTATTTTTAAGTATCATGGCTTTTATGACCTTTTAAATAATTTCATAAGTTTTGAAATCTTATTTAAATTAGCAATTTTATGGGGGAGAAATTAAAAAAGGTAATGGCTGATTACACAGGAGAACAAAATGGACATTTTGGTTTGTTGCAGCGAAAACTATAATTGATAAAACATATATGGGAAATACCATTTTCAACACTATCTTTAGCTTTTTTGGTCAGCTCTTATTTTTAAAATATATATCTATTGCGATTTTTATTTTTCTAGTCATTCAATCTCTATTTTGCTTTCTCGTATAATTTTTCCAAACTGCACATTAATATTAAATAACGTTATTTAGATTATTAATCTACACAAAATTACCTTTATTTTAAATGTGATTTTGTTGATGTACGTTTTAGGATATCTTAAAGAAACTGCAAGAATATTGAAAGTTAACTATTTTCATTTTTATCCTTATAAAACTTACATTTGACTAAAATTTTAAAATATTTTTACTAAGCGCATACATTATAGATACTACAATAAACACAAGTTTAGGAACAA
Source organism: Panzeria rudis (assembly GCA_956483635.1). Classification (NCBI taxonomy): domain Eukaryota; kingdom Metazoa; phylum Arthropoda; class Insecta; order Diptera; family Tachinidae; genus Panzeria; species Panzeria rudis. Next base: position 155,730,212 of record OY101448.1, on the reverse strand, counting down.
ATTTGAAGTCTAATTAAAATGTCCTGAAATATGAATAAAACAAGATAAAATTAAGCATTAAATGTCCTTAAAATACCACCAAAGTCTAATACTCAAATGAAAGACATTTTTGTGTAGATTGGTAATTTTTTAAAATACATGCGAAAATAAAATTTAAGCGCACAGTAATGCATCAGGCCAAGGCCAAAGTGTTACATTACACGAAACTGTTCAACCTGTTTTTACGTCCCTGTTAATTTTGCTCCACTTAATCATAAAATAATGAAGCTTAAGGCATAAGGTCTCCCTACAGAGGTAACTTCATAGGTGAAGTTTGCAAGTTCTACCATAAAAACTTCCCGTGCTATGAAGGTGTAAAAAGTGCATATTTTAGTAGCTACCCAGTAAAATATTTTCAGGTTTTTTGAAGCACTAAAGAAATAAAGCGCTTCATAATTCGCTTTAAAATATGAGCTTGTTCAGAAGCTGATTTCATAGCGTCACAACAATGCAGAGTTTGAAGCGACCAAAGTTTTTGCTTTTTACTTACTTACTTTGTATGAACACAAGCTATAAAAAAATCGGTTTTTTAGTGCTGATCCAAAGCAGGTTTTTAAGCGAGAATGAAGAGTAAGTTAATTTAAGTTTCTTGGTGCCGTTTTTCAACAGTGTTTTTGGTCGAGTGATCGGTACGTTGGACTTCAAACCTGAAGGTTCTTAGTTCGATTCTTAGTTGAAGTTAAGATAACAAGCATTGAGTAAAAATATGAAATTAATAAAAATAAATAAAGTAACGAAATAAGAAAAATTCAAAATGGCGTTAACGACGCCAATCCACATCGAACCATTTTTTTCATATATTTTCAATTCTAGTGCTAAAAATGTTGATGATTTTCAGCGCTTCAAAAGCGCTTTTGTGAGCAAAAATGTAGTACTCCAATCCGGGAACTCGCCATACAAAAATCAGCAGCGATATCAGCAGGTTTGCCAGCGCTACTTTTATTCCACAATAGTAGAAACCTGCTTTATTGGAAGCAACTTTTTTACTGGGTAGACTCATTCACTCACTCAGTCACTCATCAACATTGTGGGGCACTTACACTATAGCTAGAAAGCTGAAATTTGATATAAAAGTTGCTCTTGGTGAGCAATTAACTAAAAAAATCTAAAAATCTACAATTTTTATTGGGGGGGACTATGGTGCGCCTTCTTTGTATGGGACACTTCCAGTACAGCTAGAAAGCTGAAATTTGGTACACAGGTAGGCACCGATGAAAAAATTATCAGACTAATCTACAAACGAGCACCTTTAATCTGGGGAGACTTCCACTATAGCGGTACAAAGGTTGGTCTTGTTAGAAAAGTACTAAGAAATCTCTGAAAATAGAAAACTTTCATCTAAAGGGGCTAGGGTGCCCCTTATTTGTGTGGGGCACTTATTGTACCAAATAGATAAAGAAATGAGGTCCGCATAAAAACATAAATGGGAAAATAAGGGCAAGTTCCTATCAAAAAAATTTCGGCCGTAAGAAGCACTGAGATCAAAATAAGGACCCAGTTCTTGATAGGTACAATACCATCTCATTTGTAGGCAACCTGTTAGCTTGGCAATATTTTTTTTGCCTATCTAATATGGGAAAGAATTTTGCCTAGAAATGAGATGGCGTTGTACCTATCAAGAACTGGGTCCATATTTTGATCTCAGTACTTTTTACGGCCGAAATTTTCGGATAGGAACTTGGACATATTTTTACATCCATGTTTTTGTGTGAATATTTATGTACTGAAAAACAAATGGGATATATAAAATTCGAGATATTTGAAAAACTGCTAATGAGAATCAGAATACCAATGTATATTAAAAGTAAGAATAATATTATAAATATTTAAAAAATTTTTAGGATGTGGAAAAAAACTCAAATTTCGAGGTAATCTCTAAATAATTCGTAACATTTTGAACTAATTTTTTATTTTAGTTAATTGTATAAATTTTTTCTGAGAATTTTTGTGATACACAATTTTGTGAAGGTTAAAACTACAATAGCTAAATTTCAACATCATTAAAAGATCAGACAGATATCGCGGAACAACCACCTGAATTATTATACTCAAAAGAAACATATGCTTGCGTAGACTATTTTCTTGCCAAAAAAAAAATGTCTCACTTTAAGGTGTAGCACTCAGAAGTTATATGTAAGACACAAAAAAAAGGAAAACGCGAGCTGACTGGAAAAAAAATTGTTTAATAATAGTAATGAGGATTCATCAATACGTACAAAACTGTGGTAAGACTTCGGGTACCAAAAGAGTCTGTTCCGCTGTATTATCTACTCAAACTTCAAACAGCACTGATTTATAATTTATATTTTTATTTTAGCCTACTAGCACTTACTAGCACTTCATCAAGAAGCTGCTGAAAAAAATAAAACAAATAAAAAGTACCAAAAGTATCAATTTTTAGCCATTTTTAAACCTTAAAAAGTATCCTATAGTTTAACTTGGGCCATATGCTATCCGTCTACTAAACTTCATCAAAATCCAGTAAGCGGCTTTCGCGTGATAGTGGATCAAACATCCAAACATACAAACTTTCTCATGCAACCAAATTACATTTTTATGCCAACTGATAACAACTTTATTTTAAAGTGATTATTTTGAACTAATTTGCTTTTGAAACCAAAACGAATTGATGAGAGAATAAGAGAAAATTATTATGAGTTAATTTTCAGCCTACACGGCAGAGCACAACAGCATTATTTTATGAAGTTGCCACACTTACATCATCTGTGCTCATTAGAGTAATCGTAAAAAATTAAACTTTAGATTTCTTCAAATCTCATAGCCCAAATTGATGGGTATTTATAAAAAACAAACCTAAAAAATTTCAGGTCAATCAGTTAAGATTCAGGCACGTCGCATGCCCACCAAAGTTTGATCAAATTCTCTTTTTCTGCTTTTATGTCTCATAACTTAATAAATATATTTTTTCCAAAAAGTTCTCTCACTAAATTGTGAATTACATCAAAAATTTGCACCAATTTTAACGAAAAGGGCCTTATATCCTTTAGAATATATTAAGCTTCATGAAACTAGACCTAGAAGTAGATCACTGGTGTATTTTTATTTTTTTATGAATTTTTTAAAAACCAAAATTTATACTTTTGTATGAAAATTTAAATTTTTATGTTTGAACTTTTACGATATCTCTGAAACTAATGGGCAAATTTGGAAACAGTGTTCGCTCGGCTTAAAGATAATTTTGTTCTCACATAGGGCAAACCCTTCTTCAGTTATGCTAATATACAAATGTCTTGCAAGTGTCTTCATTTTTGACATAACGGTATATCTCGAAAACTAGAGGTAATAAAAAATTTAAGTGAAAATTTGCGTTAAGCAGCACAAATAACTAAAGAAACAACTTCAAGTTTTAGGGAACGAAAATTTTAAAATTTATGAGTTTTTTTTTTTTGTTATTTTAAAAGCTATGGGGTATTCGATATGTTTGCTTTTTATTTTGTTAAATACGCAATTGAGATAAAAGTCGATATGGCTAAATCAACAACAACTCTTTGATAGACAATTTTTTTCTAAAGACTATAGTTATTAAGTTGTGACACATAACAACTGAAAAAGAGCATTTGCTCAAACTTTTGTGGGCTTGCGGACACGCCTTAATCTGAAGTGATTGATCTTAAAAAAAATGTTTAGGGTAGTATTCTATAAATACCTATCGATTAGGCTTAGGAGACTTGAGGAAATCCAAATCTAAATTTTTTACGACCACTCTAGTGCTCATATGTGTCCGTTTATCACCGCTTGTTACGTGGGTTGTTTGCATGTGATCGCAGTTTTTATTTATATAAATCTTATGAGAATTCGCATAGGAATTGATGTTAACTGCATACAATTCCGACTTCAAATATGGGTTTATAATTCCTTCATTATCTTCTTTTATTAGCTGCTATTTGAATGTGATTTTTTCAAACTAAATTTCTTTTTACTCCAAAGTAGTATTTATTATGCATAAATTTTTTGCATTTTATTCAGCAAGAATTGGACATAATGCAACATCCAAAAAACAAGGAAAAAATCAAGGTTAATTAACTTCAACCTACACAACAGAACCTAATAAACATAATGATCTTTCGGAGGCCGCAAGAACTCTTCATATGCTTTTTATGAATTTCTCCACTTTTCAAGTGACTTTGTTGTAAGTAAACTCAAACCTAATATATACAAATTATGAACGCAAATGAGAAACGAGAATTATTAAGTATGTTTTTTTTAACGAGCGTAAATAAAATCATTCTTTCAATTTTCTTTCAATCCCAGAAAACTACACAATATTATTGAATAACCTAAAAACTAAATATTAAAATAAAAACGCGTCATCATATTCAACACAAAAAAAAAAGTAACACAATACTTTAAATACGCTTTTAAATGCTTTTAAGCAAGTTGCGATGGCTTGAATCACACAATCATCGCAACCAGTTATATAATTTTCAGTTAGTTAAAACATAAAACATTTAACAGATACAAAGATACAAACAGCCATACGTACCAGCATGTTATAGACAATTTGACAGACAGTCAGATACAAACAGCCAGCGCAAACAACTAACATTATAAATGTACGAGTAGTTACAAAAAGTTTTGTAATACATTTTGTGTTTGAAAATAATTTTGGCTTTTTATTATTATTGCAGATGTTGTCGTTGTTGCTTTTGTTGTACGTTACACATAATCGAAGCGTGGGTTACAACAGATTTATTTAAAGCCCAACAACCGCAAACTATCAGAGGCCTGCAAACTTTTGCTCTCTTGTCTTTAATTAAATTTATTTGTTCAATTTAGTTGTTGCTGGATTTATTGCTTAATTTATTACAATGAATTTTTCGGTTGTGTGTTTCTTTTTTTTTTTTTTTTGAAGTTTAGCAAGAAACCAAAAAATTAAATTGCAATTTGTGATTAAATTCATTTCATTCATTTTAATTTTGTTCACTGTTTTGTGACTTTGCAATCTCTTACTCAGACAAATAAATTGTATAATTTTTGTATATTTAAAAAAAAAATATTGTTGTTATATTTTTGTTATTCAATCAATAATTTTATATATTTGGTATAACCTCTGAACAGCTACTACAATGAGAATTATAAAACCAATCTAAAAATATTGTATAAAATAAAAAAAAATAAATGTTTTGAGGCACGTAGGGAAACAATATATTTTTAAAGCACGCCAATTACAGTGGGGTAATTGCAATAAATAATTATAAGTTAATTAATAGCTTATCAAATTTCAAACATTTTTAATTTTATATGTAGACTAACTTTGATTTCACTTTACAACAAAATAAATTTTTTTATATGACATAGTTCTAACGACTGATTGTGGTAGAAGCCAGCAAAAAAGTATACGTATATCGGCGTTTTGAAGTTTACATCTGGGACTCACTTTAGGGGGAGTGAAAGCTCCTCCGTGTTGCACATAGTTATAATGACTTGTCATAAGAAGTCTTGTAAGCCTTATCTTGAATGTATAAGATGCCCTCACCACCAGAAACATTTTTGTGGAATATGGCTGTTTTTCGCAGTATGGGAGTTTTTGTTCCTTTCTTAAAAAAGGGACAAAAAACTCATGTTCAGCGGGAATATAACGGGCTAAGCTGTTCTACAAAAATATTTGCAATGCAATTTTACTTTAAGGACACCCAAGCTGAAGAATTGCCTGGAAAGCCAGATATCATTTAAAGCTTCATATGTGTATAAGGGATAATGATTTACTTATTCACAAATAGTACTCGCCATAGGAAATCTTGTAAGCGTTATGTGTAAGGTATAAGATGTGTTTAGAAATTTTATGTAGACGATCACGAAAAATATTTTTGTGGAATATTTTAATCCTCTAACTCTTTTCTGTATGGTTCTTTTTGTCCATTTCTTAAAAAATTTCAGAAATCTGCCCCCCACGTGAAATGTTATACAAAAATATTTGTCTAGGAAATCTTGTATGCGTTACGTTTAAGGTATAAGTATGTCCAGCAATTTTATGTAAAACATCACGAAAAATATTTTCGTGGAACATTTAAGCCCTCTAGCTATTCCTTGTATGGGTATTTTTGTCCTTTTCTTAAAAAAGGACAATAACATCCCATTTAGCGGCGATATAGCGGGCTGAAGTGTTCTACAGAAATATTTTCTATACAATTTTTTTCAAGTCTTCAAAGTCACCGAAGGAAGTTCCATACTTAACGTGAACGCCAGAAATCATTCTTAACTTAAAATGTCCTTAAGGGCTAATTTCGTACTTATTCACAATTAGTACTTGGCATAAAAACTCTCGTATGTCTTATCTTGAATGTAAAATATGTGTTCAGCATTTTTATTCTAAACACTACGAAGAACATTTTTGTGGAACATTTGAAACCTGTAGCTCTTCGTTGTGTGGGTGTTTTTGTCTCATTCTTAAAAAAACAGGCTACAATCTCCCCTTTAGCGGCGATGTAGCGGGCTGAAATGTTCCACATAAACATGTGCCATAAAATTTTTCCTCAGGTTTTCAAAGACACCAAAGCTTAAGATTCAACTTGAGCTCCAGAAATTATTACAAAATTAATATGTGTTTAAGCGTCAATTTCGTATTTAGAGCTTGACGTAAAAAACCCTGTAAGCGTTATGTTTAAGGTAAAAGAAGTGCTCAGCACTTTTATGCAAAACACTAAGCTGAAGCGGAGTTTTTCCCATTTTTAACCGACTTCAAAAAAAGGAGAAAGGTTATCAATTCGTCATGTATTTTTTTAAGGATGTTCTCTCAAAACTCCGCCATTGACAAACCGATTTTAGATTATTATTTTTTATTTAAAAGGATGCACTTCCAGATTGGTCCCGTTGAAAAGTCGGTGGGGTCATGCCCATACGAAGTTAATACACACGCTTTTTCATCTACTTCTACTAAACCGATTCCTATGAAACTTTTGCACACACATTAAGCTTCTGTTCGAGTACTACATCATGTTAAAAAAAAGTGGGCAGTGCCACGCCTATGCAAACTAAAAATTATTTTTCAACAGTTCTACCAAACCGATTCGTATGAAAATTTGCATACACATGTAGTTATTGTTACAATACAACATTTTGGTTGTAAAAGTGGGCAGTGTCACGCCCATTATATGTATATATTCATTTAAACTACTTCCGCACATAATTACTTCTCGTGAAAGTACATCATTGTGATAAAAATTATGGGCAGTGCCACACCTATTTTGTAGGCGGTTTTTTTTTTGCAAGAATTATTTAAAAAGAGTACAAAAAAACTTACAAAATGACGACTGAGAGGATTAAATGGTTCCACATAAAAATGTTAAACACATCTAATACCTTAAGCTTAAGTTGTACAAGATTTCCTATGCCAAGTCACTAAAACTATGTGCAAAAGTGGGGGGGGGGGGTTAACTCTCTCTAAAATGAGTCCCAGCTATAAACTTTCAAAATGCCCAAACAAGTCGATATACTTTTGCTGCCCTCTACAAGAATCACTAGAAGAACCATGTATTTTTTATTTTTATTGTATAGTGTTTTCGAAGTACTTTTTTGTTTGTTTGAAAAACATTTTTAGCTGATCCGACCTATTTTGAAGATTTTAAAAATTTTAGTAAAATTTTTCGAGTTCAGCTAATGTTTGCATCAAGAGTAAGATTTGACAACCTTTTGTTCTTATTTCGAGTTTTAATAATTTCCATAAAAAATTCTTTTGTCGCACATGAATATAGAATAAACTACAAAGCGAAGGGGTATATAACTCCCTTCTACTTCTGCTAGAGGGTATACGCTAACGCGGGCCGAAAAAAAAGTTGCACCAGGCACCCTCGAGAATAAAAAATGTTTTTGCTACGCCCCAAAGTACAGCACTTTTAGTTTTTTACATATAGCGCCGCCATTTAAAGTCCGATCTCATCACAGCGCATGTCGTTCTTTATGGCTTGACTGTAGTTTAATTTTTTTCTCAGCTGGCTTCTTAGTCCGACATCAAATTGTTGGCGTTACTTCTGCCATTTTGAATCCTTCCCTACTAATGTTCAATTTTTATATTACTCACTTTTATGTAAAGACTTTAAATTACGTCTCGTTCTTCTTTTTCACATACAAATTACTTTAGACTGGGTAGATCCCAATACAAAACAGAAAAATTTGCACCAGTTACCCCCTAGAATAAAAGGAATATCAAAGACTTTTCTAAAACTGTAAAAAAAAATTTTGCCACGCCCTAAAATACAGCACTTCTAATATTTTATATATTGCTTTGCCATTTAAAGTCCGACCTCATTATATCGCATATCGTTGTTTATGGCTTAGGAGTAGCTTACTTTTCGCTTCAAGTGACGTTTGAATCCGATATCAAATTCTGGGCGCCACTAATGCCAATTCGGATCCTTCCCTCCTAATGTCCAATTTTTTGCTTGTGATAGAAAAGCTCTTCTAAAACTTGATATGTCGTGCTAAAAATTCGACATAGGAGGGAAGGATCCGAAATGGCATAAGTGGCTCCCAACATTTGATGTCGGATTCAAAAGTCATCAAAGGCAAAAATTAAGCTATATTCACGCCATGAACAACGGTATGCGATATGATGAGATCGGACTTTAAATGGCGATGCAATATATAAGAAATTAAAAGTACTAAATTTTTTTACAGTTCTAGAAACTTTATTGGTATATCTTTCATTTTAGGGGGTGACTGTTGCAATTTTTGTTATTGGGTTTTGTCCAGTGTAAAGTAATTTGTATGTGAAAAAGGAAAAACGGGCGTAATTTTGGGAGTGGCACTTGCACGACATATGTTAAGATGACTGGAGAAAAGTTTACTCTATTCAGTAAAAAAGAAAAACCTGAACTCTTTGACAAAAAAAATAATTTTTCCTTTATAAGGTACAAAAAAGAAACCAAAATTTTACATGCAGAAGTCAGATTTAAAAATCGTGTAGACCTGTGTTATCTCTAAGCCGAGCAAACATTGTTTTCATATCTGCTTATTAGTTTCAGAGATACCGCCTTAATCTTAACTGATTGGCCGAAATTTGTTTTTTATAATAGTTTTTTATAAATGCCCATCGATGTGGGGTATGAGACTTGAAGAAATCCAAATTTTATTGTTTTACTACCACTCTATTAAAACTTTTTATTTACGACTATTTCCGTCTAGTCAATGTGATTTTCTTCAATATTCCTACTTGTGCAGGCGCGGATTCAAGGGAGGGGAAAAAGGGATATATACCCCTCCAAAAACGAATAAAATATGACTCATTTCTACGGAGTTTCTAAAAGAAAAGCTTAAGCTGGATCCGCGCCTGTACTTGTGTAATGTTAGGTGATAAAAAAAACAACAACCATGTACTTACAACACGAGATGGCAATTTTATATTTATTACTTTTTCTTACATACATACTCGTATGTATATATTTAATAAATTTTATTATTAGTATTTACGCCACACCTTTTTCAAATTAAAATACATTTTAAGTAACAACGACAACCCACTTACACAAAAAAAACACACCAACCAGCAAAAATAGTTTGTCAACAAGACAATCTATTAATGACGTTCAAACTTCTAGTAGTTTAAATTACTTTTTGAAGTTTCTTTTTTTACATTTTCATTATTACAACACTGTGTTTGATATTTCATAATACTATTTAAACTAAAAGATTAAATAAGCCAGAATTATGCAAACAGTTTGCAATAGTTTAAGATTTAAATGTCAATAAGTGATCTTTCGTAGTGTTTTAGAGGAGATGAAAAGATTTTAAGCAAACAATTTTCTGTTTGTTTTAAATGTCAGTTCTCTTAAAGGCAACAATTTAAAATTGAAAGCCAAGTCAAAGTGTTATATAAATTTAAAAGGTTTTCGGGAACTTACAAGACCCGCACAAAAAATTCAGGCGTTTAGAAAATAAACTAAATAATGGAAACATAAACTAATTTTTAAAAATCGATTTCTTAAAAAATACTGATAGACTTATACTCACTTCAAAGAACTTTTTTAATACAACTTACCTGAAAGAAAGAAAAAAAATTGTTATTTCTTAATCATAAACAGTAGGAAGTTCTTAATAATTTGATAAATAGTTATAATTACATATACGAGTTTTGAATTTACGTATAAGTATTTTCTTTCATTACACAGAAAAAAATAAAAATAAATTTCAATTAAAAAAATCCTGATGTCAATTAAATAATTAGTTAAAGTTGCTCCAGTAAACTAAACTTTTCCACCAAAATAAAAAAAAAATGAACAGTGGTTTAAGGAGATAAACATCGCAGGCCTATACAACAACTGATAGACTTAAACTTATAAAATACTCCGCTAAATAAACTTTTATATGAATTATTAATTCTAAATATTACTGTAAATACATTCAGATAATAAAATCACTACTTAAACTAATGGCAAAAAACTTTAAGAAAGAAAAAATATGTACATTAAAATCTTGCTTAATAGTAGTTTGTGCAACACGCTGTTGCAAAACATTCTTTTTTTCTTATTTTCATAAAAAATCAACTTTTTTTTACAGTTGTATCTCTGAAAGCGATTTATCTTTATTACCGTTCGTTACTCATTCGAAATGTATAAAGAAAAAAAATTTAAAAAAAACTGCTTAGAAATGAGGACAAAAGTTTACCAGCTTCAATTTTTTCCACAAAAAAAAGAAAAGAAAAACTAAGTGGGCCAGCAACACCAACGTAAACACAAACAGCATTGGTTGGCTTGTTTATTTGCAAATGTAAGCTGAGCGAGCCATGGATTTTACAACAATCTATTGCAATAACCAACAGTTACCAAAAAAAAATAAATAAAATGTTGCAATGTTTTGCAATTGCTTGGCAATTTCTTGCTTTACTTATTAAAAACTCTTTTTAAGTCAATTGCGAAAGAAATTTAAGGTCTTTTTTTCATTTTTCTTAAAGCAGCGAATTTATCTCTGGCGTAGACTTTTAATAAAAGTATTTCTTAATTTATTAAAAGAAAAATGCTTTTTTTTTTCTTATATTACTGAAGTCTCAATAAAACATTTTTCTCAGGTGGTTAATACTACAAAGAATAAATGTGGTGCAATAAAATTATGCAACTGCAATCATAATAAAATAAAATTTTAAATCGAATCGTTTCTATAGCACTAATTACTTATAAGAAATTTATTATTTGACATATTGTCATAATTTATTTTAAATAAAATTTATTTGCTGGAGTATAAACAATTGTCTATATGCAGCATTTCGTTGGTGCTTTACCAAGTCATCAGTAGACTTCAAACACAATTTTGAACAGTTACAAACCCTTTATCTTATGTACAAACTTTTAAAAACCATTTGAGAATTTACAAATATATAAATGATTTAAAAAAAATAAGCATAGTAGGCTTTGAAACTTATACAAATCCCAGCAGATAATTACTTATTCTATAATGGGTTTTTAGTCTTAGCTTTAATGTAAAATAAGTAAAAGGATTCGTTAGGAACACATTTGAAATGAAGAAGCTTTTACTCTATATATTTCCTACCATGTCAAAGTATCGAATATGCAAACCGATACTATTCCGAAGAGCGCAAAAACCCGCCAATTGTGGACTCAAAATTATAGCATCCTTGAACAAGAAATTCAACATTTTTTCAACGAGGCGTATCCTACGCATAGTGGGACCAATACACAATGGGAAATTTCGCGAAATAAATGGTAATAAAACTTGAATTTCGAAACAGCTAATTGGATTTAGCTGAAGCTTTAAATATGTTTAGAGGATAAGTCAGGATTTATAACGCGTATTTCGGTGGTCTTTTTGTTTAACGTCGAGTCAGAGTTGACTACCTGGTACTCAAAAAAACTTCTGAGGCTTTTAACTTTTTAAATGTTATCCGATTTTAAAGCCTTTAAGCGCTTCGAGTTAAGCCAAAAAATAAAAAGAAATAATGCCGTCACATGTGTTTCCATACCTCTCATAGATTAGAAGATATTTGACTTCAAAGAAACCACATTTTTTTGTCTTGACTTTTTTTAGTTTTTTGCTCATAACTTTTTAGTTTATAGTTCGATTTTAATTTAGAAAGCGGCATTCGATTTTTGACAATATTTTAAATGAAACTAAAGGATTTTCTTTTTATTATCTGCATTCTAGAAGTCGGAAAAAGGCTGAAAATCAAAATTTTGAAATTGAGGTAAAAAAATCTTGTTTATCCCCTTAAAAAGATGTCTTCATTATTTTAAATTTTGTAAAAACCTTTGTTAAATACATTCATTCTTCAATCACAAATCGCACAAAAGAATGCTTTGACAATGTGTTTGGCGCCAATTATTTTGTATTTTGGACATGTGCCCTACATTCAGCAATTGCCGAAAATCGCAAATTTTAAAAATTATTGATGTGTTTAAGAGCGCATAAAAAATTGTGATTATGGATTTTGAAAATTCCCACTAAAACGTTTTATAATGTAGATAGCTCTAAGAATTTTGGCAAAAATTTAAGAGAGCTTGACCATAATTGCGGATATACGGGTAGATTTTCTGAAAAAAATAAAAATTTAGGAAAAATAGTGTTTCGTACCCTAAAAAATATATAGTTTTATTTTCTGAGATTGACATTTTTGACTTGTATAAGAATCTCTTTACTACTCCTAAAAAAATTATTCGAATATCTTTTACTGATATCGAGATTTTCTAATTATAGTGTGACCGATTCAAAGAATGCTCTTAACTTATTTCCTTTTATTCGCACAATTCTTATCATTTCTAAAAATATTTAACCCTTTTTTAGCTTAATTTTATGTTTAATATTTCTTTCTGTATCGACCATAGTACACAGAAAAAACTAATTTTTCACTTCAAATACCAAATTCCCTGAATCAAATGTAAATTTGTTCAATTTAGGTCCTATAAAGAAATTTGTAAATTCAAATGCAAAAATTTTTAATAATTTGTTTGAAAAAAAAATCCAGATTTTTTCAATAAAGAAATTATTTCAATCAAAAAATGTTTTAGAGAAATATAAAAAAATCAAAGAATTTCATAATTTTATCAGGTTGCCAACATTGGCGGTAGGTAAATGGAATTAAATAATAAGTCAAACAAAATTATTTATCAAACTAAATAGAGACAATAATAAATATTTAAAATCAGTTTCAAAAACATGTTTGTTTAAAAAAAAAAAACTATCATAATTTTTTCTGTGTAAGATAAACTCGATGTTATTACGGTTCAATAGAGAGAACCAAGTGACAGACATAAGGACAAATAACGAAACCATAATAAGCAGATAGCGTTTTTATACGGAAAAATTTTATTTAAATAATTTTATTCTAATAATTTTTATTCGAATGATTTTAATCGATTAATATATATTTACCCGAACACATTTTATTCGATTAATGGGTTTTAATCGAATATACATATTCAATCCATTTATTTCATTGGACCAATTTTTATGCAAGTGTTATTTGCAAAAATGTATTCAAATATTTTTATTCGACTAGTTTTTATTCACTGAGTTTGATGTTAATTATTTTTATATTAATAATTTTATTCGAAAAATTTTTTTTTCGACCAACTCTTTTTCTAAGAATTTATTCCTAATAATTTGTAACTTTATATGTTTATTCGCATACTATTTTATTGAATAATTTTGTTCGAATAATCGTTTACGTTTGATCTTTATTCGAAAAAAAAATTGCTCGAACTATTTTTATTGTTATAACAATTTCAAACTATTTGTTCAATTCACAAGCTCGTATTAACGTCGTATGTGTTGTGTAATCATCTAATTATACAATATTGTATTTTTGTTGTTAGCAATTTTTATACAAACGTGCGTTATAATTATACGATTGATTTTTATATGTTTTCCAAATAGTTGTATTGCCTGGGAATATTTCATTTGCTAGATTAATTTGTAAAGAAATATAAGGTATAGAATCGGAACCAGCTATAACAGCTTGTAGAAGAGTTGTTCAAAAAACTTCGCAAGATTATGATTATTTGCAAAGTCAAAAGTAAATAAATCCAAACATCGATATCAAGGCTTGAAATAGATTAAAAGTGACTCGAGCTCTAAAAATACCAAAAACTTGGAGTAAATCAAGCATATCGCGAAAATGTAGGAAATTCGCGAAAAAGTGCAACATAGGAAACTAGCCCCGAAATTGTAAGGGAAATCAAACACTCGAGAAGAACGCGAAAATTATGCAAATTTGCAAAAACTTGCTAAAATTTTAAAGATTACAAAGCGCAATATTGATTAAAACACCTTAAAAATGTAAGAAAGCCAATAAATTGGGAAAATTATGAATGTCGCGAAAAAAAGCGAAAATTCGCGAAAAAATTTTATATATTAATCGAGCAATAATTTTTATTAAAAATCGCTAAAACTGTGAGGAATGCAAAAAATTTGGTGAAAAGCACATAAGAAAGTGTCGTCTTTTTTTAAATGATAAGACATACGACTGAGCTTGTGAATTGAACAATTATATTAAAAAATTTTTAAGAATTATTCGCAAAATTTATATTTGCTTATTAGACGAGTTATACGCTTTCGAGTTCATCTATTGCTGACCTAAACGCTTAGATTATCGCTCTGTGATAGTTCGAGCAAATTTATTTTTAAACAGATAATTTTTATGAGAATAATTTTATTTCGATAGATATACCCAGGTAAAATTTTGATGGCAAAGTAATGAGTTAATATGCTAAAAAACATACCCTTCACTACTTCTACTTTGGCATTTTCACCAATTACTTCAACATGGCGATGTTATTGGAGGCAAGTACTTACCACATTTGATTACAAATAAAAATTTATAAATTTCAATATTTAGAATGCATTGAATACACAAAACACAATAAAAATTAAATGTCTCTGGAAAGCATTGAACTCATACCATTTTCAGTTATTGTGGTATTTTATGCCAAGTGTTTTACTCGCTTCAAACTCAATATTCCACAGTTAGTCGAAAGAAAAGAAACCCAATTTAATTAATTTTTAATAAGTCACTCTGGCAATTATATTCGTCAAAAAGTAAGCAAACTCATGCTTTTTCTGCTCTTTGCTCTTTATAATATATTTCCTTTATGACCTCAATTTTATATATTAACTAAATCTAATTTCTAAGAAAAATAAAACAATGTTATAAATTTCATAAAACAGTTTTTTTTTGGCATGCTATATATTTTATGCTTTATTAGCATTCATTCCTATTCATAGGAAAAAAATGTTTAATAAAGAATTCAAAGAATTTATTTTAATTTCAGTTTTATTAGTACAAACCCTTTGGCTTGCAGGAAAATACACTAGAATAGGAAAACAAACTAGTGAATTTTCTTTGTGATATGAAAAAATAAAAAAGCCGCTTAAAAAGAGCAAGTTGAAAAAAAACTTTGACACACATACAAGCTTAGAGTGTTAATTAAAACTTTATACCTAGGCAGAAAAAGTACTTTTAATGTACGAACGAGATATTTTTATTTTCTTTTTTCATTCGTGCAAAAATTAACTTGTTCATATGGCACAGGAAAAAAGAGTTTAAATTATTAATAGAATCTTGTATGTAATCGAAAAAATTCAGCTTCTTAAACAGGAAGTACTAAGTTTTTAACGATTTTCGTTCATTCCACAACAAATTTGAAAAAAAAACAAAGTTTTTTATCATTTTGTAAGCTGCTTTTTCCCTAGGAAGTTCCAGGGATGGTCAGCTAGGTTAACCGTATTCCATATTTTACTCCTTGATATTTCAGATGAATATAACAACTATTTCACATATTTTTCAAAAGCTCACAAACATCAAAACTAATTGTCCGATGTTTGGTTCTTAGAATACTAATGTATATTTTCAACCATTTAAAGTGCTATTTTCCTGATTAGTTATTTCTATCCTTTAAAAAATTTCTTAAATTTCCTTTAATTAAAATCATTTCATAACAAGTTGTAATTTATAATAATCTGTTGTTATATGACACTTAATTGTGTATAAAAAAATAAATAATCAAGAAAATATTGTTATAATGGCCGCCAGAATACAACAATAACATGCTTACTCATAAAGCTCTCCATCATTATATATTTTACAATAAAAATATAATACAAAAACAAACAAAAATGTACCCCAAACCAGTGGGGCCAATGAACTGATAGCGCGTTGTATGGGTGTGAGTTTTTGTGTGTGTGTAATAAGAAAAATAATCAACAACAACAGAACAATTCACAAAGAGAACAACTAACCCCACTCATGCATTTATTAGTGAATGCATAAGAGGGGGATATTTTTTATACACTCAGAAGATTGTTCTTTGTTCGCTTTTTAGGGTTCCGTACACCAAAAGTGTACAGGAACCCTATTGTTTTCGCTATGCTGTCCGTCTGTCTGTCTGTCTGCCTGTCTGTCTATATATCTGTATGTCTGTCACAGAATGTTTTCTCGGGAATCGTAAGAGCCACGGACGAGAAATGTTCACAGAATATGTAAAATTTTGGCCGCTACAACAATAAATATATGACGGCTAAAAATTAAAGGGTGTTCTAAAGCGAGCAACGAAACATGTTGAAATACTAATGTAATATACAGACGCATTAATTTTTCAAAGTTAATTGATGTAGTCTGTGGAATAGGCTAAACCAAATAACACTGATATTTAAAACAATAAAAATTAAAGGGGGTTCTGTCAGTTAATGTAAGTAATTTATGCAATTTGCTGTATCTTAGAAACCGTAAGTAAGTTGAAATTGAACAAAACGCTAAAATTAAAAAATTCCAATATACAAAAAAATTTCAAAACGAAAAATCGGCAAAATGAAAAAAGTGCTTAAGGAAAGACAACACCAAAATTAAAAAAATCACTGAAACGCCAAAAATCACTAAAACTCAAAGATCGCCAAAAAAACTAAAAAATTCCAATAACCGAAAAAAATCATCAAGATGAAAAAGGCACTAACAAATAGCTAAAACTAAAAATATCATCAAAAAACGAAAAATTTGCCATAAATGGAAAAAGTCACCAGAACGAAAAAAAGCGCCAAAACTAAAAAAAAAAAACAGAATATATCAGCAAAACGAAAAAAGTGTCCAAACCAAACAAAATCGCTAACACAAAAAAAAAATTATCAAAAACCGAAAAAAACTTCATCGAAAAAACGCCAAAGCAGAAAAAAGCGTCAAAACATAAATAAATCGCTAAAACTAACAATATCGTTAAAACGTTAAAACAAAAACAAAAAAACGCTTGAACAAAAAAAAATCGGAAAACACAAAACAAATCGCTAAATCAACAAAAATATAAAAAAATTAAAATTGAACGAAAAAGCAAATGGGAAAAATTCCTAAAATGAAAAAAAGGGCAAACACGAAAAGGGATACATGTGTATTCGTACGGAACCCTTCGTGTGCGAGCCAAAGTCGTATTTTAATGAATTTATATTTTATTTTCCTTAAAAATTTCGTATTAAATATTTTTGCAATTTCATGTTATATATACATTTTCTTGTTGTGTTAGTTGTTGTGCTTATAGTAATATTTCCCCTTTCCCCTTTTCTGAAGGGGTGTAAATGAAATAAAGTATTCAAATGGGCACTATAACAAGAGGAAAAAAATTACATAATAAAGAGGAAAACCATAAAAATGAACACAAAGTAAGACGAAATTTAATGAAAATAATGAAGAAAAAATAATCAGAATCCTGTTGCCTATTAAGACTTATTTTGTGCCCACTATGGGCTGGTAAAGCAAGCAATTTATAGATATGCACCCTGTAGTATATACATAACGTCAGCTTACTCTTGGTTTGCTGTTCTCTAAAGTTTTTTTTTATATTTATAGTTTAAACCTATAATAAGTTCACTATTATGCAATTTATATAAAAGCCAAATTTTTTACAGTTCCAAATTCCAAATTTTTTGAATTTTTTTACTCCAGACGACCCATTGTGCCCCAATGCTTTCGCTCATTTGAACACTTTAGCACACTACACAGAACAAATGTATTACTCAGGCCATTTAATATAGATGTAAACAGGAAAAAACGAAAAACCCATACAACATATTTGAATTTACTGGTAAATATCAAAGGGTAAGAAATAAAGAGAAAAACTTAATGGTTAACTAAAGACTCTTAATATTGTGTGTTAAGTTTTTTACAATTATATACATCTCCTTTTTAATATTTCTACCAGGCGTTTTAATTACCACGGAAGTATAGCAGCAATAAAAAATAATGATGTACAATTAATTCAGTCATTTATTTTAGCAGCATTTTAACAAGAAATTAAAAATTAATTTACTTAATTTTAAATTTGATTCTTTTGAAAAAAATTGCTCCATATTTACAAGCAATTTTTTAAGAAATTGTGATCCTAAACTGAAAGCAATTTCTATACAACGGTTTTTTTCTAAATTAGAAGCAATTTCTATAGAAAACTTGTTTCTTTCTAATTTATAACCAATTTCTTTAAAAAATTTCTATATAAAATTTGCTACTAATTTAGGCGCAATTTAGGACCAAATTCTATAAAAAAGTTGCATCTAAATTAAAAGCAGTGTCTATAGAAATGTCTCCTAAATTACGAACAAATTTTCTATAAAAATTTATTCTAAATTAGGAGCAAAATTTTTATAGAAATCGCTCCCAAATTCGGAGAAAATTTTATATAGAAATTGCTCGTAACTTAGGACAATTTCTATAGAAAATGTACTCCTAATTTAAGAGTAATTTCTATAAAAAAAATTTTTTCTAAACTAGTAGCAATTTCTATAGAAAATTTGCTCCTAAGTTACAAGCAATTTCCATGAAAAATTTGCTCCGAATTTGCGAGCAATTTCTACAGAAATTTTTCTCCTAATTTGGAATCAATTTCTATATAAAATTTGCTCTCAATTTAAGAGCAATTTCTATAGAAAACTTGCTTCTAATCTAGGAACAATTTCTATAAAAAATTTGCTCCTAATTCAGGAGCATTTTCTATTGAAAATTTGCTCCTAACTTTGGAGCAATTTCTATACAAAATTTGCTCCTAACTTTGAAGCAATTTCTATAAAAAAAGGAGCGATTTCTATAGAAAATTTGCTCCTAAGTTAGGAGGAACTTGTATAAAAAATTTTCTGCTAATTTAGAAGCAATTTCTATAGAAAATTTGCTCATAATTTAGGCGCAGTTTCTATCCTCCTAAGTTGCGATCAATTTCTATACAACATTTGCTAATTTAGGAGAAAGATCTATAGAAATTTTGATACTAATGTAGCAGCTATTTCTATATAAATTTTGCTGTTTATTTAGAACCGAATTTTGTAGAAAATTTGCTCCCATTTTAGGAGCCATTTATTTAAAAAAATTTTCCTATTTTAGTAGCAAATTTTATAGAAAAATTGCTCGTAACTTAGAAGCAATTTCTTTAGAAAATTTGCTCCTAGCGTAGAAAATTTGCTCCTAATTGAGAAACAATTTCTATAGAAAATTTGCTCCTAATTTAGGGGCAATTCCTACAGAAAATTTGATCCTAACTTAGGAGCAATTTCTATAGAAAATTTGCTCCTAATTTAGGGGCGATTCCTATAGAAATTTCTATCCTAACTTAGGAGCAATTTCTATAGAAAATATTCTGCTAATTTAGAAGAATTTTCTATAGAATAATTGCTTCTAGTTTAGGAGCAATTTCTATAGAGACTTTGTTCCTGATTTAGGTAGAATTTTATAGAAAATTTAGAAATTTCTGTTGAAAATTTACTCCTAACTAGCGATCAATATCTATATAACATTTTCTGCTAATTAAGGAGTAACTTCTATGGAAAATTTGATACTAATGTAGCGGATAATTCTATAGAAATTTTGCTGCTTATTTAGGGCCGAATTTTGTAGAAAATTTGCTCTTATTTAGGAGACATTTATTTAAAAAGTTTTTTGCTATTTTAGGAACAACTTCTATAGAAAATTTAGTTCTATTGTAGGAACAATTCTTATAGAAATGTTTTTCATATAAACGATTTCTATGGAAAATTTTCTTCTAACTACTTTAGGAATAATTTGTACAAAAAACTTAATCCTATTTCTTTACCAATTTCTATGGAAAATATTCTCATATTTTAGGAGCAACTTCAATAGATAATTTGCTCCTGTTCTATAACAAATTTTGCTGGGTTAAACAGAAAAAGCCATTTAAAATTTTCTGTAATTTTCTTTAATTTATTTTGCTTTCCTAGTCTTGTAAATTCTTGACTCAACTTTGTTAAATGTACGTTTGCACAGAAATTACTTAGCATCTTCTTGGTGTTTCTTACAAGCAAATATTTTCTTGTTTTCCTTTTTTTACTGCAAAAATACGTAAAATATTTGAAATACCAATCAAGTCTATTTGTATTCTGGCTGTAGAAAAAATGCAAATTTATTTTGCTGTGTTAAAAGGAAAAATTTTTATATCAAATTTACATTTTATTGTTTAAATTTAATTTGTATAAGATGCTTAAGATACAAGCATTTGTAAATCATAAAATTACATATAAAAACTCCAAAAATAGCGTTACGTAATGTGTGAATAGGCCCTAAGTACTTTTTGTCAATGAAATTGTTTTTGTGTCTGGCGTCTCCGCTTGCAATTAATTACAACTTCTTGTTCTTGTTCAACAACAACATGAACTTTTGTAATCTGTTTTAAATTTCCTTTTTTTTATTATTTGCTCTAGCTGATTAATTTTTGTTGTTATCGTCGTCTTGCAACAGCAGTTACATTTTGTGGCAATAAATGTTAATGACTGGAAATGAATATTAATTAGAAATGTTTGATATTAAAAAGCTCATTTCATTTCCATTATCATTTTATATGTATGTAAGACAAGAAGTTGTACTTATATTTTGTTTGATGTTATACAAAAACATTTATTAGCAAACAGTGGGCCGATATAAAGCAGTACGTGGTGGAAATATCACAATTTCTTTGTCAAAGATAAGTATTTCATTGAATTATCTTAATATATATAAAATAAGTTTTGTTTTATGATTCCGCCGCAGTTTATCTTTAATCGAAAAAAATGTATTTCAGAGATTTTCCCTTATCTTTGTTGGCTCTTTCGATTTCAAGCGATTGCTGTTTAAAAATTTTAATTTTTTTTTTACCACAGTTTGTTTATTTGTTTTTAATTTTTTTCTTAATTATCTTTATCATCGCGTTAAAAATTTAATTTTTATTTTTGATTGTTTCTATTATTAACTTCATTTGTTATGAAACTTGAAATTTAGTGATATGACGAAAAGCCCTTCAAAATGTTTCGACCTTAAAGTATGTTTATGTTTATACAGTTGGTAATTTTTAATGATACAAAAGATCTTCCATCTGTGAATTATTGAAGTAAATTAGACTGTGATACACTAAATTTAAGGTCTTCTTTTGCTACAGCTAATTATTTGCAATTGACATAACTTTTGGCATAGTTTGTCGATTAAAAGTAGTCTTATTTAAAAGAAGAGTTAGCCTACTTTCCAATAATGTGTAAATGTTTGTAAAGAATTATTTTTAAAGATACAAGTTTTTTATTTTTCCATGTTAACCCATAAGTGGTCATAACTTTTAATTTTTATTGTATTTTTTCAAATCAACAATAATTTTATTACCGAAAGTACCATTTAAATATCTCGCTATATTCACTTAACTACTAATAAAATCAACATTTATCTATAGGTTTTCATGATATACTGTTCTTAAGAATAATATTTAAAAGGTAACGTTTCTGCACATTAAAATTTTTTTAAGAGAAAGAATTTTTTTTTTTTCATGAAAATGTTTTTTTTTTCGATAATAATTTTTAAATTACTCCGAAAGCATTAATCAAATTAAAAAAAAAACAAGATTAAGTAAGTTTGAAGGTAATTTTGCCGTGCATATTTTGGCGTCCTTTTTATCGAAATCAGGCATACCGTTCACGAGTTACACTCTAAAACATTACTGCAAATTTACGATAATATATTGTCTAAATTTGTGTTGAAAATTTCTCCTTGTCTAAAATTACATCGATTTTGTAGTTATTTTATTAAAGAAAAAACCTTTCAAATTAAACATATTTAGTCCAAGTGGAAAAAATTTAACATAAAGTATGATACGGCTATGGCTGAATTGTAGATACGTTGGACTATCAGTCATGAGATCGCGGCTCAAACCTGCACGCAGCCAATCGCTTTCTTTTAGCAAAAACATTTTGTTCAAAAATAATGCGTGTGTAGTTTTAGGTCGATAATAATCTGTAGAGTGTTGCCGACTATTATCGACCTAATTTTCAACAAAAGTGTTTTAGAGTGTTTTTTCAAATGTACTGATGTAGCTAGCGGAAATAGTGGTCAGGTCCATTAAAAAATCTGTGGGTGATACAAGAAACTGAAAATGGATTTAAGTTTAGCGCATTATATTCCACATATTTTTCTTTAAAGGACATTTTCTCTGCACCCCAATCTTATTATAGGAATTAACGAACTCAAGCCGCCTGATTTAATACATTCTTCGAAATAAATTACGTAAATAAAATATATGTATTAAAAACAAAAGTTTCAAATATTATCTGGCAAAGATGAAACTCGAACATTTCAAGCAGGTACTTGACTTCGTAACTTCTTAAGAGTCAAACAACTTCCGTTTAAAACCATTTTTTGACATTTTCGGACCCACAAAAATGGCTTTAAAACTTAACTTCTACCACGGTAGCTTTACGGTTTCCCATATGTATAGAATACAAACATACTTACATACTTCTTTGGCTATATGCTGGCAATATGTTGTTTCTTTTCTCACAACTTACACCCCAATAGTTTATAAAAGTTTTAAGTCACAAGTGCTACAATTTACACTTTTGCCTTTTGGGTGCTAAACAAAAAATATAAGTTGCACTTTTATTATAATTTACTGTCATATTTTTTCTTTCCCCCGTTTATTTGCAAAATTTATTTTAAATCAACTGTAAAAAAAAGTTTTCTGTTTGTCAGAATATTAGTTGGCATATAATTTATGCACAGAAAAAAAGCCAAAAGCATTTTAATGTTTCTATTAGGGATGTAACGAATACCGATACCGATACCGATATATCGGCGATACTTCAGACTTTCCGATACATCGGTATCGGCGATATTTTACTGTCGATACGACGATACTTTTAACAATTTTTTCAGAGTTTTTTTAACAAATAATTTATTTTTGCTCGATTTTACCATGAATTAAATTCACTTCGATATTTTTTAAATCTTATTAATATCAATTTTAAAAATTAATAATATTTTATGCTGATATTTTGTAAAAAAATTATTTATTTTTTGTTAATTTTACCATGAATTCAAGTTCAAGTCGTTGTTTTATAAATCTTATTGCAGCAAAAAATAAGATACTCCAAAGAAATCATGAAAATGTAGAATTCGCGATCTGGAAGTACTCGTATTGCAAATTTGGATAATTTCTAATTAGTTTTACATATCCTTGCCATTGCAAGAAGCTCTGTTTTTCGATTAACAATTCGGTGGAAGCGATGCTAGGACAAATTTCTTTTTCGGTATTCTATAATGATTTTTCCTCAAGGAAAAAGGATGCAAAATTGCCCATTTTCACAATATTTTTATGCGAATTTAAACTCAGAACTGTATTTTCATGTAAATTTAAGTGAATAAATATAAACTTAGAAGTCTTTTAATAATTAACCTATTAAGTTATTTAGAAGAATATTAGTTGATAAATGTCCTTTTAAAAAAATAGATTTTTTAAAAAGCATGGCGAGTATTTTTTAAAATTATAAAGGAATTAAACATTTTTTCTTGCTTTTCTACTAATTATCTGCATATTTTTAATATAGATATTTTGGAAGCAAAGAAAATGTAGCTGCTTAAAAATTACTTCCAATGTTTTATCAATTTTAAATATTCTCTCTTATAATGTAATTTTGTATAATAAAAAAATTGCGCTTGAGTTTTGTTAATCTACACTTGAACTCAATTTCAATATTCGTATCGGTATCGGAATCGGTATCGGCGATATTTATTTTTAAATATCGGTATCGGTATCGGATCGGCAAAACGGCGTATCGTTACATCCCTAGTTTCTATTGCTGCCTGTTTGCAGTCTTGTTGGCAACAATAAAAAAATACCCCTCAACTCAACAACATCTTCAGTAAAATCATCATTATCATCAGCATCAGCCTCATCATCATCATCATCATCATTCTCAATTTGTTCATCACAGAATAAAGAAAACAACAACAGCAGCAGCAACAACACCATGATGTTGTATGCCACTAGTAAATTGTCGTTTTGTAGTGTGGCTGATGTTAATACTGTCATAGTCTGGGGTTTTAAAAGACTGACAAAAAGACAAACAGACTGAAAAACAGACATTAGAACGGACCGGCAAGCTGACATACCCACAAGTCACTTTCTAAAACTGTAACAGTAACTTTTTTTTTAGCATTTGCCGTTGTATTCTCAATTGGTCTATATATAAATAATAAACTGAAAGAGCGTTCAAAACACCAGCAAGTTAAAAATGAAATGTGTTTATTTGTTAGAAAGTTACCACAAGGAAATCGGAAACGGAAGTGTTTAGTAAAGTAAAATAACAGGAATAATATAGATACACAAAAGGAATATTAATAAGAAGTTTATTTAACAGCACCATCATTATCATTTAGTAAAGGAAAGAAATAGATTTTATCTGGAGAAGTTGTGAAGTAACAACAACAACAAGAAATAATAATAATAAAATAAATCTTTTAGTGACTATACTCTGCGAGACACCACAAATGGGCTTCATTTCAATTTGCTGTCATTGGCTTAGATACAGGTCAATTTGATATGTATATGGGTGATTCTCATTTTAAACGTACATTTTGTCTTTTTTTTACCAATGTAAGTAAATGCAACATGAGAAGGTAAGATTCATCTTATACTTTGCGCCGTCAATGCATCTTGAAATAAAATTATATTTTTCGATTTCTTAACATTTTTGTAAATTTCTTAACATTTTTGTAAATTTGCTTTCACGATTAAAGCACTATACATCTACTCTCTAAAAACAACAAATTATAATAATGTTTAAATTAGGGATGTAACGATACGCCGTTTTGCCGATCCGATACCGATACCGATATTTAAAAATAAATATCGCCGATACCGATTCCGATACCGATACGAATATTGAAATTGAGTTCAAGTTTAGATCAACAAAACTCAAGTGCAATTTTTTTATTATACAAAATTACATTGTAAGAGAGAATATTTAAAATTGGTTTTAACCCAGTATAAAAAATTGGAAGTAATTTTTAAGGAGCTACATTTTCTTTGCTTCAAGAAATCTATATTAAAAATATGCAGATAATTAGTAGAAAAGCAAGAAAAAATTATTAATTCCTTTGTAATTTTAAAAAATACTCGCCATGCTTTTAAAAAAATCGATATTTTAAAGAACATTTATCAACTCATATTCTTCTAAATAACTTAATAGCTTAATTATTAAAAGTCTTCTAAAAGTTTATATTTGTTCACTTAAATTTCCATGAAAATAAAGTTTTGAGTTTAAATTCGCATAAAAAAAAATTGTGAAAATGGGTAATTTTTTATCCTTTTTCCTTGAGGAAAAACCATTATAGAACACCGAAAAAGAAATTTGTCCTAGCATCGCTTCCAATTCGGTGATTGGTAATCGAAAAACAGAACTTCTTGCAATGGCAAGGATATGTAAAACTAATTAGAAATTATCCAAATTTGCAATACTTCCGGATCGCGAATTCTACATTTTCATGACTTCTTTGGAGTGTCTTTTTTTGCTGGAATAAGACTTAAAAAACAACGACTTGAATTTAAATTCATGGTAAAATGAACAAAAAATAATTTTTTTACAAAATAACAGCATAAAATACTATTAATTTTTAAAATTGATATTAATAAGATTTAAAAAATAACGAAGTGAATTTAATTCATGGCAAAATTGAACAAAAATAAATTATTTGTTAAAAAAAAACTGTGAAAAAAATTTTAAAAGTATCGTCGTATCGACAGTAAAATATCGCCGATACCGATGTATCGGAAAATCTGAAGTATCGCCGATATATCGGTATCGGTATCGGTATTCGTTACATCCCTAGTTTAAATACTACATCATGACTATAAAAGTGTGCTCTGCCACGCCCATGCAAAGTAAATGTTCTTTTTCACCTGTTCTACTCAACCAATTCTTATGAAGCTTTGCATACACGCTTACTTATCGCTACAATTCGACATTATGGTTAGAAAAGTGGGCAGTGCCATGCCTATGAAAAGTAAATAGTCATTTGAACTACATAGTGATCAAAAATGTGGGCAATGCCAGGCCTATTTTGTAGTCGGTTTTTTTTTTGCAAGAATTATTAATATTTATCATATAAATTTTCTTTGGTCTTTGAAATCTGACAATTTTTTAAGCCTACCACACCAGCTTTGATAATATTGACCGCATCGTTCATATAAAATTTTTGCTATTTAAAATTTTCTAAAAAACTTTAACAACAATAGAAAAGTACAAAGTTTGGGAAGCTACGAATTTTTTTAAGAAATTTTAGGACTTTACCGTGTAGTATAAGGGAAGGACTTTACCGTATAGGCTCACAAGTATAAAGGCTCACAAGGGTCATGTTTTTTAATTATTACCTTTTTAGTGATACCTATTGTTAGAAATTTAGAAGTTTTCAATGTGTAATAATCAGGACTCGGATCTTCATGCAACAAAAAATTGATTTTAAGCGCTTAGGAAATGCACCTAAATATTAAAAATATGCGCAAAAATTAGCATTTACCTACGAACAAAGTACCAAACCTAAAATAATATATAAAATATTTTTTAAAATTTTTTATTATTTCTTGAGAAAAGACATAAATCAAACATAATTGGGTCTATTATTTAATGCAACCGAAATTTATTTGTGTTGCCAGTCGGCAACTGAAAATTAATGATTGCAAGAAAGCCACTAAATATCAACTGAAATTGACAGCTCTCAGTTACCAGTTGCCATCAGTAGTATAATTTTCAACAACTGGCAACCCAAATGAGGTTCGGTTGCCATCCATAATTGGCCAACTAACATTTTCTTTAAAAATTGCGAAGTATGCATTTAAAAAATTTTTATAGCTCCAAAAATATGCATTTATTGCCAAAATATGCAAAAATATGCACTTGCCACCAAAATATGATGATTCGCATAGATAATTAGCCATTACCTCTTTATCTATCACCACAAAAAAATGCATTTGCATGATAGTCCGAGTCCTGGTGATAATCATATAAAAATAAAAAGATTTATGAAATAGTAACAATTAATATTCGATATATATAACGAGAAAACCTCAAAACAATATTAAAGAGAAAAAGTAAAAATAAAAAATTTTGATATTCATTTCCACTTTCGAAAGAAAGTGGGTAAAGTACTGTTATAGGACTAAAGCCCCATAACTTTGTCATTTATTTTTTGAAAGTTATTAAATTTTGAACAAGTGGTAAATAGCTAAATACCTTTGTACTACGATGTTTAAAATTTTTGACACGCTCATAAATACCGCCCCTAAGATTAGTTGAATATTTCTCCTCAATTTAAAATCCAATCTTAAAAAGTTACGTTCCAATCTAATTTATAGTTTGATAAAAATACCTAAAAATACTTGGAATTGAATATTGTATAAGTTTTCATAATAAAAATTACCTTTAATAAAACTTTATATATAATTATCAGAAGACATAGAAAAATAATAAAATGTCATAAAAAGTTTAACAGACTTTAAAGTTATTAAAGTGAGAAACCTAGCTGCGTTTACAGTGATATATAAATCTTTAAGATACCAGTAAAAAAATTGCTTCAAATAAAGCAGGTTTTCAGTATGAGAGAATAAAAGTAGTGCTTACAAATCTGCCGATATCACTGCTGATTTTTGTATGACGAGTTCCCGGTTCGGAGTACTACATTTTTGATACAAAAAGCGCTTATTGAAGCGCTGAAAATCATCACCATTTTCTGCACTAAAACAGTAAGTATATGGAACTTTCTCGCATAAAAAACTGCATTGTATTTGCAGTGAAAAATCAGCTTTTTGTATAGTTTCTTTCCTATATATACGTTCACTGGTCGACAATAAGCTCTTATTTTAAAGCGTATTATGCGCTTTATTGCCTTAGTGCTTCAAAAAACATGAATATTTTTTCCTGGGATTGGGCAAGAAATAGCGGAGTAGTGTGTGTAACAACATAAGAGGCGTTATTCATGGGGGTGGCAAAAATTAAAAAAAATGGTAATACAATGGGCTTTAACTAGTTAAGTCACGTACTAAAATTTATGACCTTGGAACATGAAATAAAAAAGTTATGAGGTTTTGTCCGAAATATCCCACTGTGCATTGTTAAAAAAGAAAAACTTTATTGGTCCGACTGAAAATATCAAAAATATAAGCAGTTGTAAAAAAAATCGCGATTACAAAACTATAATTTTTATTGAGTTTTTTCCCTTCTCCGATAAAGTAAGAAAAACGGTAGATAGGAACTTTCTATATTAAGGTAATGGTACAATTTATTTTCGCCAATTAGGAATGCAGATTGAATAAAAGAATATACTGAAACATTTTACAACATGAACCCACACACGTTGGCAAATGTAAACAATGACACGTACTTCCAATATACATAAACATTCTCGTATATAAATATTTATGTTCCATTAAATCATTTAATCTAAAAGACATGAAAAACAAATACTAAACAACACTCGTATGGTTTATTTCGCTAAACTGTCTGGCTATGCCGCAATATTCCCTACGAGATGGAATAAATGTTTCTATGCGCGAGTAAGAGGAATTGTTCATTCTGTACCTCCTCCTGAGCACACACCGCAGAAGACAAAACGTTTTTATTTTTTAAATCAAACACACTCGTATGATTAGACCGCACACCAAAAAAATTTGGTGTGTGTTGTCTCATAAGAACCCAGCAGCTAAATTTACAACTACATACGCTTTCTGACAGTTATATACTAGTTGTAATGGTACTAGTCAAAAAATGATATTCATATTACTAGTTGTAACAAGACTAGTAACGATACTAGTAAAAAAAAAGACAATTATATTACTAATTGTATCGAGACTAGTAACGATAATAGTAAAAATATTACACAAGTTTCAGGTATACGACTTATACATAAAATATATTTTTAGGTCTTAAAAAAATAAGTAGAAAGTGGCTCAGTGGGTAGAGTACTTGCCTTGAAATATGAGGAATGTATGTTCGTACCCCGGTTAACCCAAAGTTTTTTTTAAGAAACCCAAAACGATAAATAAAAAAACTAGTAAGAGCACTACTTTACAACAACTGGTATTCCAACTGGGATATAACTGTATACAAATGAACTAGTTGTACTCCTATGTCAACCTAATGTTAAAATCAATAGTTCGATATATGAAAAAAGGACAGATAGGCAACTAGTCTGAGTTAAAAAGCAACTAGTATATTTCTAAACATATACTAGTCATTTTGTTTGCAGGGAACTAATGCTCTATTGTCGTATTAATGGAAAAAAAACTGCTTTGTCTTATGTTGGTGTGGGTTCAGCCTTAAAGTAAATCATCTATCAGCAAGTGTTGTCATTTATTCGGGTTTTATAATCGTTCAAATAAAATTTCATAATATTTTTCCTATTTGAACAGTCGAATAATTTGAAAGTTTTGTTCGAATATTCAAACGAATAACGAATAAAAATTATTATTCGTATAATTACGTTATTGTTCTGCGTTATTGATTGACTTCTTTTGAGAAATGTCATAACAGATACTGTCCGGTCCCTGCTTTTGCAACTTGTTTTCGAATGTCGGCATTATTTTTCTATATTTTAGTCTCCTTTTTAGTTAAATATTTTTACGAGTGCTCTGTAGCTGAGTGTTAGCGATGCTAGCCTTTCAGTACGTAGGTCGTTGTTTCGATTCCCGCCATAGACCTTAGGTGTTTTCCGCAGACAAGCTAATCGTTTCGCGGGTTATTTGTTTATAAAGAAAAATAACTTCATAATAATAATTACGATGAACGGTACGGTGCATAGGACTCGGCACAATTGAATGTAAATCTCATACTTGTTTGCTCTTGTTAAAATCTTGAAGATTTGATTGATGCTTTTGTATGTAAATTATTCTTTGGCACTGCCATTAAAATTTTTATTTAAAAATTATACAAAATTATTAGTAGAACTTTTGATTTGAAAAGATTAATTTATTAAGAGAGAACACAAATAACTTAATTACACAATCACAGCCATTAAGAATATTTACAGCAACTAAGAACGAGATTTTGGTTGGAACAAATGTGGCAATGAAAAACAATTTTTTATTTAAAAAACGGAAGTCAATCAATCTCCAGAAGCAAGCAGATGTTAACGAAACGGAAAAATTTGGCACTACAAACAATATTGTAATAAAATATTTTTAATACAATGTCCAAAAGTTATATAGTGTTTAAAGTGAAGTTGTGAATTGATTTATTTGCTGCGAAAAATCATATATCTTATGAATAAACATTTTATAAGATATTACAAAATTAACAGTATTTAATCTTGAAATTTATAAATAGTGTGTCGAAAGGCAGAACTTATCTAATATTTTCTTTGATTATAAAAACCAATATATTAGCAAAACATTTTATATGTTTGTATTTGACTAACTCTAGATAGTTTGTAGATTGTATATTTACAATTTATTATTTTAAAATGTTCGAATATAACGTTTGATATATAAAAGCACCATAAATTTCATCTTGCACGTTTCTTACAATGTTTGTTAAAATGTATCATAATAAATGGTTTGTAACAAAATATAGAAAAGAAACACAGCGAATAATTTAAAATTCTTAAAAGCTGACAAAATTTATGGCAACCAGATGATATAAATTGTTAGCCATTTTAATTTGTTTGAAATGATTGGCCGTAACTAAATAGTTTTTCTCTATATTTCTCTGACACATATTAAGAATTCAGTGTGTCCAAAATGTATAAAAAGTAATTTCGACGTAACAGTTTTATTCGATTTTTATATTCTTTTTAATGTTGTAATAAAAATCTTTGGTGACGAACGTTTTCATTTTATGTGGGAAATTCCTAACGAGAAATAATTATTTATTGAAAACGTATTTGCTGTAACAAAATTTTTAGTGACAAATTTTTTAGTAATACAAAAAAATAAGTTTTAAAAACTAAAACCCTACTACTTAAAAAAAAGCAGGAAAGTGTCTATGGTCGTATATGCCACTTAGTCTTAAGTGTCACTTAATAGAAAATGTATTGTAGTGTTAACAATAGTTACTTAGAGCCAGGTGGCATACGACTCGAATACTTTATTTTTTTGTACTTTTCAGATCGCAGTTTTTAAGTAGTCGGGTTTTAGTTTTTTAAACTCATATATCAAAATGTGTTCCTTTATTTACTGACGTTATGTTGTCACATGGCCACCATTTTGAGTTTGTTACTTATTTCTAGAATGGTATTTTTCTGCTCTTATGTGCATATGATATCTATCACGATAGGTTTTGATTATGTTAAATTTTTGGTTCATTACATTATATTGTTCCATGGTCACCATTTATAGTTTGCTATATATCGTTATAATCTTATTGTTATGCTCTTTACGACCCTTTTCACAATATACTATTAAAAGCTAACGTGGACGTTAACGCCAAGTTCGGCATACAAAACTTCGCATGAAAAGGGACGTTAATGTGATACCCATTACAATAGGTTTGCATAATTTTCAATTTTTGGTTTCTAACATAATACTGTCAAATGGCCGCCATTTTGAATCTTACTGTTATGCTCTTTAATATGTTATCCATTACGATATGTTATTTTGGTCCCAGACGTAATGCTGTCTCATGTCCGGCATTTTGAACTTAACTTAAGAGAGGCTATAGCCATCACAGTAAAATAAACGAATCGATTGATACTTTAGTCATCGGATAAGTAGTTTAGGCGATAGGGTCAAACATGCTTACAAAAATTTTTCTTTATAGACTGCTAAATACTAGATATCTTGAAGGTGTCTTTAAAGGATTTCTTTTGTTTCAAACACTTTCACAACAGTGATGTTGTGACGAACATGTATTACAAACGACTTTTTAAAACACACTAGGATCGCCCGGTGGTCGAAATGCGACCACTTAGCCGGTACTTCTTTATATATTATGAACGGGAATACAATTCTATCTTTAAATTCGTGCTAGTAAAATTAAAGAAAAGAACAACAATAAGTAAAGAGCTTTTCATATTTCGTTTTATTCTTTGTATTCATTTCGCCAAAAAAGTTTTACAAAATTAAAAATTGCAAAAAAAGATTGATAATAATAAAAAATACATACTTATATCTGTGGACTTTTGAGAAAACAACTTAAGTGTAATTTTCTAAATTTTCAGGAAAGCCAAAATACCGTTAAAGTGATAAACAAAAAATTTTGTATATGCGCTTTAAGAAAAGTGAAAGTTAAGTGAAACAAAAAAAAAATGTTGCATTGTTTGCACTTTTCAATAAATATTTGCAAAATAATCATTTTTCGAGGAAGTGAATTTATTAGAAACTATTTTATCATCACTTACTAAGTAAATTTTTACTTTAGAGGAATGCCAAATTGCGACTTTTTAGTAAAAAGTAATAAAATTATAAATATTTTATAGAAAAGAAAACGCCTTAAGTGATTTTGATTACAGTTTCATATTGAATTTTTCCCCTTTTTGGCATATTTAAATTATTTGCTGATCGGTCGCAAATGAAGAAAGCTTTAACATTTTTATTAATCAGCCTGTTCACAAAATCCAATACGGATTAGTTTGGTATAGTTTTCTCAACAAATCCAGTTGATTGCGTTCATGAATTCCGTTTATATTTGGATTTGCGAAATTTCCGTTGAGAAACAGAATTAATTATTCATGGATTGGAGTTCAGGAACGCTTTCTTTGTTGCATTTAACAGGTAGAACAAATTTTTCCCTAGGCTCTTATTACTAAATACACAACTTAGTAAACCATATTTTGAACGAAAATAAAGTTTTTGAACAAAGAAATTTCATTACGTTTCCTTGATGCTAAAAAGGCCAATGTCAAAACAATCACTTTTGAGAAAAAGGCAATTTACGTTTAAGTTTTGTATATGAGTTCATAGCAACATTGGCTAGCAAAATCCTTATGAAGCTGTTCTGGGTTACATTAGACATTGGCTATTTCAGGAAAATAAAAGAGAGTAAGAACAGAAACCTAATGCAATGATTAACTCAAAACAGCAAAATATTGACATTGGCCCTTTTAGCACTAAGCCACTGATATATAACAATACACAAAATCTACTCATAAATAAATTTGTCAAAAGTTCTGACTAATGTAAGAAGTATAACAAAGATTTCAAAGCTTTGAAATTAATTACTTCCGTGAACATAATGTTTGTGCACACGACTCGCCGCCACATAAAACTGACCATGTGAAAACACAGGTTGATTAAACAAAAGTCTAACTTTGTCAAATGTTTGACCTTGCAGTTTATTTATCGTCATAGCAAAAAAAGAATGATAGGATATTGAGTTCTTTGAAACCAAAAGGTAAAATAGAACCTATGCAAGCCAACCTTATACGTGGGATTAAATTTCGCGTATTACGTACTGGACCTGTCAAAACATCACAATCAATAGAATTATGCTTTAGATACATTGAAATTTCGAATTAGTAGAACAATACAATTTTCTTTCAAAATTAACTTATGAGGCGTCAAACCACTTAAATTTAAGGAATTTATAAACTCAACCGGATAATTGTTATTTTCATTTTGATTATCACAAATAATTTTATCATAACTATGATATACTTTTTGCTCCCCCGGAATGCGATTAATTACATCATTATTCACCACAGAGTAATCGTGATTGCATATACATATATACATTAATATCTTATGAGATTGTTTAGACTCCGCTGGACAAACAAAATCTTTGTTAAATTTGAAGGTTAAGCCCCGACAGAAAGGTAAATTTCTAGAGAAAAAATACGTTTTAAACCATATACGTTTCATCAATATTGGTGGACAATAACATACCAAAAAGTGTACGAAAAGAAATCGTGTGGCCTATTTATATATAAGATTTTTAATAAACTTGTATAATGAGGGATGGTCTCCACACATTGTACAAGTAAAAAAACTATTTTCCTTTGCACTTTCTAGTACATTATTGTTGCGAAAGAGTTTGAAATTGTATAAAGGTGTAGAAAAATAAAATAAATTCATATCGAAAATATATTGATTCTTGGGTTTTGTATAGGTTGTTTACGTTTCAACGAAACCCAAGACACCTGAATGCTGACGAAGTGCGTTGCGGCACAGAAAATACGTAGTTCATTGTACTGGTGTAGACGAATAGTCCACAAACTTTGCTTTGATAAAGCCAAACAACGACAACAATTGCAATTTCCGATTGCAACTTGTTCATGGTTATTCGAGCCGGATTCCCATTACAGTCTCTACCGCCGCTGTAAGCAGAAGAGGTGGTTGGCGGCGTAGTAATTCATACTAATGGTAATGGTAATGGTAATTCATGCTAGAATAGAGAAATAACAAGAACCTTAACACAAGACATAAAGAAAAAAGTGAATATCAATAACTATCAAATGAAATACAGCTCTAAGAGTGACAGTGTGAATTGATTAAAGTAAATGATATTCAGGTCTTGACTGCAAACCAACGACTTTGGTTGAGTGGTCTACGCGGTAAAGAACTATGACGAGAATAGCGAGAGCTATTGAAACACGTCAGTTTAACCCTACGCGCAGTAAATTTTTTCTTTGCCTACATGCTTCATATTTATCTCTAAATAAAATATATAATTTAATTGAAAAATTAAATGAAAACCTAACTCAAGGCAAAATAATTAAATTTCTTACGTTTCGACTAAAACTCACAACTTAATTGTTTATCTAAAGACTTTAAAATAATGAATGAGAATTAACGCAACAAATTTAACGAACTGATTCACCCTTTTGCTATCATTGTTGTTACTTCTGTGGTTTTCTTGAATATGAATATATGTGTAAATTGTTTTTTTACAACACAGAAAACTGGTTTTTCTTGTTGGTTTTGGTGTTTGCGTCAAAACAAAAAATTCACTAATTCAGTAAAGAACATTTACTGAAACGAAATTTTATTTTAGACAAACTTTTGTTTGAAAATTGTCTGGTGATAATGTTTTCTATGTAACCCTCCCTTTAGACGTTGCCGTAGTCGGGTAAGAAAAAGTGTTAGTAGGAAATTTTTTATAAGGGAATATATTCTGTTACCTTCAGTTGAAATGGAGCTTAATATAATAAAGTTACAGAAATCGCATTTTTAGTAATAGTTGTGCTGTGATATTCTGATAGTCCTGCCTGTTAAAGAAAGAGCGCTAACGGCCGTGTTCACAAAAGTTAATATGGACTTTAAGTTTAATTTCGGCATACAAAACTTGCCGTTAAAGTCCACGTTAGCTCTTGTGAAAAGAGCCGTAAGTCTGTCTCATTGCAATTTAAAAATTTTGCACAATGTGCGATGACAAAATTAAATGAGTTTCGTTTCTTCTGTGTCAAAAATATTTTAATAACTTCATATATTAATTTTTTCCTCATTATCTTTGCCTTATTTCAAGCATAATTTGCAATAAGATAAAATATTATTTGTTTCATAAAACACTTATGCAAATATTTACCCTTGAACTATGAACACGAAAAAATTTTAAAAAAGAAGAAAATGGCAAAAGAAAAGTAAAGAGAGCGTGTGAAGATTTGTTTATGTCAATTATTTATAAATGTAACTAGCTATGCGTATAAAATTCAAATAAGCACTAAAAGGGGTAAACTAACATTGAACTACCTAACCCAGCGAGCAAATGATAAGAAAATTTTTAGTGCGTTTACATGTAGTTTTTACCGTTGACATCAATTTTCATTTTGATAGGAAAGTATGTGATTGTTTACGCTCATGTGAACATGATCATGCATAATTAATATATTTTCTCCGTGAGCGTGCATTATTTGTAGTGAAAAGTTGTTTGCAATCCCATCGCTAAAATAAAATCGCAAAATCACTAAATGTATAATTAAGAGACAAAACTGAAAAAATTATATGTGGGCAAAAACAATAAAACTTCAAAGAAAATTGATTTTAAAAAATGATAAACCCCTGAAAATTCAGATTGCAATTGCAAATTTTTAAAGCTAAAAATCAGAAATAAATAAGTTTATCCAGAACATGATTAGAATTAAAAAAAAAACGTTTCAATATCGAGAAAAATAACAAAAAAAATTGTTTATGAATTTTTTTAACTGCATAAAATTGAAAAAAAAAACTTTTTTTTACCATTTTCAACATCTTAGTGATAAAAACCATTGTTTCACTAGCACTAAAAAAATAGTGCTAGTATTTTCACCATCACTAAACGCTGTCTTAGTGCAAAAATCACAAATGCACTACACTGAATTAGTACCAAACTTGAACCAGCACTAAAAAAAGCTCTATTTAAATATAGGTCTTAAGAATTTGAGCTTAAAATTTAGTGTAAACGTTTAACGTTGCACTAAAAATAGTGAAGAAAAAATGTAGCAATAAGCTGAAGATTGCTTTTTTTTAACTAAAATATTTTAATTTTAGTGCACTTCTTTTCATATCACCGCTAAATATCTACAAAATAATGCAATAATGCAATAATTTTGAGTATTACAAAAATTTTTGATTATTATAAAAATTTTCCAATATTACAAAAAAAAAAAAACATGGAAAAAAGTTTCAAAAGTGATTAAATGGTAAAGTAAGAAAAGTTTTGACTCTCATATTATTTTAAATTTCTATAAAATTTTTATTAAAAGTTCCCTAATGATCTGCATTAGCCGCCGCAAAATGCGCATAGGAACTTGCTAATACCCCTTAATAATCACCCTGCGGTAAATGGTGCACCAATTGTTTTGAACGTACTTGTTCTATGGCTGGTGAAAATGGGAATGGTACAAAATGTGCCTGAGTCGTTATCGGTAAGGTGACACCATATCACAAATCTAGATCAAATATGTTAAAAAAATACCCCCACTGTACAAACAGGTACATATTTTCCAAATCAAAAATATTTGTTTAAAGTAGAATCTTTCACTGAGTATCTGCATTATTCAATTATTCAATTGACCTCCTCCAATGACAACGCAATGTAAAAGTTACCGGTGCCTTTCATATAAAGTTGGGGAACTTGAACCGGTTGCTGGTCCTTGGGAACCAGTCATGTGACCCGGTACCTTTCATATAAAGTTCCGGAACTCGAACGGATTGCTAGTCTTTGGGAACCAGTCACGCGATCAGCCTTTTGACAGATTCTTTTCCATCTACGGATGTTTATGTTATGTTTTTATTTATGTCATGTTTATAATATTCTTTATTTGGACTGTCAAGTTCTTTTTTAAAAATCAAGCGGATTTTAATCGAATGTCAAGCTAAACTACTATTTGAATCTGACAGCCCTAATTCCAGCTCACATTTAGAAAACTTTTATGTTTCTTAATAACTCAAAAAAATTATTATAACCTTTAGGTTGATAATATTAAAAAGAAGTTTTGCTTAGGGAAATGGTTTTGCTGGATATTTCTCGTGTTGGTTAAACCTTGTACTCTATAACTCATACACTACATGTTATTTGTCTTTGCTTTCATTTTATTTCTTATACTATTTGCTTTTATTGTGCTGTATAATTTCATACTAATGCAGAGAAGTTTGTTAAAATTAAGTTTTTTATTTTCTCTCAAATGTTGCCCTTAGTAACCAAACGGTTTTTTATACAAAAGCTGAAAATATTTGTTACTAAAGAGAATATAAAACTACATGAAAGGACATTGAAGAATGTCAAAAGGCGTAGCAACACAATTTACGGACATGAAAATGTATACATACCAACATACATTAATACAACACGTGTAGGAATATATCTTAAACCACATTAGATAATTTTTTAAAGACTTTTTTACATTTTCACTGTCATGAATATATACATACATATATGTACATGGCGTGTGTATGTGTGCTGTAAGGATATTTATAAACTTTAACAAGTATACATTAGTTTTTTATTTAGATATTTTTCATTTTGATTACAACTTGTTGCATGGTTGCTTGTTATTGCTTTGAACTCAAACGAGTAGTAACTAAAACATGTAATAGGATCTAAGACAACTATTACCACATACCACACACATCCTGTCACTCTTGCTGTTGTTTTTTCTTCTTCTTCTTTATTTATTTATTTTCTTTTTTTTATTAATAATAATATTATATAATATCCTGTTACGTATATTTATAAAAGACATCAAATAAAGTAATTCATGTTGTAATAATACACTCAAATACTAGTGGGTGGGCTGTTTGGCTCAATGCCCTGTGTTCACAAAGAAAGGGAATATATTTATAAGACTTTTGAATGAAAATTGTATACAATGTTATTTCTTCCCTTGAATTTATGACTTGTTGTTTATTGATTTATTGCTAAAAAAAATAAATATATAAAAAACTTTGAAGAGCATAAATATGTGGAACATTTCCACTAAATGGCTTTGAACATATTTGTGGATATTTAGCTTCCTTCAAGAATAAATTTGTCTTGTTCAACAAGAAAATATTTGCATAAGAAGATTTAGTAGAAAAAAAATTAGCTAAGATGCTTAAATATATTGAATTTGTTATATGTTCTGAGATAAAGGAGACTTATAAAGGATAAAAGTAAATAAAGGACTTTGTACTACTTATGTACATTGTAAAAGCACACCTCCTTTTTAAGGCAGCGTAAAAACTTATTGTAAACTGTATTAATATAAATAAGTGTAAGCAATAGTCGAAAAAAGTGTGAAAATTGGAAATAATTTATCTCAATAGAAAAGAAGCAACAAATTTTCTATTTCAACAATGTAAATGCTGTTTATTAATAACAAGCAAAAACGAAATTAAAATATGAAAAACTTCTCATGTTTTAGTTATATTCTTCGGCTGGGCTTAAGAATTTTCTTCTCCACATGGTAAAGATTTTCGCCTACACTTAAAGAATTTCACTTCATAAATCCAATTCTAATGAAATTCAATGAATTTTACGAATAATGGAAATAATTTCATTGGAATCGCTTCATTAGCCTTCATAGTTTCGTTAGAAAATTGCATTTATGATAACAACATTTTGTCATTTTATGGAAACCAGTTTAAATTTTGACAATATATTTTTATATA
This sequence comes from Panzeria rudis, assembly GCA_956483635.1. NCBI lineage: Eukaryota > Metazoa > Arthropoda > Insecta > Diptera > Tachinidae > Panzeria > Panzeria rudis. The sequence goes on along the minus strand of OY101448.1, from coordinate 155,690,946 downwards.
TACTTAAAGTTCTTGAAAAATATGTTATAAAAATTGAAAAAAATATTTAAAATTATATTTCCTAGAATGTTAAAATTTCAATAAAATGTATTTCATTGTTTTGATGAAAAATTTCATTGAATTTATGAAAGACCGATAAAATAACACATATATATTTTCTTTTTTCAAAAAACTTATTTATTTCAATATTTAGCAACCCAAAGCAAACAACAAACACAGTTTTATATGTTTTTGTTGTGTTTTACTCTGTCTCCTTATTATGGCTGAAGTAGTTAAGACGTTTCCAAATGATGAAAATCAAGAGTATAAGCTCAGTACTGTGAGCGATCATCAACATTAAAAATTTTTCTGATATGTATTGGCGTCTTTTTTTAACATGGAATTGTCAATACATTAAAATAGTCATTAAAAGAGATAAGCTAATGAGGCTGCTAAGTATTGTAATAATTTCATTAAAACAATGAAATAATATCATTAAAATAATGACAGAATATAAATAAAAAAAATTACAGAATTTCATTAAAATAATGAAACAGTTTCATTAAAATAATGAAACAATAATTTCAACAAAAAAATAAAATATGTACATTAGCTTACCGAAATTATTACACTAGATCAATGGAATTATTTCATATACTTAATGAAACATTCATTAAAATAATTTTAACAAAACTTGTTTTATTAATTCAACGAAACGTGACGTTAATTTGGTTTTAATGAAGTTTTTCATTAGACTAATGTCGAAATTCATAGAATTTATGAATAAAATTTTTCCAGTGTAGCTAGCCTTCGCTATGCCTAAAGGTCGTCTACCCAGAGGAGAAAGCCCTTAAGCCTGGCTGAAGTTTGCAATTCGTAGTCCATAACACTATGCAACAGTATGAAACTTGTCACAACCTTTTTTTTTATTATGATCCCTAACCATAAAAACAGTCAAAATTTAAAATTCTATGTATAAATTTTCTTATTAAAAAAAAATTTTTTTTCTAAAGAACACCAGAAGACTAAAAATATAAACTTAAGATGTTTTATTAGTATTTTTTTATATACTCATCAGCAGAGAAACTGGAAACATGCCCTAAAAAATGTGTTTTATGCGCATTAAATATGCACTAAAAACTTAAAGATATTCTCCCGAAATGTAAAAAATATACTTTTAAAACTTTATCATTTCATTTATAATTTATATGATATTCGTTTGTGGCATGCTATAATAACCAAGAAGATAACGTCGACGGACATTCTTTCCACTTAAGAAAGGAAATAATGTCCATGGGAATGTTGATTAGTGGCTTCGCAGAGTAAAGATTTTCTGCATAGTCAAAAATCTAAACTTTGCGAACCCGCTATTCGACATATCCAAAGAAGAAAATAATTAATCCCGTCCAGAGCCCATCTATACAGTCAATCTTCACTATGCAGTACTACTTGCACGAACTTTATTTGCATTTTTTATGGTTATTATTTCCTTTTCAACGTGGAAATAACGTCCATGTACACTATTTCATTGGACGATATTACATGCCACGTATATATTCTGGTTCCTTATGGGTACGGGAGTCGATTTAACAATGCCAGTCTGACCTATTCGAATATAAAATATTCGGCACCAAGAAAGACACCAAGACATATTTTGTGGTTCCTATTAGGAAAAAAATCATCAAAATCGCATAAATAGCTTAAATATTCGCAAACACAACTATTCCAGTTCTGCTATTTTTCTCTGAAGTGCAAATAAACCACCAATCTCGACAAAATTGAAATTGCTCAAGAAATCCTCAAAACTACGTAATTGAAAATTTTTAAGGCTGTGAACAAATTGGGAATAAATCAGTGGAATGAGAAAAATTTGTAAGAAATTGGTGGAAAAATACATTAGAGTAAATTTAAATTCGTAAAAGAAAAATTTTTTAGAATGTGGAAAAATTTTTCAATTTTCGACAGACTTTTTGTTCTTGTGTTAAAATTGGACAAGTCCTTCTAAAGTTATGACAAAATCGGTGAATCGAAGAGTCTGCGAAAATCCGAATTTTTAAAAAAAGTTAAAAAATGTATCTATAGAATTTAAAATCCAACTGTTTTTGTAGTTAGGGGACTATAAGACATCAAAAAAATATATATATTGTTACTCCTTGGCATTTTTCCTGTTGCATAGTGCGATTTGTAATCAAACCACAATATATTTTAATAGTTGCTAAACATTTTCTATTTCAAAAACAATTTATAGTATTTGACTTTATCAAGGATACTAAAGTCAATACAACCGCTCAATACCACACGATTATACTATTATAAAATACAATAAAACACAAAAGGGCTTTAGCGATTGGCCATGGATAAGTGAACGTTTGTACGGTGTTTGCAAAGGCATAAAGAGAATAACAAGATTTCAAGGTTCTATCAACAACAATCATAGATGCGAATATTTGTTGAAACTTATGAATTCTAATATAAAAATCAAATTATTTAACTTACATTTTTCCAAACTGGCATTACAAAATTTTAAAGCATCATCGAGTAGATTTAAATGCATGTAACTGGTAGCAGTCTCATTGATTTTTTTCGCCTGTAAATCACAGCCCCACCATTTTTCCACCAGCCTACGTACCAAAACATCGGGCATGAATTTTAGGCTTTCATTGGAGCTCGTAGAGCGTAAAGCCACCCCGCTGGTAGAAGCGGTTGAAGCCATGGTAGTAGTAGCTGTGTCTGTGGTACAGGCTATTGTTGTAGTTGTTACGGTTGTGGGCGAGGCCAAGGGTGTGTTGATTATTTGTAGGCGTGGCAAATCGTTTAGATTCGACACTACCGATGAAGATGTGGAAGATGTAGAAGATGATGTTGCAGCAGACAATGAGGTAGAATAGTAGGAAGATTCTGAAGTATAAAAATTTTGGCTGTTGTTATTGTTGGGGGCCATTGATTGATGGATATTTAAATCCATACTGGTTGTGGTGGTGGTGGTAGCCGTTGACAGTGTAGCCAGGTTTGAAGAGCTTAAGCTAACGGCGGCTTTGTTGTTGATGTTGTAGCTGCTGTTAAGATAGCTATTGATATTTGTGTTTGCAGTCATTGAGTCCTTGACAAAATCATCTTTTTGCCAGCGTGGAAATTTAATATGACAAATATTACACATAGTGATGGTTTCACAACACTGACGACAAAACGTGTGACCACAATTGGTGGTCACCGGACAACGCAACACATCATGACACAAAGGACACATTAGCGGATCATAAGCTTCTGGTGTATTTACATTAGCACTGGCTGCTGCTAGTTCTCTTGAGGGTGCATGTAAATCCAAATTGCCACCAACAGCTGAAGCCAGAAAATCACTTCCTAAATCCTTTAGTTTTGAAGAATGTGTATTTAAGTCAGCAGTAGCTAATTGCCAGCTGAAAGCATTAGCCATAGATGAGGCATATTTATTTCTCATGGGCGTTATAAGTTTAAATTGTTCATTGTTGGATCCTCGATCAGCTAAACCTGTTGAGGTTATGGTGGCCTTTAAAGGATTTATTTGCGAATCTAATAAATCTGTAGATTTTTTTGAATTTGAGCTTAAAATGCGTATGTGTTCCAGTAATGCAGTGGCCAATATATTCAACTTTTCCAAAGGAATAAAACCCTCTGGCTGTTCGCTGGCTATAAGAGCATAAATGTCAAATGCCTCTTGTAAGCGACCATGTCGGGCCAAAGATTCACCCAACAAATAGGAAAGTTGTAAATTGTTAGACGTTTGTTCGGCTATCAGAGATGGCGTATGCAGCTGAATATTTTCATTACTTCTACGTGGTCTTTTGGCCTCTTCATGGGAATGGTCAGGCGCAGTTGAAGAGCCCGAAGCACTATTTGCTTTTAAGGCCTTAAGTCCTCGTTTGCTGGCCAAAGCTCCCTTAACATAGAATCCGTGTGAGAGTGGCATATTGTCGTGGCGCAACACCTGAGTTTGATCACGTAAACAGTTCTTTGTTCTGGTTGCGCCTAACACTGCTTTCAAGTCTATAGCTTTCGTTTTGTATGTATTGGTGTTTGCTGTATTCAACGTTATGCACTTTGAATCAACAAAATTGTAGACAGCAGCAGTGGCTGCAGTTACTGCTGCTATACCGGCTTTAGATGTTATTTGTAGCAGAGAATTTAATTTCGATTCTTTATCATTAAGTAGAAATTCTGAATAATTTTCTTTAATTAACAAGTCTGATGACAACGACGGCACTAAATGTACGTAACGTTTGTTTGACTTATTTGGGAGTGTTGTAGCGCTAGAACTTAACGGATGTTTTCTTTTCTTTTTTATTTGAAATTGCTCAGTAGCACTTTTAGACATTATACACAAATTTCCCCAATTATTCTTAATTTCTTTCTTGCCTCACTATTTAAAAAAACATTTCTTAAAAAAATATTAAAACTTTTTCTTATAAGCACATTGATTTTTATTAATTTTTTTTTTTTTATATATAAAATATATTATGTAATAATTTTTACTTTTTTATTTTTACACCGCACTTGTAGATTTCTTGTATCACACAGATATTATTATTTCCACTTTTTTCTATTTTATCGGATATATATATATTTTTTAATAAATAAAAATAATTGCTGCCTTACGATTCATATCCGTTGTACGACTGACTACGTTCACATTGAAACCTTCTTTGTTCCGTTTAGGTGTTGAACGTTGGTTGATTATCTGAAAAATACACAAGCAAACAAAAAGACAAAAATATTAAAAAGAATGAACTCAAAAGCACATAGAAAAGGCAACAACATTGTATTTTGTTTGGAAAAAAATCAAAAGCAAAAATTTTATAATAGCAATCCCAACAATAACAAAATCACGCTTTACGTAACTTAAAGATTGTATAAAATGTTACGAGTGTGATTGAATGTTTACGCAAACTTACAAATACATTTCCATATCGGCCTGTTTTATATATCGAAAAAAAAAAATAAACAAGAGTACTATTTATTTCTAAACTGTTAAGAGTGGATCCAATATATGAATGATTGTGTTAGTGTGTTCACAATTAACAGTAGCTTTGCCTTATTCTGGGAGATTTACTCTAACCAGAATTTCTTAACATAACATGGCACAGTGGGACCGTTTCTAAAGTAAAATATTAAATATGTATATAAAATATCTCTATAACTGGTCAGATATACTTAAATCTTGGAACATCTAGGGATTGTTGTCATTGATCTTAAAAATGTTAACACCATAAATAGGGTGCCCCTGTGGCTGAGTGGTAGCGACGCTAGCCTGTCAGTCCAGAGGTCGTGGGTTCGATTCCCGCCATAGAGCCTGGGTGTTTTTCCGCAGACAAGCTGATTGCTTCGCGGGTTGTGTTTGTTCTTAAAAAAAAATCTAAACTAAGGTAGCCAAGATATTAGGTCCAAACATTTGCAATTGTGTGCGTGGCATGCTGGTAAAAAGGTGATTTGTTTATATTTGATCAGAAAGAAATTATAATTCCTCGCAAACGATCATCGATAATTGGATGCGCTCTTTTTTGCGAAGTTGGTAGGATTGTAGTCTTTAAGATATTCAGCCGTGTCACAGATTTCGCTCAGATTGGTTTTGATTCCGTAGTCGTCATTTTGGTGCCTTAGACTCCGTTTATTTTGTATTTCGTTGTTACAATGATAAAGTTTTTATACCTTGAGGCGTTTGTTTACTCTTGTTTTTAGATGCAAAGCTCACATTAAGCTTTTTATTAACATGGAAAGCTCATGACCTAATATTTATTTGGCGCTCCTAAAAGTATGCACGTTTTTTAATATTTCTGCAAATGAAGTCTGCAGAAATGTGTTTTTCAATTCTACTTTTAAATTTAAAAGTGGTTTGATTACGAAGAAAATTTTCGTTTTTCGTTTTCTGAAGAAGCAACTTACGGAATTGAAACCACTTCCGATCGGAGTGGTATTCTGTGACGTGGCTGATTATATGGTTCACCATTTTTTTTCCTTTTATTAAAACATTCTTATTCTGCCGATTTTTTAGTGCTTTTGATTTTGCTAATTTTTTGGTTCGATTTAGTTGATTTTCTGGAATTCTAAGAGATACTGGCGCATATTCATAGTCCTAAACAAAGTATACTTTAGGAATTTAAAACCAGTATTGCCATACAAAATACTGGTTTTAAAGTCTTAAAGTATACTTTATTTTGACTATGAATATGCACCAATGTATTTGAAGTTTAAATAAGTGTTGCTACATCGCAATGAACATCGTAGCTTTTAGGTTATATTTTGGGTGGTGGTGCAGACAAACATTTAGCCTGCCTGTTCTGTAAATCGAGTCGATTTAAAATCGCTTGATTTGGAAAATTTATATCCATTAATAGCAAAATTTTTTCAGACTTTATTGTAGTTTTCTGTCCTTTAGAGCTTAAAATATCATACCTGAAATTAGTTTACTATATCTGATTTAAAATACATTAATTTTTGGAAAACGTAATTTTCAAGTTACTTATTGATGTTCACAGCCTATATTTTGTACAAATCGGTTTTGTATTTTGGCAGCTATAAGCGTTTAAAATTGATACTAGTACACGCGTACATTGTACACATGCATGTATTCGCTTAACGTTAAAAAGACATGCAGCTGTATTTTCAGAGTTTGCTTTTCAAAGATAATAGCAATACTACATTTTTTTTTCTCTTCTTTGAATTGGTATTGTTGTAGGAAAGGCATCAGACTAAAAGAAAAAATAGTTCAATAAATTGAGTTACTTTATTTTGAGAGATATTATTTTTGTATTTAACCATAATTTTTTAATTTTAGTTTAGGAAAGCTACTATGTATCATTAATTAATTATAGATGTGTTCGTTTACGCGAAATTCTTACTACTTTTACTAGAATTGGAAAAATTTGTTTACTTTTTGTATTGAAAACTTCCAGCTGTAGTAAAAATAGTAAATTATAGTAAGTAAACGGACAGGCATTATGTATATGAAGTTGACTTCCAGTAAAAATGGGAGCTTTCATATAAGCTGGTTTGTAAGGAAGAGAAGCATTACTTCTGCTTACGAAACCCATTTACAAGATGCATGATTTTTATATGGAGAATTTCCATTTCCATCCAAGCATTATAGCTTGATCAATAAATATTTTGTTAGTGATTCGCGAGTCTTTGCAATATCGAGATATTGCAAGAGATCGGAATTTCATGCAGATGCATGTTTCTTTGTGGTGATAGATAAAGAGGTATTGGCTAATTATTAGTTTGGCATCGATTTGTAGTTGAATATTTTTGCATATTTTAATGCAAAGTGCATATTTTTGCATATTTTGGCAACAAATGCATATTTTTGGAGCTATAAACATATTATTAATGTATACTTTTTAAATTTTTGAAGAAAAATATTAATAGGCCGATTATGGATGGCAACCGAGCCTTAGTTGGGTTGCCAATTGCAGAAAATGCTACTACTGATTACAACTGGCAACTCAGTTGCTATCTAGTGCCTTTTTGGCAACCACTAATTTTCAGTTGCCGACTGGCAACGCAGCTAAAGTTCGGTTGCATTAAATAATATACCCAATTATGTTTGTTTTATGCTTTTTTCTCTAATAATAATAAAAACTTAAAAAAAATCATATTATTTCAGTTTTGGTACTTCGTTCGTAGGTAAATGCATATTTTTGCGCATATTTTTTTTTTATTTTTAGATACATTTGCTAAGCGCTTATTATCAATTTTATCTGCATGAAAGCCCGAGCCCTGAACATGAGAATTTGTTTAACATGCAAATAAAATAAATTAAGTTTAATAAAAATTTTGTAAGATATCCGAAGTTTTTCAGATTTCACTGGTTTGAACTTTTATTATATGCATTTAGAACTTGTTTAAATAAATTTGGTAGGAAAAAACCAACAATGGCAACGGTGTTACCGAAAGCCATTCGTTTTAAAAATATTCTAGTCTCTTTTTTATAAGAAAATTTCTCTTTAGTCGTAAACTCTTTTAAAGGAATATCTTTTGAATTCGTATCTTGTAGTTCTCGTAGTTTGATTTTAAATTCAACAGTATCTGAGAGTACGATTTTAGAATTTGTATTTTGTTCTTGCAGATTTTTGTTTGTATTTTTTCGGTGTCTGTTTTTTTCTTATACATTTTTTTATTATTTTATTTTCTAATTTACTTACATACATATGATTTAGTTGTTATATGAAAGTGGTTCCCATATTCCTTTAATTTTTTTTTATATATATTTGAAGCAAAATTTTTCCTGAAAGGTGGGATTTTTTTGTTTGTTGTTTTGGCGGGTTCAATGAAACTGTCGCTCGCATGTGTTTTTCTAGACGTCGCCGTTTAATAAGGGTGTTAATATAAGTGCGTGTGTTAAACATCCAATTGCCTCATTATTTAACACTTTATTATAAATGTTTCTTTTATTTTTTAAAAATTTTATTTCTTTGAACGACTAATGAAATAATAAAAAATATATGATGATGTGACCAAGTGGGCGTGTGAACGTGTGCTAGGTAGATATATATGTACCATGTACACTTTGAGGAAAATTGGTAGAAAATCGTTCATAATTTAAGGTCTTATATCGACCATATTACCATATACTATACATACACAGAGAAAACTGATTCGTTGATACAACCGAACTTGTTGCCAATCGAGTTTGGCAGAAGCGCCAACTATCATAGAATTCTTATTGAAATATAAGTTATTTTACATTAATAAATAATTGCTAATGCAAACCGTTTAATCGATTAGGTGTATCAATAATGATAAAATTAACCACTAGTTAGTTGCAACAACCGTTAAGAAGTAATGTCAAGTTAGAACGAAAATTTTTTTAGTTGCAAATACCAATAATTTGTACTAAAATGCAATTCATAATATTTTATTCGGTTGTGCTCATCATATTCGATACTTAGTCATGACAAAAGCATACGTTCAACCGTAGTGAATTCAAGAATTGTCAGAATTATATCTTTATTATAATAATGCTCTTGTGATAATGAACATGGATTGTTTTTTGGATTCATAGGAAATTGATAGCGTGAGTTGATACATAGTCTATGCAACTTTATCGGCTTAACCATTTCCCAACTAATCTTTCTTTAGAACACAATATTAAGTAGTTAAGAACAATATTAAGTATTTATTTGAAAGCTCTAAATATTCGAAAAATTTTTTTCATATTTATTTGAACGAACAAAAGTTTTCAATTTAGAACAATATATTATTCGAACAGTTTTTTCCGAGTATGCGAATAAATTTGTTAAACTGCTTGTTATAAAAATTAGTTTACACGTACTAATTGAAAATAGCTTTTTAAATTAATTACTTTTTTAATCATGTGATAAGTAGACAAATTATGCCAAATTTTTAACATGTACTTGTGTAAGGGCTTTTTCAGATATTACGTAACACCGCTAAAGATTTCATTTTGAATTACAGCATGATCTTATTTTGGAAGTAGGTACATATGTACTAGGGATGGGCAAGTGAAAAAAATATATCGATATATATCGATATCGATATATATATTTATATATCGATCGACATCGATATACATATATCGAATAAAAATATCGATATATCGAAATATCGATATTTTTTCAACACTGATAATTCATACGTAGTCTCCATTTTTTTTTAAATAAAACCAAAACAAATACCTCTCTTACAAATAATTAAGCTGGAAAGAGTTAATTTCTAATATCGTTACTGTTCCGCCAATATTTCATGGAACATACATCAACAAAATTTCACTCAAAGAATGATTATTTTCAAATAGACAAAATATTATAAATAAAAGAAAAGATTTTGCTAGTAAGATTCTATTTGATGAAGACTGTGCCGAAATGTTTTTAAAAATTGCTCGAAAAACAAAACCAAAGCTACAAAAATATCGAATTTGATACTGTCGATATATTTGGAAAAAATATCGATATATCGAAATTAAAAATATCGACGATATATATCAATATATTTTTAAGAAAATATCGATATATCGATATATCGATATTTTTTGTCCATCCCTATTATACATACATATTGTAAAACACAACGCTTAACCCTTTGACGACTATAGGCAAGTATGCTTGCCCAGCGGTTTTTGGTTTCTATAAATTTCCTAGTAAGAGATAGAGCAAATATGTTCAAAAGAGATTTGTAAAGTAGAGTAGGGGCTGCAAAAATGTTGAAGGTACCAAGTTCCTATCAGGCCCCAGTTGAAACCTAAGAGGACCGCGGCTTAGTCATATAGTGGCCTTTGTTCTGGCCGCTACCCCTGGGCGCGAAAAAATCGCAACTAACCGACCTTCAGCTAAGTTCAGAGGTCATGCCCTATCTACCAAAAAATATAAAATACAAGATTACCTAAGTATCCACCGGCCCACAGGGATCCAAATTATGTTTGGCAAGTATATTTGCCTATGGGTTGAAACGAAAATAATTGCATTAAAACAAAAATAAAAGTTTTCTTTAATTTTTATCAGGTGTTTGGATTTCGTCAGTAGTTTCATACTTATTCATGTAAATTTTTGTGTTTCTGTTCCTAGCTGCAAGCTTTATTTAGGTTTTGTTTCTTTGTTTACATAAGTTTACACTTGGTAAGTTTACACTTGACAAATATTTGGCCAAAAAAACGTAACCACTACTTTTGCTAAGGATTGATGTGATTTAACTTGGTTTTTATATCCCAAAATAAAGTTAATTATACAGGAAAAAGCTATTTTTATATTATTTTTAATAAATGCAAACCCATATTTAAAAAATATTGGAATTAAATGAAATGCAATTTTAGCTTGTCTATTGTTCACATTTTCTTTTTGGCAAATATTTGCCAAGTGTGACCGTACCTTTACCGTTGATAAGTTTTGTATGGAAAAAAATCAGATTACAACAAAAAAGCTTATGAAAACTTTGTCAACGCTTAGCGTTGCGTTTTACAAAATAGGGCCCTTAATGAAGTCAATTAAACTAATTTCAATTCATACAAAAAGTTACGTAAAACATTTCATTTAATTTTTTCTTCACTGTTTCGTAACATATTCCAGGAGAAGAAATCAAAAACACACACAGAGACGTACACAGGCACATAGGCACACGGACACTTGAAAACAAATTAGCACACACTCATACGCACCCAAAAGAATTTCGGTATTCCAGTTGTACCCTTTGCACTCTTTTTTTTTTATGGTGAAGACTATGATGACAATGAATGATGACCAATAAATCATAAAAGATCTTAATTTCAATTAATTTAATATGTATTTCCTCTAAAAATTGTATTATAACAACTAAAAAAATTCTAGTCATAGAAATCCCAAAATATCATTTCATAACAGTCAAAAACTGTCTATCATCTAATATTGTTGCATAATATTAATATGAAAATTAACACTGAATCACGTAGACGACAGTAAAAAAATAAAAAATAAAAACAAAATTAAGAGACAAATACAAATACAATTGTATTTGTTGTCTCTAATACATTTGTTTTTTGGCGTTTGAGGTTGAGGTTTAGTTAGTTTGATTTCGTTTGATATCAAACAAAACAAACTCAATTAAATTGAGAAATGAGAATAAGAATGTTAGAAGAAAACAGAATTGGAAATTTAAATTACAGCACTTAGTTAAATTCGTTTTAGTCAGGAGTAAATTTAAAAGGTGAATCATATTAAGAAACGATTCTTGCAAAAAAAAAATATATATAAAACAAGGCATAAAAAAGATAAACGGAAGGCAGGAGACAAGTCTTAAATGAAAATGTATAACAACAGGACCAATCTGGCAGCACATACATATGTATATGCTTTGATATCAAATAATGTTTTGTCAAATCTGTTTCTAAAGGGTAGAGTTCTGAGGAAACAAACATAAAAAATATACAAACTGCACAGAAAAAAGTAAATATATATTTAACAACGATAATTTTCAAAAATAGCATGAAATGCAATAAAAACCTGTATTTGATTCAAATATAATATATGTTAAAAATACAATTTAAAAAATCATTAGGGAAAATAAAAATGTTTAAAAGTTTTTTTTATCAAATATAGAAAAAATCTTTATCACAGAAAATTTAAAAACTTTTTTATTGAATCAACACATTTCCATAGAAAAATATACAAAAATTTTTATCACAGGAAATTCAATAATTTTCATCTGTATACGTGAAGGGTATCACGTTAAGAAGAACAAAAGCCTAAAATATATATAATTTTAATTGGGTATTTAATAACAACTTCACCATTCTAAGGCAGCATCCGCTGCATTAACCGCGCGCCTCGCAGAAAAGGACGTAGACTTCGCATTGATCCATTGTATGCCAACTGCTCAGGTAAAATCCTAGCTAAAAAGCATCATAATATCTTCATTCTATCTAATTATAGTGATGAGGACACAGTAACCGTCGCATGGGAGAGGAACAATAGCACAATTTGGCTCCTCTCATGCTATATGGCTCATGACCACACGGAACCTCCACCCAATAGCTTGGTCCGCAATATGGTCACGGCAGCAAATTTCGCTCGTATTCCAGTCATCATGTAGTTGCCAACAGGCAAGAGGTATTGGATATCACGCTAATAACAGCAAGTCATGCTCATATGATACAAGATTGGAAAGTTTCGAAGGAGTGCTCCTTCTCTGATCACTGCTATCTTCAATTCCACATTAGTGGAAGAAATGAGATAGCTAAACCCTTCTGCAACCGCAGTAAAACAAACTGGGAAACAGAAGGACATATTATCAACAACCTACTACCGCGACCACCACCTATTGAGGCGATTGCAGACATCGATTCCACTGCGACTCATTTAAGTAGTGCTTTCAACAACGCAATAACACAGTCATGTCTACCCTCTTTCGTCACAGGGAACAAAAGACCACATTGGTGGACTCCCACCCTCTTTGAATCTCGTAAGAAATACAGAAAGCTATTCAATGAGGCCAATAATACTGGAAACTGGTCTCTTTACAAGTCTCCCTTGAATAAGTTTAAAAAAAAAGTAAGAAGCGCTAAAAGAGCGTCTTGAAGGACCTTCTGCGGAAACATAGAAAGTTCCTCCGAGATGCACCGATTGTGCAAAATCCTCTGTAAATCTCCATCCGTCCCTGGTTACACCCAGAAAACTAATGGCGAATGGCCTTCCAGTGGACAAGAATCACTGGATATACTCATGGACACCCATTTGCCGGGGTGTCAACCAGTAACAGGAGGCAAAGCTCAAACCTCCGGCTACAGTATATCTAACTCATCCATTGTGGTGAATGAAGAAATATTGCAATGGGCAATCAGCAGTTTCGTACCGTTCAAGTCTCCTGGAACGGACTTGCAACACAACGTTGCCACTAGCACACCGTGGTTGATAAACATATATAAAGCTTGTCTTGAATGGTCATACGTCCCTCAACAGTGGACCATTTGTGATGTAATCTTCATTTCAAAAGGGGGAAAACATCGCACACCAAAAGAATTGTCGACATTCATATCAGAATAACAATCAACACCAGGCTTATCTCTCCTTCTCAACATGCTTATACGAAGGGCAAATCTGTTGACACGGCACCACACTCACTAGTGGGCTACATTGAGCGATCACTTGAGTTCAAAAACTATACATTGGTAGCATTTCTAGATATAGCAGGTGCATTCAATAACGTTAAGCCAGCAGCCATCAAGGAGGCACTTGTGGAAATTGGCATAGACAGTACTACGGTCGGATTTATATCGGACCTCCTTTCACGCAGAACAATAAAAGCTTCCATGGGATCGGCAACCTCAACCATGTCGATCAACAGAGGCACTCCGCAGGGTGGCTTACTGTCGCTCATACTTTGGAACTTGACCATAAATGAGCTATTACGGACTATGGACTCACTCGGCTTTAAAACTGTTGCCTACGCAGATGACGTGGCGGTAGCAGTGTCGGGGACCCACATTGAATCAATCTCCCATAGGATAGAATATGCACTCAAAAAGCTCAGCGATTGGAGTATCGCTAGTGGACTAAGTGTAAATCCCACCAAAACGGAGCTAGTGCTTTTCACAGGCAGATATAAGACTCCAAATTTTAAACTGCCGCTACTGAATTGCGCTAAATATCTGGGAATAATTCTGGACAGCAAGCTGTCATGGAGACCCAACATTGCCACCAGAGCCAGGAAAGCGATGGCCGCGGTTATTAGACCTCGCAATGTGTGTTATTTATTTGACAAAGTCATAAGACCAATACTTTGTTATGGGGCTGTGGTCTGGTGGAAAGCCATGGAAACAGCGTCCAATCGCTTTCGATTTGAGAAAGTTATGCGCAGCATGGCAATGCTATTTACAGGGGCTTTACGCTCCACATACAATAAGGCTCTTTTCGCTATGCTGAACTGGTTACCAGCGGATCTGCTAACCAAAAATATTGCCTTAAATACAGCAGTGCGTCTGCACGCTACAAATGCATGGAACCACAGACGGTGGGGTCATGCCAGTATCATCGAATCTTGGGATAGTCTACCCGGGCTAATTGATTATACCTCCCCGAGACCAACTTTCTCTAGGGGCTTTAGGTTCTCTATCTCGGAGGAAATGAGACCCACTGGAGGGTCTTCTCCCCTCGTGGAGCACTTCGATGTGTACACGGATGGCTCCAAGAGGGGTGACAGGGTTGGTGGAGGGGTCTACTTTGAACAACTGGAAGCCAAAATTTCCTTCAGACTTCCAGACAAATGAAGCATATTACAGGCCGAGATATCGGCCATAAAGAACGCGGCAAACTGGCTTCGTTATCACAGGCTGTTTGATAGAAATATTCGAATTTTTACCGCCAGCAAAGCCGCAATCAGGTCCCTAACAGGTGTATACACAACACAAAACCTGGTCCAGGAATACCGGGCATCCCTGAACGGGATGGCGAGACATTCAAACATAACCCTTATATGGGTGCATGGACATGGGACCAGCGCAGGTAACTGCATCGCTGACGAAATAGCTGAAAGGGGAGCGACACTACCAGAGCCAGACATTGATGTCTTCTGCGGTATTCCCCTACACGCTTGCAAAAAGCAAATCGAAAATTTTTTCCACACCCTGGCACAGACCAGATGGTTCAATGAACCTACTTGTAGGATCTCCAGGCTGATCTGGCCAAGGCTGGACTCAGACCGCCCCAGGAATCTAATAAGACATCAGAAATCACACCTGAAAGACGTCGTCGCAACGATCACAGGTCACTGCAAATTCGGCAACCATGCCAAACTAATGGGACTAACGTCTCACGATTTCTGCAGAAGCTATCGGGATGAAGAGTAGAAGGAGTCCATTCCTCACCGCCTGTGTCTCTGCCCGTCGCTGAAGAGCCAGCGGCTGACACAATTCGGTCAGCAGTCCTTCGTCAGTCTATCTGAACTGGCAACGACGAGCCCTAACAAACTTAGCTTTTTCATAAGGCGCAGTGGATGGTTCCAGTCCTGAACCATACTATTCTGGCGAATGATCACCATACCACTCTCTCCTTCTCTTTTTCTTCTCATTTTTTCACAACTTTGCTTGAACTATCGCCTTTCCTCTTTCTTTACAGGTAACACAAAGGGACCAATTATGGACCCAAGTGACCGGAAGCTGCCTGTACAACCTAACCTAACAACAACTCACGGCTGTCATTATTGAATGACCGTCCGACACATGACCTTTAGCTGGACCATCTAACTCCGTGTGGTTCTCTGATCTCTGCAAAGAGTAGCATGCACACAAAAAAAGGAAAATCACTCCATCCGTACTTAAATTAATCCCAAGCAGTGCCAAAAGTACGGTAATCCCGGTTTTTCTGAAATCAAGTACAGAAAGATTGATTCAAGTCGGAATATTCAAGTGCAAAATACTTAATTTTAGCCTGATTAGTCTTTATTCATGTAAAAAATTGTTATTTTAAGTACGAATATGTTTATAAACTTTATACACAGTCGTACTCGTACTGTGTTGGTGTTTGTTTGCTTGATGATAGCCACAAATCACTAATGTGCTCTTGTTGTTGTTTATTTTCCTTGCTACGGCATAGCCGATATGTAGCTGACAAACGTCGTATTACATGTAGATTCAATCCCGCCGCGTACTTGAATCAAGCCTGAATCAGGCTAACTTTTACTTATTTAATATCCCGGATAAGACTTGAGAATTTATATTTTTACTACTCATAGAAATTTAATATCTTTACTTGTTTTATTTTAAATATATTTATGTTCGTTCCTAGTAATGAACTTAGCTCATCATGTTTGTAAACCAACTCATTAGACCACTCAGCTAACTCAGTATAGAGAGAACGACAGGTAAAATCTAGTATAAATAAACCAGCAGCATGTAATACGACGTTTGTAGGATATTAGTCGGCAGTGTACGAACAAGTAAAAAATACTTGAATTTAATATACTTGAATACGGTGTTTTTCTTTCTGTGCATGAGCATTGGCATTTTTGAAATAATGAGCATTTTTTAAATAAAATTTTAAATATTTAAGGGCGAAAAATAGATTCTTGGGGTAGCAATGCCACATCCGTAATATCTGTTCTATGCTTGTAGACGTCAGCTAGAATACTAATCAAATGGACAGCCTCGTACTCATAATACCTCTTGGTTTATATCATAATCATATTCATTGGAGGTCCTATGGATCCCGGGACGCTATCCAAAAATTGCAAAGCCCCTTTTTTAACACACTTATTATATTTATCAATAGCTAAGCGTTCAACGTTATATTTTTACCAATATAATAACCAGGAAAAATGCAAATGTAGTATTGCATGTTTTTTCCTGTGCTATTTATGTAAGTAAAAATAAGATATTTGTACGTTTCAGAACTTTTTAAGAATTTTGGCATTGATTTGTTAGTGCATATTTTACCCATTATAGCATGTTTTTGCATATTTCACACTTGGTTGCATATTTAAGACATTTTTTCTAATTTTTGTGGCATATTTTAACTTTTTTGAGCTTATGAGTTATATTTATTAATAATTCTTGCAAAAAAAGACCTTAAACAAAATAGGAGTGGCAATATGTGTTTAGCATAATGTTGTACTTGTACGAGAACTAATTGTGTGTGCGTAGTTTCATAAAAATTGGTTAAGTAGAAGTAGTTAGAATTAATATATACTTCCCATGGGTGTGGCACTGCCCACTTTTCTAACCATAATGTTGTATTGTAACGATAACTAAATGTGTGTGCACCATTAAATAAAAAAGTGCGCACGTGCCAGCCATAACCATAAAAGTTAATAGACAAAATTGCATTTTATTTTAGAACTTGCGTCAAAATCTATCTAAATTAAATGAACTAATGAACCTGCAAGCATTTGCTCAACTTTAAATGATTACATACCTTAAAGTATCTGTTGTTAACAGTGGGTGTGTATGTTTGACAGTTAAATAACAATTCATGTGTACGTGATAGAAAACATGTTTGTATAAGTGGTTTTTAAACATTCTGATTAGATACGAATGCTCTTTCTATTGTTGTATTATTTTCTTTTATAAAAATTAGCTTTCAATTTCCTATTTTCTAAAAGCAAATAAAAAATAACAACAATTTGCTCTTAACTAAGAAATTGAATGAGTAACCTACCTTCTTGTTGGAGGTTTTTAATTTTATGTTTTAAAATGAAAATATCTCTCTGTTTGTATAAACTCAGATAAAAACTTGTCTAAAACAAATAGAAGAAATTATTGTTTTGATACAATGCGCACGTTTTTTTTTTTTGCTCGAACAAAACTATAAAATTTGTTTTGCCGGCAGTAGAAATAGATACAAAACATATATATACAAGTTGGTTGTCTGATTATGATGCCATGCCATCCGTGGCCCATACCGCCACCTTTTGAACAGACCATTGTTGTTGCTGTTTTTGTTTTTCTTTGATTTTATTGTGTTGGTCGGATCGGTTGTGTGTTTATTTTCACCAACGTTTGTTATGTAAACATTTGATTTTTATTCAAATTGAAATTTGAATAGAATAAAAACAAATTATACTACAAATACTTGTTCGTATCTTTAGAATATAATTTACATACACAAAGTGAGAAAGCTGATATGTACATAAATATATGTGTATGTATTTACTATCCATACTTATGTGTACACATTATACAGCAGGTCTTATGTACATTATTCTGAGATTATTTAGATATTTTGCTGTCAATTATATTGAAATTTCTTAAACTAATTTTATATTTAGCTCTTCGTATCACTGTCATAATTAAATAACATGTGTATGTATGTATGTATGTATGAACCAGCATATAAATACAATTACTTTCGTATCTATGTATTATGCATGTATGTATTGTTAAGTACGTGAGTATATTTAGCATTGACCCAAATATTTTTTTACAGCAAGCATTCTGCCAAATTAGTTCAGGGAGACCGAGATAGACGTCGTCGCTAAAATATCTAAACAAATCGCATTAAATTATAAACAATAAGTGTTACGTTATTTATCCTCTATATGTAAATATGTACATATGTTACGTAAGTAAACTCAGTTGAAAATTTATAAAATTTCATACTAACTTCTTCTGTATGTTATGTTACACAGACTCTTTAGAATTTTTAAGCATTGCTTGTACCTAGGGCTACTAGGTGGGTTGGACTTGGCTGGATTGTCCAGCTTTTTTGATGATTGTCCAGTTTCAAGCTAAAATTAGATTTATCCAGCTAAATGGAAATCTTAGACCAAAAGTGTCCATATTATTTATTACTTGAAATTTATAATTAAACTTACAAGTTAGTACCTACACAACACTAACTTTTGGAAAACTGTAGTCATTTTTATTTTCTATTTGAATTGAAGGGCTTAGTGCAACAGCACGGTAAGCCACATGAAATAAAAAAATGGGTTTTATGTGCTCATTTCCTTGCTAGGTACCATAGCTTTGCATCCTAGAGAAATTTTTGGATAACATAACAAATTATGCTGCGTATTTAAAGTAGAAAATTCCAAAAACCATACAATTTAAAAAATTTTTTCAACTTTAAAGTCGATTTATTCCATATTTTGTTTTTGTGGCTTATCGAATTATTGCACTAAGCCTCTCAATTGATAAAATTTAAGTGTAATTAAATTGAGTATTATTTCATGTTAATCCCACGGACTTTAAAGAATGAATTAAAAAACTTTATTTTTATTGTATTTTAGTATAATATGTAGTATGTTGATAACAATTAGGGATGTATCCGATAACGAAATATTGGTGATACTTCGGAATTGCTGATATATCGGTATCGGCGATATGGTAGAACAACGAGTTACAATACGAGCTTCTCTACCTCGTATAAAGTGCAAAGTAGAACTTACAGATGAAAACAGTATGTTAAAATTGTGCTTTACATCGAAGATGCTACAAAGTCAATTAGCAAAGCCGCTATTTAACACCCTTCGAAAATTATAAATAAGCTTGTTATATATGTAAACTGAAACTGAGAATAGATCGAAATCACCTAAATTCGCGACTGACTTGGTTTTGGTTCTTAATGAAGGATTTGACGGTTTGGTAATGAATCCTATGCTTGATCCTCGGTACAAAAAATTAATATTTCAATTGCAGTCTACTACTTGTATATAAAAATCATTTTATTGAGTTACTTGACCTTGATGTAGCTCTATATTCCCCAACTATAGCAACCATGGCCACCCCTACACCTCGCACTTGTTCTGTTAAGTCTACCAGAAATATGCTTTGAAGCGTTTTGGAAATTTATTTATAGAATCCTAAGCAGAAGCGTCCCTGTCCATTCTAAGCTGTAGTTCTTGTAATAAATAAGTGGAGAGATATTAGCTCCCTTTTTTCAATGTTTATTTATACAAAATATTTATTCAAAACTTTTAACAAACAAACAGTAATTATATCTTAGTATACACTGTCCCATAATCGAGCTCTATTATTACATTATTTGTATTTTTTATATAAAAAATTTTTAAAAATAGGGTAATAAATCTGTATGTATGTAAACATCATAGAGGAGGACATAAGCTTTAAGAATGTTGCAATTTGGAGCACTCTGCTGAAACTCATGGTGAGCTGCAGGGTGTCAAAGTTGACTATGTCGGGCATGAAAAAATTTGTTGGCCTCTTAACTTTTACAAATATTATCCGATTTTAATGAATTTGAACTTGTTCTAAAGCTTATAAATAAATAAATAAATCACGTTTAATTCCATTAGGATATCTGTAATATTTTCAAAGATATTTGGCTTTGTATTTTAAAATTTTGATTTTGGCTTCGACTTTGTGCCCTATTTCGTATATATCTTCAGTAATTAAAGTCCGTTTTCGGTGTTTTTTTCCATTACGTGCAGATCCTTTAATTGGCAAATATGACTCCTGACATAGGGCGGTCAAGCTATCATAGCTCGAGAACAGTTTGACGTATTTGGATCAATAATACGCTTAAATATGCATGACAAAATTACTTTCAAACTTTCTTAATATAGTTTTTTGATCGACGCTTTCGGAGTTATTTCCAAATTAGTATAATTCTAAATTTTTTTCAAACCAAAAATAAATTTATTAATGAAAGTTTCTGGGGTGTATCCTTCGATGTTTCCTTACTTATGGTGTATTTATTTCGTAAGACACTTGTTTTTAAGTGCAATAGTTGAAAGATAAAGTTATTGCAGTTTTAAATTTTTTATGAGTTTTAAAAACGAAAATATTTATAAATGTTGCATGAAAAATTACTTTTTTCAGTACTATTTTGTGAATAAATCAAAAAGCGTTGATTTCATCAAAAAATAAAGTTTTTAATTAATATATTCGTGCATATTTTGTTAAGGTGAAGTATACCAATGTGTCAAGGGCATTAAAAAAAATCTATACCTAATAGAAAAAAAAAATTAAGTAAAGTGCGACTTTGGCTCGCAAACGAAGGGTTCCGAACGAATACACATATGTATATCACTTTTGGCTTTTGCCCCGTTTGTCATTTTGACAGTTTTTTCGTTGTGCTTTCTTGTTTAATTTTAGTTTTAAATTTTTTTAAAGTATTTTTCGTTGTTTTTTGGGGTTTTTTTATTTTGGCGCTTTTCATGATTTATTAAATTTTTTCTGGCGATTTTTCGTTTTTTGCAATTTTTTTGGCGATTTTTGGCTATGGCATTTATTTAACGTTTTCACTTTCTGACAATATTTTTAGTTTTAGCGATTTATTTTAGCTGTGGCGATTTTTTCAGTTTTGGCGCTTTTTTCGTTTTTGGGGACTTTTTTTCGGTTTTTTTTTGTTTTTTTTTTTTTTGTTTTTTAGCTTTGGCGCTTTTTTTAGTTTTTGCGTTTTTTTTTTCGTTTTTTTAATTTTTCATTTTTTTCATTTTTGGCGATTTTTTCATTTTTTGATGATTTATTTCGTTTTAGCGATTTTTCGTTTTGAAGACTTTTTCGATTTTTGACGTTTTTTTAGTTTTTTGGCGATCTTTTTAATTTTGGTGATGTATTGCGTTTTAGCGATTTTTTTTAAATTTTGGCGCTTTTTTCCTTTAAGCGCTTTTTTCATTTTAGCGTTTTTTTCGTTTTGAAATTTTTTTTAATTTTGGATTTTTTTAGTTTTAGCGTGTTTTAAAATTTCAAGATTTTACATCTTAAGGTTTCCAAGATACAGCATATTGTCTCAATTACATAGTAACAATTACAATATCTAATAGAATACCCTTTAATTATTATTGTTTTAAATATCGGTGTTAATTGGTGTTGTCTATTCTACAGACTACACCAATTAGCACTTACTTTGAAAATTTAAAGTGTCTATATATAAGTGTCTGTATACTACATTAGTATTTAAACATGTTGCGTTGCTCGCTTTATAACACCCTTTAATTTTTAACTGTCATATATTTGTTGTTGTAGCGGCAAAAGCTCTACATATCCTGTGAAAATTTCAGGTCCGTAGCTCTTACGGTTCCCGAGAAAACAGCCTATGACAGACAGACGGATGGACAGCGTAACGAAAACAATAGGGTTCCTTTACAATTTGGGTGTATCGGAACCCTAAAAACTGAAAATTAATCTCAATTTAGCGTATGAAACTCTTTATATTTTTCGTATTTTTATTTAAAGGTAATTTTTTTGCCGACCACTGTAATATGTGATGTACCGCGCTCTTCTTTGTCCTCAAATGATACTAGAATCCTGCCCGGTATTCGAAATTCGACTAACTGCTACGTAACCGCTTTTTAAATTATATTGTGCATATCTAGAGGAAAATACCTTTTAAGCCATATACATTTCATCACTATTGGTGAACAATAAGTTACGTAAAAGTGTACAACAACAACATGTGTGTGGCCTATTTATATATAAGATTTATGAGCATATTTATCTGTTAACAAGACCTAATCTTGGCTTTTCTCTTCTCCATATTTTAAATAATTTTATCATAAAATTTATGTACATACATATATTGTTTGACTATTTTATTTGCATTTTATTGCATATTCGAAAAGTTCTCAAGTTAAATTGTTAAATAAGTTTTTTTTTATTTCCTATTTAGTCAAATCTTTTCGCAGAAAAATTTCGCTACGTAATCACGAATTTGTTGTTGAAAAATTCCAACTATTCGAAGTATTCGTGTCTATGTACTAGATTAGGTAACTTTTGTATAATCAGAAACCAGCCACTCAGCTTACAACAAAATAATTCATTTGCTTACAAATTGTAATAAACATTTTGTTTGTGTGTGTGTGTATCATGAGTTGTGAATGTGTGTATATGGATTTGGGAGTGTAATGCAAATACGTACAAATAGGTACAGTGGGAGTTAAAACTTGCTCTAGTCACTTTTTAAGAACCTACTTAAGCTGGTGATTAACTGAGGGCTCAGCTGTAGAATTATTACTAGGCGTCATGTGAATTTTTAACACATGGATTGTTAATTTATTTTTTTATAGAGAAGTTACACAATCAGGCAATTAAGGCCTACTAGTTAATTAATTAATGTGTTACCTTCTTTGGGAAAGCGATAGTACAGAGAGATCAAGTGGTGAAGTGGGAGAGAGATAGAAAGCTTAATTCATTTGCAACTCTGCTATTGCGTGTTTTTTTGTACAGTAGTAATGCAGCCCCTCTGTTATCAAGTATAGGCATTAATCTGTTAAGGCTGTGTGGCGATTTATGTGTTCTTTTAGATCGCTGACGGTTCTGATACAATATCGTCGAAGGGGGGTGCTGTGAATTGCATTAGGATATGTTAGAATTAATCACTGCCGGTACTGCCAAGTTGATCAGTGCTATGCCCCTTCATCACTCTAACAGTCCAACAACAACCAACACAATAACACATCAATGCGCATCTGAAAAATTCATGATGTTGTTGGCTTGCCTGAAACTAGTCATGAACTCAAGACCTCAGGACTTGTAGTCAAACGCGCTAACCATTCAGCCAACAGCACCCTCAAAGTTGCACCGATCTAAAATAATTTTAACACGAGATATTACATGTTTGCTAATTTAGTTTATTTAACAGGATAAATAATGAAAATCAGGTGTCTGTAACTAAATACAAAGCAAGAATAAGTATTTTAAATGGGTTACCTAACTTTCCAAATATCTTTAATTTCTAAGTAATGACTGAATATGATAAAAATATGTTCATACGGAGTATATACTACAGACATACATACTCTGCCGTAATATTGCTTTCACTTTTAACAGGATATTTATTTTTAAATCATTAATTTACTGGTGGAAAAGTATCATTGCATAGAAAACTAATATACGTTTTCAATTACGAAAACTGCAGATTCAATTAATTTTGTTGTTAAAGTAGAAGCTACGACGAAATTTGTATATTCAATCGCTGCAATGCAAATTCTCAATCACTCAAAATTTGTAAAAATGTTTAAGAAATTTTGTTTTGATCACATGAGTATTTGGTTCAGTTATGAAATTAATTGATTTAGTGATTTACTTACTGGTCCAGAAGTTATGAGACAGAAACATATATTCATGTTATTATGCCTTTTAAAAAATTGCAAACTCATAAACTATAATTCTAAAAAAATCACCATTTTACTTTTGTCGCCCACTGTACTCACTAGCCTACTTGAAATTTAACAATAACACAACAATTAAATAATAATAAAAAAAATATGAGAATATCTTTAAGTATGTGTACGTACGTACGTAAGAGATTATAAGTGCATTATTCAATTCTATTTTTTATATTTTCTTATATCTTGCATAAGACGGCGTGATTTTTTTTGTGTTTGGTTTTTGAGTTTAAAAATTAAAAGTGAATTTTTGCATATACTTTCTCTTACATTAATTTATTTTTGATGTGTTTTTGAAATGTTTCTCCTTCCGTAATTTTAGCGATTTCCGTTTTGTTGGTTTTTATAATTTCACAAACTTCCCGCAATCAAGGAATGGGAAGTGGCTGATTTTACCCCGATTTTCGAAAATCGAGTTTTCATTAGATCTGGACGTTTTGAGGTGCTATTTTTGTCTATTTTTGCCATGATGTCCGTATGTGTATTCGTATGTATATAAGAGTATGTGTGTAAGTATGTAACAGTCCCGCGGCAAATGGAAGGAGTAAAGAAGCCTTCTATAAGACCTTATTTAGCAGTCTATAGTACTTCCACTCCCATTGCATTCTCATATCTATTTTACACGCCATTGAGTCATTAAGGACCGAGGCCTTCCTCGGCCCATTACTCAGCAGGCCTAGTTGAAGGTATTCTTTATTGCAGGTCACACGTGGCATGCCTGATAGAAAGCTTGGTCTGAGAAGGTCCGTTAAAAATCAAATGGAGGAAAATTTTTTTATCTGAGTATTTTTATAGCTTCTACATTTTGGATTGTCGTGATTTTTTATTTCGAACTTTCTCTTTTTATTCAAAGTCATTTTTTATACATCTGAGGGGGGCTAAGTTCCGTGTATTTATTAGGAACGAATTGAACATGATGTAGTGGCTGCAACATAAATGACATAACAGCAACATATATGATGTTTCTTGTAGGTAAATTTCAGTCTTGCATACAAATTATTTGCGAAAAAATAATACGAGAATGTTTGTTATTTCTAATGAACATTTTTTGTTCAAAAAAAACTAAAAACCTAAAAATAGAACAATACTTACCAAAGAAACCAGTATAGTGGCCAGTATAGAAGGTCTCTACAGAAAATAATTAGTTATAGTTCTTAAATAGAGGTCTTGGAAGGCCTGTAAAAAGGCCTGTTTAGTGTATGCCTCGTAAGTTGTACCGCTGGGAGGTGGCATGCAATAACGTCCATGGAAATAATGTCCATGGATATTATTACGCAATATGGAACACAGAAAAATATAAGTTTCCTTTTTGATAAAAAAAATCTCTGTATTATTTTTCTTTAATTTCCTGTGATAAAAATTGCGCTATATTGATAATAAAATTATTTCAAAAGAAAAAAATACATAAATTTAAAAAAATTTTACATGGCTGGGATACGAAGCCGGGCTTCTCGGACGTTAATCATGCTCTCTACAGCCGAGCGATATCCCATTTATTTTTTTATGAGATAAAACTTGTTTTAAGTACTTATGTATGAAAACAAAAGAAATAACCAGCATGGGAAAGAAATATATACAACGTAATATTGTATTAAGTTAATGACAAATGTTATTGAAATTAATATTTTTTCAATAGCATGGTGTTATTGAACATAATTCTTGTCTATTTTGTAAAATAACTTTTTAATCAACTATCTGGAGGTTGTTAATAGCCAGTTCCTTAAAAGTCGAAAATACCCACTTATTAATATTTTGGTAGAAGAGAAAAAGTTCTTCCCCAAAAATTACTTCCAATTTTTTTCACTGGGAATAATTGGAAAGCCCATATTTTATATTTAGTAATTTTTAAGTCTTGCAACTCTGCATCGAATTCTGCATTGGTTAAGAGTTTCGAAAGATATAATTGTCGAAATTTTTTAAGAACCATTTTTTATGGATTTTATAGCGGTTTTTAGTTAAAACTTACGCAAATTATTTTTATTCGGTTCCGCTATTTTGTGGAAATTCAAGCAAAATTTTCCAATATTCAGTTGCAATATATCGTCACTGAAAAACTAAACAGCAAAAATATCACCCTGTGCAAGTCAGGGAAAAAGATTTTGCAACAACAAAATATAAACAGATTTTTTTCTTTTGCGAAATTACTGCAAGTTTGTAGAAGTGTTTAAGTAGAGGGATTATTTGTAGTAGCGCAAAAAAAAAATTATATAGAAAAAATTTATTTGATTATGTCATGCAAACTAATAATTATTGCATAATTTTTATAAGAAACAACAAAAAAAACTAAATAATAGCAATTTATTTCTAAATTGTTTAGTTCTGCAATATCTAAACGGTAAAGCATTTAAATCATCATTTAAACGAATTATATTGTCGTTTAATTTAAGTTTCTATTTTAATTGTTTTATAAGAATGTTTTTTAAATAATTTCAGTTTTTGATTTCATAACACTTCAATTACGTATGACTGAATAGCGACAAAGTTATATACATATATATTCTCAATAAAATTCAAATCAATTTTTCAACACTCAACTCATTGAATGCCATAATAATGATTATGTGTTGTGCCATGAAATGCAAAATTTATACACAGACACCAAAAATAAAATACATAATAAAAAATAAAAAAAGTAGAAAAACTTTAATAAAACAAAAACAATTTTTAAACATTTATTTTTTAATTTTTAATTTGATTTGTTTTCATTTAAATTGTGTATTGCGTTAATTTATGCGTTGTGCTATAAAATAGTTCTTGGCTTATTTATTCTTGGTCATATAACATATGAAAAGAAAGAAACTGAAAGATTTTGGTTGGATTTATTCTTTGAAAAAGAAATCTATGGAGGCCATTAAATATTCACAATGTATGTATTTCAAATTTAAAGAAGTAAATACCCGAACGTGAAACTTGCAGACTAGAGAAAAGAATAGTTTCATCAACAAATTATTAAAATATGTATATATTGTATATACATGTTGTTGATTGCATTGCTTTAAAACAATTTATTGGGGTTGTGGTTGGGTTCATGTTCGAATGCAGTTAGAAATTACACTACTACCTGATCGGCTGCCATGCCTAGTTCTAGAAATTTATATGCAAGGGGGTTGTCATTGAAGCGTTCAACTGATATAAATAAGATAATATGTGACAAGTCAGAGATCTAACCTTACACTGCCACTAAAACTGCAATAAGTTGAGTGTGTTGATGTTCTTCCTACAATGTAGAAGCTACATCAATATAAACAAACAATTTACCCACTTTCTCTCTTTATGTTTATAGCAAATCGGAATTTTAATGAAAAACACAATCAATTCCCTGCAGACAATATTGGACTATGTAGTCTATTTTAGCTTAAATGGACTAGTTACAACATGGTCCTATGTAATACAGTCATGGAAGATGGCATTTCCAAGCAAGAGTTTGTAGTTAAGCCGACAAGCGTTCGCATTTTAACGATTGCGAATAGAATATGCAGTAGTTAAAACACGAACACTTGAGTACTCCTTCAAGAATTGACATACAGCCATGTCACAGAATACCATTCCGATCGGAAGTCGTTTCAATTCCGTAAGTTACTTCTTCAGAAAACGGAAAAGAAAAAGTTTTATTAGCATGGAAAGCTCATGACCAAATATTTCTTTGACGCTCCTAAAAGTATGCATGTTCTTAAGTATTTAGTGCAAATGAAGTTAGAAAAAAAGTGTTTGTCAATTCCGCTTTGCTATATAAAAGTGGTTTGATTACGAAGAAAATTTTAGTTTTTCGTTTTCTGAAGAAGCAAGTTACGGAATTGAAACCACTTCTGATCGGAATGGTGTTCTGTGACATTGCTGAGTATCAAAAAATATCTTTTGAATGCAAAATTAAAAAAAGTTTTTTTATATCTAAAAACTTATACAAAATATATAAAACTGCAAAAATTAAATTAAGACCGTAGTTATCATTTCGAAAAAGTACATTTTTGGAGCTTTAGATTCCGTTTATTTTGTATTTCGTTTTTACAATGATAAAGTTTTTATAATCAGCCATGTCACAAAATACCATTCCGATCGGAAGTGATTTCATTTCCGTAAGTTGCTTCTTTAGAAAACGAAAAACGAAAATTTTCTTCGTAATCAAACCACTTTTAGATTTCAAAGTGGAATTGCAAATCACTTTTCTACTGACTTCGATTGCAGTAAATACTAAAAAACGTGCATACTTTTAGGAGTGTCTAATAAATATTTGATCATGAGCTTTCCATGTCAATAAAAAGCTCAATGTGAGCTTTGTATCTAAGAACAAGACTAAACAAATAAATACTGATTTTATTACCAATTTATGAATATACCCAAACACTTAAAAGTAACTTTCGTTCTAAATTTTTTTTTCAAACCAAAAAAAAAATTTTTGCAGAAAGTACCTTTAAACTTTAGAATATTTTAATATGTTTTGTTGTATTCGCTTAACTGCTCAGAAAATCAACATTTAGTAATGGAAATTCATGATAAAAAATTTATAGAACAAAAGTACGTTTTTAGTGTATCGGTGTATTGACTTTAATTAATAATAAAATCAACATTTATTCATAGATTTTAACGACATATGGCTTATTTTGTTCGTAAGACACATCTCCTTAAGAAAAACTATAAAATTTTTGCAATTTTAAAACTTTTTATGAGTTCTAAAATAGAAACAAAATTTTTAATTTTGCACTATTTTCAGTACTAGTTTGTAATAACTTCGAAGGCATTCATCCAATCATATTTTCCATCTTGTTGATCAAAATCTCGAGTTAGGGATTTCAATTTAGCGCATTAAACTTTTTATATTCCATATATGCACATTTATTCCAAGGACATTTTCTTTGCAGACCAATGATTTTTAAAATTTTTAAAAAGTGGTACTTTAATCATCAGTCTTTTAAATTTATTTTCACTTTACTTTTATGCAATCTGTTTGATATTTATTGTTTATAAAATTACTAAATTACTACTTACGTGCTAAAGTTAGTATTTTTAAAGCTTGACAAACGAAACTAAAATAGAAAACCAACACATTTTAATAATAAAAAAAAGTCCAAATGTAATAATGAAATTAAAAATAAAATTAATATATCTATTAAAGTAATACAAAGTTAAGGCAAGACTAAGAGAATTGTAAAGGAATTAAAACATTCATTAACTTAAAATTAAAAACACTAAAACAGTCTTTGATTTTTTTTCCTGGCAGTCTAAAGTTTATTAAACTTTATTTATTGTTTAGCTGCATTGGTAATTATGAAAAAAGTTCTTTGAATTAGAATTTGGTACTAAAGTGTAGGCAGTTTTGATTTTAGTACCCAATTCGCCACAGCTCCAAAATGCTTTGCTGCTCGTCACTAAATCAAAATTCAACAATTTGAAGCTCGTTTTTATCACCAAACAATAATTCTGTTAATCTAAAGTATGTTGATATCTCTTTATTCACCATACATTTTTGTAAAACGGTACTATTCCTCAACTTGGTAATTATTGTACTTACCACACATTTTCGTACCCTGCCGCTTTGTAAGTTTTCTACAGTTGAAACTGTGACTTGGGTAAACTGGCTTGTATCCGAGCAAGTTTATTATCAAAATTTTATTTTCCCCCGTTTTTTTAACAACTGTTCTTTTAACTGTAATAATAGTACAGTTATTAAAGTATGACAAAACTATAAACCTCTATCATTAATAGGCGGACCATTTTTGGGCTTTGATTCGGATATCTAAAAATGTTTTAATTTTGCTTCTCGAGAAAGTTTTGGGTTATGTCATTATAGAGGGGGTCTTATAACCTTTCAAATGGTATGTTGCTGAGGTCTGTAACTTAAGCGCTTTTGGAATTATTGACAATCAATTACATTTAATATAATTACTAAGAAAAAATCACAGAAATCAATATGGTGAGGCCCGTTATTTTATATGAGATCGTTTAACTCTTATACTATTTTAAAAATATTTATTGACAGATGTGCAAAATCTATATTTTGTTAAAATCGGTTCAGTATTTTGGGAGCTATAAGTGTTCAAATCTCCTACTAAGCATGGGCACATGTATTTGCATAAAGTGTAAAAAAAGCAAACAAAACATGTACGTGTGCTTGTAGATTTAGGTTTCGATTTTGCAAAGATAATAACAATAGAACATGCTTTCTCTTCTTTGAATTAGTGTTATTGTAGGAAAGGAATAATAGTAAAAGGGAAGTGAGTTCAATTAAATTGTATTCTGTTTTTGTATTTTACTGTTGTTTTACGATATATTATTAATTAGTTAAAGTTACATTATATATCTTGGGGTTGTTTTTTTTTGTAACGATTTTTAACGATGCGTCATGACGTTTCGATAGCTTTTTTATGAGCTTTAATAAAATTAATTACACTTAGAATACGGATGATTGTGTTGTCCGTTGGCTATACAAGTTTTATATAATCCATGCCATATAATATCTTCATTGGCAGCATAATTGCAATACAATCTTTTAAATTATGTATTAAATGCATGATTTTTAATTTAAATATAAAATTTACACATTTTGTCAAAAGCATTCGCATGTACTATTATATGTTGTTTTGTTTTACATCTTTGTCTTTTTTTTGTATTTTTATTTGTTATTATTGTTGTTTTCATTGCTATTATAATATTATTGTTGGCAATTGTTATATAATGTTCTGTATTACAAAAATAACCTTGTTACAAGTAGATATAATAGATATTAGATACGTACTATAAAACATATCTGTAACAAACAATATTGCATATTGTCCGCCTGTATGTATATTATTTTTCTTTTCTCATATGTATTAAGTTTTTTTGTTTTTTCTAAGTATCTTTAAGTTATGCCAATGCAAATTGTAACTCAGGCAAACAGATGAATGTATAAATAATTTTTATATGTGCAAGCAGATCTATTTACGAACATATGAGTATTATATTTATGCACATTTATAAACAGATACGAATCTATATAAATATGTATTAAGAATGCAGTTATATAGGAAAAATTAAGAAAATAATATGTTTATATCATTAATATCATTGCATTGAATTCAGTTATGAAAAGGCCATCTGGTACGCATGTTTTGTGGGGGATATATTATAAAAGCAAATTGTTTTCATAACAAATCGTTAGGGATTTTTGTAAGAATAATACTATTGTTGAAACATGTACCAATGTATGTAAGCCCGAAGTAGTTAACTTTGATACCATGTCTTTGTGGGTTTGAGAGATACAAGCACAGTTTAATTTACATGCGATTACATTAGTGGATTGTCAAAATAAAAAATAATTGTTATGATGGGCCTTGAGAATAGATTGGCCTTTAACAAAAGTAACACGGTATTAATTATTTTTACTAGAAGACACAGACCTCCAGACTTTAGTATCCACAAACTAAAAGGAGTTACTCGGAATGGACATAAAACGGAAAATGATGTACTGAATTTACACAAAATTTATTTTAAAAAAATTATAAATCGTTCTTCATCCTGTGATCCACGACAGCTTGGTGTGTGACGCTTTTAGTTCCCTTCGAGAGCTCCAGATTAATGCCATACGAATTGAAATATTTAACGGCTAGAATGTACATGCATACTCAATGTAGACTTGCACTCACAATATTATTTATTCAAGAAGTTGTCCGTGTAGCTAGTTTTAAATGAATAAACATTTAAAATTTTAAGCAATCTTATGGATTTTCGGTTGCTTTCAATATCGTCCGTTATTAATGTTAGAAGTACAAAAAATATACATGCATAAAAATAACACTCAAATAGTCTGTAGGTAAAATTAGCTGAAATTATAATTTAAATAAATGATAACCGGTAGTGTAGTGGATAGTATGCTAGACTATTAATAGGGACGTCAGCTCCAGCCAAACCATGCGTGTGTTTTTCTTTTTATTTTAAATGCATAAAAATTGGCTTTTAAAATTATAGTTAGTTCATTTAAAAATGAAGCAAAAATCATTTGTTTTCACGGAACTTTATGTAGATTATTTAATAGCAAAAAAGCATAAAAAAAGAAAACATCTTTTATTTACACGGAATTTGCGATTAGTTCTTGTGACAGTTAAATTGATCCGAACAAAGAAAGAGACATACATTTTTTACAGTTTTAAGTCAATTAATTTTTTAGCGTTTAAAATTTAATAAACTTTTTTTTGAAATTTAAATGAAAATTAAGTAGACCGGGTTTTAATTGAATTTTCGTTTACTTTATATTACAATATCAGTTAATTTTGTGTATAGAATATTTTCAGTGATGTCGTTGAACAACAATATGACTTTATAATATATTGCTATTGGGTATAAACATCGGTCCTTAACTGTCATAAAGCAACTGTAATTCATTTAAATATAATCGACTATAAGTTTTAGTGCTTAAGTGCTAACAAGAGGGGAGCCATATGTGACTTTGTACTTGTGAAGTGCAAACCCAAATGCGACAAAATGCCTTACTGTGTGGTATGTAGGGCTGTACAGTTTAGCCTGCCAAGCCGGCTAAAAATATTAACTAAATAATTAGCCGGTTAACCGGCTTAGCTGGCTTAACCGAATAAGATGATTTAGCTGGCTTAACTGTTTAGCCGGCTTAATCAGCTTAGCTGTTATCACCAGCTTACCTGGCTTAGCCGGCTAAATTTGCTAACGGCTAAACAAGCTAAATTTTGTTATGTTATATTAAATTAGCCCTTTAACTTGTTTAACCGATTATGCCGGCTTAACCAACTAAGCCGGCTAGACCAACTTAGCAGGTTAAGCCAGCTAGGCCGATTAAGCTAGCTAATTCGGCTAATTTTGTTAGGTAGCCTTTTTAGCCGACTTGGCTGGCTAAATTGTACAGCCCTAGTGGTATGTCATAAATATCCAAAATCGCTAGTCTAAGTCAATTGTGAGTTTCCGATATAAGGTATACAATCCTGCTAAAAGTGATGAACACCCTACTCTGACTGATTTCATTCGAATAGTTGGGGCCCATGTTCGAAAATTTTTATTTAAAATATTTTTGAAAATATGTATGTTTATCTAATTATATTCCCAGAAAACATTTTTTTATTTTTATCTTTATTTTTATATATAATACAAAAAAAAACTATTGCAAGACTATTTCAATGCTTCACTGCATTCATATAAGAAGTGTAAGTAGGTAAATACTTTTCTTTATTGAATACATTGTAGTACTTTTTCTAAGAATTTAAAAATTGTCTTTGTAAATATTATACAACCAACAAATGAACAACAACAGCAACAAATAAATTACGTTGTAAATTTACATGACACTTAAAAGCAGTTGTTGTTGCGGTGTCGTTGTATTTTGTAGTATTATGCACTATTTGTTGCTGATATGTATTTTTGTTATTGTTAGTAATATGTTTAAAAATACAACAACACGTAAGCGTTTGAGGGTGAACATTCGTTCGTTCGTTTGCTTTTTGGCTGATGCGGTGGTGGGCTGGTTTGGTTTGGTTTGGTTGATTGGTTGTGGGGTTTGATTTGTTTCTACATACCAAATTCATTTTCACACAATCATTAACAAGTTCATCGTAATCATGTTAATCATCATCGTAATCAACACTTTTAAGAATTTCTGAATGAAAACGTAAAAATCAAATAACAAACTGAACATGAAATTTTTTTAATGTGTTTATTTTATATTGTGCGGGCATCTTAAAGATATCACGTACGATGACAAAAAAAAATTTTTTTTTTTTCAAAAGTGTAGTGCATACTAAAAACGCTCAAATAAAACCTAAAGCTCCCATCATGTTTTCATGTTTTTTGGATCTCTTTTTGTTGTTAATGCGCAATGTTAAATTTTTGTTGCTCTTCGATGTTTCATAATCACTAAAACTATTCTAGCGAAGGCACTCTTTAAAATTTTACTCTTTATAAATTGTTTTCCGTCAAAAACAGATATGGAAAATTAAGTTTTTTAAATTGCTTGTAAACCTGAACTTAAACATGTATAAATGTTATAATCGGCTACGCCGAATCTTATATACTCTTCACTCATAATCATTTACTTAAATATCATGGCAGTTGATATATATTTTTTGCTGATTTTCAATACCAAACTATCTGAAACTATTTCTGGCAGTCGGCAACTTTTCTTTATGGGGTCACAAAATAATAGCTTTGTTCATTTACTTTCCTATCACTTTCCATCAACGAGAGAGTAAAAAGGAATTTTGTAAAATTACTCTCAAAAATAATAAAAAGTAAATGAACACTTTACCATCCAAAATTTTCAAGCTAAAATAGTGTTATAATATATAGGTATATATGAGTACTTAATAACTACTCCTATATGTGGAAAAATGTAATATATGTACCTATTACTATAAAAATAATGTGATTTCGGCATTTATTATTATTTCTTTTCAACAAAATTGAATAAGAAATTGAAAAAAGGGTACATATCTGAAATTTTAAACTTTTGAGGTAATGAAAACAAAAACAAATTATTTTGTAATGAAGTACAATATTTAAAAAATTTATATATGGATTACATTTTGGGACCAATTATCAATCGAAAGTTGCAGAAATATTTTTATGTTAACGTCATTTTGGCATGTTCTGTGTTTCACAAAAAAATAAAATTATGTGTATTTCTCATAGCATTGTTGTTATAAATAATTTTTTATAACAACAATGCCAAGAAAATTCACATTATTTTATTTTTTGTGAAACACAGAATATGCCAGAATAACGTATGTTTATTTGTGTATTTTCGTTAGTTTTGGCAATATTTTTGTTTTAGCGTTTTTTTTTGTTTTAACGTTTTTTTTTACTTTTTGACGATTTTTTAGAGATTTATTTTAGTTTTGGCGCTTTTTTGGGTTTTGGGAATTTTTTCGGTGTTTGCTGATTTTTTTAGTTTTAGCGATTTTTTGGGTTTGACACTTTCGTTTTAGCAAATTTTCGGTGTTTGGCGATTTTTTAGCTTTGACGCTTTTTTCGCTTTGGTGATTTTTTCCATTTTTGGCGAATTTTCGTTTTTGACGATATTTTTAGTTTTAGTGTTTTTTTCGTTTTGGCGACTTTTTTCGGTTTTTGGGTTTTTTTTTAAGTTTTTTTGGCGATCTTTTTAGTTTTGGTGATTTTTTGCGTTTTAGTAATTTTTTGGCAATTTTGGTGTTTTTTCCGTTAAACGCTTTTTCATTTTGGCGATTTTTCGTTTTGACATTTTTTTAATTTTGAAATATTTAGTACATATTAGCTTTTTTTTAATTTCAAGAAATTCCCTCTTATGGTTTCCAAGATACTGCTAATTGTCTAAATTACATAGTCAAATTTACATTAACATTAAATATATTTATGTATGAACTAATTGGATTATCTACCGCCATAGTGTAAAGTACCGAGTATCTAGATACTCATAATATTTGCAATACTAAAATTTGCTGCAACATCCTCTGGCCCTGATGTACTAGATCCTCTGTTGCTAAATTCCATTGCTTTAGACATCTTATTTTTGTGCGGTTGGTCCTAAATTAAACAAAAATTGGTTTTCTATCGTATTAATATATTTCATCGCTTTAAAAATTAACATTCACTTAGAATTTCTTAAATTTTGCAAAAATATTTTTATTTCCCAACTTCTTTTAGCAAACTTGATTTGTAAATACAAACACAAAACAGCTGTTTGAACAATTATTGAAAGTAAAAATTTTACTATCAAGAATTTTCAACAATTTTTTTGTGTCTCAATTTGTTGCTCTCTTTTGACGCTCTCTCGTTGAAAATTTTTGGAGTTAATGAACACTTTCTATCAAAAATTGTTAACAATTGTTAACAATTTTCAGTAAATGAACACAGCTAATATTGTAGACTTACACGCGGAATAACAAACCTATATATATATTCCTTAACAAAATATCATTTGGGTCGCGGTGTCTATAGCCTTCAAAAATAATAATAATAATAATAATAATAATAATAATAATAATAATAATAATAATAATAATCAATAGCCCAGAACTCGAAAATCCACAAACATCACAACCTGCAACACGACGTGTTTTGTCAAGGACTACCATGGCAACCACAGAAGCAGGCCTACCTAGGCAACGTATAAAATGGACTGTACAAATGAATCAATCAGTTATACGATGCTACTTCATTTCAACAAATATGGAAACGGAACTGCATGTGTACAGGGCAAAAATGAGGGAGTTGTTTTTGAACCAATTCCCTGAACTATCCAGAATCACAGAACAAAATCTTGCCGACAGAAGAAGAGCAATAATGGTAAAGCAGCTTCTTTCTATACAAGAAATCCAGGACATCAAACGACAAGCCTCAATTATCATCTCCTCAAATAGGGAAACAACTGAAGATCAAGTTGATGTTCCCCAAAACGACGAGCAACCTGTCCACAACGACAACAATAATCCTGAGGACAGAATCGAAAATAGAGAAGCCGCTCATCCATTTGTATCTCAACAAACATACATCCATGCTACACCAGAAACATCCCAATCAAGGGTAAACACTATACACGATACGGAAACAATAACAATCCAAGCACAAGAACAGCTAGCACTCACGCTCGGCGAACAATTTCGCGTAGCCTGGACACAAAATAAAAACAGTGACCCTTCCCGCAGAGACGGAATTCCGAGAATTTTCAACAACAAAAGAGTGAATGAACTAACACATATTGTTAATCGTGACATCTTGCCCAACTACCTCACAACTGCCACAAACATAGAGGATGTGCACTGCTTAATATACTCGGG
This sequence comes from Panzeria rudis, assembly GCA_956483635.1. Lineage (NCBI taxonomy): Eukaryota > Metazoa > Arthropoda > Insecta > Diptera > Tachinidae > Panzeria > Panzeria rudis. The sequence continues at coordinate 155,654,203 of OY101448.1, read as the reverse complement.
CGCAGTGGCAGTAGTTAGAACGATGGGGAAAAAGACAATAAAGTGTACAGACAATAACTCTAGACAAACAACGCCTAAATTACCAGCGTGGGAAAGGCGCCTAACTAATAAAATTAGTTGCATCAGGCAGGACATAGGTCGACTCACAGCTTATTCCGACGGAACAAGATCCCGGAAAATTCGGAAGCTAGTGAAGGACATCATCCATCCAGTTCAAATTACTGAGCTAACAGAAAACATGTTAATGGAAATAAAAGACAAGAAAATCCAACAGCTTGCGGCCTACGCCAAACGCCTGGCGAGATACAGAGAAAGCAGAGCCCGAAGATTACAAAATTCCCTCTTCGAAAGAAACCAAAAACAATTCTATCGACAATTAGACCATCCAGGAGGAAATCGATCTGAATCGCAGGGTCCGCCAATGAACGATGTTGTACATTTCTGGAGCGAAATATGGAGTAAACCAAAAAACATAAACCTAGAGAACGAATGGATAGTCAACGAGCTTGAACAAAGCATAAACTATCGAGAGATGCAAAACACCGATATCTCAGCTGAAGAAGTTGCGAAAGCTATAAGAGATAGCAGTAATTGGAAATCACCTGGTCCGGACAAAATCCATAATGTATGGCTAAAGAAGTTTACTTCAACTCATTCGCTGCTTGCAGAGTACTTCTGCAAACTTTTGAGAAATCCTCACGAGACCCCTTGGTTCTTGATGACGGGAAATACCTTCCTCATAGCAAAAGGAAACAACAGCCTGGACCCAGCGAACTACCGCCCAATTACATGCTTGTCAACGACGTACAAACTGCTGACAAAAATCCTCACTAATCGCGTTTATGATCATTGCGTCGAGTGCAACATCATGACACCAGAACAGAAGGGATGTGCCCGACATTCAATGGGTTGCAAGGAACAGCTTACAATCGACTCCGTATTAGTTAAGCAAGCAGTTCATTCCAAACGCAATCTTAGTATGGGATACATAGATTACAAAAAAGCGTTTGATAGCCTTCCGCATCCATTTCTATTGAAAATCCTTAAGATATATAAAATCGATCCAAGAATCATACACTTTATGCAGGTAACAATGGAGAAGTGGAACGTTAAGCTACATATTGGACAAAAAAAAAAAAAAAAAAAAAAAAAAAAAAAAAAAAAAAAAAAAAAAAAAAAAAAAAAAAAAAAAAAAAAAAAAAAAAAAAAAAAAAAAAAAAAAAAAAAAAAAAAAAAAAAAAAAAAAAAAAAAAAAAAAAAAAAAAAAAAAAAAAAAAAAGTTACTCATCAGAGCCTAATCCCTTGGCATAGCCCGGGATAGGTATTTTCCAATCTCATAGAGATTGAGAGATTTAGAAACTCTATAATAATAACAACAATAATACCCTTAGCAAAAATGGTGAAGAGTATAATTTTTTCGAGCATACAAGTTCAGCTTTAGTTTAGTATATAAAACATGAAAAATGTTTCTCAAAACACAAAAACTTACATTTGTGTTGTTTGTTGTTATATTGCAGAAGCAGTCCTGATAGTTATTTTCGTAATAACATTTAAAAACGTTTTACCGTTAATTCGTCTGTTATAATAGTTCATTCTGAAGTATCATTTTCATTGGTTCTGTCTGTAGTTAAAATTTCAAATTAAATCATAGTTTTATCGTGTAATGAGATCGCTTCTTATTGAGGTATTTATCGGATAAGAGTTAGTAGAACATCAGCGCCACCAAGCGGACGAAACCAATTTATCAAAGAGCCCCGAAAAACGTCTCTAGTACATAATAGTTATGACCAGAGTGGTAAAATAAACAAAACGAACCTTTTGCTTTCGTTTTGTTTTGTATTTTTCAATGTGTAAAACAAAAACAAAGAGAATGATAGTCCAATTTAGTTTTGTAGTGTTTGTGCTTGTGTGCAGTAAATGTACATTAACTTAAATATACGCAACTAGAAAAGAGAAGAAAAGAATGAGAACAAAATTGAAAAGTTTTAAGAAAATACGTTTGCAAACGTTTCCCGATTGATTTCCTCATCATAGAAGAGAATGTATTAGCGTATTTATGCTAAATACAATGAACCATTCAACAACCCAGCAAAAATTTTGCTTACTGGTAGGCAAAAAAAGTATATGAGGATTTAACTCGTAACTACATAAAATTTGACTCGATAACTGAGGGGTACCCCTTACAAATGTATTTACATTGTCACAGCAATTAACTAGTTATTATTTGACTTACTTGAACGTAAAAAATAAGTACTCAAATTAAGAAATTAAAATTAAAAAAAAAATGTATACACATTATGTTTTATTTATATTTTTCAATTTTATTTTATTTTTTTATTTTTTTTACTCTCCTGGGATACGAACCTGTGCTCGTTGAGATATGTAGAGAAGAACTTTACCCACTCAGTTATTGTTTACTTATAAGTTCAAGTGACAAAAACTAGTTTTCATATACAAACATATGTTGACTCAAAAAGTGGTTGTGTACTTATTTTATTGATACATATCAAGAAATTGTAACTACTTTCAGATAATGATAAAAATGCGTACTAATTTTATTAAAAACTAAGTAGTAGTTCTAATTTGAAGCATAGTAATAAGATAAATAAGTACCACTCATTACTTTTGTAATCCATTAATAAAGTACTACCGATTACAAAAATTACAAAAGTTTTTGCTGGGAAAGTACAATTCTGTTTTTCTTTTGTTTGCAATTGTATGATTGGTATGAGAGAAAAGAGCAAGCAAATGAGTGAAAATCCATTTGTTTCGTTTGCAATCTTTGCCTTTGCAAAAGTATTTGTTTTCAATAAGTTTCTTTTATGCACACTTTTTCTGGCGAACTGATATTAAGACAAAAGTCAACGGCTGTGCTACAAACAAATTGGCAGAGCTAAAACACAAGACAGTAAGTAATTGAAATTGTTAACGTACTTGATATTGTTGAGTCCGTAAAGAGAAAATATATAAAGAATTTGGCCAATTACTTAAATACATTATCGAGTAGAATTAATTAACGAAATGATTACGATGTAGTTGCGACAACAAAATTGTGGTTATGGTGAACAATGTATGGTTGCATAAAAAAATTTATTTATTCAAGATATTCTCGAATAAATATATTTTGTAAATAAGAGGTTTTTTTTTGTTTTGCCTTATATATTCATTTACTGTCCACCAAAGCTTGACTAATTGTATAAAGGTTGGAACAATAAAAATTGTTTGTTGTGCTGTCCTCTTGTAAAGGTTATGTGTTTTTTAATAAAACTATTATGATTGTGTATTGTGATTCTCATTTCTTGTTTGAGAGTCTAACTATAAGCATATGAGTTTTGAAAACTTTTCAAGTATGGTTCATCGGCTTAGCATTTGATAGATCCTCCATTGGAGGACAGCATATGTCGAACCGTTTTTTGTTTTAAGATCTACTGATGAGTTGGCATTAGCAACCAACGAAATGCCGGCATATAGATTAGCTAACCACAACAAAACAATTAACCTTTTTTTGCACAAAAAGAAAATATTGTTGCTGTATTTATATTTCACAATATAAATTGACTACAATCATACAATCACAATAAGTTGCTCTCAGATTATGGTCACCACAACTATATTTTTCTTTGCAAGAGGGGATATTTCTCAAATAAAAAGAAAATAAGCAATTGAACAAAATATTCCAGCCCTGCTTCAAAGTAAAATTAGATTGGGTGAAAACTTTTGTACACACAGCAATGTAGTGTTGTCAGATTAGGCGATTTTTCCCAAAATTTAGGTGATTTTTTAATTTTTGCGGCTATTTACATGTTAAAATTTTATAGAGAAATATTTAAGGTATTTAGCGGGGACTTTGTAATCAACTAAACTGCCAATACAACAGCAGCCTTTTATTAACCGACTTCAAAAAAAAAAAAGAGAAAGGTTAGCAATTCGGCATGTAATTTTTTGTTTTTTTTTAAAGATGTTTTTAAAGATGTTTAAAATAATGCACTTCCAGATTGGTCCCGTTGAAAAGTGGGCGGGGTGACGCCTATACGAAGTAAATACACATGCCTTTTCATCTACTTCTATTCGACCGATTCCAATGAAACTTTGCACAAACATTAAGCTTCTGTTGGAATACTACATGCTTATTAAAAAGTGGGCAGTGCCACGCCCAAACAAAGCTAATATTCTTTATAAAAAATTTCTACTAAACCGATTTATATGAAACTTTGCATACATATTTAGTTATTGTTACAATACTGCTTTATGACCAGAAAAATGGGCAGTGCCACGCCCATGAAATGTATATATTTATTTAAACTACTTCCACTCAACCGATTCTTCCCAAACAACTAGTTCTCGTGAACTTGGCTGTGCCACGCCAAGATATCGTCAATGTATGTAGAATATTCAAGAAAATTCAGCTTCCATTATTTTAAATTTTACTGCTGTTGTTTAGACAAACGCCAGATGGCAATTGATTTGATCCATCAAAAGTATGCATTATAAATATGTTACGATTTTATCAAAGATGCTTAGGGCAAGATACTGCAAAGAAATAAAAAATAACCATAGCGGTTCCCATGATAGACAACCAAATTCGATGTGAGATGACGGAAAATCATTCCATATTCCAGATTCCGATGTATCACGAATACGACTTAACATTACACAACCATTAGACCAACCGCTGAAACAAATCTTAATTGATAAGTTGTCTAATATAAACTAAAGTTGAATCGTACCTCTTTTTATCCGACTGCGCGACGCAAAGAAGGGTATTGTTTTTATCAGCCTATTTATTTATGTATGTATGTGTGTTCCTATATAGACCGAACGTGTCGGCCAATTTTGATGATTCTTACGTTAATCGATTGGTCTTAATCCTGTCAGTGTTACGAAAGATATGACAGTACTCAAAATTAATATGGCGGCCAACAGGCGCCATTTTGTGAATACGAAAAATATAAAAAGTCGGCGAACTATATTAAAATGGGTATCATTCGACATGTATTTGGAAATAATCTTCAGGCTTCTCTTAGCGTTTTTCATTTTGAATGATCATTTAGGATCTGTAACGGTTTAAAGTTGGTTAACAACAAAAAAAAAACCCCTCCAGTTGCGGAAAAAGTGAAATTTTAACAAAAAATCTAAAACCAAACTGTGTACGAAAATTAAAAAGCAAAAAAAAAAAGATAAATTTAAAGAATCAAAAAACCCGACTAGGAGTTGCGGGTTTAATGCCTGCTAAAAGATCTTAGTGCTTGTTTAGACAACATTTTTAAAGGACTTAATAAAAATTTGACATGAGCCAAGTATCAAGCAATATATTAACGAAATATATCCCATCTAGAAACTTTTTAGTCTGGCAACACTTGGCGTTCCCTTATCAACTCAATAGAGTACTGTTATATTCGTATTTCCTTCTTACTCTCCGATTCTGTTTGTGTTTTTATGTTAATTTTTAGAAACCCTTTGGTCCACTTCGCTTCACCTCCCATAAAAATCAACAGTTTATACTGCCTGTGTATGAGTGTGTATACGCAAATGTGTTGTATAAGCGCCAGTGTTTACATGTGTAAGTGCGTTATGTATTGTGTGAGCGCCTAGTGATTTTGTAACTGTTTTTTCTTTCACGCAATCCAATCAGAATTTTTTTTTGTACCAACAAAATACTTGCATAATGTTTTGTTGCGTGTTTTCTTCCGATTGAAATGTATTTGATGTTGAGTTAAAATAAAATTTTTCTTTCAAATTACCTTGTTTTTATGTGTTTTATTACAAATATTTGTCAAATCTTGCTTATTTAGCCACCTCGCTTGGGAAATATTCTTTTCTAAACAGGCCTTGTGTTGCGTTTCTAATTGAAACACTTTTGGGCGTAACTTGTTTTGTAAGAAACTTTTTACGTAACTACTTTGAAATATTTTATATTGTTGAATTTTTGCGACATTTATTTATCAATTCATTTAAGATTGATGCCGTTTTATTTATTTACACTTTAATTTGATTAGAATTTAAATTTTTTTTTAGAAAAACATGAATGTTTTGGATATTTTTACTTTTTTTTTTTTTAAATACAAACGATTTTGTTTTGCTTCTTTTTTAGCACAAAAACACTACGCGTATGAGATTTTCTTTTTGTATCTCCACAATTATTATAAAATCAACGGCGAAGAGACGTGTTATTTGTCTTCTACTTTTATGTTGTTATTTTTATTATTTTTTTCTTATATTTTCAGTATGTTAAAAAAAAAGTTTAGCGCGCGAAGCCAGACACAATAAATTTTTAGCTTCAAGTCACCGCCGCTGTTAAAAAGCGAATGAATTTGCTCGTTTCAATTTGATGTTGTTTGAGCACAATCGAATAATTTTTGTGTTTTTGTAGATGGCGTGGCTCCATTGCTTCTCCCAGTCTCTTTATTACTGTTTGTGCTTTAGTTCAATATACGGGACGGGACGTAAGCAATTCTCTTTTTTTTAATTTTTGACCCCAGTGTATGTGTGAGTATCTATGTGTATGCTCCCCAAGAGACATCGTTGTACAGTGACTGTTGATTGCTGATTATGTCACTACGACACAAAATGAGTTTCGAAACAGCTCAGTGTGTGTTAAACAGAAAAGAGTGCTTATAACACATTTTTTGCTTTCTGAACTGTTTTGTCTGGTATATGAACTGAAATATGTGTTGCCAGAAAATTTCACAATTGTTCAAAGAATTATGTTTTAAACAAAAAAGTGAAGTGGTCAAGGGATATTATAAAGCTGTCTGAGAACTATAGTATTAGACTACCCGGAAAAATACACGCTAGTGAGGTTCGTCCTTTGCTGTATGAGATGGCAAGAAGCCTTTATTGTAAAATATAAAGTTATAAATGAATTTACATACTTGTAGTAGCTCTTTCGTAGGCCCAAGTCGGCCAGAATTTATCAAAACAAAGCAACTAAAAACGTAAAAGTAAAATCTTTCAGAATCTTGTCCTAAGGCAACAAATATATCAGAACATGTGGACCTGCTCTTGTTTAATAGTTAAAAACCTTGGTCCCAATATTACTATACCGCTGGAACTACAAGTGTTATCGAATCTAATGGCTACTTGACTAGCGAGGACTTACGCCAGCAGTCGGACTCAATGTATTCCATATTCCAGGGTCAAAAACGTTCTTATACTTCTTCGATATCCTTCAAAACGGGCGATAGCGAATTTCGATGCTATTATTGGAATACGTGTGTGTATAAAGTATATACTATTGAAGCGAAAATTCTCTACCGGATTGTAATACTCTTGCATAGTTCGCTTTGTAAATAAAAAAATTCGTGGTTGGAAGTTAGTAGCTTATGCTGAAGACGTTACAATTTGAGTCACAGGAAAATTACTCTCCCTTTTTGGAACGAAGTTTTGGAACGATGCACCGTATGGCACGTTGTGCATATGATATGCAGCATATATATGTTTTCTATGTTGGGGGGTAAAAAAAGGATTTTTTTAATAAAAAAAATGCTTGTAAAAAATACTTGGAACGAATACTGGTAACGACAATTCAAAACATAGGCAACAAAGGTTAAATTCCTTAAAAATTCAGCGTTGCCGTTTTGGTACTTTCGTGTTGCCGTTGTTTTCCGCTAAACTTATAAGATTTTGGGAAGATTTTTGTACCAGTTTTTTGGAATCCTTTGACCACGTGTGTGTCTTGGCCAAGGGTTAGTGCCCTTGCTAAGTGAAGATTTCTCGGCTGAACACTACGTGACTCGGCAAAGCTCTTGATAATTATCACCTAATTATCTTCCAGGTGATAGGGGTTTTGTTGAAGAATTGTTTTATTTTTTCAGCTACAGGTTGAAAGTACAATCTTCATTTACTTGGTATCATCAAGGTAGGTGAAATGTTTCATTATATATTATAACTATAATTTTTAGGAGGTGTCGGGGCTGGTGATTAGGCGGAGTGGGATGAAGGGCGATAAAGATGGAGGGGCATCTGTCGAAGCGTCCGAACGTGGTCGGCCAAATGTAGCCGACCGCATGCTGCTGGCCGAAGATGCCGACCGAAGGTAGCCTGCCGATGGTATAACGCCCCAAGTGGCAGGCCGAAGGCGACAGGAACTTCGTTCCTACAAGCGTTGTCAGTTAAGCCTTTTTGGGGCTAGATTTACCCGGTTATTTTGTCTTTTAGCCTCAAAATTTGCGTTTTAGCTTTGTGGCTTCTTTTTAGCTTTCCTTTATTTTTAATTAGTCTCAAAAAAGGCAAAATTTTTTCTTCACATTCACCCGAATTATATAGTATATCAAAGTCGAATTTGTGACTGGGACAAACTGTCCCAGAATAAAAAACAGTTTTACATGTTTTTTTTATTCTATGAAAAATCGACAACAAATTCCACTTCGAAATACTTAATACTGATGATTATAAAAATTCCTTTGCAAACTTTTGCGATACATGAATATTTATTGTTAAACTGGATACTTTTTTCTACTAAAATTATTGTACTAAAATTATTTGTACACTCCTTTTAGTTTCGTTGTTATTTATTATTAAAGAAAAAGTTAAGCACTGCATAGAATAGGATGTGAGCCACTGCACTTAAAACTATGTATATTAAAGCGACTCACCGAAAAAAATATTTATTTTAACTAGGGATGTAACGATACGCCGTTTTGCCGATCCGATACCGATACCGATATTTAAAATTAAATATCGCCGATACCGATTCCGATACCGATACGAATATTGAAATTGAGTTCAAGTTTAGATTAACAAAACTCAAGTCCAATTTTTTATTATAAAAAATTACATTATAAGAGAGAATATTTAAAATTGATAAAACATTGGAAGTAATTTTTAAGGAGCTACATTTTCTTTGCTTCCAAAAAATTTATATTAAAAATATGCAGATAATTAGTAGGAAAGCAAGAAAAAATGTTTAATTTCTTTATAAAAAATACTCGCCATGCTTTTTAAAAAATTGATTTTTTTAAAGGACACTTATCAACTAATATGCTTCTATAAGTTAATAGTTTATTTATTAAAAGACTTCTAAGTTTATATATATTCACTTAAATTTACATAAAAAAATTTTGAAAATGGGTAATATTGTATCCTTTTTCCTTGAGGAAAAATCATTATAGAATACCGAAAAAGAAATTTGTCCTAGCATCGCTTTCAATTCGATGATTGGTAGCCGAAAAACAGAACTTCTTGCAATGGCAAGGATATGTAAAACTAATTAGAAATTATCAAAATTTGCAATACTTCCAGATCGCGAATTCTACATTTTCATGTCTTTTTTGGAGTATCTTTTTTTTTTGCTGGAATAAGATTTAAAAACAACGACTTGAATTTGAATTCATGGTAAAATTAACAAAAAATAAATAATTTTTTTTACAAAATAACAGCATAAAATATTATTAATTTTTAAAATTGATATTAATAGGATTTAAAAAATAACGAAGTGAATTTAATTCATGGTAAAATCGAACGAAAATAAATTATTTGTTAAAAAAAACTCTGAAAAAAATTTTTAAAAGTATCGGCGTATCGACAGTAAAATATCGCCGATACCGATGTATCGGAAAATCTGAAGTATCGCCGATATATCGGTATCGGTATCGGTATTCGTTACATCCCTAATTTTAACCCTCTCATATTCAAGATCGGTCTTTTTAATGAGATTTCCTAAAATATTTGTGTGGTCTAGCGATGACCGCCCGTTAACTGGACAGTGTCAAAAAAGGTCTATTTTTGTAGTAAACAAAATTACATCGTTTGAAAGATATTTTTTGATTTGAGACACAATCAGGCCTGATGGTAAAGATTACTCTTTTATTTTTGTGTGGCGGTGTAATTTATTATCTAATTGTTTTTCTAGATTGCATGCTTAGAGTAGTTTTATTAACACACATCACTGAGATTGTCAGAATTGGTGTTTCTTTTCTGAACTATTTTTAAGGTATCATTACGGTCTTAAAAGAACTCATCAAGCTTTAATTATGAAAAACTGTTAGATTTGCTTAAAATGTAAGTATTAAATTCTATGTTCTTCAAGTATATTTTTGAAGAAAAGATAATGACATAATAATAAGAACTTTTACAACAATAATAATTTTACTAAAATTACAAATTGACAAAGCTTGGTTTTAGCCTCTCTTGATAATGCATATTTGATAACCGTTATATACATCGGCATAACCCTTGTTCTTTTTATGAGCAAATTTTTAGTATCCTTTAGTACATGTTTGTAACTGACATCCCATACAGTCTACATGTACTGAATTTTATATTCTAAAACTGTCTGTCTTTCAACAACATTTGTACTGCTTACTGCACATATCGATTAACTTCACCTTGATATTTTTTATAAGTGTTTATTTCACAAGACTATTTCCATTCTTAAATTTAAAAAAAAAAATAAAAAATTGTTGTCCGTGTAAGCACTTCCATTTTATCCATTACCATTGAAACTTCTTTTGAATTATAAAATTTAAGAGTCGAAACAGCCTTGTTCAAACAGCACTTATAAAATATCTCAAAGTGGACTTAATCGAAATGTGCAGTGAATAGTTCATTTAATAATTTTTAGCCGCATACCGTTTAGCTCCATGGATCACTTTTGAAATGAAGCTATTTTGAGTTTAGTTCATTAATGGTTATTGGTAACCTTTTTTTGCTGATTATGTATCAGGGTACTGAGTAATATAACCGCTAATCGGCTAACCGATTAACTTTTCCTCAGTACATCGTTTAATCAATCTAATATTGGCATTTAACGATTAAATTGAGTATTTGTACATTATGGTAGGTCGTTTTGTATGGATGCAAAAAGAAAATATAAAAAAACGAAGAAGAGGAAATTATTCTAGGAAGAATTCTAAACATGCCATTAATCTTAAATGGATTTCGTGCTTGTGAAAATTCTTATATATGTTGAGTTACTTCGAATAAAACCGACCACTGATTGTCTGAACATACGATGACGTATGAGTATCATTGTTTAATGCATTGATTAAATATTAAGTATACGATGGTGCACCTGCAAATTGTCTCAAACATCTGGGTAACGGCCCAAACAGACCTCATTAGGTGTTAGGTGTGTCTCATCAAATAAACAGGCCAATAATTTTTTTCTTTTATATTTTGTGTCTTGTTGAAAATCCTGCTTGCTCCGCTATTTTTGTATTCTGTGCTACTTACACTACAACTTCCATATTTCGGGATCGGTAAAATGTAAATAAATATATTTTTAACACGTAGTTGAATAATGCATTCAGAGCTCACAGTAGAAATTTCAGAAAAAATAAAAAATTCTAATTAGATTTTTTTATAATATAAAAATTTTCTTCCTGAAACTTGAGTTTTTTTTTACTAATTTATAGCCAGGATGTCTTCATTTAAAGCAAGAAGAATGCTAACTACCTGCCTAATTAAACCCTGTTCATGGCTGTTTTGACCACTTTGTGCAAAGTTTTTTACAGGCACCTAAACTCAAAACTTATTTAAAAAATTTATGATTTTCGACCACTGCCAAATGTACATGTCCAAAATGAACTAAAATGTTCACTAAATTCATCATTAAGGCATGGCCTTTTAACGTGCATAAAAATAAAATTAAGATTTCTAACAACATTTTTTTGCAATTCTAAAAATTACAAAAGCACTTCTTTTTGGAAAAATCAACGATTTTTTAGTTAAATTTGAAAGTTTTGAGTTTAGACCTTTGTTACGACTTAACAGCTTAAGATATTTCAAAGCTTTGTTTGGTGAGTTTACTTAGAATTTTATTAGCAATTTATTAATGTATTACAAGTAAAAAGTTACAACCAAAAAACCAAAAAAAATCGAGGCAACAAATTTTAATTTCGAAGTGAGATATCTCTTAAACTATAAAAGATACAACAATAATTGAGAAAACATTGTTTCTTTATTTTGTCTAGCAAAATGCAACGCGCCTTAAATTTTACAAATCGGTTAATATTTACCAGAGTTATAAGCCGCACAATGTTATTCACACCGGAGTTAACTCCGACCTTGGTACAGTTAAAAACTTTGAATAGACACGATTCCGAAAGCCTGGTTCCTCTTCTGCAACCAATTCAATTTTTATGCAAATCCATTTAGTAATTTACAAGTTCCATACTTATTACCAATTAAATTCTAATTTACACCATTGTATGACTTTAGGTTCGACCCTCACAAAAGTCATGAATTTGTCTTGTCTTTTCAATTATTACATGCTTTGAAAAAATTTTTTTTTTCAATGAAATAATTTATAATAATTAAATTGAATGAACTTTAACGTGAATAATAAAATTGCTTTGGATTAAAACCCATATACATAATTCGACTAAATACATAATTTCAAAGAGCGATATGCTAAAGCGGAAAAAATCGACGAAACGAAAAAATCGCCAAAACAAAAACAAAACAAAAATCTGTTAAATGAAGAAAGCGCTGAAACGAAAAACAGTACAAAATTAAAAAAAAACGTAAACAAACGCCAAGACGAATATAAGTACTGATACGAAAAAAGAAACCTAAACAAAAGAAAAAAACCAAAACTAAAAAATATCCTAACAGTACACATATATATGGCCAAAACCGAAAAAATTAAAAAACGCTGAAGTGAAAAACAAAATGGAAAAAATCCCCAAAGCTAAAAATATCTTTAAAAAAATTCCCAATAAAAGCTAAAACTAAAACAACCGGAATTGAATATATAGTGAAAATAAAACAACACATAAATTTAATAGATCAAAAAAACCCGACTACGACTGAATTTACATTATGAAATTTTTTCATGCAACTTTTTTAAATTCTGTTGTAAAGTTGTATTTCAACGTCTGTTTAAACATTGAAACTTTGGAGCAATCGTCTTGAAATTTTTTTATAGTTCTCTTTTGAAATAAAGTTTGTACGCTCGTTATAAAAACAAATGCACGTATATTTTTAATTAAATATTGAAAAAAATTGACAGCTAATCAAATGTATACAAAACACTATTTAAAAAAAAAAAATTTTAACAATTTTAAAATATAACCGTCAACGAGAGAAATGAAGACGTAGCAAGTGTCAAAAAATCCCCTGAAAATTGAAGTCATGCCATTTTTCCTACCCGGTTTGCTTCTTTACACCTCTTGTCTATAAAACAAAATTCCATGCAATTAATATCATGAAAAATTTCATAATGTAAATTCAGTCTACGTAAAACAAATATAAAAAAAACAACTTTCAACCGTCACAGATCCTAAATGGTCATTCGAAATTAAAAATCATAAGGCAAACCTAAAGATGATTTTCAAATACCAGTCGATTGATACCCATTTTGATATAGTTCGCCGAATTTTGATTTTTTTTTATAAACAAAATGGCGTCTTTTTGCCGCCATATTGAATTTTGACTACTGTCATATCGTTAGTGACACTCCCCGGTCTACGCGTTCGGTTTATATAGTGCCGCAAAGGAACACACATACATACATACATACATACATACATACATAGGCTGATAAACACAATACCCTTCTTTGCATCACGCAGTCGGGTAAAAAAGCGCTAAGACTAAAAAAATCACCAAAACGAAAAAGGTCGCCGAAAAAAGAACAAATCGTCAAAACAAAAGCCTAAAGCATGTTACTCTGTTCATCATTTCGTGCGAAGTGCTGTCAAAAGTCCATATAAAAAAATTACACGAATTGCTCACGAAAATTTGTTGCAGAAGTAGTACTCTGTTTATTTTGTGAAAAACATATGAAAAGTGTCTACAACGTTTTTAGTCTTCATGCGAAATAATATGAACACCACTTTTTTCGTGTGGAGTTTACAACAAACACATTGCGTTTTTTTTAATGTACACAATTGCAGCATACTTTCAAGGGGTAGTTAAGATGGTTCTTGTCATATTTTTCGTATGAAAAAACCAATGTTGATCAACATTTTTCGCAAATTCGAACAGAGTACTAAGCTTAAAGCTAAGTACTCTGCTAAAATTTGCGAAAAATGTTGCTCAACATTAGTTTTTTCATACGAAAAATATGACAACTAACCAATTATAATAGGCCTTGAAAGTATGCTACAATTTTGTAGGTTTAAAAAAACCTAATGTGTTTGTTGTAAATTTCACACGAAAAAAATGGTGCTTCTATTATTTCGCATGAAGACCCAAAATGTTGTAGATACATTTAATATGTTTTTCACAAAATACTACAACAATTTTGCAACAATTTTTCATGAGAAATTCGTGACAATTTTTTTTATATGAACTTTTGACACCAGTTCGCACGAAATGATGAACACAGTACCATGCTTAAGGCGAAAAAGCATACTAAAAATAAAAAGTCCCGAAAAAATCGTCAAAAATATAAAATTTATCAATATCGCACTTAACAGAATTTATTTAAAAACAAAATACAAACCATGTGGCATCTTTCTGTATAAAAGTTGTGTTTCATTTGTTGGGTGTTTGTTACGTCACACATAAACCGCTTGATGTATTTTTTTTTTGTGAATTTTTTGTAATTTTATTTCAATTTTTATAATTGTTGTGCAAAGAGTGTTGTGAAATTGAAAAATAAAATCTCATTTTGTTCAATAATAAAATACTTTAACTTAAAGCATCTCATTTTTATGAATAAAAATCTCTTAAAATAACATGGCAGCTTTTCTCTTTTCTGTAATTTTGGCTAAACATTTTAGCTCTTTTGGATTTTCCCATCATCTATGTTTTTTTAGTTTTGCCGGCAAAATTGTTGGTCGGCATCATCATCAGCTAAAAAAAATACATAGTTTTTTGTTGAGATTTATTGAATATTTTTTTCTTTTCTTTTCTATTTTTTTGACAATAACAGAAACTTAAGTTTGATTGTTCGATTATATTGCGGTGAAAAGACATCATCACTCAGATATTTGTACCACTGAAAATGATGACTGATTAAGAAGGGTTGAGGGTAGAGGTGCTGTCGTTATGAGATAAACTTGCCGATACGTTTTTTTGCGAACTCAATGACAAAATTAGTTCAACGATTTTTTATTCAATTATTTGACACAGTCATCATTTATATTTTATTTTTAATTTCGGTCATTGTTCATATGTTGTTTATAAATAAATTTTTTAGTTTTTTGGTTTTTGCAAATTATATTCGTTTAAACGCCCACTTACACACAAATTTTCTTTAGATTATCAATTAAAATTTTACTATTCAGTAAAGAGCCAACTAAGTACGCCAGGCAAAATTAGTGAATATATTTAAAAAGCTTAAATTGCCATTTAACTAAATGACATTTAATGATTTCAAACTAAAAATTAATAAAATCGGACAAGGCAGGCTGTATAACGCCCTCCTTTAGATATGTTGAATTTCTTATTTTCACAAGAAGTCCAAATGTGGGGTATTCTATGTGAAGAGGAGTGGTAAAATGCTTAAATTTACCAATATATTTT
This sequence comes from Panzeria rudis, assembly GCA_956483635.1. Taxonomy (NCBI): domain Eukaryota; kingdom Metazoa; phylum Arthropoda; class Insecta; order Diptera; family Tachinidae; genus Panzeria; species Panzeria rudis. Next base: position 155,638,789 of record OY101448.1, on the reverse strand, counting down.
TTATCTTCAATTGGTTGTAGTCTTGTAGACAAAATTCGATATAATATATAGTCTGCATATTAATTATTCTCATTTCAAATGTCTTTTTCGTGTCCGTTGAAAGTATAGTAAAATATTTCATAAAATAAACGCAGAACTTTTAAAATGAAAACCGTTTTAGCACGATTTAATAGATTATAAATAAATGTACATGAGATTTTTTTGTGCAAGACTGTGTTAAAATCTTTTTATACTCTCTTCATACAAAATGGCGTGTCCGTAATGCATGCTGTGGATTTTCCACATTAAGAAAGTATGAATTTTTCCAAAAAACGCGATTATTTTATAACGGTTTTAGAAAAATTGCAGGTGCTGCTTATATTAAAATAAATTAAACTTTTTTAGTATTATTTGGTTTGAGGCATTGTTCATTTATTTCTGTTTTTAGTTCTCGCCAGAGTTCGCTCATTTCTATGTGGTCCATCTGTTAAACATCATGCTATAAACTTTGCCAATATGGGCATCAAATAGAATATGCAAAAACCGAAAATGAAAACCGGTTAGCCGGTTTTTTGCCTTTCTAAAAATAAACCAGTTTCGAATAATTTATGTTTTCGAATAATTCGGCATGCCGGTTTTTATATGTCGATTAACTGGGTTTTTCACAGAAAATAATTTTTTAGATTTTGGAAAAAAAAGTTAATTTTCTATACATATACATATTTAAAAAACATACCCCAGGTGGTATTTTTCCACTTTTTTTTAACTTTTATCGAGCGTCTATTCTACCTCAAGTTTAATAAAAAATATGTAAAAAATCGGTTTAAATTTCGTCATCGTGTCCCTCCCATATATTAAATTATAATAAATTTCAAAAATACCATTTACCGAAAGGCCAAATTTTCACCTCGTTAGTAGCATTTAAAAAAATTCTTTCAAACAATATTCGTCCTGACGTCTTTAATACAACAACAGCAGAAAGGAACCTTTCAAACCGGTCGTACCGTTTTCAGTCAAACTTCTTTAGGAAATAAATTTGTTGTTTGTTTGGAATAATTTAAAACATAAGTACGTTTTTAGTGTGTGGGTGTATTCACTTAATTGCTCATAAAATCAACATTTGTCTATCGACTTTTATGATATATAGCTTATTTTGATCGTAAGATGCCTGTCCTGCAAAACAATAATTAACAGGTAAACTGTTTGCTGTTTTAGATTTTATATAAGTTTCTATAAAGAAACAATTTCTTAATTTGCTAATGACGCTGAAAGTTGTTTATCAAATCATGTGGATATTTCGTTATTTTGTTGATCCAAATATTAAAAAATTTGTAGCTGATAGGAAAAAAACTGAGGACACTACTTTTTAGTGCACTAAACTGCTTACATATGTAGTTTTGTTCCAAAGAGGAATTTCACTGTCGGCATGTGTAATTAAATTTCTTTGAAACAATTTATATCAAAGAAAAAAACCCCATGAATTATATAGTGTTATAAAGAGTTTACGCAAAAAATGAAAAAAATATCAAATTTGGACAAACATTTTAAAAAAACCGGTCAACCGGTTTATATGCACAAGCTATTTTTCGAATAATTCGAAACCCGGTTTCTTAGAAAATGCCGGTTTTTGCATACTCTAGCATCAAAGTTTGTCACTTGACAAATATATTATTATGGAGTAAATATAATTGGAATTGAAGCTTTCATCGAAGATTTTTTCGCAGATGGTAGTGCACTCTTGTGTGCAGCATGAAAATATCTTTCAAACGAAGTAATTTTTTTATATGTTATCTCGAGAGAAAATACGAATATATTAAAAAAAACTACAAAAATATACCTCTTTTAGACACGGCCCAGCTCACGGGCGGCCATCGCTAGACACCGCAGATGTTTTGGGAAACCGCATTAAAAAGACCGATCTTTAATTTGAGAGGGGTAACAAAACACTTCTTTTGCCGAATTTGCATTATGAAATATTTCATGAAATTTGTGGCATGTAACTTTCTTTATTTGTTAATGGAACGGACATGGAAACAATTTGTGTTGAAAAATTGATAGGAAATACAATTTTAGGCGGCTTTTTTTAAATTTTCATTAACCCATTTGCTTTTCCGCCCTTGCAATAAGCAATTAGAAAAAGTTTCATGAATAAAATTGCACGAAATATTTCATCGTGTAAATTTGGTAATACATACATACATATGTACATAGATGCACATATTTTTAAATTTTTAGAAACAATATGCGGCTAAAAATTTCTAGTTAATTTACAACTATTTTTTTATTATTAAAACCATTTATATTCTTCTCACATACTCTAGAGGAAGTCAAATTATTTCAAATATATTTACAGAAGTATTTACAAATGCACAAAAGGTAAATTTAATACAAAATCGGACATAAATTACAAACATTTGATGAATAAAACATTAATATAATATTAATACTCATCTTATATCTGTTTATATTAATCTGTTATCTTTTGACATTTGAACATTATTTAAGGCTCTTAATAAACTCGATGCCTGCAACAGCAACACAGGAAAATGTAATAAAGATTACATTTTACAGTAAAAAATTTACATATGTATGTATATGCATATTAAACTTAACTTAAATCAATGTCGGTTGTAAGAAAACTTCCAGACTAAGTATAAAAGCTGTGAGAAGAAAAGATATACATTATCTTTCTAAGAATTAAAAACAAACAACTTAACTAAGACTCAAACAAGCATTCTACTCGTAATAGCCTCAGCTAGCAAAGTACGTTCAACTAACATATGAGACTCACCACAAATTTTATTAATACAATGTGTTATTTCACAGCACCGTGTCTGACGCTTGACCACAATTAAGCATAAATTAAGTAAAGTGCGACTTTAGCTCACAGAGGAAGCCTTCCGTACGAATACACATATATCACTTTCGTGTTTGCCCTTATTTTATTTTGGCAATTTTTTCATTTTGTTTTTACGTTTAATTTTATTTTTATGTTTTTTGTTGCCTTAGCGTTTTTTTTTGTTTTGGCGATTTTTTCACAATAATGTTTTTTTTTTGTTTTTTGGCGATATTTCGTTTTTAAATTTATTTTTGTTTTTTGACGTTTTTTTTAGTTTTGGTGATTTTTTCGTTTTGTCGTATTTTTTGTTTTAACGTTTTTTCGCTTTTGACGATATATTTAGTTTTAGCGATTTAGTATATTTTTGGCGCCTTTTTCGGTTTTTGGTGTTTTTTTTTAGTTTTAGCTACTCTTTTTGGTTTTGACTCTATTTTTCGTTTTGGCAGTTTTTTCGGTTTTTGGCGTTTTTTAGTTTTCGCGCTTTTTTTGCGTTTGTTTCGGTTTGGTGATTTATTCCATTTTTGGCAATTTTTTTCATTTTTTTACGATATTTTTAGTTTTAGCGATTTTAGTTTTAGTGCTTTTTTCGTTTTGACAATTTTTTTTCGTTTTTAGCGTTTTTTTTAGTTTTTTGACGATCTTTTTAGTTTTTGAGATTTTTCCGTTTTAGCGATTTTTTAATTTTGGTGCATTTTTGTATTTAAGCGCTTTGGCGATTTTTGGTTTTCACATTTTTTTTAATTTTGGAATTTTTTAGTTATAGCGTTTTTTTAAAATTAGAAGATTTTTCGGTTTTCAAGAGACAGCAAATTGTCTAAATTACATAGTCAAAATTACATTAACTGATAGAACAGCCTTTAATTTTTATTGTTTTAAATATCGGTGTTAATTGGTGTAGTCTATTCTACAGATTACACCAATTAACACTAACTTTGAATATTTAAAGTGTCTGTATATTACATTAATATTTCAATAGTTTTCGTTGCTCGCTTTAGAACATCCTTTAATTTTTAACTGGCAGATATTTGTTGTTGTATCGGCCAAACTTTTACATATTCTGTGAAATTTTCAGGTTCGTAGCTCTTACGGTTCTCGAGAAACAGCCTATGACAGATACACAGACGGACGGACAGGCAAACGGACAGCGTAGCCAAAACAATAGCGTGCCTTTACACTTTTGGTGTACGGAACCTACGGGAACCTATCATTTAAGTACATATTAGTCAACTGTCAACTTATATATTACTTACCTTTCATGTAGAGAAATATACCAGATACTACGAGCACCACTAATCAATCATACGTTACATAGAATTGTTCATAGATTCATATAACGTATACGTTTCACCATACCAGTTATTCTATGCACTACTACTCATACGGTACATAGAATCATTCATAATTGTATATAACGTATACGTAACCCTTCCACAAATTTCGCACAAGTAGGTTGGGCCAATTTAGGTCTGTTTTTAAATGTTTTTTTTATAAAATATTAAAATTCTAATCAAATGAGACTGAAAAAATTAACAAAACAATTTTTTTAATTACACTGGACAACAACGATATATTTTACGGTTTGGAGTTTGGAATGAAATAAGAATTCGTGTACTAAATGCCAAGGAAGAAAAAATATAATAAGATTTGCCTCTGGGAACCCCGAAATTCCCAAAGAAATTTCAGAAAATCGAAAAAACTTTTGATTTTCAATATGTTCGTTGTATAATTTCTTGGGAAATGTTTAAGGGCATATTAGGCCTCAAAATGAGTTAGTACGATTTTCGATTACAGCTTTGCAATTTAAGGAAACACGCCTTAAAAGTGATACTTGCAATAAAAATAGGTTTATTTTGAAAAACTCTGGCTAATTCTATAACGAAAATTTTTAAAAAAAATTTTGCAGTTTTGAAAAGAAAAATTTTCAGAATATTAATATTTTGTTAGTAATCAACGAAAAAAAAATATTTTTGCAAATTGGAAAAGGTTTTACTACCCCATTACCAAAACCGTGGATCAAGGTGGGTAAAAAATTTAAAAGTTTATTTTTTTAGTCGAATATCTCCTAAAATCTACACAAAACTTTACTTCTTAGATAGGAAAAGTTACTTGCAAAAACCCTTTTTAAATTTAAAATTTTTCAGAAGCCCTAGATGACCTACTTTGGAGTATTGTGGATCCACCCCCTTTTAAGATATCTCGCCCAAACTCCAAACTGTATAAATGCCGTATGAAATTTTGTACGAATCGGACCGCGCGCTTAGAAACTGCAGATAAATTTCCATTTTTTCCAAAATTCTCTACTGTGCAACACCAAAAACAGAAAAAACTTTGTATTTTTTATTGTCTTTGTAAAAGCAAAATCTAAAAACACACTTTCTACATGTTTTGTTTATTGCTTTCACTTTGAGCTAATACATTTATGTCTACTATGTGTGCAAGTAATAATTGGAACTTTAAACGCTTATAGCTTAAAATATATTAAACCGATTTTAGCAAAATATAGATTGAAAATGTCTGTCAATAAATATCTATAAAATGTATAAGTTTTATCAAAATGGGGTGCATAGTGTGAGCATAAGCTGCAGCACAAGAAATGACCTCGTCTAATTATTGTATACAGTAGATAATATGCAAAAGTTTGAGAATTGCATCTTCCATATATAAACTTTAAGAACGACGATACACGTACTGTTTATTTTTTTGGGCCAACTACCGGAATTAATTGCTAGAACCTTATAAATTTGTTTGTGTTGTACAGTGTTATTGAAAAACAATTTACTTGTAATTTGATTGTTGCTGTTAAAGCGTTCTTAAAATTAGTGTGATTTCATCACCATTCTTCAAATATTTAAAATCATTTTGTATATGTTTGTGTATAATTTGTTGTTTGTGTATAATTTGTTATTTTAGTAATATTATAAACAAGAGCAGCTTTAAACAAAAGCCAATTGGGAGATTAGGAATAAATTTATGGATAGCTTGAGCTCAGTTGCAAATGTTTTGATCAGCACTGTGCAATGTATTGATAAAAAGTTGTTGATTTTTTTTCTGCCAAACTAGTTAAGATGAACTTGAGCTTGAAAGTTAACAGGATATTACGTGCACACAATCACATAATCGCATACGGGAACTGTTGCCAGAAATTTTTTTGCGTAAAATCGACAAAATAGAATACATTTTGGTTTTTGGTAAAATTTTTACTATTTTTGTTTTTACGTTTTATTATTGCTTTATCAGAACTAGTTATATTCCTTTTCTTGTTTTCATTTGACTTCGCTGAGACCTCACTGTTATATATCTTTTGAGAAGAGTTTTTCAATGCTTATTTGCAAGTGTGTACGACCAAAGCTTTTCATATCAAGTCCACAATATCGAACAACAGGTATTTTGGTTTTTGGTAAAATGTGTGCTCTTTTTGTTTATTGGTTTTATTTTTGCTTTATCAGAACTAGCTATTTTCCTTTTCTTGTTTTCATTTGACTTCGCTGAGACCTCACTGTTATATATCTTTTGAGAAGATCTTTTATATAAAGTTTTCAACGCTTATTTGCAAGTGTCTACGACCAAAGCTTTTCATATCAAGTCCACAATATCGAACAAAAGGTTTCTTGGCTCTCCCGATCTTAAGACATACCGCGTATTTCTGAAAAGTCACAGAAAAAGCTTAAAGCTGTTTTCAGTATAAATAAGAGAACGACATCGACTTGTCGACATCGTGGGACAGGCCTTAAAAGAACATAGAAAATAACTTCTTCCTATTTTGATCTATTTCCCATTTTGGTTTCTATAGAAACTTTTACTAACAAAGCGCAAAACTAAACTCAGTGGTATTGCAATTAAAGTGTTTGGTGACCACAGTCGCTATAGAAACTTGTTGTCTTGGAAATACATAATTAATCCCAGTAATAGTGTAAAATTAAATTTTAATTAAAAACTATAATTTTCCGATAAAAATCGTCAAATTGGATACTCGTAACAAAAAGGAAATCAATCGGAAATTAAGACAATGGTGAAAACCAATATTTGCTCATCTTCACACATCTACAAACAATTTTCAAACATACCCACTTGACCTGAGACTCGATATAAACGAATGTTCGCTGAAGTGAAGAAATTTCGAAACAAAACTCTTCGATATTTCTTCGCGAATCTAAAAAAAATCTAATGTTCGCTAAAGCGAACTTCTCTCGAAATTTTTTCGAATGTGGACGATAGCCTAGTGGATGTGCGTTAGTCTGTTAAGCAAGAGATACCGTGTTCGAATCTGTCTGACTGTATCGTTAGTTAAAGAATTAAAATAACTCATACGTACATATGTGCAATAATTTTACAGAAAAAAAATTTGCCACGATAACCTAGTGGATATGTGTTAGTCTGTTTGCCTGGAGGTACCGTGTTCAAGTATGATTTACTGGAGCGTAAGTTAAAAAATTAAAAGATAAATAAAATAAATAAATTAAAAAATCAAGATAATAATCTTAAAAAATTGCTTTTGCTCCTGCCTTTTTGCGATATCGAAATTTGTTCGATATTGACTCACTTTTAATATTGCTAACGAGCCTTCGAAATCGAATGTTTTTTGAAACCAAACACAGAGCGACAGGTAAACTTTTTTCGATTCATTTTTGAGTGTCGATCTCGATAGTTTTACACGAAAAATGTTCGAGATATATTCGAAATTGATATCATTAACGAAAATCGTGGTCAAGTGGATAAAAACGAGTACTTGTACATCAACATATAAACATACATGCAAGCAGAGAATATAAGAATGTTGATTTGAAAAACAAAAACTCTGGTTAAATAAAAGAGAAAAGCTTTCATGCTTTCTTTCTCAAGCTTTTATATCGGTTGGCTGGTTACGATGGAACATATTTGTAAAGTTTACAAAGCGAAAATACAAACATAAGTACCCAGGAAACAATTTTGGCCGACATGTCTAACATCGGAAAAAATCTGAGACTTTACCAGACAATCAGCCGAGTTGTCTAAAAATCCCTCAGACATTTCGCGGAGCAGTAGGCAGTTTTCTGGTACGACGTTTCTGCACATTGTCTGATATATTATTCGATTAATATCAGAATAGTCTGCACATTATCCGAAGGCAATTTAATTTTCTTTTAAGACATTTAACAGAGTAGTCTGCACATTTTCGGATCTACGTCTTACGACTTTTAGCAATCACTTCTGCACATTGTCTGATTTTAGTTTTCGTAACAATTCTCAATTATCTCTTGAGTTTATATGCACAAATATTTGAGTTCTTAAACTTATAAAATATGGGTAAATGTTTTCTGATGAGCTGCTAGGTGTTGATTCTATATAGTAGTATTATCAATATTAGCTTAAATATTGCTGCTGTTCATGTTTTTTAATTTTATTTTGCTAAATTTCTTGGTAACAGAAAAAATCTTTGTAAAATAAAGCTGTAAAATATGTCAAAGGAAAGAAAATATTGCCATATATACATAAAAGAATAGGGAGAAGAAAACGAATTTACAAATGATTATCTAATATAAGTTTTGTTATAAGAAAATTTTATTTGTTGCGCGTTAAGCATGTCTATATACCTCCAATTCAGTGGTGCTTTACCAAATCTTCAGTAGACAACTTTTGAAAAGTTTCAAGCCTCTTATCTAATGTGCAGAATTTCAAACCCCGATTTTTTTTTAAATCCCAATAGAATGAGCGTAATAGACTTAGAAACTTAGACAAAACACAACAACACATTTATATTTGATAGGAATCTATTTGATATATCAACTAATAAAATTTTTAAAATAAAATTGGGAGAGTAAGATTTAATAAAAAATTTCTAAACAAAATTAAAGAAATTGCTTTAAATCCACATTCTGTTACGAAGAGGGATAATACTGCTCCTAGCCAAATACAAGGAAAGCGAGTGCTAATAATGGTAACAGCACATGTAAAGCCCGAATATTGTCTTATTCTGGCTTGGAGTTCACTATTATTAAAAAGCTCCTTGATTTATTTGACTCTAAATTACATCCTTTCACTTTCAAATTAAACACATTTTCGTAATTAACTTTCATTTTTAAAATTTGTATCTAAACCTTTATTATTAATTAATTCAATAATGTTTAGTTTATATAATAATTCTCATTAATTATTGTTTATTATTGTGTTCTTAATTCTTTTCATGTTTTTTTTTTAATACAATAATTATGCAAAATGTACAATAGAATATCTTTTGTTTTGCTTAATCACATAAATAATGATAGATAAGATGGTATATAACAATAATTAAAAACAAAATATGCTTGAAATACATTTGAATTAATAAAAAAAAATATGATGACTTTTTAATATATATTTAACGGAAAAAGGAAAAAGCCAAAAGAGGCATTTTTAAATAATGAAATAATAAAATATTTTTTTAGGCTAACTCTCTTAATGTTATTTTGTTAATAAATAATATTATCATTTTGTTTTCATTAGACTATTCATATCAAAAATTATTGAATTTTGCAGCAACTTGTAGCAGCTCATGTTTTTGTTTTTCTTGTTTTTTTATTTTGTTTTCCTTTTTTACACTCAAAAATATTACGCATCAAATAGTTATTTCAAATTATCTGTATATCTCTGTCTTATAGTTTTTTTGCGTTTTTATTGCGACAACTGTGTCTTGATTTTCTAGGTACTTTTTCTCTTGTTTTTTTATTCTTTTTTTGTTTTTTGTTTTATAATTAAACTTGTTTTAATACATTCAATTGCAAAGTAAACAAAATGTTGCGTGCGCGTCAGAATGATAAGTTATTTAATTTCCGTGAATTTGTATGCATTAATAATTAAGAAAGGATATGGTACTGCTGTTCTTCGGTTTCTGGGTGCTTTGCATATTTTGAGGAATTTCAGAAAAATTGGTGGTATTTTATTGTTAATAGCAGCAACAATATTACGAACAGTTCTACAAACACTTCCCTTGGAAACGTCATGCATTTATCCGATAGCATGATCCTGTTCCCATTCAGTGTTGCGCAACTTGCAATTGAAATTTCGCCGTCATTGCACTATTTTTGTTCTTAGGTCGTCTCGGCGTCTAATAATCCCATAATATATCACATCTTATAGACGCTGAGGCGAAATTCGAAAGTTAACTCCATATCATCGTAAGTGATTTTTGGCCAAATGTTTTAATACTTCTTGCTCCACTCACTTCTTCAACTTCATTATTGAGACTCGACCACATGCTCATGAACAGTTTTAAGAATATATTGATGAATTTACAAGATTTCTAAAATTTTACTTGCAAAACTTTTACGGTTTGCGATAGACCTTCAAAGATTTTGAGAGATTACAAGTCGATGGTCATATTTTGACACCGCGTTTTTGAGCAGGCGGGTAACAATTAAATGCCAGATGAGTTCTTTTAAATATATCTATATAAATAAAAGAGTAACGTTATTGAGTGACTGACTGACTGACTGACTGACTGGCTTACTGATTCATCATCGCCGAGCCCAAACCACTAAAGCTAGAAAGTTGAAATTTCGTAAGTGGGCTCCACTCAGGACGTATAGATCCACTAAGACGGGGTTTTGGGAAATTCATACGCTAAGGGCGTAAAAACGGGTAAATTCGGTAACTTTATATCTCCGGATCTAACTAAGGTAGACATAAAACTCAAAAAACAGCATGATAAGATCAAAATATAAGCCGACGGGGTGTTTGGTACTTTTTTGAAATTTTTACATTTAGGGGCCGAAAAAGGGTAAAAATATAATTTTGGTACTTTTTTGTTAACAGTTTATCTCCTAAAGTAATGAATATAGAAATTAAATTTAAAATGCATTCTTCTATCGTTACAGGTACCTGGTACTTTTTTGTAATTCGAATATATAAAGGGTAAAATTGGTTGCTCCTTTTGGTACTTTTTTCGATACAACTAATTTTTATGTAAATTAATCTACATAGTGAATGAATATGTTTGCATATTTTCACTAAGAAAGGATTTTTGAAAATTTCAATTCTAAGGGGATTAAAAGGGGTAAAAACGGGTAAACTCGGTGCTCTTATATCTCCGAATCTAAGTAAGGTAGACATAAAATTTCAAAAGCGTCATAATAAGATAGAAAACTGAGTGGATACGTGTTTTGTACTTTTTGAAATTTGTAAAAATATAATTTTGGTACTCTTTTTTGTTAACCGTTTATATTTAAAAGTGAAGGTACTTTTTCGAAAACCTACTTTTTTGAAAATGCAGTTTTAAGAAATGGTACTTTTTGAAAAATGTTTTTGGATAGGGTACTTTTTGAAAATGGTACTCTTTTGAAAATGGTTACTTTTTGAAAAGTTACTTTTTGGAAAAGGTTCTTTTTAGGGCTCTGTACACCAAAAGTGTAACTTAATCTTATTGTTGTCGATACGCTTTCCGTCAGTCCGTCTGTCTTTCTGTCTGTCACAGGCTGTTTTCTCCAGAGCCGTAAGAACTAGGGGCTAAAGATTAAAGGCTTTTCTAAAGCGAGCAACGAAACATGTTGAAATACTAATGTAATATACAAACACTTTTATATAGACTCTCGAAATTTTCAAAGGTAGTGTTAATTGATGTAGTCTGTAGAATATTTAACACAACAAAAATTAAAGGGTGTTCTGAAAGTTAATGTAATTTTTACTATGTAGCTTAAACAGTTTGCTGTATCTTGGAAACCGTAAGAGGCAAACTCTTGAAATTTTCAAAAACTCTATAACTAAAAAATTCCAGAATTAAAAAAGTCAAAACGAAAAAAAAATCGCCAATAAGAAAAATCGCTAAAACGCAAAAATTCGCCAAAACTAAAAAGATCGCAAAAAACTAACCAATTTTATGGTTATTTTTAAATGAGTTAATTAATTTTTCTATATCTGCACAACAATAGGGTAGCGAAGCACGCCGGGTATAGCTAGTCTAATATAATTTGGATAGAAATATAAAAAAAATCGATGTGACTCTTTTTCTCAAGCAATTAATTTAGAATTTTGTAGAAAATAATCATTATTTTCGTAGTATGTTGGATGTATCTTGGAAAATTTAATAGATTTAAGATTTCATAAGCAGTCTATTCTTTCTTTAGAAATATTAAAATTAATTTTTAAATATCAAAAGTGAAGCTCCGAACCTTTGTTTCCGAAGATAGTCTCGAGATGGCGACTCATCTTTTAATTGGTAAAAATTAATAGGATTTTCGCTTGTTGGTTGTTGCTGCCTTCGCTGGCAGTGTCGTCTAGGTGGAAAAGAGCTCTTATGAGAAGACATGATGGTGTCGAAACATCTGATGTCATCAGTTCAACCTGCCGTACAGCCAAATTTTTCTTTGAATGTTCAATATTTACACGCTTTAGAATTTCTTTCTAAAATAGAAATAGTTTAATTGAAATATGAAATTGTAAACGAACTTAAGCCAAACTACACAGTTTGACTAAAATTCATAGCTAAATTATTAAAAATTTTAATTTTAAAAATTTTTTGTGAAAAACGACGAATATTTTTTTCAAAATTAAGCCACTTTTTACTCTGCATTCAAAATCTTGACTTTGATTTTTTTTAGAACTATATGAATTGAGATAATTAAAAAATTCTTTTTGAATATCACCGTGAATTTACTATGCACAAGCAAATCATAAAATATTTTTTTTTTAGAATTTTCGCAGTGGTGTTATTGGAGATATTTACAGAATAAAAAAAAAGTCGTGGACAAAAATAGAAATTTTAAAATTAAACGCCAAATATCTTTGAAGTTATCAAATTAATCTTAATGAATTTCACTGTAGTTCCGTTATCTAGTTATAAACTTTTTAGAAAATTGAAATTCATTAAAATCGGTTAATATTTGTAAGAGTTATAGCGCTGAGAAAATGTTTGATTCCCCTGGTAAACAACTTTAAAACACGGTAGCCAAGCCTTTCTTTAAATAGGGTGTTCAAGAGATAATTTTTTTAACGCGCCGTTTTAAGAGCTTAAGTCTGGGACTCATTTTAGGTGAAGTTAAATCTGGAACCGGCAAAACATATCACATGGGGCTTTCTACTCTCGCACGTATGTACTAAAAGTAAATAAAATCAATCAGTATGGCATGAACATTCAAACAAGCCAGTTGTGTTATCGCTTGTTTCTTGCTATTGCTTGATATACACTAAAAAAAAAACTTTGTAAGAGCGAATGTTGCAAAATAAAACCCATACAAGCAAAATGTATTAGTATGTGTTTGCCGATTAATGAGTTAAAGTCTTCCTTCTCCATTTTCTCTTTTTATTATATTTCAGAATAAACTCAACAAAAAGTAAGTGAGTGACCTTATCATTTTAACGTGCATCTAACTTGTTGCTTTACATTTGTAATATTTTAATTTGCTTAATAATTTTAAACTTCTTGTATATTTGTAGCCTACAAATTTATTTTTCATACTACATATTTATTTTCAGCTGTATTTAGGCATGCATTTTCAGGGTTTTCTTTTTTCTCTTTGAAGATTTGCTTATTAGTATTATTATTTTTTATTGGTTTTTACGTTTTGTTTTTTAGTTTTAGTTCGTATAATTTTTATAATTATTATTGTATTTTTTAATATCTCTTCTTATATTCTGCAAAACATATTTAAATAGTCGCGTATATTTTTTGTTTTTGTTCAAAACTATTACAAATAAAATATCCAAAATATTTATGATAAGTTTTTATATGGTTTTTTTATATGTGTTCATTCATATATTATTAATATTTTCATGTATCTAATATTTATGCAGTTAAGTGCTTTGCGTGTTTCTTTTTAAGTCTCTAACACTACTCAACTAAGTATTTTTGGTAATTATCTCTGATGAAATGAACAATGATTTATCTAACAGACCAAAACTATTTCAGGTTTTGATGGCATACATATCCTAGAAATATGTATTTTATAAAAAGAATCGTATTTTTGAAAAATGGTATCATAAGATTTTGAATAAAATTTATCTGAAAGCAATTATCTGATTTAGAACTGATTTTAGCCGTATGTCGCTTCAATACTGATAGCCTCTGATTGTTCTAAGTCTAGAATCTTTAATAGGAAAAGAAATTATCGCAATCGAAATTTCAATAGAATTTAGTATTCATTTATTGGTGAATTGTTTTTCTGCGTTTGTGAGCAACATTTTCAGAATTGACCCGATTTCGGACGCAATCAACAGCCAAAAGCTTAACATTTCATGCACCAGATGGTTCCAATCTGAGCTTTGGGTCATTCAGATTGTCCTGATAACTATTATGCGGTTGGTATTATTAAAGAGGTTGCGTTATTGGACAACACGATGATCGTGCACTTTACCGTCATTTTAAATTCAAGCAAGATTGATCAAACCGTACAACAAAACCATATTCTGATAGAGGGCATCAAAAAATATTTAATTATTCCTCCACAACATTATTTTTAACATACGTAGTAGACATCTGCAACAAACCATTTGAAACGTCTTTTAAATCACACTTTTTTTTCCAAATCGTGCTTGGATTTAACTTGAAATTTACATGCTAAGTCATCTTACCATACAAAAAAAAGAATGATTTACAAATCACAGGCTTGTATGCAAGGTATGAAAAAAATTATGCTTGCGAATAAAATATTATTTTATTCCTTCGTTTTAAAATTTGTTTACGCAAATTTAAAAAATAGAATTCGCGAAAAGAATTTTTTTTATTCTTGGTTGTTTTTATTCTCCTCGCAAACGATCTAGTAATTGAAAATGTACACCCTTTCTGTTAACCGATTTATCTGAAATTTGGTAGACACCTTTACTGAGTGTTGCCGTTTTGGTATTTTTGCGGCTTTCAGTGTAGCCGTTGTGTTCCGGAAACTTTTGTGATTTTGCGGAGATTTTTGTCTCAGTTTATGGGAATCCGGGGAACTTTTGGGATAAGGGAAGATTTTTGTGGAAGTTTTTTTGGATCTGGGAATTTTCTGGGACTTAGGGGAGATTTTTGTAAAAGCTTTTGGGATTCCGGAGAACTCCTAAGATTTTGGGGAGATTTTCGTAAAAGTATTTGGGAAGCCGGGGAGCTTCTGGAATTTTGGGGAAATTTCGGGGAAATTTTTATAAAAGTTTTTGGGAATCCGGGAAACTTCCAGGATTCTGAGGAGAATTTTGTCCCAGTTTTGGGGAATTTTTAGACCGGTTTTGTGTCTAAGGGTGTTGTCCTTGCTTAGTGAAGGTGTATCTGATTAAACCCCGTTGTCTCGGCTAAATTCTTAAAAAGTATCAGCTAAGTATCTTCAAGGCAATATTTAAAAAAGTATTAATTTTTGTAAAAAAAAATATGTCTGCTATGAAATACTGTTTCTTAAGATTATTTTTTATATATATTTTCTTCATATTAATATTAAAATGGCATTTGTTTTTGCTTCCATTCAATTTAAGCAAATTACAAGTGTGATTTATTTGTTTCGAATCATTTTGATGATTTATAAGTACTTCTTTGTTTTTGTATATGTGCTTTTTTCATTTAAGAGAAACAATTCATGCAATAACTTGATTCTGACGAAACAAGACATGATATGATTCTCATTTGTTTTGCTTTGCTTTGAGTTTGAATTGAAACTCAAATTGAAATTCAAATGGCTTGTTGCACATGACTAATACCAACCCACTATCTCTATTCCATTCCATTTTCAACGACACGGTAGGGGACTCCCTCCCTTACCGTGTCTTTGGAAATTTTTTACAAAAAGCTTCTGTGGTATGCAATATCGTCCTTGGAGATTATTTAGGAAAATTTTCAGTATCTTTTCAAAAGGAAAAAAACATCCGGTAAACATTATTTCCTTTCCGAAATGGAAATTATGCTCGTGGACATTATTTCCTTTTTGATGTGGAAATAATATCCATGAACATTATTTCCATGGACGTTATTGCATGCGTTTGAATTCATTTCCAATGCAAAATTAATATTGGAATCATTACGGCGGCTCACATTATAGTCTATGGCATCTAACTTTAACGCTAATAGTACCATAACTGCTTTTTTTTAATATGCTACAAAATTTTTCAAAAATGTTTTCTATATTGGTCCAATACTAAAATGTGTCGAGTAGTGATAGTTATGATATCCTTATATTTTATTGCAATTAAATTGGCCAATTCACAACTTATTGTATGTATTGTATGTAGATCGTATAAATGCTAGTGGTAATTTCTACAGAAACCTTTGCTTAGAAACATGTTTATGTAGAAATTACCTACAACATTTATACGTTGTACAACATCGACAACAGGTCGTGTATTGAACAAATGATTTTATTATTATTTCTCTTACTTCAATTAAATATTCAACAATTAGAATTAATTTTCTTGCCTTTATTTGCTCACTAAAAATATTATTAATTAAAATGTTTAGACTTTTGTGTTTTTTATTCCTGCTTTCAATTATTAAATAAATTTATTTTAGATAAACTATTTTATCATCTACCATTTAATTACTAAGAATTATGTAATTAATTACTTAAACATAATTGAAAAATAAAAAGGAAACACCTACAATTCTTTTTTCGATTAGCTACTACATATTTAATATGGATGTCTTGTTTTCTATTTCTAGGTATTTAGTGTTAAATATTGTTATTTAAAAAAAAAAATAAGTAAAACAATAATTAATGCATGCATTTTGGAAATATATTTTCCTTTTATTTCAATACGATTAATTGTTTGTGTGTACATTCATGTTATATTTTTAGGTGTTTGTTTTCTTAGTAATTTAAATTTTTTTATTGCTAAAGTCTAATTCATGGAACATTTTATTTTAATTATTTGCACTTGTTAACTAAAACAAAGGAAAAATATCTGTTTGCCAAAAACAAAAAGAATGCACTTTAACAAATAACAAACCATACTTTTCTCAAGATAATTGTTAATATTGAAAAAAAAAACATAATAAAATAACATGTATATATGTTCTTAATTTACTATTTCTAGAACTTAATGCTGCAAAATCATGGAGTGCTTTGCTTTCTTTACCTACAGCTTTTTTCTCTACAGTTTGTTTTCCGCTTAAAAATAACACAAGGCACTAGAACCGAAATAATAGTATCCAAAAATACCAGTTTGCGTTTCCTTTTAGAGGATTTTTTTCTGTTGGATCTTTTTTGTAGAAGCTTTGACAACCAGTTTACACTTGGCATCATAACCACTGTCGAGAAATGGCTTGATCAAAAAATGTACCGAAAAAATAAATAAACTTCATTATGATCAATAGCGACTAATGAAAAAATTTGTACATTGAGGCAAATACCTTTACAGGAAAAGGATTCTGGTATATTTGTTGTTGTATTCCATAGTGAAAAATTGAAGTCAAACAAAAACATTTACTGAATCAGATAAAATAATTGTGTAAAAATGTTTTTTGTTTTAATCAGTAAAAAAGTTTATAAATTCAAAAAAAAAATTTTTTTGAAAACGGACCATTGAAAAAGTTTTGTAAAAAAACTATTTTTTTCTTTTTGTTTTTAGTATAAATAGTACCAAAAAAGAAACATTTATTTGGTCAGACAAACAATTTTTTGAAATTTAAAAGTAAATTTCAAACAAATACTTGCCTGAAATTAATATTTGAAAATTTTGTCTGTGGGAGTGGGATATTCTTAAAACCTTCTCAATATATCTAGCAGATCTCAGTACGAATTTTCTGAGAATGTAGAAATTTATGAGAAATAGTATATAAAATACATACATACATAGATAGAATCAATAGAATGCAAGAATTCTATGACTGTTCTTATGCTGAAAAAATTTAACCATATATCATTAATTTAAAAACTTATACAAATATTCAATAATTTTTAAGAACTAAATAAGAATTATTACGACAATATAATATCAGGCAATGTAAAGAAGTGACGGATACGAGTCGTAAGTTTTAGGTGAAAAATATTCCGTTAAATGTCTTAGGCCAAAATTAACAGTCATCAATTAAATAATGACAATAGTTTAGCCAATGATATTTTATTCAAAATTTATTTAATACTATTAGTTAAACCGTCAAATGCCATTAGTTAACAATTAGTTAGATGCTTGGGAAATTGGTATTTGCATTTGTTAAATTTTTAGGCATACTTTTAGGAACGAAAATAATAATATTTGCTACATAAGCTTGTGTACTTCAAAAATGTTTAAAGTCGAAAGATTCATATATTATTTCTGTTTGTTTTCATTTAAATTGTCGACAAGAAATCCCCGAAAAATCGCCACGATTGTTTTAAATATCCCCAAACGAAATTTGTTGTCGCCAAAGTAATTGTAAAATCCCAACGTTTGAGGATAAATCCCAAATACTGGCAGCCCTGTACTCGCATTAAAAATTGCCAACTTCCTCTTTATTAAAAATTAATAAATAAATGTGTCGCCCTGTTAAATGATCTAGCTTATATGGCAGCCATAACATATGCAATAGTTTTTGGAATTATAAATGCTAACAAGGCAACAAAACCGGTCAAACACAAAAAAAGGTAGTTACAAATTCAAAACTTAATTTAAAACAAAGCAGTTTTGAATTTATTCTTCTATTTTCTTAGCTTGTATTATTCACACTAATAACAATTAACTTCAAATACTTTAATATATACATACATTTATTTAATACAGCTTATTGTTGTTTTTTTAATTTTTGTAATTTTTTCTTAAAAATATTGATATTTTACTACAATTGCTTGTATTGTAAAATGTAAGATTGTGTTAGTATATCTATTAATAAGTATGTATGTTGTTAATATATTTATTTTAATTTTTTATTGTTTTTTATTTTATTAACAACCAAAGCTCAAACATTGACAGACTCTATGGTTTAAAATATATTATTTTAATACTATTTAGGTGGTCTATTTGCTATTTTGGGTTTTAGTCCGCAGTGTATTGAAATTTTGAAAAATTTTTCATTGATTTTGAGGAAAAGCAAAAACTATTTTTTAATCTAAATAAATTATTTCGTTGTAACTTGTTTTCATATTTTATAAAAAATATTTTTCTTAAATAATATAATTAATGGATTTGTTAGAAATGAGTTAAATTATATATAATCAAGTCATGAGATCAAGTTGTAAGTGTATGTGATCATGCATGTCTAGGTTGTTAGTTTGTTTAATAGAAGTTAAATAATAATCATAAAAATAATAGTTAAAATCAGGGCTCGGAGTTTCAAGCACCTAAAGATTGATTTTAAGCGTTTAACAAATGCAGCTAAAAATTAAAAATATCTGCAAAAATATGCATTTACCTACGAACAAAGTACCAAAACTAAAATAATATGAAAATATTTTTTTTATTTATTATTATTAGTAGCGAAAAAAACTTAAAACAAACATAATTGCGTTTATTATTTAATGCAACCGAACTTTAGTTGCGTTGCCAGTCGGCAACTGAAAAATAATGATTGCCAGAAAGGAACTAAATAGCAATTGAAATTGACAGCTCTCAGTTGCCAGTTGTCATCACTAGTATCATTTTCAGCAACTGGCAACCCAACTGAGGCTCGGTTGCCATCCATAATCAGTCGATTTTTTTTTTTCAAAAATTGAGTAATATACACTAAAAAAGTTTTTATAACTCCAAAAATATGCATTTATTGCAAAAATATGCAAAAATATGTACTTACCACCAAAATATGCAAACATATACAACAACCAATCGATGCCAAACTACTTAAACTTTGATGATTCGCATAGATAATAGTCAATACCTCTTTATCTATCACCCTGGTTATAATAATAGAGTAATAATAAAGATATTATTTTTGAAAAATTTGTTCAGCTCTAAAAAGTGACTTTAGTGTTCTTTAATAAAAGTCCCCAAACACAGGTCCATGACAGTAAACGCACTTTTTCGTAGGTTTGTGCTAAATTTTAAATGCACATACCATATCTTCTGGAGACCTAAAACGTTGCGTACGCAATTTATTATTAATTAGCCGGATTGAAAAATCGAGGCAGAGAGCGCTCAGGTAGGATTTATGTAGCATTGATTTTTTTTTTCTGTCAAAAGAACCGTATTTTTAAAGGCCTCTTTGCAGAATTCGTCATTTATGGAGCTGTACATTGTACACTCTAAACCAGTTTTGTTGAAAATTAGGCAACACTTTACAGATTATTATCGACCTAAAATTATACACGCATTTTTTTCAACAAAATGTTTTTACTAAAAAAGCAATTTGCTGCGTGCCGGTTTGAACCGCGACCTCCTGACTGATAGTCTGATGTATCTACCATTCAGCCACAGCCGTATTATACTTTATGTTACATTTTTTCCACTTGGACTAAATATGTTTAATTTGAAAGGTTTTTTCTTCAATAAAATAACTACAAAATCTATGTAATTTTAGACAAGGAGAAATTTTCAACACTAATTTACACAATATATGATCGTAAATTTGATGTAATGTTTTAGAGTGTATCTTTTGAAATAAAGACATTGAATATGAAAAAGTAAAGTGTTAAATAACTAATTTTTATGTTTGTAGATGTCATATTAAAAACTCATAATTGAAAACGAAACACTCGTTGAATTTTTTAACTCGGAATCTCCTTCACCCCTCCAAAGATGTCTTTGTTAATATAGTAAGAGATCTTTCTGAATAATTTATTAAAATCGATCTAAGATTTTTGGGAGCCAACATATGAAGTTTGAATTTAATAAACTACTTCTAAATACTTAATGCTTTTTAATTTCATGTTTATATATTTATCGTGTTATATTCGATAGGTACAATTTTATTTCATTTCTAGGCAACCTAGGTTTATTTTTTCCAATCGGACTGGCGTGACCGTCCAGTGTTATTAGTACTAAGTACTCTTACATGACAAACAGATTCTATAATTACGGTGAATATTTTTTTGTTAGAAAAGCCATTTTCACAATGTATGTTTAAGAGTTAACATGGACTTTAACGTCAAGTTTTGCATGTCCACTTTAACTTTTAAAGTCCACGTTAACTTTTAACCATACATTGTGAAAATGGCAGATAGAAGTACACACAGAAAAAATAAGCTTCATATGTGTTTTATGTTGATTCCACATGATCTTCAAAAAACATTTTTCCTTTCGAAATAATTATATTTCATGTTGATTTAATATTCTAGTACACTTAAATTAACGCACTAACATTTTATTAATTATTTTACTTACATGATTTATATATATGAGATGTTTTTTGAAATCATGTTTTAAAATCATGTTGAATTAACATGAAACACATATGAAGCAAAATCATAATTTTTTGTGTATATTGAAAGTACATTTGAGGCTGTTGTGGCTGCAGTGGTTAGTACGTGGACTTAACTTTTCTAGAATACTAAATCCATATGAAATATAATTATTTCGAAAGAAAAAATGTTTTTTGAAGATCATGTAGAGTCAACATGAAACACATATGAAGCTTATTTTTTTCTGTGTGTGTTGCATAACATTAGAAAATTTGTTTTGTTGTTTTTATCACGTTTAGGTAGAATATTAGAAATTATAGCAGTTGTGTGAATAAAAGAAAAGAAGTTAAGAGAATTCATTATATTCTGTGAATTGTATACTCTAAAATCGGGATATCTCGACATCAGTAAAAGATATTCGAATAATTTTTCATGCGTAGTAAAGAGATTCATATCGAAGTCAAAAATTTCAATTTGGGAAAATAATAATATTTTACTTCATAACTTTTATGGTACAAAACTTTATTTTTCATAAAATTTACGAATTTCTGCCATTACTGAATGTAAGATACATGTCCAAAATCCAAATAATTGGAGCTAAACGTATAGTCAATGGATTGGCTTTTGCAGTATGTAATTGAAGAGTGGACGTGTTTATCAAAAATCTTTGCAAAATTAAAAATAATGAAGATGCTTTTTTGGAAAAAATATGCTTTTATCAGGTCAATTTCAAAATTTGGATTTTTAGCCTTTTTCCTACTTCAAGAATTTTTCTCAAATTATACCTATCTTATCTTATTTTATCAAGAATCAAATGATGCCTTTTAAATTATAATCGAACTGTAAACTAAAAAGTTATAGGTAAAAAAATTTAAAAAGTCAAAAAAAAATATATAATTTTATTTTTTTTGAATTTAAATATCTTCTTATCTATGAGAGATACGGAAACACATATTAGATCATTATTTCTTTGTATATTTTAGCTTATTTCAAAGCACTTTAAATCTTTAAAATCGGGTAACATTTAAACAAGTTACAAGCCTAAGATTTTTTGGAGTCCCAGATTGTCAACTTTGGCCCACTGTAGCTCCTCTTGTCGTTGAACCCGAACTCCAGTGAGATACGCGTTATAAAGCCTGACCCATTCCCTAAAGATAATTTCAATTTCAGTTAAATCCAATCAGCTGTTTAGAAGTTGCGGATTTATTGCCATTTACTTTGCGAAATTCTCCACTGTGCAATGCACAGATGAACAGAACATGCATTATCGATGAGCGATATTTCTGTACGTGTGATTTAATCACTTTTACTGAAAAATCACGAGTGACCGTTGCGAAACTGGTATGAAATGAATCTTCAGATGGTTTTTGTCCAGTTTCTTTAACCCATTCGCATCTAAGCGCTTGCAATATGAAAATAAAAAAAAGTTTCATGAAATATTTCATCGTGTAAATTTTATATCTACATAATTTGTATTTACGAAAAAAAATTGTTGCTTAAAACAAAGCACCTACATTATCATTGGCCTCAGATCAAATACGTATGTGATAGAAATTCCACTGGGTAGCTATAGGAAAGTAGAAGGATACATTCTCAACAAAGTTCCGAAAAACTCGCCTACCTACATACTCGTATATAATGATTTTTTACGTTAAAGCAATGGTTTTGCCATTATTTTTCAACCAACTTAACGTTTCATTCCTGATATGAAAATTGCTTCATTAATTATAAAAATTTCATAATTAAAATGAAAAATTTTTTGTTCACATATGTATATAACCAAGCGCCACCAGGCGACTTTTTATATTTATTTAATCCTGCCAGATACTTAATTTAATGTTTTAACACTTGAAAATTACTTACTTTAATTCTACTTCCTATAAATAAATTTGTTAATGTTAGTCTTGAACCTTTGATCTCATGTTTGTAAGCCAACAGCTTTACTGCTTCAGCCACATCACCATTGAAAGTCCATAGTACAAAATCAATATAAAAGAAAATTTATATTATACGATAAAAAAAAGTTAATTTCCAATATCTGTATTTGAACTTCAGTAATATTTTTATTTTTTACTTTTTCATTTTCCGAATGAAAAAAATTCATATTATTAATGACTACACAAAATGTATCAAATGTGCCTGAAAAAAGTTTCATACCGTTTATGTAATTTTTGATTGTTTCGTGCCATTAACGACATTTTTCGTTGTATTAATGTAAGAGGTTAACGTAATGGTTTCATTCCCATTGCGAACCGTTTTCCTTTCAGTATATTATGGTTCTCACGAGCTTTAAATTGCAGAGCCTACGTTTCGTGATCTAGCCTTATGTGACCACTTTAAATACTCCCTCCTATGTTTTAAGTCAAACTTTGTTCTCAATACTTCGCAAAATTTTAATTTAATACAGATACACAGAAAAATTATTCTCCAATTTTTTCCAATTAACAGCTTGCTCGGTAAAAAATTAATTTTGAAATAATTTTTTCGTTATAGCAATATTTTCTTTTGTTCATTTTTCTGTCATTTGATAAAAGTACTGCCAACACAATTGCAAACCAAAGACTAACAATTTTTATATATTAAATGCATGTAAAAAATGTAAGATTATATTTAATGTCTAGAAAACCTAAAGTTTTTTAGAGTAAGCAGCACTTGTATGAGAAAAATTATTTTAAAAAAGGGAACTTGCTGCTCTTATTCTATTGCTGAACAAACACAACTACATACATACGTACATACTTAACAACCATAGTTGCCAGGAATACCTTGTTTTTACGATATGACAAAAAAAGGTATGACATACTGCGTTGTCATATCGTAAGTTGTTTACGATATGTCAACACTGAGAAAGCCATACACCCATAGCTGCCAGAAATGACGATTTTTTACGATATGGCAAAAAACGATATGACATACTGTATTGTCATATCGTAAGGTTTTTACGATATGACAACACTGAGAAAGCCATACACTGTGAATGGCTTCCTCAGTGTTGTCATATCGGAAAAACCTTACGATATGACAACACAGTATGTCATATCGTTTTTTGCCATATCGTAAAAAATCGTCATTTCTGGCAGCTATGCATACACCGTCTATGGCTTTCCCAGTGTTGTCATATCGTAAAAAACTTACGATATGACAACACAGTATGTCATATCGTTTTTTGTCATATCGTAAAAATCGGCATTTCTGGCAGCTATGTTAACAACAAACTTTCGATCAAGGCACAACCATACCAAATAGGATCGGTAGTACAACATCTACAAATAACACCAGCATTTTCTTTTTGGAATATCATTACACGATGTCAAAGCAAAGCGAATCAAAAACCAAATAAAGAAATTTTGACGTCCAGCCATGAAAAATATAAAAAAAATAATGTCAACTTCATCTGTTATGGATGCACCTTGCTTTCGATTGTTAACAATTATTCAATGATATAAATTTATGTATATGCAAGAGTAAGTTTATGTGAACTTCTTGCTGCCG
Organism: Panzeria rudis; assembly: GCA_956483635.1. Taxonomy (NCBI): domain Eukaryota; kingdom Metazoa; phylum Arthropoda; class Insecta; order Diptera; family Tachinidae; genus Panzeria; species Panzeria rudis. Next base: position 155,614,327 of record OY101448.1, on the reverse strand, counting down.
TTTTCCAACAGTGTTTTTGGCAAACTGGTTGTTGCGTTGGATTTCAAACCTGAAGGAGCTTAGTTCGATACTAGTTGAAGGTAAAATACAAACAGTGAGTAAAAATACAAAATAAAACAAATTCAAAAGTTGCATAATCGATAACAAATTCAAACATAAAATAAATTAGCTATAAATTTCCTAACAGAATTTTTAAAATTTCAATTTATAATTTTGTTAGATTTTTTTTGAAAATTTTCAAGTAAATGTTTTGTTAATATCCTATTATATTAATTGAAAATTTATAAAAAAAAAATTCAACTAATTTCATTTACTTGGATATAAGAATTATTTCATAGGTTGTAATCTACACATTTTTTACTCAATTCTTCGTATTTTTTAATCAAAGCGCATATTCATTTTTTTCTGTGTAAAATGTTACATGGGTACTAGTGGACAAAAAGGATGAAATATTTTATCACAACAAAAGAGCGGTAATACTTCTCGGTTGGCTGTCTGGAACTAAATGCAGACAAACAACTGAGACAGTTAAACATGTATAAAACCAAAACAAACCAACAGATTTGATTGTAGATATTGATACAAATGCCCATCAAAGCGAAAGAAAAAAATAATAAGAGCTTTTATGAGTCTTGGATTAAATCAGATAGAGGAGATTTCGGCTAACTAAAATTGAGTTGAAAATAAAATGGATGGAAGAATTTACATGAATAACTCTTGTATTCTATTTCGTGACAAAAATTAATTAAATAGCTGATGTTGCACTATAAAAAACATCCACCTTCATAAGTGGTAAAAGTGAACAAGAACGCTAATGACGTTCTGATTATCAGAGTTGAATATTCGAACACTCCACTCTTAATATAATAATTTGAATTTACATTAATTCAAATATTGAGCTAAGAAGCCGAAATAATGAAAAGTTCAGACTTATAGAAGCTTTTGTAATTCGAAAAAACTCAATACGTTATAAGATAGAGGATTTTGTATAGTAAAAAAAATAGTGAAAAAATTAATTAATTAAATTTTTAACGAATAATGGCCCATAATCATAGTCAAAACAAAGTATACTTTAGGAGTTTAAAACTAGTATTTGGTCTTAAATTCTTAAAGTATACTTTGTTTATTACTATGAATATCCGCCAATATGATTAAGTTTTATTGCGAAATCTATATTAAAGGACAAAAACATTTACTATATATTGCGATTTCCGCTATGTTAGCCACTTTTTCTGAAATACTGCTATTATTTACAATATTCACCCCTATCACGAATGTTATGGGAATAAGTTGTTTGGGAGCAAACTTATATTCCCATTCCCAACAAAATAGTATCGTGAATATTTTGGGAGTAAAAGTGTCTATTGTGAATTATTTGCGAGTAATAGTTTCTATTGTGATTTATTTATCAGTGCTTTATAAATAATTTGTGTACTACTTGTAAAAGAAAAATATACACATTTTAAAGAAATTAATAAAGTTTAACTGCGTTTTGTGGTGCTGGAAGAGATTGCAGAGAAGATACATACGCGATTAATCGTTAGAGGAAAATTTGCCTGCTAGCAGCAAGATGTTCGCGGTACCACCCGTAGTGAAAATGGCTGGCACTTTGGCTAGCGCACATCTCCTCCAACAGACAATTAATTTGCTATTTATTACCACTTGTGCTCTTTTAATAAAAAAGTAATTTAATACAGTCCTAGCTTAAGTACAAATTATAACTTACATGTTCCCTTCTCGTTCCCATCGACACTTGTTGTGAACTTATTTGGTAAAATTATTCACGGGAGTAAACATTGGTAATGCCACATTTTTCAAGTTTGTGAATTCGCTCCAAAAAACTTTGTTATGGGAAACATTCACGATAGCAAATCAGAAAATTTGTGAGTTTTTTCATGGGAATAGTTATTCGCGATATGAGTGATTAGTGATTTCTTCAATATATTTAGCAATTTTCCCTAATCAATATTAGGGCTTGTTTTCGATGTTGCAACTTCTCGCGAATTTTTGCAATATTCGGGATAGATGCGACTTTTTGCAATTTGTTAGGCTCTTCACAGTTTACACGATTTTTAAACCATATTAGACTTCGGTATCATGCCGCTGTTAGCAAGATTTTGCGAATTTGCACCATTTTAGGGATTTTTTTCCCAAATTTTCTATATTGCAATTTTTCGCGAATTTTCGCTAATTTCGCAATTTTATTTTAATTCTCTTTTAAAGAGAAAAAACTCTATACTTGATTTACTCTATTTTGCATTTTTGCTTTTTATTTGTGCAAAAACAATCGAATATTTACTTGTGTGTTTTACTTGTAGCTGAGAAAAGAACATGTATTTGTTTATTGGTGTTAGTAAGTACTTGATAGTCGTATTACTGTTCAAGTACTGAACCGATTTAAATAAAATTAAGATTGTCCGGTTCTATGTAAAAAACCCTTTAAACATATATAAATATTTACAAAATCGGTTCAGTATCACGGGCGTAAAAGGGATCTAAAAAAACATGTTTGTCTCTTAATTATACAGATGAGAGAGAGGATTTTGCCTTCGCAAAAAGTTAACTGCATAAGATAGAGAAATAAAGCAATTACGATGAAATTGCAATATGAAATGTTTTACTTTTAAATTTATTTCATCAAAACGTAATTTTCCTCAAAATCGAATATAGAAGCTTTTGAATATAGGCCATCGATGTACACATACATATTTTTTGTACAATCAATTTAAACACAATTTCTGGGAGTTTTTTTTTATTCAAATTACAATATTTTTTTATTATTTTCTGTTCAGTTTTTCTATTTAACAAAAAAGAAATAATAATTACTTAATATTATTTAAACAAAATAATAATAATTAATAATAGTTTAATTGAAAAAAAAACATGTGGGTTTTTACGTTCTCCATTGCTTCGCTAAATAAAATTAATAAAATAAAATAGAAATAATATAATAATAGTAATAATTAATAAAAACAATTAATTGAAAAATAAAACTTTTCTAAAATACAAACTAACAACAAACACTTGCACTACTACTCACTACTTTGATTAGGCTTAATTATTTAATTAATTAATATTAATTAATTTTGTATGTTGTTTTACTTTTTATAATAATATTGTATTTGTTATTGTATATTGACAATATTTATATATAATTTGTTTGCTTTCTCTTTAAATTTTTCAAAAAGAAATAATTTTTATTTTCTTGAAAATAGAATAGATTAAAATAAAGGATTTGAAAGATATTTTCGTTTAATAATTTCAATTCATATTTAAATCTATTAACAGTTGCTATACTACAAATAAAATGTATTATTTTTTTTCCTCCACTTGAAGGAGGCCAACTAAGTTTAATTTTTATTTAATAAAAACTAAAAAAAAAATACAATATAAGGAAATTAAAAAAGAAAATATTTGCAACATTTCATGTTTCTTTTATTGTATTGTATCGTATTGTTGTAATAACTTAAGGTACATTTTTTTATTAATATTGTTTTTTGTTTTATTTTATTAATCAATAAGTTGCTTAAAAGGTTTTTATGCATTTGCTAAATGTTGCTAAACATAGTATTATGCTTTTTAATGTTTATTAATGAGGTCCTCTACACTGCTAGGCGGTGTGGTGTGTATGTATGTTTGCAAGTTTTATTTTATTTAATTTTTTATTTTTGTTAATGAAAAATATATGGTTTTATAAGCTTTTAATTTCTTGTTAAGTATTGCGGTTTTTATATTCTTTTTTGTCTATAAATGTTGCAGCAACATGTCTATAATTAAGTATTAAAAAGGAAAACATTTGAAAATACTACAGTTTTAAGTAAATTTTAACAGCCTTATTTATAAAAAAAATATTTTATGTTTACTAAGAGTTTATTTGACATCTTTCTATACAACAGTTGGCAAATAAACCTTTAATAAACAGAATATATTTTTTTATAAAAAAGGTAGTAATTGTATCAAAATCAAATATTCGTTAAATAAACACTATTTTAAAAGTTAATCTGTGAAAAATCTTGAGCAACATTGATTTTTTCATACGAAAAATTTTACTTGAATACAATGTTATTTATCCCATGAAACTAACGCTACATCCTTGTAAATTCCACGCGAAATAAATAACAATAATAGAGTAATTTCAAAAATGTTATGCACAAAAACAAGGGTTTGAATTTTTAGCCTTTCCGATTTGAATGAAGCTCGACATTTACATTCTACTCTTGTGGCGCACCCGAAAGATATTCAATCTTCAATCTCTCAAAATTGGCATAGATATTCAAGTTTATACGGCTATAAAATAGAAACCATAAGAGGTATTGAACTAATTCATTCGCCATGTAATGCGAACGTAAGAGCTATATATAGATGTCGAATTTGATAGATATCGGAGAGGATAAAAATCTAGGCCGTGTCGAAAATTTTTTAAATTACTTATTAATTCGCATGTTGACGTAAAATGTTGCAGATACATTTTGTATGTTTATCTCAAAATAAACAGAATACTACTGCTGCAACATTTTTTCTTGAATAATTCATGATATTTTTTTAATCGTTCATTCGATGCAACGTCGTCAAAACTCAACAAAATTTAATTTTTGAGCTAATAATATAGAATTATTTGTCATATCGATCTGCATATAATGTAAAAATTTGATATGAAAATCTTTTCAACTCAGCTCTGAGAGATAAATGAAATTTTCTTTTACCAAAAAGTTGTGTGTAAACTGAAATATTTAAGCTCGTTTTCTGTAAAAGTAGTTTTTCTGAGTTATGTATGACGATGTTGCAGCAAATAAGCGATATGTCTTTTGACAGCATTTTGCGAGAAATATGAACGAACAGATGCCCGGTACCATAATAGAAGTATTTGCAGCTAAATGTTGTCCAATTTTTTTGAACTTATAGTATTAAACTCTGTAGGTGAGAGGTAAACTACACCAAGTTACATTTTGAAAATTTCACAGGAGGCCGTGAATACATATTGAAAGTAGCAATTGTTGATATTTTTATTCTAAAGTCTGGTACTCTGGGGGCGTGCAAAATGCAATGTGTTTTAAAACTTTCTTGCGAAGGCAGAAGTAGTTAATGTTTTTGAAGCGCATGTTTGCACGGAATGGATAAAAATTCTTAAAATAAGAGAGAAATATAACATTCTGGTATTTATTTAAACTTGTTGTCATAAATAAATGCTTCTACCAGTATTTCACAAACATTTTTTAATTTGAATTTTAAATTTTTACTTAAGAATTTGCAAGAATTTCTCCCTCTCCCTCTCCATCATATTTACAATACCAACTTTTTTCCCTGAGAGATTTTTCCCGCGGAAATTGTAATTTATAATAAGAGGAATGGTAAAAGAGAAAACTTTCCCGGGGAGATTTTATTTATTGTATGTTCCTAAGCAAAGTTGATAATTTCAATGTAAAGATGTCTCAAAACATGCGAAGAAACACGTTTAAATATAAGTTGCCAAGCAGTTGGCCAATTCAGTAGTTCGTATAAATATTGTTGGTGTTTTCCAAATAAACATTTGTTTATAAACATGTTTGTTGAAAATGTGTTACAACATTTTTACGATATACAACACTTACAACAGGTTGTAAATTGCGTAAATATTTCTACAAAATATAACCTCTACAAGTAAGTTCGTAAATTCTATAAGTAAAGACTGGTACTCTGTTCAAATTTGTGAAAAATGTAAACAACATGGATTATTTCGTAGGAAAATTTTGACATGTAGCAAATATTGTAAAAAAAACTTCATATGTTTGTTGTAAATTCCATGTTAAACTACTGCCACTCATATTCTTTCAATGAAAGCTTAAAATGTTGCAGTTACATTTCATATGTTTTCGTCAACAAAACAGAGCACTACTTATGCAAAATTTTTTCATGATCAATTCATGCCAATTTTTTTATATGTGTTCTGACAGTATTTCACGTGAAATATTGAACAGAGTACCAGGCTTTAGTTGAAAATATATGAGTGAATGATTTTTCATCGGCTTAATCTTGATTCGAAATAAAATGTAGATAAATTTATAGCCAAAATATATCCTAGAAAAGAAAAATATTATATTTCTGGAAGCAGTAAAAACATTTCATGTCTTCCATATGCGATGTTTTGAAGCGCTTTCGAGGAAGGTAGATTTCTCAGTGTTCATACTGCTTAAATTACGAATGTAATCGGCTTTTTATATTTATTCAACATGAATTTCAAAATAAACGAAATCTTATTCCATATCTTTTAACAAAGTATGTTCTAAAAAATTGTCGCATGCATTAAAAAACAATTGTTCTAAGTCCGCGACTTGCACACACATACTCTTATATTTTGCGCTTGTACACAGAAAAAATTAAATTTCATTTTCTGTAAAGGAATTCAATGAAATACTACAAACGAATTTGTAAATATAGACAAAAAATACCTCAACAATTTCATTGAAAAAAACGTGTTTTTTTCAGTGAACAAATTGTTTAAATCTATAAAACAATTTGTCTAAAAATATTTACAAATTGTAGACAAAACAATTTACTAAATCAAACAATAATATTTATTGGATTTCCTGAAGAATTTCAAACAATATTCCTGTCTGAATCTAATAAACAATTAGTCTAAAAATGCTAACTATTATTAAGCAAAATAGTTTACTTAATTAAACAAAAATACAAACAAAATTTTTGTCTGTGTCATAATCATCATCCATAAGCATTTATGAGATTTCACTTTGTTAAATATGTTCAAGTCCGAATGTTTATCTAAAGGCTTTAAAAAAATGAATGAGAATTAATGCAACGACATTAACTAATCGATTCACTCAAAAATCTTTTGTAAACAAACTTGGTACAATTGCATTCCTCTTGCTATGATTGTTGTTGTTGTTATTTGTGTGTATGTTGTCATCGGGGTGGTTTTTTACTGCACAGTTTTTATTATTGTTTTTGATGTTTGCGTTCTAAATAAAAGTCAAACAAACAATTCATAGATTATGGACAGAACATTTACTAAAAATTAAATTTATTTTTAGACAAACTGTTTGAAAAAACATTTTTTTTTATAATTTTTTTCTGTGTATGGGTTTTTTGCATCTTTCGCTCTTACAACGTTTTTGTTAGTTATATCAAGCAATAGCTAATAACAAGCAACAGCACAACCTTCTTGGTTAAATGCTGAGGCGATACTGGTTGACTTTGTTTACTTTTAGTTAATGCGTGTAACTAGCGATGATAACTTAGCGCTTTTGACAACATTTTTAGTGCTTTTTGATGTCTCAAAAGGTTTTTTTATTCCTTAACGCTTTTTAAGCTTCTTTTACCTGGAATTATGCTTTTTAGTGCCCTTTTTAACTGATTTCAAAAAAAGGAAAAAGGTTATCAATTCGTCATGTGTTTTTTAAGGATGTTCTCTCAAAACTCCGCCATTTACAAATCGATTTGGTCCCGTTGAGAAGTGGGCGGTGTTACGCCCATACGAAGTAAATACACAATTTTTTAATTTATTTCTACTCAACTGATTGCTATGAAAGTTTCCACTCATATTAAGCTTTTGCTGGAATACTACATCATGCTTAAAAAAGTGAGCAGTGCCACGCCCATGCAAAGTAATTATTCTTTATCAACCGATTCGTATGAAACTCTGAATATATATTTCGTTATTCTTACAATACAACATTATGGTTAGAAAAGTGGGCAGTGCCACGCCCATGCAACATAAATATTCATTTAAACTACTTTTACTTAACCGATTCTCATGAAACTTAGCATACAATTAGTGCTCGTGATAGTACATCATTATGAAAATTATGGGCAGTGCCACGCCTATTTTGTAATCGTTTTTTGTTTGCACTAATTATTTAAATTTTATAGTAAAAGAGAAAAAAAGGCACACGTGACCTGTTTCGCTAACCAATATTTTAAATAAACATATAACATATTTAAAAACTCTAATCACATTTAAAGCATGCTCTCTTTCTACATTTCTCAGCTATTGCATGATGGAGGTAGATTTATAATAAAACACGATTTGATTTGTCTGTAGTTTAATGATGATACACTTGGATGACGCAATATGACAAAGAGACATGATTTTACCGCATTTTTGATTTTTCAAAAAAGCGCTGTTTTATATAAAAACCAAGAGCTCCAAAGTGAAACATTGTGCACAAAGATCATGCAAAAACAATAGCAAGCAGCTCTCGCTGGCAAACCTGTTTCGGCCGGTGCAAGTAGCTTTTGCTAGCATCTTTATTATTAATGCGCAATTCACAACCTCTTGTATGTGTTGTAGATCGTATAAATGTTATTGATTTCCGCATAAACATTTGCTCAGAAACATGTTTATAAGGACAATAGCAACATTATTTATAAGATCTACAATACATACACTGAATCGAAATATAAAGTATTGATACTTCACTTTAAATAATTTAGTATATAATATAGGTCTGTACAAAACGCTTTGTAAGCAGGTTTAACACATCCCTTTTCCTTCACACACTCTCGCAACAAACAAGCAAACACAGAAACATGTACTTGTACAATGTACAACTTTCCCAACAAAAATGTTGCAAAAGTAGCAAATGTCTTATATATGCTTACAAAACGTTTTGTGCAGACCTATAGTATATAATGTTGCCGTATACAAGAATATAATAATAATAATAATAATAATAATAATATCAAGTGATATTCTGCATAGTAGCTTTGTTTAGCTTTTCTTTAAATACACTGAAGAAAAAATTTAAGGAAAAAGTTCATTGTTTCAGCGAATTGCTCATTCATTTTGGCGAAATGTACTCGTACGTTAAATCAATGAACTGGTTTATTAATCTTGTTAAAGAATAACAAGAATCAATGTTTTCAATTAACAGTTTTACATTGAACGTTAGTAAATATCTTACATTGAATCAACGTATTTTTGTATAAAATTAATTAATCCAGGACAATGAATGCCGTTCGTTAAAATTATGTAAAATATTTTTATTCATTGTTTCTAAAGTATCAAACTAGCAGCAAAATAATTACTCTTAAAAGCCTAATTTTCTGTTAAAATTTGTGAAACATTTTGAGCAAGCTTGAATTTTTCAAGCAAAATATCTGATATGTAACATATGCACAAAGGGACCAAAGGACCCAAGTGGGCCGGTTGTTAGAAACCGGCAGCCTGTTCAACCTAACATATGCTAACTACTCCTTGAAAGTATGCTATATGTTTTACGCATGTATATAAAGCCCATATGTTCGTCTGTACTCCACGCGATACAAATTCCGCTCGTACTAATTCGCTCGTACTAATTGTTGATTAAAAATGATGTAGATACATTTAAATTTTTTTTCTCAAAACGAGCAGAGAGAGAGAGTAGTTCAACTGCAACATTTTCTCATAAACAATTCATGACAAATTTTTTATATTTATTTTCAAATAAGCATTTAAAATTTTAATTTAACAACAACGTTGTCAACGATATTTAAAATTTATTTAAAACTGTTCAATTTTCTATGTTTTCTTTAACTATTAATACACTTAAATGTTTATATACTTTTTATATTAAGTAGCACATGTTGCTGCAACGTTTAGATAATTTTTTTTATTATGTCTTAATAATTTTACAGTATTTTTTTTTAAATTTTTGTAAAATATTTTCATCTGCTTTTGTTTGGTTTTTTTGTTTGTTGATTATTAATCTATATAACTAAATAATGTTGCTGTAGTTTTGTCTCTTAAGTATTAAATTTTATGTTTATTTTTATAGTAATTTCTGAACTTTTTTGTTTTGTTAAACATATTTCATATTTATATCAATCAGTATTTTATTTTTGTATGTGTTATAATTAAAAACTTCAATTAACATTTAATTAATGCAAGTTTTGCTTTTGTAGTTGTTTTTGTCAACTTTCAATATAAAACCTTTAATGAATCCAGTAATCTTTTTAAGATATAATTTCTATTATTTTTCTTGAAACTTGTCTCGTATGAATTATATTTTATGATATTTATTAATTTTTTTAATTTTCTTTAAGTAATTTTTGGGTGGTACAGCATAATTTCGTTACGATGTGGATGTTCTAAATGACTGTTTTAATTATGAATTGAGTTTTGTTGGTATTTTACAAAGTTGTGGATTAAAGGTGTAGTATTTTCATAGACTTTTAAATTTCAGAGGGGATTTAAATTTAAAGTGTTTTATTACATAAAATTTATGTATTTAGATGTTTCCATGCTTTCAAATTAAGTATTAACAATAATGTATATTTAAAGAAATTATATGATTTTTTTTTTAACTTTAAAAAAATTTTGGTAGATGTATTTTTTAGTTGGCGAATTTGAAACGAACGAAAATTAAATCATGTTTAAAAGAAGAAATGATTAGTAACAAAATTTGTAGAAGAATTATTTAGCATTACACATCTTGGAATTTTGAGAGACGTGCACGCAAGTCCATATTCTCCTGTTTTAGCTGCTCTACCTCTTGGTGTAATGTAGCATTCTAATAGAAACAGTTAAGTTAACAAAAAAAAATTATTTTGATTAGAAATCTTTTGAAAAAGAAAATTATTAAATGAAAACCTACTTCTTTTTCCAAATATCGCGCCCTCATGGCAATTTGATTCTCTTTTTGTCGTCTGGCATCTCTTGAACGTTTGGCAGCAATATTGTTCTTTCGTCGACGCGCCCAGTATTTGTCATCCTTTAGTTCATCTGGAACAAATTGTTTGCGTGATTTTTTAATCATGGGTTGCGGTTTGAGCTCTTCATCGGAAAATGCTCTAGTGCGCGGATCGAAATCCCGCCCCGATGATGCAAAGGAAAATGCTGGAATATCAAATACTAAATGTTAACAATGTTTCACAAACTGTCCATTTAAAACTAAAATAGCTTTTAAACTTGGAAAACAAAAATTAAATAAATTAAACAACTGAACAACTTATGAAAAAAAATTTTAAAATAAGAGAGGAAAAATAAATTCAACATTTAAAATGGCAAGAAAACCCAAAAAGGAAAAAGAGATGAATTGTTAGCAAAAAAAAAAGAAAAGACTTTTGAAAAATTCTTTATAATTTAATCAAGAAAATAAAAAGCTTTATAATTTCATAAAAAAAAAGACTTTTAAGAATGTTGCTTCCACATGTTGCCAAAGATAAAGCAAAATTTCTCTCTGCAGCTTTTATAAATGGACAGTATTTGTAACAATGAAGAGATTTTTGCACGAAAAAACAACTGTATTATTAACAAAATATGTATGTAAATTTAAACACAAATGTTGCTGGCTGATATTTAAAGCTTTCTAGCATCATTTGTTAAGTTTAAAAATGTTTCAGCAGCATGTTGTTTAAAACTTCAACAACATTTTTAATTTCTTCTTTATTATATTTTAAATGATATGGACACAATAATTGTATGTATATCCAAATAAAATTTATTAAAAAAACAGTTCTTTTCTTTTAATTATATTCTCGTCTTTTTTTAACATTTAGCATTTGATTAATTCAGTATGATACTTGTCAACAAAATTATAATGAATGTTAGAAATTAAAAGCAAAAACATAATTTTTATAATAAATAAAAATAATATATTTTTTTGTATTTAAATTTACATTTACACAACTAATAATATTAATATTTAAACGAAATAAACAAAAGAAAAATTTTAAATAAACCAAAACAAGAGTTTGTATTAATTGTGTCCATACCAATTAAGTTTTATTAATTTTTTTTTTAATTTTTAATAGAAATATAATTAAAAGGCTTAAATGAGGGTTAATTTTAATGAAAAAAATCTAACTAAGTTAAAACAAAGCTACAAAATTACAAATTGTTAATAGTTACAACAAATTCTTTAACAACAAACCCAGCATACACATTTTTTTCAACAAAAAAAAAGAGAACTTTTGTTGCACTTTTTCCTTTCAAGTTTTATTGCACTTTTTGTTGTTGCTGTTGCTGTATCTGTTGCCATTGTTTGTTAATTTATTTGTTGTCTGTTCTACTCACTTGATTCAGCTGGTGATGGTGGATTCAAGGTATCCGGACTAATACAATCTGACGGTGATGGTGATCGTTCTCTTTTTGTTGTTATATGTCCGAGTCCCAGTGACAGACCAGCTGCATGACTCAGGGAATCTGAACGATGACCCAAACTACTTGAATGACCCAAATGAGTACCAGGCAAGCCATCAGGTATATTATTTTCCGATAAAAATTCATCTAAATCGGCATACTGTTGAAATAAATTGTTTTTTTTCCTCTTTAAATTCAGTTTGTATTTAATGTTAAAAAAGGAAATATATGTATATATTTAGCTGTAAAAGAATGCGTTTTGCATGCTATGCTCAAGATATTTGGTAGATTTTGTAAAATACTTGGATTTCTATTTACAAAAAAAAAAACATATTCCGTGTTTGTGAATCTAAATTGATTATTAGGCTAAGGTGCGTAACATTATATTCAGAAAGAATTGGGTATGATTAATATTCCGTGTTTGTCTGAACAAGTTAATAAAACCTAAATTTCTAGCTGCTAAATTTATAACAAGATACGCTTCGCGACAGTCATATTACTAGTTGTAATGATATTAGTCAAAAAAGGACAGCCATATTACTAGTTGTAACAACACTAGCAACGATACTACTCAAAAAATGGAGAATCATATTGCTAGTTGTTCGAGACTAGTAACGATACTAGTCAAAAAAGGAAAAAAATTTCAGGTATACGACTTATACATAAAACACAAAAACGAACGAAAACACTTGTACATATTACGAACTATTTCGCTATTTCCTACCACGAATTTATATTGTAAAATATAGCGGTTCAGTGGGTTGAGTAATTGCCTTGAAATATGAAGACTGCGAGTTCATTCCTCAGTTGAGCCAAACTTTTTTTACTTTTATATTTTTAATTATTTTAGTACATTTCGTATATTTTACGAAGGAGTCTGATGTTTTCACTAACTATGTTATAACTTTCAAGTTTTTTTCGATAACTCACTCCTACGTCCCGTCCTTCAGAGGGGAAAAAGGCCAAGCTAATGGCGTGACAAAAATTATTGAATTAAGAAAAAATTACATGCAGCATCAAAGCCGACATATCGGTATATTTAAAAATAAAGTTTATTTATCACCAGGCAAATATGGCATTTTTAACATTGAGAAAAATTTGGGTTGTAATTCTTTATTGATTTTTATATCAAATTTGTTGGCATGTTGGTTCGCTAATGATGACCGTTTTCGGACAAAGTAAATTTTTTTTTAAATAAAGTGTTATAACAGCTAAGTTAAACGTCTTTACTTTATATATTTGCTATTTCAGTTAAGGTTTAGAAGCGTAAATACAGAAAAATCGTGTTTCCCAGAAAACATTTTGCTTACTGGTGGGCAAAAAAGTATATGAGGATTTAAGTCGTAACTATAATTTGACTCGATAACTACTTATTTTTGTTTGAGAAATCCAATAAATCAGGGGTACTCCTTACAAATATATTTACATTGCTACAGCAAATAAATAGTTATTATTTAGCTTACTTGAAGCTAAAAAATAAGTAGTTAAATAAACAAATTAAAATTAAAAAAAATGCTTACAAAGATTATATTTTATTTATGTTTATTAAACTTTTTTATTTTTTATTTTTGACCCATCTGGGATACGAACCTGTGCTCGTTCAGATTTGAAGACAAGAACTTTACCCACTCAGCAATTGTTGGCTTATTAGTTTAAGCGAGAAAAATTTGTTTCTATATACAAACACATGTTGACTTAAAAAATGGTTGTCTACTTATTTTATTAATACATATCAACAAATTGTAACTACTTTCAGATAATGATAAAATACGTACTAATTTCATTAACAACTAGGTAGTAGTTCTAATTTGAAGCATAGTAATAAGATAAATAAGTACCACTCATTACTCTCATTACAAAAATCACAAAAGTTTTTGCTGGGTTTAAAAACTTTTCTAAATCTTTATGGAGATACAAAAAAGTATACCCGAGTAAACCTGAAATTTTTGTGAAATCTTAATATAGATATTATAGAGCGAAATTTCTTCAAAGATTAGCTGCGTAGATTTCCGTTTACATCAGATTTTCTAACTCTACACCTTTTTGAAATTTTCCTACTTGTGTGTATTTTTATATGATTTTGTTGCAATTTGCTTCCGAAACTACTTGTTATTAAATTAAAATACTAATGAAGTAGCCGATCTCAATTTTTAGATACATTTTTAGTGCATTTTGAAATTTTAGGGCACTTTGAATTTTTAAAATTGGTTTTATATAGCAACATATAGCGCCCACTGTTTAAAACTAGCTAATTCATTTAGAGACCTTATAGTTTACATCCTTTTCAGCCATACGGTTTTTGTGGAATTTACAGAATTTATAGTCTACATTCTTGGCTACAACCTATCTATACATTTTGTAGACCAAACTGTTAGGTTAGAAGATATAAGCTGTCTAATTTTTTACAGACCTTATAGCCAACAGCCTTTCCTATAATTCATGCATATGTTTTTTGTGGATCAGACTATTAATTTGGAAGATATAAGCTGTCCGACGACTAAAATTTTTTTTTCGACAAAATTGGTCGTATATAACAACATATAGCGCCCACTGTATTAAAAATTGCAGCCTAACTTTTTACACACCGTGTAGCCTACATCTGTCCCTATAATTGGTTTATAAATTTTTCGTGGATCATTTTTGTCATTTTTGTAATGGGTTACAAAGTAATGAGTGTCACTTATTTATCTTATTACTATGCTTGAAATTGGAACTACTACTTAGTTTTTGATAAAACTAGTACGTATTTTTCGCATTATTTAAAAATAGTTATAATTTGTTGTTATGTATTAATAAAATAAGTAGACCACCACTTTTAAAGTCAACATGTGTCTGTATATGACAACTAATTTTTGTCGCTTAAACTTGTCAGTCAACAATAGCTGAGGGGTAAAGTACTTGTCTTCAAATATGTACGAGCACAGGTTCGTATCCCAGGTGGGTCAAAAAATAATAAAAAAAAAATTTAAAAATATAAATAAAATAGTAACAAAATAATGTATATGAAATTTTTTTTTTAATTTTAATTTTTTTATTTGACTACTTATTTTTTAGCTTCAAGTAAGCCAAATAGTAACTAGCTAAATACTGTGAAAATGTTAATATATTTGTAAGGGGTACCCCTTATTTTTTGGACTTCTCCAACAAAAATAAGTAGTTATCAAGTCAAATTGTAATTAGTTACGACTTAAATCGTCATATACTTTTCGGCCTACCAGTAAGCAAAGTTTTTGCTGGGTACATTGCGA
Source organism: Panzeria rudis (assembly GCA_956483635.1). Lineage (NCBI taxonomy): Eukaryota > Metazoa > Arthropoda > Insecta > Diptera > Tachinidae > Panzeria > Panzeria rudis. Next base: position 155,599,024 of record OY101448.1, on the reverse strand, counting down.
ATTCATAGCTCCGCTCCTGAGAAGGGAAGAGAGCTAATATTTTAGACATGAATAGAAATGCTCCTCTGTCCATATGAAATTTTATTCCGATAGAACTATCCGTTTAGAAATGCCTGATTTATGTTACAAATATTTTGATTCTGCCCCACTGTGCAACATGTGTATATTAAAATCACTTTTTTTTTATCTGCTCAATAGTTGCCAAGATATTTAAAAGATATCAATATTATAGTGTTTCTGACAAAATAAAATTGTTTAATAGTTGGTTAGGCTATTATTCGACTAATGTGCGTTTTTTTTTTTTTGCAAAAACAAATTTTTATCCAAGTATTTTAGTATTCTTATAAAATTAGTAACTTTATTATAAAAAAGCATAAAAATTTATAAAATTTTACAATGGTTTTGCTACTACAAAAAGCTGAGAACTAAAAACATGTTGAGTAAAGTGGAAAGTTTTAGTAAAAAGTGTACAAAATTGTGATAATTTCCAAAATATTTTAAAAGTAAAAACTTTTTTACACGGAGAAAAATCTACAATTATTGTTTAAAAATAAAATAAAATAATGATTTTTTCAATGAAACATTTACACACGTACTAATGTTTGTTTACACTGAAAAACATTTCGTATTGTTTCTTTGTTTGTTTTTTTCATGTAATATAATTATATGTTTGTAGATGTAATATAATTGTTTTTTGTGTATAATTAAGTATATTAAGTTATCGTTTTAATGTAGTTTTGACGCAGCCACTACAGAGCGAGATGATGTGATACTAACTTGTGTTACCTTAAGATCAGCATCATACGGCAGGGTTTTCTCCCACAAATTGGGACCCAAGAAGGCCGTTTGAGCCTCAACATTCCAAAGATCACCCTCCTCTTTGTATTTGTCATCAGGACAAATTACTTCTTTACTATTCGATGTGGATTTACCTGAAAAACACAAAAGACAAAAATACAAAATTAGTTTATTAGTTTTAAATAATATTGGAAGATAAATATTGTTATTTATTCTTCTGTACGATCTGTAGTAGTTCATATTTTTGTTAAAACTGTTATTTGTATTTGTTTTTATTTAAATTTCGTCCACATTCTATTTTATTTAATTAGCTATTTTTTCATGTTTAGTTTAACTAATAGATTCACATACATAGAAGCGATGATGGGAGCGTAGATAACGTTTGACATATAAATGAATAAATTTACCCATGGAGTCTCACGTGAATATATAACAAAATACAATAAAAATAATATATTGGTAAATATATTAGAATTCGGCCAACCCATAAAATACAGTAAAAATCAACCATTGGAGTTGTAGTTCAGTTGATAGTGTGTAAATCTACTAACCGGAAGGTCGCAGGTTCGAAGCAGGCTTAAGCAGTTTGTTAAAAAAATAAAATTCTTTTTGTTTGTAATTTTTTCGTCTTGAACTTAGGTTCTCATAAGTTTAGTCAACCGGACTCCTTTACCATCTCAGTTAAGCCATCTTGTTAAATAACGATAGCACAAAGCATACTTAGACATGTGGTGACTTGCTTGACTTAAATACAGTAATTTTTGTAAAAAACCTATTTTCGTTGTTATTATTTTAAATTGGTAATTTTAACCATAAAAATTGGTAAGTTTAACCAAAAAAATTATTAACAATTATTTTTAGTAATTTTAGCAATCAAAAATCATTTTAATTTTCAAACGTCGTTTTACCCAAATTTATATTTTACAATTCAGTAAAATATAATATTTCGGTCTTGAAATTAGGTTCTCATATTTATGAACCGGACGCCTTTACCACCTCAGCTAATATTATGTTCAAATATGCGCCTTAATTGAGGCAATTAAGTTTTAAATTGAGTTATCGATATTGGTGTCCGCACATATGCAATTTAGTTCACTCACTTAGCATTTAAAGGCATATCTAACAGATGGGATCTCCTAGCACAGCTGACTACTACTGTTGTTGTCTTATTTTTGCAACATGCGAATTTTCGCGATAAAAGCAATCAGCTTTTATATTTGTTTTTGGGATTTTTGCAAGTTTTACATCTATTTATTTATTTATTTAAACTTTATTTAAGTTTGCCGTGTAAGCGAGTAACGAATACACTCTAAAACATTACTTCAAATTTAGGATCATATTTTGTCTAAATTTGTGTTGAAAATTTCTCCTTGTCTAAAATTACATCGATTTTGTAGTTATTTTATTAAAGAAAAAACCTTTCAAACTAAACATATTTAGTCCAAGTGGGATAAATTTAGCATAAAGTATAATACGGCTATGGCTGAATGGTAGATACGTCAGACTATCAGTCAGGGGGTCGCGGTTCAAACCTGCACGCAGCCAATTGCTTTTTTTAGTAAAAACATTTTGTTCCAAAATCAACAAAAATAATGCGTGTCTAATTTTAGGTCGATAATAATCGGTAAAGTGTTGCCGACTATTATCGAACTAATTTTCAACGAAAGTGTTTTAGAGTGTAGCTAGTCAGCTGTTCTAGTGAGCTCACCTTTTAGATAACCTTGCATTGTACAGAATTTTGTCTTCAGACTGAACAGACTTATGAAGTCTCTTCAATAGAGGCTACTCAATTTATGAAACAGTTAAATACTAATTGCTTAATTTATTAATGGAGTTCTTTTATGGTAAATTGAGCTTAATTAAGGCCTTATACCCTGTTCAGACATACGCCTTAATTGCGCAATTTAGGAAATTTAAGCAATTAATTCCTTAATTTAGCTCAATTTACCATACAAGGCTTCAATAAAAAATTTAGCAATTAGTACTTAATTGTTTTATAAATTGAGTAAAGTTTGAAAGGCAACCCTTTGTGACAAGTATGTGTACTGCGAAGTATGTTCAGTGAGAAGCAAAAATTGTATACAGTATCAAGACCATGGCGTAATAAGTCTACAGATGACAGTATAACTAACGTCAGACGATTATTCTGGTAAGTTTGTGCACAAGCTACGTCAAACACGTTTATTTTTTGACAACCATTATCGAGCTCTTGTTTAATTGTTGTATTCGTTGCCCTTATGCGGCCACCTGTATACTTATTACACCATTGACTAGTCAAATGCTAATTAAGTAAGCTTAATTCCTATATGTGAACACTAAATTTAATTGCTCAATTAAAAATAAATTGTCTCAATTTAAAATCCATGTCAGAACGTGTAAATTTCCTAATTGCGCAATTAAGGTGCATGTTTGAACCTGGTATAAGACATCTTGTTAAATAACGATTGCATAAAGTAACCATACCAACTTTAAAAATTTATTTTAACCAATGAAAAATGTCATTTCATAAAAATTGCAACAACAATTTGCATTGAAAATAGGTTAACTTTTTAAATTGGTTAGATGTATCTAACATTTTCTTTTGAGTATAGTAACGATTGAGAAAACTCTTACTCATGTATCAGAATAAATTTTTTTTTTGTAAAATCAAAATTACTTTTCAGAACTTTGTCAGTAAAGTGGGAAAAAATCAGTCGTAGCAAGCCTTATTTCGTCGTACTGCAAAATATTACAATAAGCTTTAAATTATTTTTTATTTAATTCACGTAGTATTCACATACTCTTTAATAATAAAAATAAACACACTCACGGTACCAATTCTAGTACAAATTTAGAACAAAATGGCACAACCATATGAAAGACTTAAAATAAGTATGCGATATTTTACGCATTAAAATTCTCAAAGACCAAACATAATTGTTATTGATGTATTTTTAACCCAAAAATATCATGGCAAATATAAGGAGGTGCTGAAAATACTTTGAACTTGGCAATATATTACACTATGTGACAAAATAAAAAAAAAATTAGAGAAACTTTTTGAAAGCCTTAGTGTAAGTTGTGAGCGTACTTCAGTAGATAATTTTGGCATTTTTAGAAATTCGATTACACCCTCAAAATCGAAAGTTATCGCTAAAATGCGATTATTTTTGAGAACTTCATAGACAAAAAAAATTGTCACTACGTTATTTCAAATACGATTTTTAATTTTTAAACGATGTCGAATAGGGGAGGACTTCAGCTTTCCCGGTGCATTTAAAATATTTTATTTTCAATCATTTTTCATGAAAATATTACACTATGATACTAAAGTTGAGAAAAAAAATTATTCAGCGGTTCTCATGCTCCAATTCTGTTTTCTTAGAACCCAAAGAGAAAGAAAATATGTACCTCTCTCTAGTTTTATAGGTCACTTCGTAAAGTGATTGTTATAACGGCAAATGTAGTTTAAAAAACGGGTTTCTTAGAGTATGAATTTTAAACAGTCATATCTTCTTTGTTTCAAAACATATTTCTACGATCCATAGAGTTCTTTCAGTTAATTGTTAATAAAATCTACATTTATCGCCCGATTTTAAAGATATATTGCTTTTTTTATTCCTAATATAACTAGCTTTCTGATAAATGATAAAAATGTATACTTTTTGCCCTCTTCATTTTTTATGAGTTTTTGAAAAAAAAGTTTAGTTTTGAATTTAAAAAAAAATTTTTTTGCCGCTTATTTCTAAATAACTCCGAAATAGTTGGATATATAAAAAATGCATAAAAATGATTTAGAGGTTATTTTATTCCGCATCTTTTACTGCTTGATTTATTGAACTCAGTTAAACCGTTGTGGAGTTATATAAAAAGCAAAAATGTCAAAACACAAAATATACCATAACTCATTTAATTTTTAACTGATTTCAAAATAATTATGCATTTTGGCAAGTTATTTTATTGTTCCTTTTTTACAAAAGTATATATTAATAGTAAGCAACTTATGGCCGGGGGAAAATAAAATTTTTTTGATAAATTTGGCTTTTTTACACTTAAACCACCATAACTTAGCCATTTACAAACCGATTTTCAAAAATCATTCCTTATTTGAATGATAAAAATCATCATCTTTCAAGTATAAAAAAGGTCGTTAAAATCTGTTTTGAAACAAAGAAGTTGTGACTGTTTAAATATCCAACTCTAAAGCGGGTGACTGACGAGTCAATACTCAGCTTCTATATATCTGTTATACAAGGAATAAGAGTTAAACTCGATTTCGACAAGTTTTCAGGAGAGCATTTAAATTTGAAATCGTTGCCTGAAATCAGGGAAAAAACAGTTAACTTAAGAGATACAAACAAAACAAACAGTTTAGTTTTTATTTTTCTTTTGGTTGTTTTTAAATAGGACTTAAACTATTAGTCTAAACATAATCAATTGACTTTAACTTTAAAAATAACTCAATAAGCACTAAATTCGGGTTTAGCAACCAAACCCAATAAAAAAAAAATATATATATAAATTTATCAAACGGACTAACAGCTTAACACGGGTTAGGCAGAATTTTCACGCATGAATACATACACGGCGCGGTTTGGAATAAATCCTAATTCTACTTAAGATAGTATTTAAGAAAATTTGTTTGAACAAACTTGAAATAGGTTGTTATTCCAAAATCGTTAAAGCGAAATATCGACTTTGGTTGTTTAGATTTTTGATAAAATTATAAAGTTATATCTCAATTTTGTCCTAACTCGACTTTAGCGGTTATTCCTTGTGAGTACAGATATGTATTTGTGTGCGTTTGCTATAAAAATCAAAAGCACTTTGATATTCTTCAATATTTCACCTACGTATAAGTATGTGTAACTATTTTTTGTAAACAAGGTTGTACAGGTTCCCAGTTTAAAGATTTAAAAACCAGCCTTGGGACACTTGGGTCCCTATAGGTCCTGTTGTGTTCTATAGGTCCTGTTGTGTTCTATAGGTCCCGTTGTGTTTGTAAACAAACGCACACATATATTGAAGCTAAATACTGACAGGTCTGGCAGCCACTTAAGAAAACAGTTTTTTCACTACATTTACCATTCGAAAATCACTTTATGAAGTGGCCTATGTTTGTGTGCTCTAGCCGAAGAAACAGAATTGGTACATGAGAATTCCAGAAAAATTTTGAGTATATCACAGTGTTATCAAAAGATTATTGTATTATTATTAATTGCTTTTACGCCATAGCGTGGGCGCATAGTGCCAATACAAAATTATTCCAATCATTTCGATTTGAGCTAAGGGTTTTTACCCTATTCCATGATAAATTTCCTAGACGTAAGCTAATCTCATCTTCAAGACAACATCTCCAGCTACCTCGCGGTCTACCACGCCTTCTACTTCCTTGAGAGTTCCAGTCAAATGCTTGCCTGCAGATGTCAATAGCTGGTTTGCGTAGGAAATGGCCAATCCATTTCCACTTCCTTTGCCGAATTTCATATAGTATAGGTTGTGCATTGCATCTCCTGTACAACTCAACGTTTGGAATCCAGTAGCAAGGCCACCAGATTCGTAGTATATAACGCAGTTATCTATTAATAAAAGCTTGTAGTTTGTTATCAATAGCAGTTGAGGTCAGCCAAGTCTCACATCCATACAATAGCAGAGATCGGACATTACTTTTAAAAAGATGCAGCTTTGTCCTAGTACTAATTTGGCTAGAACGCAAAATTTTGTATAGACTAGCAAAAGCCATTATCAAAAGAAAATTATCATTTTTATTATTTTTTTGTTTCAAGTTTGGGACCTTTCCTGCAACGCTATTGTTGTAAAAAGTGCATCTTATATGTCTGAAGTATCTTATATCGATTGAAATAAGCCAAGAATTATAAAAACTAGTTGGGAAGTGATAAAGTTACAATTTTTTAAATTAAAATATCAATGTTAAATAGTACATGCAAAACATTCCCACTGCATTATGAAGCTGCTCAAACAATAAACGTAAAAATATATATTACTTCTAAGCCACTGCTCAGATTTATTTGAAACTTGTAATATAATAGATGAATATTGAAATTTTGTTTAAAAATATTTTAACTTAGCCAATTCCCAAACGATTTTTATATTTTTGAGCTTATGTTATTCGGTATAAGATAAACTTCTTGAGAACTTAAAAAACCATAGTAGAGCTTCCAGCAAAGTCGCCAAACTTGAACAAGTCGAAAAATAAATAAAGATAAAGTTTATAATATTTGTACGTAATTATTATTTGAACTGAAATAGGTTTCAGTCGGAAGCTATTATTTTGCCTTATGTTCAATACTTGAATTAATGTAAATTCAAATTATTTTTAAGAGTGGAATATTAGAATATCTAATCAGACTAGCAGAACAGATTAGTGTTACTAATTTCGACAGCCGCTACACTGTCATCATCAGCGACTTTGCGACGGCACGCGTAAAAAGTTGCATACATGTGTGCTTTCTGCTGTCTGCTTAACAACTGAAAATCAGATGTAACTTATAAAGACAAAAGGAAAACCAGTTTAATCATGTAAAACAACAATTAAGCTTGATTGATCGTAAGGGAGGAGCTTATTTACTCACAAGCAAAAGCAAAAATAAAACAAGAGTTGAAAAATTGGAATAAATAGTCAGAGGTGAAATTTCATGCTCACCATATTAATAAAAATAATATAGACGCTCATATTCTATTTCTTATAAAATTTGGTTAAATAGCTGATATTTCCTTAATACTAGTAACCACGATCAAGCGTGGTAGAAAGGAAAAAAGACGCAGATGATGACAGCGGCTGTCGAAATTAGTAGTAGTTAAAAATAATTTGAATTTACATTAAATAACTTCCGACTTAAAAAAAATCATTTTGATAATCACCCCTATCGCGAATAACAAGCAAAATTTATGTTCCCATGAAATTTTCATTTCCCTTCGAGTGAAATTGCTATCGTGAAGTTACCGTGAACATTTTTTTCCACTATCAGTTCTTAGCAGGCGCGGAAAAAACTGCGAAGGGGATATTCCCCACCCCCAAAAAAACGAGTAAATTTCTATAGAGTTTTTAAAAGAAGTTTGGAAAAATAGTATGTTTTACTTAGAAGTTCCACGATAAATTTTGATTTAGAGCGTGTACTCGAAATTCTAGAAATGGAAAAATTATCTACTTAAGCCGGAATATATCTTACACTAGGTCATTTCAGAAATGTATTTTTACTGTCACACAGTGTTATTAATGTCCAATAAACTTTCACTTTCGATTTTTGTTTTAAGACTCAATAAAAATTCCTATATTTAACGTATTTTTCAACGAATTCGGAGGAGCCGTTCACAAGTTATAAATTAATCTGTGAAGCAGCCCCTTCAAAACTCAAATTTTTTGCAAAAAATCAGGTGACTTTACTTTATTGGGAATAAAACCAATATTTATTCACCGATTTTATTTGGAGTTCACGTAGCTTTATGGGACAGCAATAACAGTGGTAGTAAATTTTTAATGTTTTGAAATCCTTACGAATTTTTATTATAAACATAATGTTTAAATTTTGTAAATTTTTTTTCATCATTTCGGTCTGAGTAACTAACTCTGAAACTGTTGGGTATATAAGAAAATACTCTACAACAAAATTGCAAAAGTTGTACTCAAATTAATATATTTTCATAGAACTTATAACAATTAATGTCTCTACAATTTTCTATTCTTCCTTTTTTGTGAAGTATTTTTATTATATTTATTTTGCTTCAATTATGTGCAACTATTTCGTGTTTAATTTTTTTCACAAAAATAATCACCTTGACAACATGTTTAGTTTTGCACTTGATTAAACAGTTTTTTTTTGTATAAATTAAAATAATTGTTAAAGAAACACTTTAGTTTATTTGCAATCATGTGACAAATGTATGGGTTGCCAAAGATCCACAAGCCGAATATACCGTTACGTCCAATTTCATCATCAGTTGAAGTGCCATGTTATAAACTCGCAAAATATGTTGGAAACATACTAAGAAATATTATTCTGGAAAAATATAACGTGAAAAACTCGGTTGAACTAAAAGATAAACTTAAAAATATATCGCTGGAAAATGATGAAATTCTAATTTCACTTGACGTGGTGTCTCTTTTCACCAATATTCCAATTCATCTCGCAATAGCTAATATAATGAAACAATGGGACATTTTGCAAAAGCATACAAAAATTCCAAAGAAACATTTTCTTAAAATTCTGCAATTTTGTCTGAACGACAATAATTATTTTATATATGGTGATAAATACTACCAGCAAACGTATGGCATGCCAATGGGGAATCCACTATCACCCACAATAGCGGATTTAATTCTCGACAAATTATTGGAAGTAGTTTTAGCAGAGCTGAGCAATGAAAATGTAACTATAAAACTCATTACAAAGTACGTAGATGATTTATTTGCCATAATAAATAAAAAAGACGAAGAGATTATTTTAAAAACATTTAACAACTATCACCAAAAATTGAAGTTTACAATAGAAAAAGAAGAAAACAATTCCATCCCATATCTGGACATGAGGATATATAGAAGAGGAAACAAAATTATTACAGACTGGTACACAAAATCGATTTCATCCGGACGTCTAATAAACTTCAATTCAACACAACCATTGCAACAAAAAACAAATACAGCGCTGAATCTTATCAAAAAAGTGATAAAAATTAGTGACGAAACATTCATGGCAAAAAACATAAAAAAACAGTTTCCCAAAATATTTAATAAATAGCCTCATCAAAAAGGCAAAACACGGGGACAAAACTAAAGAAAACAAAAACACATCTGGCAACACTAAATATTATAGTCTACCTTACATACCTAGACTTACAGAAAACAAACAAATAAGAACAATAATAAATGAAAAAAATGTTGTACTTGCATATCGGCCTAACAAAACAATAAACTCCCTATTCACAAAAACACAAATAAACAAGAAAGAACAAAGTAATGTAGTCTACCAAATTAACTGTTTAGGCAATGCATCTGAAAGCTGTGGTAAAGTTTACATAGGAACAACAAAGAGAAGTTTGAGTATAAGAACAAATGAACATGAATCAGATATTAAAAAAGGAAAACATTCTACTGCTCTTTCACAACACTGCACCGAACACAAACACACAGCTGATTTGACGAATGTAACAATATTAAACAAGGAGAAACGAGAGAATAAACGATATACGCTTGAGAGTCTTAGGATCCAACAAAAAGGGAACAGTGCAATAAACAAAAAAGAGGACAAGGACAACACTAATGCGAATTATTCGATAGCTTTATTTTAATTTTTAATATTTTATTCTGTGATACTAAGTTTAAGAACCAGTTATGCACTTTGAGTATTGTGTATTAATTCTGTGTTTGACGTTTGTTTTTACGTTATGCAAAATGCATTATAAACAATAGAATTAAAGAAAAATATGTAAGTAAATGATTGCTTCTTAAAAATAAGTCACCATAAATTGTATAATGTTACATATATGTTTATTTATTTATTTTCTGTCCAACATACACACTTATTTATGTATTTATTTTCTGTGTTACCAGATTAAATAAAAATATTTTCCCTGATGAAGTTGGGATTGTCCAACGAAACGTCGGATGATAAAAAGAAATAGAAAATAGTATTTGTTTTATTTCAAATATATGACCTTAAAAGCCCGAGTTTTCAAATGCAAACAAAAGAAAAAGGTCAACAAATAAAAAATTTTGAATATAAAAACTATTACGTTCAAATGTGTGAGAATATCATTTCAGGAAAAGATAAAATTTTATGAAAAGTTTAAAAATTCTAAAGAGAATCGAAAAATAATCACCGTCGCTGTATGAGTGATACCACACCGCTGCATTTTATTTATTTTTGATATATATATTTTTTTTGTTAAACGAATTTCGACTACCCTAGAAAAAGTTTTGGAAGTGGGAGCCATTTTTAGACGGCTATTTCACATATGAATCGTCCTCCGGTTTTTTAAAATTTAAGCACATGGTAAGATATTTATTTGCCTGTGCCCAGCGAAAAACGTAGTCTGAAAATCTGATTTTCCTTCTTTTCTTTTCATTTATATCCCACTATGCAAAGTATATATTATGTTAATGCTTGAAAATTTACAATAAAAATTGTATAATTTCTAATAATAATTGTAATTGTGACACATAACATACAGAGATAGATACTCCTCCTTATTATTTCGCCTCCACCTCTATCAGTCTTCTATTTTCAAGTAAAACACTTACAGCTAAAAAATCAAAGAAAAAAATAATGCAACACACGCAAAGTCATAGAAAAGTCACAAAAAAGTCCAAAAGTCATGAAACTTTTGCACATTATTTCCGTGTTTCACGAAATTAAAAAAAAAACAACAAAAAAAAAATAATCAACAACCAAAATAATAAACACAAAAAAATAAACCTAAGAAAACCAGTTTTTTTCTTTTTGTGAAAAAGGAAGGTAAATAAATAAAGAAAGCATTACACTCATGCACATGCAAAACCTAATAATGTTAGTAATGATAACTAAGTGTTTTGGATGTATTTTGGTGCTTTTTGATGTCCCCAACCCAAATCAACAGCATTCAACGAGCTGCCACCATTCAAGGAATATATTAGGTTGGAACTAGGAAAATTCATTATGGGTAGGAGGATAAATTAGGTAGTAGGGTATTCATTTAATCGGACTTCTGCCTTAATCGAGGTTTTGGTTTAATCGGTTAATTTCGTTATTAATCGGTTAACTGATTAATAAAGTTTTTTTTTATAAATTAAGGTTTTCATTCAATAAAAATGCATATTATGAAATTATTTGAAATATTGAAATTATTTGCAAAAAAAAAAACAATAACATAACAAACATAACAATTCGTGAATTAAATCAAACAAAAATAAATTCAGTAAAGTGCGACTTTGGTACGCACACGAAGGGTTCCGTACAAATACATATATAGCCCTTTTCGTTTTTGTCCTTTTTTCTCATTTTCGTTTTTTGTTTAATTTTAGCTTCTTTATGTTTCAAATTTTTTTTTGTTGATTTAGCGATTTTTTTGTTCTGGCGCTTTTTTAATTTTTATGATTTTTTGCTTTTTTTTGCGATTTTTCATTTTTGCAAATTTTTTGTTTTATTCGATTTTTTTAGTTTTGCCGATTTTTTGGTTTTGCGATTTTTTTTGTTTTAACGCTTTTTTCGTTTTGACGATATTTTAGCGATTTATTTTAGTTTTGGCTCATTTTTTCAGTTTTGGCGCTTTTTTCGATTTTTATGATTTTTTCCAATTTTTGGAGTTTTTTTGTTTTAGCGATTTTTTTTTGGTTTTGACACTTGTTTCGTTTTAAAGATTTTTTCGGTTTTTTACGATTTTTTTTAGTTTTGGAGCTTTTTTTATTTTAGTGCTTTTTTCGTTTTGGTGATTTTTTTAACTTTTGGCGTTTTTTTTTTCATTTTTGACGATATTTTTAGTTTTAGCAATTTTTTAAGTTTTAGTGCTTTTTTCGTTTTGATGCTTTTTTCGGTTTTTTAGTTTTTTTCGATCTTTTTAGTTTTGGTAAATTTTTGCGTCTTAGCGTTTTTTTAATTTTGGTGCTTTTTTTAAGCTTTTTTTCATTTTGGCGATTTTTCGTTTTGAATTTTTTGAATTTTGGAATTTTTTAGTTTTAGCGATTTTTAAAATTTCAAGAGTTTGGGTCATACGGTTTTCAAGATACAGCAAAGTGTCTATATTACATTGGCAAAATTACAGTAACTGAGAGAACACCCTTTAATTTTTATTGTTTTAAATATCAGTGTTAATTGGTGTAGTCTAATCTACAGACTACACCAATTAACACTAATTTTGAAAATTTTGAGTGTCCATACATATGTAAGTGTCTGTTATTTTACATTAGTAATTCAACATTTTTCGTTGCTCGCTTTAGAACACCATTTAATTTTTAGCTGTCGTATATTTGTTGTAGTGGCCAAAGTTTTACATGTTCTGTGAAAATTTTAGGTTCGTAGCTCTTACGGTTCTCGAGAAAACAGCTTGTGACAGTCGGACAGACAGCCAGACAGATAGACAGACAGACAGACAGACAGACGGACAGCGTAGCGAAAGCAATAGGGTTCCTTTACACTTTTGGTGAACGGAACCCGATAAAAGGGCATTCATGATACATATGTATTAATTAAAAAATAAAGAAGTTTGTGACAGCATTTTATTAATTATTGCAATAGTTTAAGGAGATCTTTTAAAATAATCTTTTAGAAAAACAATTTGATTTAAATGTTTAGGATGTAAGCGATTCTTTTGTTCTGATAAAACCTGACTTGGAAAAAATCCTTTCACATAGATATTGGAGAAATCGAAAATAATCCATAATAAAGACTATTTAAATTCTCAGTATTTTTCCTGAATTTCTCTTCCATTATGCCATTAGAGTCCTGTTTTATTTATTTTTTTTTAATTCTTAACACTCCTTCCTAATTGTTTCGTTTAATTCTGTTAAAAGATTGTTTCTATTACTATCGATAATTTCTTCTGTGTTCAGATCATTATCTGACTCATCCTGCCAAAGCTCAGCACATAATATTCTAAAAAAAAATTTCATTTCCGAGTTCCTTAGTTTCCGGTTTTGTACTGTATTTTAAAACACTGTTGCTAGAAGAAAATATTCCTGAGTTGGGGTATAAATAAGTGTATTAAAACTTGAGTTCGTCTCTCATTATATGTAATCCTTAAATCCTAAATCATTGGCACTACTATTATTGGCTTTTATTATTATTAATTAAAAGCAGAGTCTTTACTAAGCTCTTTTATAGCCACAAGCAATGAACACACTTCTTTCTTTGCATGAGCAACTCATTTTTAAACATATACCGCTTGTGTGGGACGAAACAAATAATTAAACACACAAAAAAATTGTATAATACAAAAAAAAAATTTTACACCGTTTAATCGGTTAATCGACTGAAATTAACCAGTTTAAGCGTTAATAGCAAATAGCCAATTTTATTTTAAGCGATCAGTTAATCGGGTAGTAATTAACCGGTTAAGCGATTAATATCGGAAATTTAACAGATATCAGAAAGATATCACCACGCGAAGGTAGCTACACCGCGTGTTCCACACACTTCCTCCCACAAAAATTCTATTAATGTGTGGCAAATTTTTCCCCACAATTACGATTCGATTCGGAAACTTTTCTGTTTTTCATACCGGTCTAATTATTATACATAGATCCGAAAAATAGTAAGAAGATCAAGTTTCTTATGCACCTCTTCGAGGTTCTCGATTGGTGATTGCAACACTTAGAATACGTTTCAGTATAACTGAACATCGTACTTTTTTTTTTAGATACAACATTTTTCTCATGCTCTCTCAAGAGTATATACCCAGTGGACATTTTTTGCCGAGTTCGGTTCTAATTCGATCAGAAAGTCTTCACAAGATACCGAATTCATGCCCGAATACTTTCAGAAATTTTAAAGTAAATCTTTTAGCGGTTGACAACTGAACTGGCCAATGTCGGAAAAACGTCTGGCAAAAGATCAGAAATTTATTAAATTTTGCTGATACTTGTTACGAGGCGCCCTATTAATGTCGGAGAAAATTCGGAGTTAAATTGAGAAATTTATCAGAAATGTCGTATAAAATTCGAATATAGAAAAATAAATTTTTTTAAAACTTTTATGCGATGAATTTTTCTGCTGAAGTTTAGAAACTTACATAACTATATAGAAACTCTTAAGAAATAAATGAGAAATATTACGAAAATGAAAGCCAGACAATATGCAGAAGGGACTAATAAAACTCGTAAGTTGTAGGTGCGAAAATATGCTAAATATTCTGTTAAATCTCTTATAAGAACTTAAATTGCTTATGGATAAATGAAATAAGTCCCATTAAAACAACTGCCAAATGGAATAACTCCCAACAAAAAATATATTAAAAATAAGGACCAAAGGCAAAAAATGAAATAACTCCTAAGGAGCTAAGAAAAATAACTTAAAATTTTTGCAGGAATAAAGGCAAAAAATTAAATAAGTCTCAATGAGAATAGCGAAAAAGAAATGAAACACGTCCCAGCAAAATGAAATAATTCACAATGAATTAAGGCCTAACATTTATGAAATAATATCCAATTAACAATTTTTTATACAGATTAAGCCGAGACTTCTTTAATGTTTATGGGCTGGAATCAAGATTTTCTCCTCTAACGGTAGATATGCCCAAACTAGCTTCGCTTACTTAAGCCTTTCAGCATTGCCGGCATTGAAATAATTTTCCATTAATAATTTTTATAGAGATTATGCCAAGCTAGAGCCTTCTTTAATGTTTTTAGGCTGGGATCAAGACATTTTATCATCTCTGGTAATTTAAAAATGGCTTCCCTTACTTAAACCTAGTAGTATTGCCGGCCTTTGGCCGGTCGCATCTATTTTCTCTTCTCTAGCATGTCCAAAAATTTAGCTTTCCTGCATAGCCAGTCTTCGGCCGAGCGCACTATTTTCTCCTCTCGAGTATGTTCGAAACTTGCATTTTTAAAAGTGAAATAAAGTCAACAAAAATTTGGAAAAAAAAAGTAATCGACTTTATTTCACTATTCAAATGGAAATAACATCAACAGTGCTTAAAGTATATCGGGCTTAAAGTTTTTTCCTCTCAGTGTATCAAAAAGCGGCTTCGCTGAGTACATTTTTTTGCATTGCCGGCATTTGACCGGACTTTAGGGTTTTTTCCTCTCGGTATACCGAAGTGCGGCTTCGCTGGGTAGAGATTTTTTCATAGCCGGGCTTTATGGCTTTTTCCTGTTGGTATATCGAAATTCGGCTTCGCTGAGTAAAGTTCTTAAATATCTCCCACTAGTGAAGCCTGGCTAGGCAGAAAATCTTGGCTCAGCGAAGTCGCTTTTCGATATACTGAGAGGAAAGAATCTTTAAGTCCGGCCGAAGGCCTGCTACCAAGAGAATCTTTAGTAATAAAAATAAAATTTCTTAAAATTTTTAATTATAATGGAAGAAACTAATAAAATATTACTTTTAATTGATAGCAATATTGACTTGGTACATTCAGATTATAACTCATTGGGAAGTATCGCGATGCTATGCAAATTAAATGTTTGAAAGTGCAATCAAGTCAATTTATTCTTTAATTCCCTATGTGGTGGAATATAAAGTCAATTAACATTATTTCCATCGACCTTATTACCTGTCACCGTAGGAATCAAGGTTTAAGTAAAACAAAAAAGTAGCAGCCCCAATTTGTTGTTTCTTATTATTTTTTTTTTCTCACGTGATCTATAGATAATTATGTTAAGAACTTTATATTAATAAAATATGATTTGAAAAATAATAGAAAAAAGTTAATGTTTGGAAATATGTTCCTACCCCAGAAAAATCTCTAGATCTACAACAAGAAATATTTATTTGGTATCACGAACAAAATCCTCAATTTGGGGATAAATACACTAAAGTGGAAATACTGCATGTGATGCATTTTACAAAAAAAAACCATTAACATTGCTTTACTACTTACAAAAAAAAAATAAAAATAAAAGTTAAGTCATAGTCTAAAGACATTTTAGCCAGAAAAAAATATTTTAAGAAAACAAGAAGAATAAAAGAAACGTGTTTACAAAAAATGTTGAAAGCGAAAGTGAAATTTTTGGTGTTTTTTTCCTAACATTAAGTCTGGCTATTTGTTTGGCCAACTCTTTTGACTTGACTTGGTCTTAGGCTTGCTTTGAAGAAAAAAAAACGCCAAAAGAAAATTTAGTTTATTTATTGTATTTTTTTTAGATTTGTGAATAAAACTACGAGCAGTTAATATAATATTTAAATTTTTTGTTAGCCTTATACATATGGATGGATATTGCTGTTGTAGCTATTTATCTTCTTCTCAGCGTCAGAAAAGTTTCACCAAGTGTCTTAGACAAAATTGACGTTGACAAAAAAGCAAAACTTTGCACAAAAAATAATAGAAGATTTTTTTATTCAAAAATCTATAATTGAATTTTCTATCGACCCAGTTCTGTAAATCGAGTTGATTTGAAATCGTACGATTTTAGAAATTTAACTCCGCTAATAGAAACATTTTTTCTGATTTTTTTTACAAGGCGCACGTGGTTCCAATTGGAAAAGAAAGTAATAAATCTTTATCTTTGAAACTTGCGATCCGATTACAAAACGATGTAAATTAAAATCCGAAAAGAGGACTTAAGCTTTAATTATGTTAAAACTTGGTTCACCCTGTTGAAATACGCGCTGAGCTACAGGATGTAGACAAAGAAAAAATATTTTATTTCATTACGATATCTTCAATATTTTTAGAGATTATTTAGAGATATTTGGTTTTGATTTTTATTACGATAATCGTATCGTTAAAATAAATATAACGAAAATTTATCGAATTTGTTATTCAGTAACATTTATAACGATATTCGCTGTCGGTTAACTAGAGAAAATAATTTTTCTGTTGTTAATGGATAGGCAACAGTCAGCTGTGTAGCCGTAGAACGTACTTTATGCCAGCAACTAAAGTTATTGTTGTACAAAAATATTGAAACATATAAACACTTTTATGTATAAATAACAATATTTCTATTATTTAAACATTTTTAACATATATTTCTCAAAATTAAAAAAGTTCATGAAAAGAATTGTCTGTACACTGTTTGGCATGGACAAATTCATGTGTTTTTTTCCATTCCTCTTTGCGCTTTTCGCTTTTTTCTGAGAGAGTTGCAACATGATATCGAAAAAAATTACACAATCGCACTATCGTTACTGCAGGCGACTAAATATGACGACAAATGTTACAATTGTCGAATCGTTAAAAGTTACAGAATTCCACTTCAGATTTCGTAAATATCTTTGGTAATAGCAAAGCTAAAATTTCCAGAGAAAATTTTTATGATTTTGAATAAAATAATTGATAATATGTAGAAGAAATTTTTAAATTATCTCAACTCATGTAGCCGTGGAAAATATTTAAAATCAAGAATTTGAAATGAGGGTGAAAATTGCTAAAGCTTGAATTGAATGTTTTTCTCCCAAAATTTTTAGAACTAAAAATTTTCTTTTTACATATTTCAAAAGAATCGACTTCAAATATGAATGCAGTTGAAATTTTAAATCGATTAAAGCATACATAGAGTTTTTCAAATTTCATTACAAATTATATTCGATATATTTTATATTTTAAAAGAAGTCTATTTGCTGATAGTTAAGCATTGTCTATATGCATTTCATTGGCGCTTTTATAATTAAATACATCTAATCTATTTGATCTTCTCTCTCACTAATGCGGCCAGGAGAGCAAATTCTCTAAAAATAGTCAAACTTTCAGAAGCATTTTATTTACTTGAATTTAAATTTTACTAAACTTAATTTTTTAGTATTTATTTCTTTTTAGTTATTATGAGCCGCCGACGGATCTTATGCTTTGTTTTTAATTTATAGATATTTTAAGATCTGTCGGGTATAAAATACCTAAAATATTCAGATGTGTGATAGAAATCGATTTTGAAAACGAAAAGAAAATCCTTTCAAATTTTTGTAATTTTTGTGATTCTTTTCAATAAAGAAATATTTTTCTAATATTTGTGATAAAATTATTTTTAGTAAAGATATATCATTATTTTTAGAAAAAAACCTTTATGTATGATTAAGAACGGATGGATATGCAAAAACAGCGAATTCTCTTATCAACTATGAGGAAATAATTAAATTAAGCTTAAATTTTCACCATTTTAGTTTCAGGCAAAATGTCACAATAATCTAATTGTGCTTTTAAGAAAATCTAAAATTTAATTTTCAATTCCACTCTAATGATCAAAAACATACTTTTTTAACATTTAACTCCTTTCCAACTCTGTTAATTATCAAAACATGCAACCAGTTTTATTTATACAAAAATATTTTCAGTGTGTCTGTGTTTAGATCTGTGTCTTTTCTCATACCATGCTAATGTTTATGATAATGATGATGATGATGATGATGATGATGATGATGATAACCTGAGCTCAGTCATGCAGTCAACCAAGCAACCAGTCAGTCAGTAAAGAAACAAAAAACAAGTAAATAAGAAAAATGACTTAAGTCATGGCTGCTTTGTTGTAACTTTAGTATCTCGATGAGATCTTTTTGAAAGTTTCCGCTTTCTTATTCACTCTCACTTTCAAACTAAATGTTGCTCTGATTTTTTTCTTCCTCTTTAATATGTTTCGTTGTTGCTGCTGTAATATCTTACAGCACATTTTTTTTTTTAAGTTTTCTTAAGTCTTAACCAAAGATTTTTCTTGGCAGGCATAATTTATGTTGTACATAGTTTGAGCGCTACAGACGGTGCAGTTGTTTACGAAGGCGTTTAAATTATTAAACTTCTTATAGATTTACTCTGTAAACTTGTATGAAGTTAATTTAAAGAAGTTGGTAAGCAGAAATAGTTCTTTTACACAATGTAATATTCTTCATTGTGTAAAATACATTGTTAGCTATGCGTCTCCCTTTTTTCTAATCCTACCCAATTTATGCATTTAAAATAGTGAGAAACAAGAAGGGCTGTTGGCTGAAGTGGTTAGCACATTGAATGCGAATCCTGAGGTCCTGAGTTCGAGACTAGTTTCAGGCAAGCCATCAACATTTACTGATCACTGAGCAGTACCGGCAGCGATTGACTAACATATACCAATGCACATCACATCACATCAATTGCCTGAGTGTGTTACTTCTTTTTTGTAAAAGCAAACGTAATTAAACACCTACATTTAATTCATGAATTTGTTTCTTTGAACTAATGAAATAGTTTTATTCCATTTATGACATAGCTGTCCAAGTGAAGTTCATAAATACAATGAAACATTCTTCATTAATCCAATGAAGGGCTTCATTAGCTGACTTTCAATGACAAATTTCATTAATACAATGAAGAAATTCATTGTCTGAATGCGGGGTCTCCTTTTAGTGTAGAGTTATATAAAATTCGGGGTAAGTCAAACTGTTAATACTACAAGGATATCATTTGTGGTTGTCAATATGTTTTTGCGGTCTGCTGTATATTTCCTACAATGTGACTTGGTATAGTTTACCTCCCAGCTACAGATATGGAAAAGAATAAAATTCGATTAGAGTTCAACAGTTTTTGAAGACATGACACGTTTTTTACTTTGACAATAAAAACTAGTGTCGCACTTAAAGGAATGTTCGTTTTACCAAACATTGAAATTTTTATAAAATTTATGAAAAAATTAGCAAAAGGGAGTAAATAAATAAATAAAGAGAGTAAATGACAGCACTGTATTTAGTGGTTCTAAAAGACGACGAAGGAAATTTTCAAGTAAATCCTAAAGTCTACATGAATAAACCGCGAAAGATCAATCAGAAGTGATCAATTAAAATGAGGTGCTTGTAAGTACACTCAAAAAATATATCAACAACATTTTGTAATTTTATGAAAACCCCTTTCAATTTTGAAAAAATGTTTATTGGATACCTAAAAAGCTTGAAATATTACTCTTAAGAACTTGAAAATTTTAAGCTTTTGAATGTCATAATTTGTATCAAATGTATTTCATAGTTTTGATGAAAATTTTCATTGCATTTATGAAAGGCCGATGAAATGAATCACATATACATTTTCTTTCATAAATAACACACCCCTATTTATTTCAACAGTTGTCAACAAAAAGTGAAAAACAAAAATTATATTGTTATTGTTGCACTCTTTTCTATTATTATACACTCATAATGCATACTAAAGTATTTAAGGAGTTGCCTATAAAGCAGATGGTGAAAATCAAGGGTCTGAGTTCGATACTGTGAGCGGTCATCAACGTTACAAATTCTTCTCGTTTGCATTAGTGTCTATCGTACGTATCTGTAACATGGAATAGTCAATATATTAAAATATCCAATAAAACAGATTAAGTTAATGAGCCTAGTTAATAATATAATAATTACATTAATGAAATAATTGCATTAGAATAATAAATTCATTGAAATAATGTAATAATTTAACAAAAATGATGGAATAATTAGTTTGTCGAAATTATCAAAATTACTGCATTAGATCAATGAAATTATTTCGTATATTAGTGTGATTTTAACCAAACTTGTTTCATTAATCTAACTTAGCAGCATCTTTTAGTGTAAAAGTAAAACAAGTTGAATTCGTTGCTTTCCCTTGTTGGCTTTTATTCACTTTCGAAATTTTTCCCATTCTCTACATTTAGAGCGAAAGGGACCTAAATTTCCCTCATATGAAATGCTTTGAAGAAGTTAGGGTCCTGTATCCAAACTGGTATTTTAATGCACAGTGATAGTGCAAAATTATTGCACTAATTTGGTTTATATTTAGTGGTGAGTTGAAAATTAGTAGCCTTACTAAACATTAGTGATAGTAATGTTTAAAAATATTTCACTAAACTTAAATTATTTTTTGTACCTTTTTTCTCTTCACTAATTTTAGTGCAAAGAAGAAATTTAGCATTTAATTTAAGGTAATATTTTTGAAAGTCTACTGAGTGTATGTTGAAATTAAGCTTTTTTAGTGCAAGTTTTTGCACTAAATCTGCGTTTAGTGATGGTGAAAAAATTAGCACTAAAACTAAATATTTATTGGTGCTATATAGCAAGAATAGTGTTAAAAAATTTACAGAATAACTTTTGTCTGGTGTGTTAAAAAAACAGAAGACAAAGAGCTTGCTGACAAAGACACCGAGAGTAGAAAAGTATTTAGTTGGAGAACAGACTGCAAGATGTTTGATCTGCAAGAAAATGTGTCAGCTTTAAAAATTGAAGTTTGCACAAAAATGCTACGATACTGCTAAAAAAACGTTATAAATGCCTACATATGAAATCTTATCTATAGGGTGTAACATATTTTACAAAGTCATATCAAAATCTTTGGCTGCAACAAGTATCTATGCATGGAAGTATCTTCATATTTGTGGTAACTGTGGCTGTATGTGCCTAACTATTGCGAAATATTGCTTTTTTTTATGACATAGATTTATGTTGCTGATTTTTTCTTGTCTTTGTCTTTATGCTTTCAATTCTGCTGAAATGTCTTTAGCTAAAATTTCTTTTTACATTTGTGTTTTCTTTTTTTTTTATTTACGCGATTTGAGCGGAATTTGCTTGTACTGCTGCCGCTTTAAACAATTGAGTAATACTCATACCGATTAAGTATTTTTCATTTCTTTGGAACGTGTTTGAGGTGAAGTAACACTTTTTTTGGGTTGATTAGAAATGAGGACTTACTTGTTTTGTCTGTTTCTTTGTTTTCTTTTTCTTTAAGACAAATGTTACGATTTTAATAGTTATTTCTTCTTATGTTTTTGCATTTAGACGTTTATTTTTATATATTTTGTTTATTTAATGTTTTTTTTTTTATTTATTTTTTAATTAACAAGTGTTCTTCTAATATAAAAAGTTATTGCTCTTATGAAATGTTGTATGTCAATAAATAATTTGCAAACATCACGTTTGCTTGTACAAAAGCTGATAGAAATAATTCATGGGTTCTTAAGCTTCTGCAAATTTAAAAATACTTTTTGTGTTTCTTCAATATACTTTTAAGTATTTCTTAAATTGAAAAGAATTTATTGAAATTTTAGAATTTTGAAAATAAAAGCCAACAAAATGGATTATTACTATCAGAGTAGTTTCCGCTAATTTGAAACTTTAAAATAATAAAAAGTTTCTAATGGATTTAAGCCGTGGTTATGGCATTTTTAAAGTACAGTAACTTCTAGTTAAGCTGGATTCACCCACCCATTGTTTCCGAACAAAATTTTTGACTGGACAAAATTTTTTTATATGTTGTTTGACGTTTCTCTACTTGAGAGAGAGAGAGAGAGAGAGAAGAAGAGAAGTAATTTTGTTCGGAACATTTTCACTTAGAAATGGTTTAATTTTAATTTTTGTTGAACTAAGTTGCCACATCAAAAAATGTTTTTATAGCAGTTCTTTCATTTCTTGTTTTATTTCTATAAATGTGCGATGCAAACAATATCATAGTATTTGCTTAATAGTTATTAACATTTTATCCAATTGCTAAAAAAATTGTCCGAGATGTTTATTTTTCTTTACATATAACATATGGTAGCTTTAATTTTCCAGAAAAATTGTTCGAAATTAGTGAATAGTGTTGCAAAAGTTCTCAGTAAAAAAATTTTGTTCGGAAACAATGGGTGAATCCACCTTTAGTGCGATAACACTATGCAACAAGAAAAATACTAAGGAGTACCACTATATTTTTTGATGTGTTATGGTCCCCTAACCATAAAAACAGCCGAAATTTCAAATTCTATGTAGAATTTTTTTTAATTTTTTCAAAAATTTTTGATTTTCAAAGAGGCTACTTTACCAATGTTATCATAACTTGGGAAGGGATTGTCCAATTCTATTACAAAAAAACACAAAAAAAACTGATAATAAAATTACCTTTAATAGTATTTTTTATATAGTCAACGATTTCGGAATTATTTAGACCGCAATGACGAAAAATATTTTTTTTTGGCAAATTGAAAATTTTTTATCTTTTAAAAGTTTATAAAAAAAACCAAAAATGGAAAAAACTTATTATTTTTATTAGCTGATCATAAAGCTAAATAAGCTATATTTCGTAAAAATCTATGGATATATATTGATTTTTTTTTCACAATAAAGTGAAATTACCTGATTTTAGCAAAAATTTGAGTTTTGAAGAGGCTGCTCCACAGATTTTATTATAAGCCGAGAGAGACTCATCCCATAATAAATTTAAATAATTTGAAGTTTAGCCATCTATAAGAAATTTTAATTTCAGGTTTCGGAGTTATTCAGAACTTATGACTTTGTTCTGAATAACTCCGAAACCTTAAAAAAGTTATGTTGAAAATGATGAAATTTCTTAGGGACGGCTAAAGTTCAAATTATTTAAATTCATTGTAGAATGAGTCTCTCTTGAGTTATAATAAAATCTTTGGAGCAGCCTCTTCAAAAAATCTTATGTCTTAAAAAAATGTTTTTTGTAGGACCTGAATTTTGTATTTTATCCAAAGTTTTTTAATTAGTTTGGCTTAAGTTCGTTTTCAATTTAATCTTTCGATAAAATAATTTTTTTTTAAGAAGGAAATTCTAAAGCATGTAAATATTGAACATTCGAAGAAAAATGTGCATGTACGGAAGGTTGAACTGACAGCTGTTTCGAGACCACCACAGTCTTCTCATCAGAGACATTTTACCTACACTAGCAGCGATGGCAGCAACGACATCCTAGCGAAAATCCTACTAATTTTAGTAAGCTCAATTAACAGAGTTTGTCGCCACCTCGCGGCGAGTCGTATCTATTATTAATGAACTTTTTATAAATGTTCGGAACTTCACTAACTACCCTTTCTTTTTTTTAGCATGTTCAACTATTTTTAAGCTTTATTGATTTCGGTCTTACCAGCGTCGAATATCATCATATAATTAATAGAGCTAAAAATCATTCTAATTTACAGCGATCACACCACATCTTCACAATCAGAGCGCATTGTGTTCTCTCTGCTTTTTAACGTTAGAAGACGGCCGCATTAAGTGGCTAAATATCAATTCATTGCAAAATGTGAGGAGAATATTGAGCCTAATTATAGTTCGTTGCATTTAAAATAATAATCTTTAATTAATTAATAGGCAAAGCAATTATTTGTGACTCCATTTACGTCCAAATTATATATAGTATTTTTACAAAAATTATACTATTGTAAAGTGCTTAATCTAAATTTGATCAAAGTCAGTTCAGTATTTTGGGAGTCATCCTTAAATGTTTGAGTTTGGCCGACAGCATCATACCTAAGGGGCTATTCACATATTATGCAACGCTCCAGGAGGTGGGTGGGGTTAAAGATTTGTTACGGATTAGATTATTTATACTGAAAATTTAGCGAAAAGCGTTACGAAAATAGCGTTACGTAATATGTGAATAGCCCCTAGTTTGATAACTTTCAATGTGTGATTTCTATGGACATTATTCCATTGAATTTTAACGTGTTTGATGACAATATGAAACTCATATATTTCTTTAAAATTTTTATAATATTGAAAAGGGGCGGAGTATACAAAAGGTGAGCATACAAGATACTTGCATGCATCTTTTAACTCAAAAATCGCATATATTGAGTTATAACTTTGTTTGAGCATATGAGCGATATGTACTAGAGGGATGCAAAGAGTACATAAATGTATTCATAGAATGTACTCGTATGAATTTCATGTGTGCGTATATGTATGTTCTTATGTTTGTCCGTATGTGTATATGCATGTATATGTATGTATATACATAGCCACGACCAAATATACATATAGACATACATATATACACACATACATACTAAAAAATATACATGTATACCAGCGGTGTTAAATATGACGATTTTTTACGATATAACAAAAAACGATATGAAATATTGTGTTGTCATATCGTAAGCTATTTACGATATGAAAACACTGAGAAAGCCATACACCGTTCATGGCTTTCTCAGTGTTGTCATATCGTAAAAAACTTACGATATGACAACATAGTATGTCATACCGTTTTTTGTCATATCGTAAAAAATCGTCATACTTAACACCCTTGATGCATACACACAAAAACATACATACGAGTACTTTCGAGTATATTCGTGCAGCCCTCTAATATGTACAATACATACTTATTTTAAAGTTAAAAGCTTTTATTTTTGTTAAAATGCGTTTTGCATGATCAGTAGAGTGAATATAAGGCAATAGAATTGTTGTGACCAATTGATGCCGATATTCTCCTATATCCTTCCAAAAATATCATGTAAAATAGTTTTTTGTTAGATATAACTAGACTTTCCACGTGTAATACTAAAATTTGGTATTTAACGATAATGGTACAAAGAAAGTAAAAAGTCTTTTTGTTTCAAGACGTTTGCTTGTTCAAGAGAAAAGTGCATGCATTCAAGTTATTTTTTGGTCCGTCACAAAAATGCTTCATCTGAATTGATTTCAATAATGGATTTGAAAACTCGGCAAAAATGATTAATGACAAATAGTAGCATTTTTAAAAAGCCCGAGGGTAAGTACGACTTAATATACTAACATTACTTTTTAAACTTAAGATATTTAAATCGATGCAAACAAAACAAAACACAAACACATTCATTATTAAAAGAAAGAAATAGCATAGAAACTCAAACACAAGAAAAGTTTTAAAGAAAAAAACAAAATAAATTTACCGTTCGTTTTGCAAATGAACCCCAAAAATGGAGATTTCCTGCCTGGAAAACAAAAAAAGAGTTTGAAAAAATAAAGATAAGTAAATCAAATAAGAAAAATCAAATAAAATAATGAAATAAATTTTGTGGTTTTGATAGGATTTCTTTTTAATATTTGTTTTTTGCAAAAATAACAAGAAATAATAATATAACGGGAGAACAAAGAAATAAAAAGCAGTAACAACAGAATGAATGAAAAGTAAAGGAAAACAAACGTTAATAAGCTGAAGTAAAAATAGTTTTTTTTTTACCAAAAAGCATGACAAGGGATTTGTGCGAGTTTTTTTCTTTTTGTGGCATTAAAAAGAGGTTAAAAGCAATATATACACACACATATAATTACACCGAAACAATACGCAAATCTTTGTTTTAATACACAGATACATTTAAATAAAACAGTTTGAGATCACACAAACCAAATATTTTAAGTATTTTTTACCAAATGAAATTAAAATATCCAAAAAAAAAACTTGGGTAAAAATCACACACGCACATTTATTTGGTATGTATTTCACAATAAATATATAAAAATGTTATACTTTTACTTTTAATAATACTTTCACCTAAAATATAAAAAAAAATGAATTTACAAAGTACAACTCAAAAGATAAAGATGCTTAAAATGGCTTAAAAACATCAACAAATTGAAATAAAGGGTCTTAAAGATAAATGCCAACAATTTGTTGTCCCTTCTTTGATAAAATTACAACACAAACGTTTCACACAAACAAAAGGATCTTAATCTTTTCGCTGTGTCATAATATAGTGCACAGTGGCGAGAAATATTTATCTTAATACACTCTAAAACATTACTTCAAATTTACGATCATATATTGTCCGAATTTGTGTTGAAAATTTCTCCTTGTCTAAAATTACATCGATTTTGTAGTTATTGTATTAAAGAAAAAACCTTTCAAATTAAATATAATTAGTCCAAGTGGAAAAAATTTAACATAAAGTATAATGCGGCTATTGCTGAATGGTAGATACGTCAGACCATCAGTTAGAATGTCGAGGTTCAAACCTGCACGCAGCCAATCGGTTTTTTTAGTAAAAACATTTTGTTCAAAAATAATGCGTGTGTAATTTTACGTTGAAAGTAGTCTGTAAAGTGTTGCCTACTATTATCGACTTAATTTTCAACAAAAGTGCTTTAGAGTGTAGATAGTTAAAAATATTAACATACTAAGACCTAAAGAATTTTAAGTCGCGACTAAATGGCGCATATAGAAACCGAGGATCCGTTTATGCTGCGCAGTTTTCAGTCTATATATTGAATTTCAGATCATATTTTGCAAATTTTGTAAAAAGCATTACGAAGGGGGAGGGGAGGAAATAGCGCTACGTAATATGCGAGTAGCCCCTAACTTCGATTTGTGTTGAGAACTTTCGGTTTCTTTAGTGACTTATTTAATGAAATTATCGGTTTCTGGAAGAATTAAAGCAATTTTTGGTGAATTTTCGGTGAGATGCTAAACTCCGTATTTTCGGATTTTTTTTTTTATTTCTTCAGAGTAACTTTTCGATTTAATTAGTGAAGTTATCAGTTTCTGGTGGATTTGAAGAATATTTTCTACTTTTTCGGAGTAACTGCAATTTTTTTCAATTTCTTTAGTAAACTTATACGCTTCTGCTAGACTAAAACACATATGGTGCGTTTTTTAGTTTGTCTTCAACTCCACAAAATTTAAGATTTTTTCGGAAAAACTTCTATTATTTATAAATTTTAGATTTCCTTTGTCATGTCATGGTTTTGATACATCTTCGAATATGTCTTGAAATTTTCGGAAAATTCTGAAAATTTTGGATTTTATCGGAGTAAATTTGTATTTCTTTTGTATTTTCTAATTTATTTCCGAAAATTATGGCTTTCTGGTAGATTAGACAAACTTTTAGTGAATTTGTGATTTTCGGAGTTATCTAGACTTTATGCGAGTTTTCGCTTTCTTTTCTGAAGTTATGGGCGGGCTTCTAATGAATTCTAGTCCAATTTAATACATTTTCGGATATTTTTTAACGCCGAATTCTTAGATAATATAATAGTAGTAAGTAATCTGGAGTAGCCTTGATTTTTAACCTCTATTGTCTATATTGTAGATATATTAAGCCTAATGAAGAAAGCGGTAAACAGCTGAGGTAAAGAGCACTCGAAATGAGTATTTTAAGAAAATTAAAGCGTCAGAAATGTGTGGAGTATTTCTAGGGCAATTATAAAGTAAAAAGAAAACTCCTAGTAATGGAAATGAACAATATACTTTGCCAAGTTCTGAAAAAGAAAGACCTGCTCGGCCTAGGATGTAGAAGAGTGAATTCAACATCTTCTCTGCGACTATCTACACTCTAATACACTTTTGTTGAAAATTAGGTCGATAATAGTCGGCAACACTTTACAGATTATTATCGACCTAAAATTACACACGCATTATTTTTGAAAAAAAATTTTTTACTAAAAAAAAGCGATTGGCTGCATGCAAGTTTGAACCGCGACCTCCTGACTGATAGTCTGACGTATCTACCTACCATTCATCCATAACCGTATTATACTTTTTGTTACATTTTTTCCACTTGGACTAAATATGTTTAATTTAAAAGGTTTTTTCTTTAATAAAATAACTACAAAATCGATGTAATTTTAGACAAGGAGAAATTTTCAACACAAATTTAGACAATATATTATCGAAAATTTGAAGTAATGTTTTAGAGTGTAGCCTTAAAAGCCAAAGATATCAAGCTATTAGGTTACCTTACGACCTGGCCACTATATTGGTTGTCTTGGTAATGTGTAGAATGTTAAAGGTCATCTACGGCCATAATAGGCATAAGGCCCTGCGGTCTTTCGTCCCAGCTAACATAAAAGTATTTATGGCATATCGTTTGTGCATCATTGGCAGGGAGCAAAATTTAAACATTTAAATATGGAAGTTACAACTACAAAAAAATTAATGAAAGTTAAAAATTAAAGGTTGTGCCAAAGCGAGCCACCTAGCGTGTGGAAATTCTAGTGTATATTCTGAACCGTAATATATAGACACTTGACATTTGTACAGTTAGTGTATTATTTTACAGACTACAACAATGAATATGTACTAAAATTTATGCAAAATTAAAATTAAAGGGTATTCTATCTGTGATTGTAATTTTGACTTTATAATTTTAGCAATGGGCTGTATCTTGGAAACTGTAAGAGGAAAGATCTTGAAATTTTCACAGCTAGTGTACACAGAAAAAAATATCATTAAACTGCAACTAACAATTCGAATTGTAAATGTGTCATTTATATACAAAAATATATTTAGTTAATATAACCAATTAAATTGTTTATACGAATAACACAGAATTTTGTGCAACAAATGTTAACAAACAAGTTTGTTGAAAATACTTGTTGAAATTGGCAATTAAATTGCCGGAAAAATTGTGAATTTAATTGAAAATAAATGAGTTGAAAATTTTTTCTGATATTACAAATACCGTGTTTGCATTTACAAAAATCGTTATAGGCTCATTTCCAGTGAAAGTTTTAATTGTGTTTACTAAAATAAAATACTAACATATTAATTCTAGAATTTTAAAGGCAACCGTAAGGAATACTAAAAATTAAACAAAACACAATTAAAGAAGATTTTATCAGGTAATGTAGTTTTTGTTTGTAGGTCCGTTTCTAGGCAAAATATTTACTAATTTATTGAATTTCCTTACTGAAAATGAAATTTAGTTTTACTGTGTATTATTATTATTATTATATTTCTCAAAATATTATCCTAATCAATATTTAAAAAAAAACTGTGGTTTCTTTTGCCCTACAATCTAGTTTATATGCCTGCATTTCGCAGGTGCTTACGCCAGACCTTCCAACATATTTTTTAAAACTTTTCAAAGACATATTTGAAAATGTGCTTTCTGATGAGATGGAATATAGACTACACAGAAAAAATATCATATAAAATTTACAATTAATACACTTCATCAATATATAAAACTACATATATAGTTTCAATTAATTTTGTAATTGAATCATGCGATTGAGTCATGCGATCAAAAATAAAATTTTGTAACAAATTTTAAAAAATAGGCAGAAAATATATAATAAAAAATTTACAATTAATACACTTAACCAAAATATAAAACTACATATATAGTTTAAACTAATTTCGTAATTGAATCAATTACTCATGTGATCAAAAATAAAATTTTGTAACATATTTTAAAAATTTTGAGAAATTGAAAATTTAAATTATAGAGATTGAATATACAATTGTCGTCGTGGGTTAAATTACAACAACACAATTAATTGAATTTGCAGTTTCCGTTATTAAAAAAATATATTTTAGCTTTTTCTGTGTAGCTTGTAACACAGATTATTTTTATATTTTCCCAGTAAAAACTTTTCACGTTTTTTTTGAAGCACTAAAGAAATAAAGCGCTTCATAATTCGGTTTAAAATATGAGCTTGTTCAGAAGTTGATTTCATAGCGTCACAATAATGCAGGTTTTGAAGCGAGAAAATTATTTGCTTTTTACTTATACAAAAGCTTCGTACACGAGCTATACAAAAAAACTGATTTTATAGTGCTGATCCAAAGCAGGTTTTTAAGCGAGAATGAAGAGTAAGTTTATTTGAGTTTCTTGGTGCCGTTTTGCAACAGTGTCTTTGGTCGAGTGATTGGTACGTTGGACTTCAAATCTGAAGGTTCTTAGTTCGATACTAGTTAAAGCTAAAATAACATATATCGAGTAAAAATATGAAATTAATAAAAATAAATAAAGCAAAGAAATAAGGAAAATTCAAAATGGCGGTAACGACGCCAATCCACATCGAACCATTTTTTTCATATATTTTCAGTTCTAGTGCTGAAAATGTTGATGATTTTCAGCGCTTAAAAAGCGCTTTTGTGAGCAAAAATGTAGTACTCCAATCGGGGAACTCACCATACAAAAAAAAATCAGCAGCGATATCAGCAGGTTTGTCAGCGCTACTTTCATTCCATAATAGTAGAAACCTGCTTTATTGGAAGCAGCTTTTTACTGGGTTCTTACTCCTTGCAATTATTATATGTTCATATTTTTAGCTTTTGGATCCACTGTAAATGTACATTTCTTCACATTCGCCGAATCCCATAAAATTAAAAAATAAATGCCAAAAGAAAATACCAGAAGCAATAAAAGAGACAAAAATTTTAAATACCATTTAAAGAAAGTAAAGCCTAAGAAATAAAAATTGAAACCGAAACACACAGACCTGATAAAACTGGGTCAACTACATTGAAACAAAAACCAAAAAATAAAAACAAAACCTTTGAAATTCACACACATACATCCATATATATAATAACAGGCAAAAATTCAGTTTTCAAAGAATTTTGTATATTTTATTGCATCTTTTTAAGTCGGGGTATGTATTTCGTACAAAAAGCAGAAAAATGATAGATGTTAACTGTTTAAAATACAACACACTATTTATAACTCTATAAACCATATTTTATTGTTAAGTAATTATATATAATTTACATAATTTTAGTTACCGGTTTTATTGTTTTTTTATTTTTTATTTTGTGTTTTTGTGTCTGTAAGCTTTTATTTTTAATTTAAATCTGGTTTTCAGTTTTCACTTTCATTGACTAGAACCGTAAATCATTTTATGACGATTATAATTTCCATCATTATCATGATAATAATTATCATGTTGGGGACTACCTTAACATTTTTATTGTTTTGTAAGATTTTTTATACCGATTTTTTTTTTAAATTTTTGGTCATTTGTTTTAAATTCGTTTTTTATTAATTTTTCATGTTATTTTTCTCCTCGTTTTTTGGTTATTTGATTTCAACTGAACCATGGCAAAAAAAAAAAGATGAGTATAACAAAGAAGAATGCGGAATAAAACTTTCACTTATTTGGTATGTATATTATTTTCAGTTTAAAGTGTTTTTGCTAATTAATTTATAAGTTAGTATTTTTGTTCGGCATAGATCTCCTGAAAAAAAGGAATTTTAAGACATATGCTGTTTTTCACGAAAACCAGAGGGTTTTAATATTCCCAATACTCCATATAGGCACATACATACATATGTATGTATTTCATTAACATAGTGCGAGGAATTATTCTAGCGGTGCTTGTCCATGGGTACCTCCCTCCGCACAGTGGCTCCAATTGTAAAAAAAAGAGTACGAAATGTGTATCTTTGAAAGTTCCGATCCAATTACAAAACGAAGGAAGTAAAAATCATCCAAATTTCAATATTCTTAAGGCGTAGGTCCTTCCGCTTTAAGAATATTGAAATTTGGAATAGCCTGTTAAAGCACACGGTGAGGTAAAGGGAGTCAAAGTTGACTACCTCGAGAAAAATGGCTAAAATCAAGACTTTGAAATGAGAGTGAAAGATGGCTAGATTTTGGTTAAAAAAAGAGCTTAATTGTTCGACGTTTTTCTTCAAAATTTTTCAAAACTAAAATCTGTTCTTTTTAATATATCAAAAATGACTACAGTTTAAATTTGAATTCGATTAAAGCATGCACGCTACATCCACCATTGGGCGTAAATAGTGAATTTATCCATAATTCATCGCTTGTGAAAAAAATAGATTCCGTAAAGTGGGACTTTGGCTCGCAAACGAAGGGTTCCGTACGAATACAGATATATATATCCTTTTTCGTTTTTGATTTTTTTTTGCTTCTTTGTTTAAAAAGTTTTTATATTTTTTAAGTTTTTTTTTCGTTGTTTAGGCATTTTTTTTTTGTTTTTTTTTTTTTTGTTTTGGCGCTTTTTTCATTTTGGTGTTTTGTCGTTTTTTTGCGAGTTTTCGTTTGTAAACATTTTTAATTTGTTTGTTTGCCAATTTTTTTTTTGTTTTCACGTTTTTTTTTTGGCTTTTTGACGAAATTTTTCTTCTTCAGTTAGTAATTTTTTTACTTTTAGCGATTTTTTTGGTTTTGACACCTTTTTTCGTTTTGGCGATTGTTTTAGTTTTGAGCCTTTTTGTTTTTTTTTTGCGTTTTATTTTATTTTTTTTTTCATTTTTTGGCGATTTTTTTGTTTTTTATGATATTTTTAGCTTTAGCGATTTTTTGGGTTTTAGTGCTTTTTTCGTTTCGACGACTTTTTCCGGTTTTTTGCGTTTTTTTTTTTGTTTTTCGACGTTATTTTTAGTTTTCATGATCTTTAGCGATTTTTTTATTTACTTTTTGTGCTTTTTTCCTTTAAGCGCATAATTTATTTTGGCGATTTTGCGTTTTTAAATTTTTTTAGTTTTGGAATTTTTTTAGTTTTAGCGATTTTTTAAATTTCAAGAGTTTACCTCTTACGGTTTCCAAATACAGCAAATTGTCTAAATTACATAGTCAAAATTACATTAACTTATAGAACACCCTTTAATTTTTGTTGTTTTAAATATCAGTGTTAATTGGTGTAGTCTATTCCACAGACTACACCAATTAACACTAACTTTGAAAAGTTATAGTGTCTATATAAAAGTGTCTGTATTTTACATTAGTATTTCAACATGTTTCGTAACTCGCTTTAGAACACCCTTTAATTTTCAACTGTCATATATTTGTTATTGTAGTGGCCAAAGTTGCACATAATCTGTGAAAATTTCTTACGGTTCCCGAAGAAACAGCCTGTGACAGACAGACAGATGTACAGGCAGACAGAGAGACGGACAGACTATTGGTGTACGGAAACCTAAAAACATCCATTGATTTTTCAACATTATTTACAAATTATATTAGATATATTTAATATAATTCCTCTGGCTTTTAATTGTTACCCGCTCGTTTAAATATCTGGCTAGGAGAGCAGATTTTCTTCTAAAGATAGTAAAATTTTCAGAAGCATTTTATTTACCTGCATGAAAAAAGTACTAAACTTCATTTTTTCATTTTTATTTGTTTACTATTTGTTAAAAAAAAGCACATCAATCCTCTCATGTTTAAAAAATTGAAGCGATATTTTAATGAACTTTTTATGAATTTTTAATTTAAAAGAAAAACACTGTAAACATTATTATATCCCCTAAACTAATGGGAATTCTTTCATAATTTTTGGAATATATGGTCCCTATATCATATGAAAATATAATTAAAGTGTAGATTTTACTATTTTTCTATGATTTTAGGACACGCACAATTGATGCATCTCGGTCTAATTTCATTTTGAAATAAACAAAATCCCACATTCTTTTCAGACCTGACTCTAAACTACTGGAAATTGTTTAATTTTTTTTTAATATATGGTCTCTATATCGTGTGAAAATACAACCAATGTTTAGGTTTTACGACTTTTATATCCTTCAAGGATTTTCTGGACACGCACAATTGATGCATCTCGGTCTAATTTCTAATAATTAATTTTGAGATAACCAAAGCCCAATATGACATATTTTTTCAAACTGTTTTTATTGTTATGAATATTGCGAAAAATGTGAGAAACAAACATAAAGAACAATCAGCGCAATCATTGCATGCGGGTCTATTTGACATTGGTCAAATAGAAGCGAAAATATTGACACATCACGGTCTATAGTTCTTCGAGACAAGGGCCTTCTTGGACCCTAAATAAACAAAGGGCAAAAAACTTCCCTTCAGAGGCGATATAGCGGGCTTGATGGTTCCACAGAAATATTCCTCGTGGTGTTTTACATAAAATTGTTCAACACATCCTACAACTTAAACGTAAGCCCTACAAGATATTCTATGCCAAGTCAGTCTAACTATGCGAAAAAGAGGGGGGGGGGGGGGGAAATTAGAACCCCTAAAATAAATCCCAGAAGTAAATTTTCAATATGCCTATGTGATTTTTTTTTTGGTGATTTATACAAGAATCAGTTGTAAAAACCTTGTTACATAAACTTTATATATTATTCATATTTTTATTTAAAGCCTCGAAAATGTTTAGGTTATTGCCGACTAGTGTTATTTCATATGTACTGTTTTGTATTGCATGTGCATAACGTATGCGTTACATAGAATTTCATATAATTGCATATAACGTATACGTCAACTAGTGACGCTTATTTGCCTAGTCTATTAAGGATGTCTATATAAGAAAAACTTGTATGACTAGAGTAAATAAAATCTTTAGTAACTTTAAATTTAATTTATATATTAATATGATTATTTAACAAACAAGCGGAAATATAAAATTCTCTCATATGAAACTATATAATTTATAACTTTTCTAATATTTATATAAAAATTTGTTTTACTATAATTAAAAATAATAATGAATTACCATTTCTACACTAAATTTCATATTATGCAAGCAATTTATATAGGTATGTAGTATGTACGTGTATAATACGAGTAAATAAATATGTATGTATTTATAATTATCCAACAAGAATGCCCCTACTAGTCTATAAACGAAATGGAAAGTGAAAATTTGCTCTGAACAAATGCATTCGTAGTAAGTGCAATCGCACGCATGCGCAATAACATGAACTACATTTCGAATGATTCTGTTTGTTGGCTGCGTTTTGTGTTACACGCTTGTTCGTATTTTCAAATGCACACAATAAACGTGCCTAAATTTAGCCTCGTTTGCTGTCAAGGCAAAATACAAATGATTACATAGATTGTAAGTAAAAACAAAAACAATAGTAACGGCTACAACAAGAAATAAATCAAATAAATAATATTAATTATTTAATATAGTTTTTTCGATGTACAGGTGAATTGTAGAGAAACATCAGGGATTGTGGTACTTTTTCAAAACTATGAAACTATGAAAAATAAAACAAAGTGAGTGTATAACTTGATTTTTTTTAAATCAATTGAGTTCACAATAACCCCATGGCAATTGCTTTGAATTAAACAAGATATATATAGCTCTGTTATTTCAAATATTGGGTCGTAGCGTAAGTTTGTACGATTAATCAGAAAGAGGTCAAGGTCTAGAAATTATAATCTAACCTTAACTATTTCAAAAAGCTTGGAACCATTATCAATATGCGATACAGTGCCCACTGGCGGTAGACTGATTGTACAATGGTCACCTCTTCGTTCGAATGGAAGTTTACGCCATGCAGAGGTGACATAAAGTAGACGATTGGTACAATTAAATTGAAAATTTCTCATTCCATGTCTAATGATTCGGCCGATCTAGTGACCAGGGTCTTCAAAATATTAAACTTTTTAATGAAATAAAGAAACATCTGCCTGAAATTATAGAAGGGGCTGTAAGTATTAACAGCGTTCAGTGTTTTGTTGAGAGAAAGAAAAAACAAAGTTGTTATATATCAATAAAAATCATGTACTTATCTCATGTCAATTTCAAATGTTTTTGCCAAAAACCTTTAAACTAACATTCGTAAATTATTCGAAACTCAAAACTAACGAAGATTATTCAAATTTTCACTCCATATTTTTGTTAAGTTTAACGTTCATTTGTTACAAATCAAAATTTATAAAAAGTACCTTTTGCTTGCATTAGTACGAAAATAAGTATATTTCAGCCTATAGCCAAATCCCTGATCTGAACAAAAATAACGTAAGTGTGTACTACTTTTTTCTGCTTTTTTACTTTGTTTTCTTTCTTTATTCATAAACAATTGTTTTTTTTAATTAAATTTGTTAAACGCAAAAAGAAATCATTATGTAATAAATAAAAAAGTGCAGCGAAGATTTATTTTTATATTATGCGCCTATAAATTAGGGTAGTGGTTAAAAATTGAATTTTTCTGTACTCCCAAAAAAAGTTTCTTTCGATTAAAAAAATTTTTGTTTTTTTTTAACAAAAAGAGCAAAAAATAAAATGATAAAATCGTAGTTTTTCCAAATATCTCTTCTTAAAGTAGATTAATTTGAGAAAATGTGATAAAAATAAGTTTTATTTGATTTTTTCATAAAGTTCTTGTTTATGGAGATATTCTAAATAATCAGCCATGTCACAGAATAACATTCCGGTCGGAAGTGGTTTCAATTCCGTAAGATGCTTCTTCAGAAAACGAAAAACGATTATTTTCTTCGTAATCAACCCACTTTTAAATTTCAAAGTGGAATTGGAAAAAAAAAACTTTTCGACTGACTTCATTTGCAATAAGTACTAAAAAACAAGCATACTTTTAGGAGTGTCAAATAAATATGTGGTCATGAGCTTTCCATGTTAATAAAAAGCTTAATTTGAGCTTTGCATCTAAAAACAGCGGTAAACAAACGCCTCAAGGTATAACAACTTTATCATTGTAAAAACGAAATAAAAATTAACGGAATCTAAAGCACCAAAAACGTACTTTTTTGGAATGAAAACTACTAATTTAAGGCTTTCCCAGAAAAAATTTGGAGGCAAGTTCTTACCACATTGGGTTACAAATAACAAGTTAAAGATATCAACATTTTGGGAGGCATTGAATATACAAAACACAATAAAAATTAAATGTCTCTGCTAAGCATTGAACTCATGCCGTGTTCAGTTATTATTTTATATTGTACCAATAGGCTGCTGCACAACTATTTCTTATGGGCTTGAAACTTGTTTTTATAAACATGAACTCAATTAAAAATTTTTTTTGGTTTCCCCAGGCGTTGAACTGCTTATTGTCTTCAACTACTGTAAAGTAATTCAGACGGTATATAGTTTGTGCTGGCTCAATAAATATAAAAAACAACTTATATTTTTGTTTATCAAAAGGAATGTTTTTTTCAATTCTTCAGTTTTTAACAACCACTATATTATGAATATATGCATACATACATACATACAAATATTATGTATGTACCCAGCGAACATTTTATTTCGCCTTCGGCCAGAAAGGCTGCACAAGGTTCCGAATACACAGCCGATCGTAAAGCATACGGAAAATCATTTAGTTTTAGGAAATTCTAAAAATGTTTACGATATTTTGGGTTGAGTTCTGTACGAATTGTAAAACAAGTCCCTGAGGTAATGCTAAAGGCATTTTATATATGATTGTATAATTATTCAGTTAAGCATTTTACCCGGACTGTATGATTTGTTATCCAAAGTTATTTAATTGGTTTGGCTTAATTTCGTTTTTAATTTAATCTTTTGGTTAAATTATTTTTTATTTTAAAAAGGAATTCTAAAGTATGTAAATATTGAACATTCAAAGAAAAAATTTGCCTGTACGGAGATGTTTCTAAAATAAAAAACAAATAAAAATTTTATAGAAAGATTAAATTAAAAACGAACTTAAGCCAAACCAATTAAATAACTTTGGATGCTTGTATAATGTCAGACAAATGTCTGAATGAAAACTTATAAGTGTGAGATAATTTCTTTTTATTCCAATGCTACTTAGGCCACCTTCACAGAATACCTTTTCACGTTACACATTAGTGTAAATAGTCTCAAGAAATTAATGAGAATTTCGAGGAGCAAATTAATTTTTTAATATATTAATTTACTCGGCTTAGCAAAGCGAATTTCCAATAGCACAGATAAAGTTTCAGATTATTTGTGAAATCAGACATGTCGAGCAAGTATGTTCACTGGGTTCGTTACTTGCATTACTTCATTGTATTATTTTTGCTCTTCATTCATTTATTCAGTCATCATTGTCTTATGCAGTCATTCATTAATTATTAAAGCGGTGTGCATGCTAATCTATGTACATTTATGGATGGCTGTATGTGTTTTAGTTATTATGTTATAATATGTTGTTTGATTTGGTTGGTTTGATTTGACTTGTTTGATTTTTTTAATTTTTCATTTGTTTTTTATTTTTAAAACAGAAAGTGTTACACTTTCATTCATTTTTTTTTTATAGCTTTTGTTTGTTGATTTTATTTATTTATTTATTAGTATGCTGTAGGCAACATACATGCACATATGCACACAGATTAAAAAAAAGTAATGCTATCATTATGTTAAATAATTTTTTTTACAAAATTGCAATTATTCCGTATTTGCAGGTAAATATATGTGGCAATAAGGAATAAGTGCTTAAGTGGAGATAAGTTTATTTTAAGTTAATACCACCATTGCATTCTAAATAATCAAAAGTGTCTCTGGGCCTCAAGAAGATATAGCATAATGACTTGCTACTTATCTTTTTATGTATGTACTAAATTTCATATTGAATATCTTTGTTATACACAGAAAAAATTACATTTAATTTTCAGTAAAGGAATTCAATGAAATAGTAAATATTTTGTCTAGAAACGGACTTACAAAACAATTTTTAAATATAGACAGAAATATCTCAACAATTTCATTGAAAAAAAAACGTGTTTCTTGTAATTAACAAATTGCTTAAATCTATAAAACAATTTGCCTAAAAATATTTACAAATTGTAAACAAAACAATTTACTAAATCAAACAAAACGATTTACCGAATTTTCTGAAAAATATCAAACAATATTTTTTTAATAAATATTAAACAAAATAGCTTACTTAATCAAACAAAAATATTTACTGGATTTTTTAATATAACAAAATAAATTTTTGTCTGGGCCATCATCATCATCCATTAAGCATTTATGAAATTTCAATTTGTTAAATGTGTTCAAGCCCTAATGTTTATCTAGAAACTCTAAAAAAAATTAATGAGAATTAGTGCAACGACATTAACGAATTGATTCACTCAAAAGTCTTCAGTAAACAAACTTGGTACAATCGCATTCCTTTTGCTATCGTTGTTGTTATTTGTGTGTATGTCGTCATCGGGGTTGTTTTTTACCACACAGAAAACGAGGGTTTCTTATTGTTTTTGGTGTTTGCATCCTACATAAAAGTCAAACAAAAAATTCATTGATTCAGTAAAGAACATTTACTGAACATGAAATTTATTTATAAATTTACGAAATATTGATTTCGAAATATTTCATTAAAAAGTTTGCTTAATTTGCTTTTTTTTTAGCTATTTTTCTAAAAAAAAATTTAAAAGCCGATTTGCCTCTTTTTACTCAGCTTCTGGCAAACTCGGGAAATACCCATAGGAAAATACACGAAAGTGAGCAAGAACCCAGGAAATATTTTTGCTGACATTTCTGAAGTTTGAGACTTTACCAGACAATCAACCGATTTGTCTAAAATTCCCTCAAACATTTGACAGTATAGCCGACAGTTTTCTGTTACGATGTTTCTGCACATTTTCTGAAATATTATCCGAATACAATCACGACTAGTCTGCACATTATATAAAGGCAATTTAATTTTCTTTAAAACATTTAACAGAATAATCGGCACATTTTCTAAACTACGACATAAAACTTTTAGCAGTCACTTGTGCACATTGTTAGATTTTAGTTCTCGAAATAATTCTCATTTATCTCTCGAGAGTTTTCCGCAATTGTGCAGATATGTCGAAAACTCTTTTAGAATTTCCCTCGAAAATTCTTAAGAATTGGTACAGATTTTGGGAAAGTTCTTAGCATTTCTTCAGACAAAGAAGTCCGTTTTTTTGTCAACCACTCACATGATTTTCGGTACGTTTCCTACCGACTTCGGCATCTTGTGCAGACTCTCTGACCTCCTTCGGACCGAAATCGGCAAAAAAATGTTTGCGGGGAAGCTTAAGAAAGAAAATTAAAAAACAACATGTACTCATGAGTGTGTGATAAATATTTTGTGCACATTTAACAATGTTTAAGAAGTTGCTCTGCATACAAATCACTTTACTGACCATACACACCGCCAACCAGCCAGTCATATGGAGTGGCAGACAAACGGAGAGACAGACATTAATTTTATTAATACAAGTTTAATTTCAAACAAGTACTTTTTTAAAAGTACAAACACACGTATGAATGTGCCTATAAAAAAATATAAACACG
Organism: Panzeria rudis; assembly: GCA_956483635.1. Taxonomy (NCBI): domain Eukaryota; kingdom Metazoa; phylum Arthropoda; class Insecta; order Diptera; family Tachinidae; genus Panzeria; species Panzeria rudis. Next base: position 155,558,254 of record OY101448.1, on the reverse strand, counting down.
CTGTTGCGCAATCGCCAAAGAAATGCAGCGAAACGTGCAAAAAACATTAAAACATCAACATAAAAAATTAACGTTTTTTTACAACAGGTACATTTTTGTTTCTGTTGTTTAACAGAGGAGAAGACAGACAACAGCGAGAAAAAATAGTGACTAACTAAACAACTGGAAAAAAATCAGTGAAAGTATAATATTTTGTTTTGTGCAGTTTTTTTTAGCACGTTTGGACGAGTGTGAATAATTGTACGAGTATAGGAACCAAGTTAAGTTTACAACAACTACAAAGCGTAGGGAAATAAAAAAACAAATAATTATGCAGATTGCTGTAAAAATATTGGGTTAAGCTCATACATGCGTAAGTACTCATGTATGTATGGAAATTCCCGAGGACTAAATAGTTGGGATAGTGTAACTAAAGCCTAAGGACAGTAGGAATTTCTAATTTTTTAGTCCCGAATATAGTAGGCCGTTTTTTAAAGAACCCCCTTTGCTGTGACATCCATTTCTATGGCTTTCATGCGATTTACATATCTATGGACTTTTGACAAAAAGCACTGATGTAAAAGTATGATATTTCAAAAACTTCAGGAGACCAAGAATACTATTGCAGAGCTAAATGGAACTTTTTGCGTAAGAGTTTAAGGAAATGTGAAAATTGAACATAATTAAGATATTTTGATTAGAATTTTGTTAAAATTTTTTCAAATTTTGCGGCACAGAAAATACGTATTCCATTCTGCTGGTGTGGACCTATAGTCCACCAACTCTGCTTTGGTACCACCAAACAGAGACAAAAATTGGAATTACCGATTGCATCTTGTTTATGGTCCTTCGAGCCGGATTCTTGTTACAGTCGTTACCAACGCTGTAAGCAGAAGAGGTGGTTGCCGGTGTATACAACGCTACTACCATAACAATAAAAACCTCAGCGTTGATGATGCTAGGTTTTCTCAATCGCCCCAAATGTCGAAGTGCGTTGCGGCACAGAAGACACGTATTGCATTCTGCTGGGATAGACCTATAGTCCACAAACTCTGCTTTGGTACCGCCAAATATTTCTTTATTAAAAAGAACTTTACCACAAATATTATAAAAATAATTCTTTGTTAAATAGAATTATGTCACAAAATTATAAAAATTGTATAGAAAGTGTATTCAAAATGGCCTTTAAAAGTGCTTCGTTTTCAAAATCAATTTCCATCAAATGATCCATAAGATAGTTCAGAGACAAGCTACAAGGTGCATGCAAAGTATCAATTAAGCCCATCCTAGGCCATCTTCATGTAAAAGTGGCTGGTCTGCTTCATAGGAAGTGTTAGAACTCGGACTGGTCCCTATCACCTGGGGACCGATCACGTGACTTGTTTTGTGTCAGTTCCATTTACCGTAGGGATATTACTCATAGGTGTACAATTCTAAACTAAAAAATTAGAAATTCGCATTCTATACTTTTTTAATTAAAAATTCATAAAAATGCTCGTTCAATATATCGTTAAAATTTGTGAAACATAAGAGGATTACTACACTGAAAATAATCCATGCAACATGTTACGAAAAAAAACTTTCTTAGTTACTTTTTTCGTAGAATATACGAAACTTTCGTACATGTTACGAAAAAAATGTTGGCTATATTTTTCGATCTTACGAAAGTAATGAAAACCATTCGTAGAAATTATTTCCTTAAAAAAAGGAGTTTGAAATAAAACAATAAATTAAAATTATATTCTACACTGAAAATAGTGCATGCCACATTATACGAAAAAATCTTTCGTAGTTCCTTTTTTCGTAGAATATACGAAAATTTTGTAAATATGTAAGTATTACGAAAAGAAATGTATACACTATTTTTTGAATTTACGAAAGTAACGAAATTTTTCTGATATTTCGTACATTTTACGAAAGAATTTCGTAGTGCGAAATATTTCGTAAAATGTACAAGCGTTGCATGGATTTTTTTCGGTGTATAAATTGACATATTTTTCAGATGTAAGTAAATATAAGTAAATAAAACAAATTTCTTGCTCTTATAAAATAAGTAGAAAGTGGTTCAGTGGGCAGAGTATATGTCTTGAAATATGAAGATTGCGAGTTCTTGCCCCGGTTGAGCCATAACTTTTTTTTTACTTTTATATTTTCACTATTTTCGTACATTTGGAATATTTTACGAAAGAATTTCGTAGCGCGAACTTACGAAATGTTTCGTAATATGTACGAGCGTTTGCGTGCATATGTTGCATTTATTTTTTTTCAGTGTACAACGTTACTTTCGTAAATTCCAAAATATATTGCCTAAATTTAATTGTTTTCTAATATGTTAAAAAGTTTCTTATATTCTACGAAAAAAAGTAACTATGAAATTTATTTTCGTAAAATGTTGCATGGATTATTTTCAGTGTATGTTTTTAATAAATAGTAAAGAAATAAAATGTAAAAACTGAATTTTGGGACTATTTTCATGCATGTAAATAAAATGCTTCTGAAAATTTTACTATTTATCCAAAGTTATTTAATTAGTATGGCTTAAGTTCATTTTTTTAATTTACTCTTTCGATCAAACTATTTTTTATTTAAGAAAGATATTCTAAAGCATGTGAATATTGAACATTCAAAGAAAAATTTGGTTGTACGGAGGGTTGAACTGACAGCTGTTTCGTGACCACAAAGTCTACTCGTCAGAGTCCTTTACCTACACCACCACTGACAGTGGCAACAACACTGTAGCGAAACCCCTACTAGTTCTAGTAAGCTCAATTAACAGACTGTCGCCATCTTGTGACGAGTCGCACCTATTAATTAACTTTTTCTAAATGTTCGGAACTTCACTAACTGTCTTTTCTCAGAATGTTCAACTATTCAAAGCTTTTTCCGTCTCAGTCTTGCGGGCGTGGAATATCATCGATATTCTTAATGCTGGGATTTTTTTTTAATTTTTCTTTGAATGTTCAATATTCACATGCTTTAGAATTTCTTTCTTAAATAAAAAATAGTTTGATCGAAAGATTAAATTAAAAAAATTAACTTAAGCCAAACTAATTAAATAACTTTGGATAAAAAGCATACAGTTCGACTAAAAATTCATAACTCAATTTTACTATTTTCAAAAAATATGCTCTCCTAACCTAAATTTTTATTTATAAACTTTACAATAAGTTTAAATTCAATTAAATCGGATAATATTTGTCTTTCAACAGGGTGGTCAAAATTTCAACATTCTGAAAGCTTATGTGCTCCTCTATGATTTCGATATACATCGTTTAGTAGTCGGATTGCAAGTTTCAAAGATATATATTTATTACCCTTTTTCCAATTGGATCCACTATGCGTTGGTACACTCACACTTGATTGAAGAAACAGGTCACTTACGACTTACGATAAAGCTTGATCAAGAGTGATTTTTTTGTTTAATAAAACGGTCCATACACTTGCAATATTATTTTGCTACTTTTCATGCTCTAAATATATTTCGTGTTCGATGGTTGCACAATATATTACAAAAAATCAAAAGCCTTTTGATTTTTATAGACCAACAAAAAAAATGTGTAATATGTTTAGCAATTTGTTCAATATTTTTTCCGTTTTGCTTCTAGGTTCTGTTTATTAGTTATTGCTATAAAAATTTCGCCATATTTAATTTGAAAATATTGTGCAATTTATTGAGTAGTATCGTGTAAAATAACAATGATATGTATAATAACATATTCAACAATATTATATAATGTATAAGCCGCTTTATGCAGTTATTTAACATTTGCTCACTACCTCAAGCTTTCGAGAGTATTGTGCTTAAATCTAGCTTTACAGCCATACCTAAATGAGAGCGGCAAGCATCGCGTTAGCAAGATGGCACGTATTTACAATACAATCTACGAAACAGAAATATACTCTGAATGTACCGTAAATACGTACCATGTTGGTAACGCGACGCTTGCCGCTCTCGTTTAGGTATGGTTGTTAGTTCTTTAGCTCAATAACTTTAATTCTTTCTTTATAATATTTATAATGGCTCCACTGTCGATTATACGTAAAGTTGTTTAAAAAAGCACCACACGTACCATCTTGGCTTGCATTTTATATGCTAGTGTTATTTTAATCTATTACTGACTTATTTTAAATAATAATGCCGCATTGTTATTGCTGTTAAATGTATGTATAAAAAAATATTATAAATTAAACAAATCACGTTATATATAATATAAGCTTTAATGCACAAAGTGGTGCTGGCGATACTTCTACAAACAATCGCGTGTATGTTAAAAAATAATTCAAATTTATTTATTTGAAAATTTTATCACTGATCAGTAAAAAAAATTAAATTGGCGGCAATGTAGGTTTGCATGCCATGTTTCCACGGGAGTTCGAATTTTTTAAATAAATCACGAACTAGCCTATTTCCATGGACCTTTCGTAATACTTTTTAATATTTCCTCTTTGCCATCGGATCTTAAAGTTGATCTAGATCGAGCATAGATTATTCAAAAGCCCGAATCGGTAAACGGTTAGCCGGTTGATCGCTTTTAATGAAATTAACTGGATTCATATCGTTTTTATTTTTGAATAATTTCACTGGTCGGGGTCTACTGGGTATGGTCTTCAAATCAGATTATAATTTTAGTATAAAACACTTGGCTCCATGGCTAATTACTCTCACGTAGAGAAATTCCTTTTTTAGGGTTCCGTACATTAAAAGTGTAAAGGAACCCTATTGTTTTCGCTACGCTGCCCGTCTGTCTGTCTGTCCGTCTTTCTGTCTGTCTGCCACAGGCTGGGCCGTGAACCATAAGAGCTACTGCCTGAAATTTTCACAGAATATGTAAAACTTTGGCCGATACAACAACAAATATATGACAATGAAAAATTAAAGGGTGTTCTAAAGCGAGTAAATAAATATATTAAAATCCTAATGTAATATACAGACACTTATACTATATACTGTAGAATAGAATACACCAATTAACACCGATTATTTAAAACAATAAAAATTAAAGGGTGTTCTATCAGTTAATATAATGTTGACTATGTAATTTAGAAAATTTGCCGTATCTTGGAAACCGTAAGAGGTAAAATCTTCAAATTTTAAAAACCGCTAAAGCTAAAAAATTCCAATATTAAAAAAATTTCAAAACGAAAATCGCCAAAATGAAAAAAGCGCTTAAAGTAAAAAACACCAATATTAAATAAATCGCTAAAACGCAAAAAAAACAAATTTAAAAAGATCAACAAAAAACTAAAAAAAAAGCGCAAAAAACGAAAAAATCTAACACCCAAAAAAATTGCTAAAACTAAAAATATCGTCAAAAAAACAAAAAAAAAATTCTCAAAATTTTAAAAAAATCGCCAAAAACCGAAAAATCGCCAGAACGAAAAAAGTGTCAAGGCAAAAAAAATTGCTAAACCTAAAAAAATAACCAAAAACAGCAAAAAGCACTAAAACTGACTAAAGGGCTATAACTAAAATAAATTGCTAAAACTAAATATATGGTCAAAAAGCAAAAAAAAAAACGTTAAAACAAAAAAAAACTACAAAACGAAAAAATCACCAAAACAAAAAAAAATCGTCAAAAAACAAAATAAAATATACAAAACGAAAAATCGCAACAAAAAAAATTACACGAAAATGGAAAAAGCTCCAAAATTAAAAAAAGAAACGCTAAATCATCAAGAAATTTTAAAAAATAAAAAACCAAAATTAAACGTAAAAGCAAAATGAAAAAATTGCCAAAATGAAATAAGGGCAAAACCAAAAGGGATATATGTGTATTCATACGGAACCCTTCGTGTGCGAGCTAAAGTCGCACTTTACTTAATTTATTATATTATGGGCCATAGAATCAAGACCAATCCCCATTATACACACCGCACATAGAGTCATGTTAAAATTTTATAGACTATAGGAAATATATCAGATCTAATTTACTTCTATACCCCACAAACCTTTTTCTTGAGAGGATTTCTTTTCACCCATCACATGGATTCAGATGGGGAAGAAGAGTCAGTTCTGTACATGAGGCTGCCGAAGCAGACCAACCAGTCCGATTTCGTCCTCATAGTATGCCGTTCTAGTCAACTAAGTCCAACGCCATCTGGCTGAGTTCCTAAGTTCGCTAGCATTTCTTTAAGGCTTGGATCGATAGCGTTTCCTTAAGACTGAGTCTTATTATAGTTCGGGCTAACTATTCACGCATAATATGTATTGCCATCTCATTTTGCTACATACACGGTCTGTAAATATCAACTTCGTCGATTTTCATCTCTGTGTACCCCAGTCGTCATTCAGCTAGAGTATTTCTATAATATCCAAGCGAAGCTAATTCTAGTTGCAATCAGGCCATTCTCGTCCATGAGGGCCGCGACAATAGAATTGCAGACAATTTTATAATTTAGGAAAAATGCTTTAAGATAAAGCTATAGATATTCTCTGCAGCCTTCCATGCTCTGTCTTTGGGAAGGCAATCTGTCTTGCATTGATAAGATTAGAACATCAGAGTTTGTGAAACTTTCATAAAAGCGAAAGAAGGCCGGATCTCGCATACCATGATAACCATAAAATTTTATAAGCTCAAGATGAGGAAGATGCCACAGGAGAACCAGTGCGGTCAACTTTTGGCAAATTAAGCTCTTGGAAATATCAGTTATGAGGCTCGGTAAAATAATTGAATTTATGGCAAGCAGCGTATGTTTTCCCCCGATTCCCTATTAGTGATAAAAAGAAAAATTCCAACTTAATAAAATTGATTTGCCATTCGAAGTATCTGTATTTTTTTCTAATAAATATTTATATTTGATGCACTTAATACATAATACATAAGTTTTATTAGTATAATTATAAAAATAAAAATAATAAAAATAAGCCCGTTTTAGTGTTTTAATTGCAATTTTTCATTAAGTTTTGTTGTTGTTGTTATTATTCACAACATAAAGAAACGCTTGCATGTCGCTGACATGATTTGGCAGCCAATTTTCTTTTCAGCGTAAAAAAAATTAACCAATTTTTGTTGTTGTTTCATTGCAAAAAAAATATATTGGTCACTTCCTTATTTTCTTTTTTATTTAATAATTAGTTTAGTAAGTTGTTTTATGTTTTATATATATATATATATATATATATATATATATATATTTTTTTTTTACTTCTCTTGTTCATTTTGATTTTGTTAACATTTTCTATTTTGATTTATAGTGTTTTTTTTTCGTGGTGTTGTTTTAATCAAATTACGGTTGTTGATAAATTTTTTGCGTTAAAAACTGGGTTATTAAGTTTCTTATGTTGTTGTTTTTATATTTTCTTTTTTCACTTTTAAGGAATTAAAAAATTTTTTCATATACTTTATATTACGTGAAATCTACTTATACAAGTTAAATGATGGAAAATCAATGAATTTTAAATGAAAAATAATTTATGACGTAACTTTTAAAACTCTCATGGAAATTAAACAGTAATTTCCTTAATAGCAAGACAGCGTGTGTGCAGGTATGTGTGATAGTGTAGAAAATAAAAATGGCGCTAATATGTAGTCTTATAAAAGAAAAAGCTTTCTATCAGACTTAACAAAGAATTGATTCATATGGGATGAATGTGATATTGGTTTTAAGCCATATTTGTTACAAATGTAGATTTTTAGCTCTAAGATAAAAAGATTTTAAAATAATCAGCTGTTGACGGTAACTCAGGTGGCTCAAAAAGAGATCCTCACCAGGCATATGGGCATATCCATGTCAGCGTATGTGACATTTGTACGCCTACAAAGTGGAATAGATTTTACAATAATAGGAGTAACTGAAAAAATGTTTTTCGTTATATTCCATTCGGAGCGTAGTTGTCCTAGATATCGAGGGAAAGAAGGACATAGAGTACGTGACATCAAACGAAAGTGATGTTAAGGAGCATGTAAAAATAGTCGAAAATCTGCGAATTATGAAGTTTTTTTATTTTTATTTTTTTTTTTCTTGAAATAAAAAAACTTTTGGATGATTTTATAATGAACAAAATTTAATAGCGTACATGACATAGCGCACGTAACAGATTTTTCTCTTATAGTATTGTTAAGTAATGAAATATATGTTTTGTAAATGAGTAATTCCATTTAGCCGGGTGTGACCATTTTTCACACAATTTTTGTTATAAATCAAGAATATAAAATTTGTACTTAAAAAAACTTTGTGGCTCGCAAGGACATTAGGCTTAAAGTCGTTGAATAATGGGTAGACACTGATAGAATACGACTTTCCGCTCAGAATGCTCGTCAGAAGGCTGCGACGGGTGTGACCTTAAAAATCTCCGTTTTAAAGTATAAATTCTGTAAAATTTTTACTAAAAGGTACACAACAATTTTGGTATAGCTGTCTGTTCAAAGTGCTTTAATTGTATTCTGTATTTACTGTTTGACAAAAAATTATTTTTCTTATCAAAAATAAAAAACAAATTTTTAAAATGAGACCGGTGTGACAGACGGGTGTGACCTACAACAAAAATTTTTAAAATTCAAAGAAATAAAACTTTTTATTGATCTAATTAATATAAATAATATAAAGATTAACTCCGAAGAAAATAATAAAACAATAATTATTTTCTATTCGTTCTATTATAGACAGCAGAATACTCTAACTGAATATTTGTACATTAAAAAACAGAAAAAAAGTACCTATATTCTTTTCAGAGATAGCTCGTTTTTATTAACAATGAGAAAGGGAATAAAACAAAATCTGAAATAAATATTAAACATACAAAGAGGGAGAGCAAATGTTTCTTGCCTCAAATTGATAAAAAAGTATTAAATAGTGTATTCTTTTATTTTTTCTATAATTGCCATTCTCTAAAAAACAACAATTGAGAGATTTTTATTAAAAATGAAATAAATTATTGTGTCCTTCCATAGGGCCGTTTTACATGGAATCACTCGAATATGTGAAAAAAAAATTTTAAAACAAATAAAATATATGTATTTGCTGATAATAGCAATAAAAACCATCAAGATTCAAATTCATTTCATACTGCATTCTATGTACTAGGGGGCGCTGAGTTTATGGCGCCACCTTAGCCCACTACAGAGTAGTACATATTAATTAATTTGACATATTTTCGCTTAATAAATACGCAGTTCGAGAATCATATGTATGCTGACTATCATATAATATGAAAACGGATGAAGTTTTTTTATTTTTTAAATTTGATGGAAATTTCTTAATTTTTGCAACATTTGCATTTAGTTGCATCTGTAGTACTACAATAGCGTACGTGACGAGCTTTAAATGCTTATAAAATTTTTATTACGCCAAGTTGAAAAAAAAGTCGATCAATATTGTTTGAGACAAATATCTTGCTTTAAACTTTTATTTTGAAACAGTTGCGACTGGTCAAATTCAAATGACGTAGACAAATATTGTCTTTGCACTGCGTACGTGACATTAGAATAGAGTCCAAAGGAAATAAAAAATATACAGCAATCGAACTATATCTTTCCTCGCAAACCTTGTTCTTTTATGTTGGACCATTAATTTTAAAGTATAATTGTAATGTTACAATTAACTGCATTTAGTCGCTAAAACAGCGAAAATAGTTTATTGTAATGTCTTAAAATTAGTCCAATGCAGTTTAAGCTGTTATTTTTGATATTTAAAAATTGTAGTAAGGTACAAGTACATCTGTATAGTAAAATTTGATTGTTTTTCCTCTTTACTATATCTTGAAAAAAGTTTTAAGAGTTTTAATTTGTTCAGTCGTGGTTGTTATTTTCATGGAAATGCCTATATTCTTTGACTAATCGGTAAACGGCACATACTGTGCTACAAGTTTTGTCGTTTTATTAAAAACAAAAGATAAATTGTATAGTTAAGAGCTATTATGTCATTGGACTAGCGAATACAGCAGGCAGTAGCTAAGCTCCAACAAAGCATTTTCTTTTTACTTGTCCCGTGGTGGTTTCTTTAATACTAGTCACATTACAGTATTTTAAACACATAAGTGATATGTTCTCTTTTCAGCGCCCACGACTCGAGAACATATTGTACCAACACAATTCTCGCCAGTCATACGACAAGTACGTTCAAGACAATTTGTACAAAGTTTCTATTAGGGGCGTTACAAATAAAATGAACCACTAAATCGACCAACAAGTGTTCGTTTCATTCACAATTCTTTGGCTTTCACAAATATACTGCTAAAGTCCTTATGGCACCACATTTTTTCCTTCATTTTTTAAGTTTTGGAGAACAGGAAATTTTACCAGATGCAAAGAGTTCAGCTATATTAAGATAAATACCAAATTGTCAAAGCTTTTACTAATGTTATCGCTAAAAAATGAGGGCCTGTCAAAAAAAAAAGTTTAAAATTTTCAACTTAAAATTGACGTTTCGAGCTTGAAACATTAAAGTGTTGCCAAGTTAGCGGTTTAAACACGAATTCAACGATTTAGCGCCTCTTTTTCTGTTGGCGTTTTATTATAAATAAAAAGTAGGCAGCACTTAAAGAAACCAATACGTATTGTTTACATTTTGTATAGTTGTTTCTTTCTATCATTTGCTGTTTCTTTCTTTCAATCCTATAGCAAAACAATGCAAGAAAAATGTAGTGACATATGGACTTAAATAGATTTTATCACAACTTGAAAATGACTTGTCCGATTTTATTAAAAACTAACTTTAAATATTTAAATTACAGTCCCCTTATTCATAATAAATTAGCAAAGGTTTACGAAATGTTTAAAAATCTAATTTTCATACAAAATTCGTTTCATAAACCATTTATAAACTTTTGATAAGAATTATGAAGAAGGCTGTAGATGTTTTAAGTGTTAAGTGGCAAATTTTTAACGTTTTAGATTTTCTTTAAATGTGACAATATATGGGTGATTCTCATTTCAGGTGCTCTTATGGTGTCCAGTTGAAAGTATACAGTAAAATAAAAAATTTTTGACAGAGACAATTCAACACACATCAGAGAGCGTAATTTATTCATTTGAAAATGCACTAAAATTAACATTTTTTTTTGCACGCGCGAACATTATTTTATATAATTTTTTTATTTGTTTTATAGTAAATTTTCTGTTTCTACTTTTGGTAATTTTAAAATATTTTTTTAATTTTGTTGACTTTTGTATGTTGAAATTTATCGATCTTTTGAACCATTTTTTTTCATTCAGCAGTATTTCGTTTTTTGTTAATATTAGGGTACAATTTTTTGGTACCCAATAGAAAAATTGCAAAAATATTGCCGAAAGTGTTAAAAAATCTAAGATGTTCATACCGTGGACACAATTTCAGAAATATATTGCTTTTGCTATACTGAAAAAAATCAGTTTTAAGACATACGCCTTTATTCAAGAAAACCAATGATTTGTTTATAGAATATGGAGTTTGACGTTAAGCTACTACATCAGCATCGCTGTTGATATTTGGCCTTGAGCACTAACAAGCAAATATTATAAGCTTGTTCTCTAGACCACCTGTTATATATTCTCCTTAAATAAGTACACAAATCCATTCACGAAATAAGCGCCTAAGTAGACTTAAGAGAGAATTAAGTTAAGAGAGAATTAAGTTAAAGTGAATTGATACTACCCAACAAATTGGGAAATTTAGCAAATAGTACCAAATGAGTCACGGGGGTACCATCTAACTTTTTTAATTTCAATAGTACCAAAAAAGTACAATTGTACCAAGTTTATCATCCCTGATATGAACTATAATAGCAATCTCCATAAGAAAAACACAACTTTCTTATACTTAAACGAGTGTGAATTCCCTTTTGCATTACATTGTCGCATTAAAAAAGTAAAATTATGACTTTAAAAATTGGAATAAATATAAAAAAATATGAGAGAAAAAAATAAAAATATGAAAACTGCAATATTTGTACAATATGTAGAAAAACTGGGCTTTTAAGCAAAAAACTGCAAAACTGCTCAATGCTTAGAAAAACTGCAAAATTTGATTGTGATCGAAACAAAAACACTCCAGGATATTTTTGTGTTTTGCAAAGTATTGTTGTTGGGAGCAAACACGTACATATGTGTGTAGGTCTGTTTAGTAAAAACGTATCGCGTAACGCTAGAACGTTCAGTACCGCCTAACTTAAGGTGTTAGTTAAAGAAAACGTCTCAACCAAATCAATTTTGTCAGCCCTTAGCATTGGATTGTAATGCCTTTGGTATTAGTTTGACATTTGCTACGTAAAAATCTACTTTCTGTAGATTTTCTACGTGACAAAAACAACGATACGTTATTAGTAAACAATAACGAGCTTTGTTTATGTTGCAGATTTTGCCAGCTGATCCCCACGAACGCGATACGTTTTTACTAACTAGACCTTGTATGTATGTAGGTTTTCTTATGCCACTTTGTAAAGACGAAACAACACGAATGAGGATTGTACGCAACAACTATAATAGCACGAACATTTTATAGCATGTATCAGTGATGCATTTTAAGCTTTTTTGTTTTGGGCCAAATTGATGATTTCAAAGGGCCAAAATTCCTTCGATAGGGCCAACAATTCTTTTTTGGAATATATTTGATTACAAGATTTTTATTTATATAAAAACAAAACTAATAGGAATATATAGTAAATATTTTTTATAATATTTATAACAAAAACAAAAGTTAACGACAAAAATTGACATTGTTTAAAAGTATTTTTTTATTAAAGTTATATTAAATTAAATACATATATCCAAAGAAATTTAATTATTTTGGCTTGAGTTCGGTTTTAGTTTAATTTTTCAATTAAATTATATTTTTATTTAGAGATAAAGCTCTCAAGAGATTAGCGGGAGCTATCAAAAAGTCAGTTCAACCCTCCGTGCAGTCAAAAATTTTCTTTGTCTGTACGCTTCACAGACAAAGAAAGTTTTTGACTGCACGGAGGGTTGAACTGGCGTTTCGATAGCTCTCGCTAATCTCTTCAAAAACCGACTTTGGTCGAGAGGTCAAGCGGAAAAGAATTCTGAAGAGCTGGAGCTGGAGCTATCGAAACGTCAGCTGAACCCTCCACGCAGTCAAAAATGTTCTTTGTCTATATGCTTCACATTTATCTCTAAATAAATATATAATTTAATTGAAAAATTAAATTAAACCCGAACTCAAGCCAAAATAATTAAATTTCTTTGAATATAAACTCATACAGTTCGACTAAACTCATAACTTAATTAAATACATATTTTATATGTAGCTTAAAAAAATACAATTTTAGTTCCCAAGTTTTTAGTCCAGCTGTTCCTCAACTGTTTGTAACATTTTCTTGTGTTATAAATTTTAAAATATCATTATCAAACCATTTACTAGAACTAGTTTTTATTAAATCTATGGATTGTATTAAAGTTGACACGAAATTTGCATGAAGGCGATTTCTTGTATTGGTTTTAATCATATTTTATGAAGAAAAAATTCTTTCTACACATGCTGAGGAGTGTTGAATAGAAAGAATTCCTTGAACAATTCTGTATAAATTCGTATAGAAACGTTCGAATGGCTTAAAGCAGCTAGTTGAATTTTGAGCTGAAAGGGCCAAAATATATTAGAAAGTACCACAGGGCCATCCAACATTCAAAAGTGCCGCAAATGGCCCAATTGTGCCACATTTTGCATCACTGGCATGTATGTATGTATGTATGGTGTGTGTATTAAATCAAGTAGCTCGCGCTAGTCATAAAGAGTTTTACAAGAATGATGCGAAGTAAATGTTCGTTTCGATCCAGTGCGGTTACAATCATACTAAAGAAACTAATCATAAACATTAATGTTCATTGTGAATACAAGTGATTAAAACTAGGGATGTAACGATACGCCGTTTTGCCGATCCGATACCGATACCGATATTTAAAAATAAATATCGCCGATACCGATTCCGATACCGATACGAATATTGAAATTGAGTTCAATATTCGATAAACATATTTAGATCAACAAAACTCAAGTGCAATTTTTTTATTATACAAAATTACATTGTAAGAGAGAATATTTAAAATTTATTTTAACTCAGTATAAAAGATTGGAAGTAATTTTTAAGGAGCTACATTTTCTTTGCTTCCAAAAAATCTATATTAAAAATATGCAGATAATTAGTAGAAAAGCAAGAACAAATTTTTAATTCCTTTATAATTTTAAAAAATACTCGCCATGCTTTTTAAAAAATCGATTTTTTAAAGGACATCTATCAACTAATATTCTTCTAAATGACTTAATAGCTTAATTATTAAAGGTCTTCTAAGTTTATATTTATTCACCTAAATTTACATGAAAATAAACTTTTGAGTTTAAATTCGCATAAAAAAATTGTGAAAATGGGTAATTTTTATCCTTTTTCCTTGAGGAAAAATCATTATAGCACACCGAAAAAGAAATTTGTCCTAGCATCGCTTCCAATTCGGTGATTGGTAATCGAAAAACAGAACTTCTTGTAATGGCAAGGATATGTGAAACTAATTAGAAATTATCCAAATTTGCAATACTTCCGGATCGCGAATTCTACATTTTCATGACTTCTATGGAGTGTCTTTTTTTGCTGGAATAAGATTTAAAAAACAACGACTTGAATTTGAATTCATGGTAAAATTAACAAAAAAATAAAAAATTTTTTTTTACAAAATAACAGCATAAAATATTATTAGTTTTTAAAATTGATATTATTAATAAGATTTAAAAAACAACGAAGTCAAATTAATTCATGGTAAAATTGAACAAAAATAAATTATTTGTTAAAAAAAAACTCTGAAAAAAATTGTAAAAGTATCGTCGTATCGACAGTAAAATATCGCCGATACCGATGTATCGGAAAATCTGAAGTATCGCCGATATATCGGTATCGGTATCGGTATTCGTTACTTCCCTAATTAAAACTGATTGTTTGAAATGACCTATTGCATTTACAATCATTACTTGTTGTTGAACAAAAACGATTGCATCACAAAAAATCAAAGTATGTACGTGATTGGGTGAACTCGAAAGTTTGACACTTGTTGCAGCTCACTGGAAGATACAATAAATAAATATAACCGATAAAATTATTTCTATTAGCATATAGTTAAAGATGTTTCAAACAAAACAAGCCATATTTCGTTAAAAGCTATCAACAACTTCTAACTTCATTCAGAATTAAGTTAAGTAGAGTGAATCCAACTGATAAAAGTCACGATAGTCATAAGCTGGGAGGACGAAAGAACCATTGAAATAAGCAACTGATATTTGTAAATTTTATATTTATTTTGTTAAAGCATAAAATGTTGTAAGTTTTAGAAGCAACATTTTGTTCTTATAAATTGTTTTTGTGAAATTAATATCTTTGAAGTTAAAGGTTAAGTGGTTTCCTAAACTGGCGGAACGTCTTATACCCAACCGATTGATCTGAAAGGTTGGCACGATAATTTTGTTTATCAATACAATTCACCAAACTGAGGGCGAGAGCAAAAGAAAATTGACAAAAACAAATTCGCTATACATATTAGTAAAAGTCACCCTAATATGCATACATACCTATCTATATATGTATGTATATTAATAAAGGAATTTAAAAAATGTCTTAACTTCATCTCTTGAAAATGCGGAAAAACAGGCATACATATGAACCAGCGCTATAAATCTTACACCATCATTTTCTTTGTAATAGTTTTTTTCTTTTTTACTATATAAAAGACATTAAATGAGAAATAAAAATTTGCCAAAAAATAGTCATGAACATTAATAAGTCACTTTCAACTAAATAAATGATTATTTTTATATTTCTGTATTGTATTTAATATGTTGTTGTAATAAAAACTAAAAAAAAGAGTTGATAAAAAAACGTACACACACAGTCATAAAATTGCCGAAAAAGTGAAAGTTTCACGTAGTTTTTTTAAGTAAATTTTTTTGTTACTCTTGAGCATAAAATATACAATTCAAGCAACTTAAAATGCTACAAAAGACATTAAGACGGACAAATGAATAACTAAATAAACAAATAACAAAATTGTCTTCTTTTTTTAAATTTCAAAGGGGAAGGAAGGCTGTTAAGCCGGTAAAATATAAATAAAATGAAAAAAAATAGCAATAACTAAAATAAGAGGCAGCAGCATTTACCAAAAAAAGCAAAAAATAATATTACGATCAACCAATATTACGTCGTCTACAGACTTTTTGGTTATAATCGGGTGTTTGTACGTTTGTGTTTTTCGATGATGACGTTGTTTTTTCTAGTCGCCCATAAAACCCAACAAACCAAGCTGTTTGTTTTTAAGTGAAAGCGTTTTTTTTGTGTGAGTTTTAACTATATTTCACAGTTAATAGATTAATTTTATAAATATGTATACATATTTATGTATTTAATTTTATAAATTTAGAATCGTTGCTTTTTATTTGTATGTGTGTCTGTTTGTTGACAACCCGGTTGGCCAACTCGTCGTAGAGGACATTTTTATGAACGATTACTTAAGGAAATTTCGATATTTGTCATGCGCGATATTTGTCGATTACAGTTTCTACGTTCAATTTAAAATGAACTTTTTGTGGACATTGTCGCTCAGTCTGTCACCATTCCTGTTTGCTAAAATTTAGCGAAATTGAGCTGATGAAAAGTTCTCTTATAATGTCTATTAAAACTTCTCGTATTAAATACTCTCTGAGTGACAAATTCCTCAAATTGTTATTGTAGAACACGCGTAAAAAAGAAAAAAAAAACGAAAAAATTTTATGGGGACATTTTTGAGGGTGTTGTCATTTACATGGTCATTAATGAAAAGATGAGTGACAGTGTCGCTCTCGTTGTCATGTATGCACTTAGCGGACATTTGTTTGAAATGTCCTCAGTGATCTGTTTGAGCTGTCACCAACAAGTCATCGACGCTTTAACATTGTCATGCATCAGTCTTGCAAGATGTCTGAAAGACATGGCCAACCGGGACCTTATGTATTTATGTGTGTATGTATGAGTACATACTAAATTATATCTTTTTTAGACCTTGACCTAATATAGTTGATTTTTGTTTCTTTTTATTCATTTATTGTTTAGTTGTACTTAAAATTTATAGTTAGAACGATCGGGTTTTAATAAAATAAAATTTAAATGATAAAATAATAATAGGTATACATACGAGTATACGTACGTGTGTTTGCTTACTTTGCCACTTAAAATTATCAGATATCATTATAGTACAAATTGATATTTTGTATGGTTTTTGCAACCCAAAAGCATCTATATATTATATGTATACATATATAGTGACACAGAGAGATACATATATACAAAGTAAAACACTCCAAATTGACTTTCTATTCACATGAGCCGTAACTAAAAAGATCCTTGATTTTCTCTAGTCGAATAAAAAAAAAAGATGTTAAACTGTAAATTTTTATTTTAAAATATCAATCAAAGACCACCATTTTCATCTTGTTTTTCAAAAAGTCTTTATAATATCACGTATACTTAATACTATTAAGTATACGTACCCAGGAAAAAAGAAGTCGGAAGTTGTTCCAAAGTTTTACCATTTTCATTGCATACCAATCACTAAAGGTACTGAATTTTATTTTCTAACCCCCATATTCAAAAAATTTAAAATGAGTTTCAAATGCATTTTACTGCAAATTTTTCATACAAAATTTTCTCAAAATTGATTTCAAATACATTTTGTGTTTTTATGAAAATGGGGGTAACGCTGTTGTGTATATCAAAAATTATTCTAAGTGCATATTATTAAGTCCTTTGGATCACTTCCGTGTTACAAGAAATAGAACTACAATGAGCTGCATTCGTCAATGTTGTAATTAATGATTTGTATGTTCATTTTTTGCTGGGTTACAATTTCAAAGGCAACGTAAGCTATTTCAGTACTTATAAGTCTATTAATTTTACACGTTTGAAAGAGAAAGGTGGACATATCACATATCAGAATTTACAAAATTATGTGTAGTTTTTATTTTTAACAGTGTAATCCGATTTCAATATAAATTTCTTATTACTATAAAATCGTTGATTATTGATATTTTGCAATAAAATTTTGCAGTTGTATAGGAATTTACGTACTAAAAGCCATGCAGGCAAATAAAACTAAGATTTGCTTCTGAAAATAATAGAATTGCTGCTAAAGTTCCAAGTAGACTATGCAAAACCAGAACCGAAAATCGGTTAACAGGTTTTTTACCTTTGTGAAAATAAACGGGTTCCGAATAATTTATGTTTTCGAATAATTCGGCATGCCGGTTTTTATGTGTGGATTAACCGGGAAAATAATTTTCTAGATTTTTATAAAAAAAAAATAAAATTTTTATGCTTATATTTAAAAAGGATATCCCAAATGGTATTTTTCCCATTTTATTTTTACCTTTGCTTTTGCGAGCGTGTATTCTACTAAAGTTTAATTAAATATATGGGTATTTCCACTGGAAAGTCTACTTTCCGTCACGTTCGACCCCAAGCAATTATGTTGATTTTTTCAAAGCAACGTAAGTTTTTTTATACTTCTTCACACGTTTGTGTAGTCCATAGTAGCCCTACAGTTAGTAAAATTTTAGGAAAAATTTAACCACATGGTTCTGAAAAACAAGCTTACTTTCTTGGTGTCGAACGTGACAGAAAGTGGACTTTCCTGTGGAAATGCCCATATGCAAAAAATCGATTGACATTTCGTCTTCAATATTATTCGAAAAACATGTTTAGACTTTATTAAAAAAAATTTGTGCTTGAAGTTATTTCTCTAAAAGTTATTAAAATCTTAATCAATTTTATTTTTAAATTAATTGCTTATTTGAGTTAAAACAAAAACTTTAATTGATAACGCAATAAAATTTACTGAGTTATTTTCGAAAAAAAAGCTGCTCGGCCCGGTTTTTCTCAGCCAGTTCTTCGAGTCGCAATGGATTTTAATGCTTTTATCGTATCTTTTGGCGATAAACGCTATTTTTGTTGTTTCCTTTTGGGGAGGAAATGAATAATGCCGTTGTCCAATTTATGGACAATTAGTAATAGAGTGAAAATTTTTTATATATCGGTCCAGTAGCTTAAATTCGAATAGATTTAAAATTAATATTAAAAGTACCGAAAGCCCGCAATTTTACCTTATTAGTAGGATTTCAAAAATTGTTCTTTCATGCAAGCTTCAACAAAAAGAAATCATCCAAATCTTCGCTAAAACATAACTTTATTTTTTGTTTGAAATTGGTAATTGGTAACAAAATCAACATTTGTCCATAAATTTTAATGATATATGGCTTTTAGTTCTGTCCCACTGTGCAGTGTTTGCAACCTGAATTTTAGCCAGTTAAGCTCTTTTCTCAACAACGAAAGGAAAAAAAATGTTATTATTTGATAAAGTTTTAAAGCAGGAAGACAATATAACCAGATACGGATTTACTTACTATCTGTCACAAGTTTTTTTTTTTGCCACCATCGTTCTATATAAATTGCTGAAGACATACTGGTTTTGTCTCTAATCAGTCTTATACTAGTTTGTTTCCTATGTCGTTATATATGTACACAATTTTTATTCTTTTATTCCAATTCCATTGCATAGTAATTATGTTTGTTGGGTAATGTTGACTCACTTGCATCTATAGTTAAGTAAGTTTTTTTTTAATGTTTCATTAATGAAAGTAAAAACATGCACCAAAGGGTATTTGCTTCTTAAGCTAAGCTTTAAATAAAGCTCACTTTAATATAACAAACAAAACTCTTATTACATGGTATTTAAAGGGAGAACTACTAAATACAATGAATTAAGCATGGGAGCGGAGGCCAGCAGGCAGGTAAGATTATCAACAAATATACAACAACAATAATGACGTGTATTTAGGTAGGTTAAGTTGAAGTTCATGTTGAAGAAAGATAGTTTAGGTAAGATAAATAAATAAAACAAAAAATATATACACACATATTACTACACATGTGTAGCTTTTTTTTTTTTTTTTGTTAAAAACTTACAAATGTCAAAAATGACGTTTAATAAAAATAAATACATTTAATGACAACTACAAGATCATACAATTATTGACACCAAATAAACTGGCTGAACATGAAATGAAATCGAAAGTTGATTTTTTTTTTGGTGCTGGTTTTTTTGAAGTAAAAAACAAACAAACAAAAAAAACACTATTATAGAGAAATGTGTGCGGAGTGTTGCTGTGCAAACCCTTAATAAATATAAAATCGAAACACAAGTCTATCCATCTGTCTGTGGGATTGTCTGCTTTTAACATTTGCTGAATTTTGAATTTCTTTCAGACATTTTATTTGGGTGTTTTTTCTTATTTTGTTTCATTAATTGTGAATGTTGACATTTATTGACATTTCTTTATTGTTGTTGTAAAAATTTTTATTTCAGCTTTATTTGGGGCTTACAGGAGAAACAATAGCCACCAACAGTGGAAAAATTAAAAAATGCAACGGTGAAGGTGATTGTTTAAGTTTTTGATAATCTTTGACTTGTTATTTGTAAAAGTAATAAACTATTTAGTCTGCCTGTCTGTTACACAGTCCTTCTGCCAAAGAGGTTTGCTTTTTACAAAAAAATAAAAATAAATAAATAAAAAATTAACAAAATTTTTGGTAAAAGTCATTTGAAAACATATCGTTTCTGTTTTTACTGTTGTTGTCATTACACTAGATATTATTATGGCGTTTGCTGACGACGCTTTGAATTTCTGAAACCAATAAATCAATTTAAGCCTGTTTTGTCTTTGACTTTGACATCTAACTAACTTTGGTAGTGAAGGTTTTTTTGTGTTATTTTTGCTGTTTTTGTTTTATGCACGTTTTACTTCCCGGTATTAGTTACATTGTTCGGTTAAGTCAACAAAAATTTCTTTTTAAAAGGTTTCAGATAAATACTAAAAACATATTTGAGGAAAAATAAAATTGATATGATTGTATTTTATTTATAGGCACAAGAAATAAAAATTGTAACAAATTATTGATTTTTTATTTATTTTAATAACAAACTGCTGCAGAAATCTTTTTCCGGTATTTAGGTTTGATTGAAGGCAACAGATTTGCAGATATGTGATAAATTCAACTGGACTTATTTGTAGGACGTGTGTTTCTTTTTGTGGGAAAGAATGTCTTACTTTTACAATCTCTTAAAAATTAAAAAAAAATGTAATACCTCTTACTCCAAATAGAAAATTGAAATGGTAAGGTTTTCATTTTTAGGGTTCCGTTACACCAAAAGTGTATTGGTTTCGCTACGCTGTCCGTCTGTCTGGCTGTCTGTCTCTCTGGATGTGTATCGCATGCTGTTTTCTCGGGAACCGTAAGAGCTACGGACTTGAAATTTTCACAGAATATATCAAACTTTGGCTGCACAGCAACAAATATATGACAGTTAAAAATTAAAGGGTGTTCTAAAGCAAGCAACGAAACATGTTGAAATACTAATGTAATATACAGACACTTATACTATATAGACACTTTAAATTTCCAAAGTTATTGTTAATTGGTTTACTCTGTAGAATAGACTACACCAATTAACAGTGATATTTTAACCAATAAAAATTAAAGGGTGTTCTACCAGTTAATGTAATTTTGACTATGTAAATTAGACAATTTGATGTATCTTGGAAACCTTAAGAGGCAAACTTTAAAATTTAAAAAAATGCTAAGACTAAAAAATTCCAAAATTAAAAAAAAATCAAAACGAAAAATCGCCAAATTAAAAAAGCGCTTAAAGGAAAAAAGCACCAACATTAAAAAAATCGATAAAACGCAAAAAATTACCAAAACCATAAAGATCGAAAAAAACTAAGAAAACCCCAAAAACCGAAAAAAGTCGTCAAAACGAAAAAAATCACTAAAACCTAAAAAAATTGTTAAGACTAAAAATATCGTCGAAAAACGAAAAAAATCAAAACAAAAAAAATCGCAGACTAAAAAATCACAAAAAACCGAAAAAAGCGTTAAAACCAAAAAAAGCGTTAAAACCGAAAAAAGCGTTAAAACCGAAAAAAGCGTTAAAACGGAAAACAGCGCCAAAACTAAAATAAATAGCTACAACTAAAAATATCGGCAAAAAGCGCAAAAGCGTTAAAACAAAAAAAAACGCCGAAACTAAACAAATCATCGAAACGAAAAAATCGCCAAAACTAAAAAATCGTAATACCTAAATATATCGCAAAAACCGTAAAAATCTTCAAAAACGAAAAAATCGGCAAAAATTAAGAAAAATCGCCCAAAAACAAAAAAAATCGCGACAAAAAATAAAAAATCGCCAAAAATTAAAAAATCTCCAAAACTAAAAAAATCGCCAAAGCTAAAAAAATTGCAACAAACAAAAAATCATCAAAAACGAAAAAATCGACAAATCTAAAGAAATCGCCAAGACCGAAAAAATCACCAAAACATGATTTCTGCGAAAAAAAAATACACCACCAAAAACGAGTTTTAAGGTATGAAAGCACTATCCATCGTTTCTCTAAAAATAAAAAATTATAGTAATATTAGGACGAAATTAATATTGCCTTGGGGAATTGCTTTTTTAATATTGCCTTGGGGAATTTAGTATTGCCATGGAGAAATAAGAAATTAATATCTCTTAAAATATTTCTTTACAAATATTTATATATAAACAAAAAGAAAGTCTTTCAAATAAAACCAACTTTAATAAGATCGGCCGACAATGTTATTTCAATTTTAAATAATTATTCGTACAAAAAACCCGATCGACCAAATACATTCTTCGAAAATATGACAACCCACAACAGTGTGGTAGAAGCAACATTTTTTCAAAGTAAATCATTAATTTATAAACAGATAATGTTTTCCATATCGTTACTATCAGTTTTTTTTTACGTCATAAAATTAGTAGATAAGTTATATCTAAAAAATTCTTTAACGTAACGCTCAATACATTTTCTTACGAATTCAATATTTTGAATTTAAAACAATTCAGATATATAGTCTTCGATGAGCTTTAACATAAACTCCTTTTCTATACAATAAAAAATTTCAATTAAATTAAAAAAATATGGATAGTTTTTTTGATACAAAATACGATTGATTGATGGATGAAACGTTTTCTATATAATACTATTTAAGAAAGATCACAAGATTTTTAAATATTTCAAAGTACAAAC
Source organism: Panzeria rudis (assembly GCA_956483635.1). Taxonomy (NCBI): domain Eukaryota; kingdom Metazoa; phylum Arthropoda; class Insecta; order Diptera; family Tachinidae; genus Panzeria; species Panzeria rudis. Next base: position 155,535,229 of record OY101448.1, on the reverse strand, counting down.
CTACGTTGTTATTTTTGTGTATTTTGTTAATGCAATTTCAATAGTTCGACGGAGTAATGAAACGTACTAAGAAAGCGTAACGCTCAATACACAAGACTGCGGACAACAACAATTTAAAAAAAATGTGATTCCTATTATTTTTAAAAAATTTGATATGTGAAATAAGAGAAGCAAATGCAAATATTCTAATGCCGTTTTAATTTTAATCTCGTTTTTGGAAAAATTCATACTTTCCTCATGTTGCAAATCACGGACACGCCATTTTGTGTGAAGACAGTACTATAAATAGTATTTTCGTTCTTCGACAGTCTTACATAAAAAAATTATGTACATTTATTTATAATCTATTAAATCATGCTAAAGCAGTTTTCATTTTAAAACTTATACGTTTATTTTATGAAATATTTTACTAAGTTTTCAACGTATACGAAAAAAGCATTTGAAATGAAAATGAACCAATACTTAAATTTTTCATTAATACTATAAAATCGTAGATTATTGATAATTTTAAATGATAATTTGCAGTTATATATGCATTTTCGTACTAGGAGAAAAAATTATTGCCGAAATATTTCCATCTAACAGCTTAACTGGAAAAATTTGTATTTTCAATTAATATTTTAATTGAATCAACGTTTATTTTAATTATTTTGTTTTCTTTTAACACAATGCAATCAATTAGATTTAAATCAAGTTACCATAAAATAGAAAACAAGAGATAAATTTAAAAAATCAAAAAACCCGGCTGCGTAAAAAAAAGAAAGTCATTCGAAATTAAAAGTCGTAAGAGAAACCTAAAGATGATTTTCTATCTGTGGTACAGAATAAAGCAAAAATATTTTTATTAATTCTATAATACAAACGTATTATTCTTATCCGTAACATCGCCGTTCGAAGAACTCGATCTTCTAATTTAATTAAAATATTTATTAAAAATTCTGAACAACTTTTTCTTATATAGAAGAACTTGGAAAATAAATAAATATTTCCTTTTACATGTAGGACTGCGAATTCTTTATGTTAATAGCTAAAAAGTTATTAAAATGTTAAACTAGAAAAATTATCTTTGCCTTAAAGTTTTATTGTAAAAAAGGTTCACCATTTCACTGTATGTATTTTTTTCAGGGGATTTCCGTTTATTCAGGGAATTTCCTTTATTAAACGGCCGAATAATATCCCCCTTTCTAATACTAATCATACCATTCAAATAAGATGCATGTTGTTTCCATAATTGTTGCACCTGAAATTGAGTCCAGCGATTATTCTCCTCTAAACTGTTAGATGCCGAATTTTGATTATTTCCATTAAGAGAATTGTTGCTTAAGTTCGAGTTGTTGTTGCTGCTGCTGCCGTTGTTGTTATTATTGTTGACATTATTGAGAACACCCACCAAACCATTGACAATATTGTGGGCCACCACATTTTCACTTAAATGTGTGGCAAGATTGTTATTTGGTGTGGAGGGATTATTATTGTTGTTACACAATAAATTGTTGTTGTTCGAATCATTGCTAGGCGAAGAACTGTTGCTGTTATTAGCGTTGTTGCTGTTGAGTTGTACTACCGCATTATTGACATTAGCTAAATGTTGTAAATGATGTTGCAACAATTGACTACTGGGTGGCAGAGAGGAAACCAAATTATTACTTAAGCTATTAATGGTTTGTTGCAATTGTTGATTTGCATTTGCCACATGTTGCATGGTATTACGTAGCAATACATTATTGTTATTGCTGTTATTGTTGGCGGAACTGGAGGTGAGATTTGTATTAACAGTTGGGTTGGAATTGTTGTTCAGTGTAGAGGAATTGTTGTTTAAATTATTATTGAGCATATTTAAGTTATTAATATTGGTATTGGTGTTAATGTTGTTATTATTATTATTGTTGTTGTTGGTATTGAGCGTAACACCATTGTTGCCCAGTAGGTGTGGCAGTTGGTGTACAACTTGTAGTGGTAGATTACTTAAAGAGGGCAACGTTTGTTGCCCTGAAGTCATGTGATTAATCAATTGTTGTTGCTGTTGGTTACTGACATGTTGCTGCTGTTGCTGATGATTAAGCTGCAGCAGCTGCAATTGGGCGTTTTGTTGTTGATTTAATTGTTGCTGGCTCAAATTATTATTATTGCTGTTGCCGTTCATGAGACTGCCCACCACTGCATTGCTGGCCAATTGTAAAGTTTGCGGTGGCAATTGGTAATCCATTCTTATTGATAAATCAATCACGCTATTTCATTGATTAATAAAAAATAAAAAAAGTTGTATATAACTTTGATTTGATTCAACACAATTTTATGTTTTAACTTATAAATTGTTTTTTTTTAGATTTTTTGTGCCCAAGCTTAAAAAAGCTTTAGCAATTTTTGCAAAATTTACACTTTTTTCAAATCACTTTTTTTATACAAAATTTTATTTCCTTTTTCTGGTTCAAGTTTAAATTATGCATAGACTTTTTTAAAAGAATTTTTAACCTTGATTTGTTTATTGCAAACAAAATTTAAAAATCAATATAGAACAGCGATTTGATGTTTAATTTTTAGTTGCTGCTGCTTTTCAACTCAGCTATTAAGCAAGTTTTGAATTTTAATTTTTTCACTTTGCTGTTTAACATTCTCTTAGAATTTTAAATTATTTTATTAGATTTTTTTATAATATGAATCGTGATTTATGTGTGTGTTCTTTTTTTTCTATTTTGTTTAAAAACTGCTACAGATTGTTTAAAATATTTTTAATGTTAAATGAGATCATTATTTTATCTAAAAGAATTTGATTCTTTATGATTTAAAAAAAAACACCAAAATATCACTTTAAAATTTTTAAAAATTTATCAACAACTAAAACATTTTCAATCACATGTTATTTTTTTGAAAATGACTATTTTAAAATTAAATATTTCTTTTAATAATGTAACGTTTTTTTTTTTAAAGTAAAATCACTATTTCGAGTTTTTTGGCGTTTAAAATTTAAAGTCCGTTAATAACACCGGTAACGTTGCTAAACGCTTTAACAGTGAGTGTCCATATGTTGACTAAAAATGCTTATTGCTGCTCTTCATTCAGTAACACAGTCAGCCAGAGCCATACACCCCACTATACCGTGCCGAGGGAAATAAATTTTTAAACCCAACTTTAACAGAAATTTTAAAACAAAACCACCAACAAACACAAAAAGAAAGAAGAAAGACAACTACCATTAATACAGAAAAAGCGCACGAAAAACCAATTCTGTATGTTAAGATGTGTGTGTATCGTACACTGTCAAAGTAAAAGCGCACTCATGAATTTTGTTGGTTTTGTTTTTTTTTTCAGTCAGCTCTTTCAGCTCTTCTTTCTTTTATTTATCCAGCTTTTGGTATTCACTTCAGATTAGCTTAAAAGAATGTAGTCGTTGCAATTGATTTCACTCTTCTTATGATATTTGCATTTATTGTACGCATTTTAAATTCAAAAAAAAAAACAAATTGCAAAAACCACATATGCAACATGATTAAAAAAATTGGATTTTTTTTATTTTACTCCAAAAAGTAAACAGACTACTGAAATATAAATTAATTACATCCATGACAAATCGATTTCAATGAAATTTACCATAGATAGTGTATGACAATAGAACTTTGAAGAACAAAAATTGTAGACATTAGAATCATTGGGTCTCTAAAATACGACGCCATGGAAATCGAGCAATTCGGCACAATATGTGTAAAGTGTCTTTGCCAAGTGAACTACAACTTCTAAACTACAAAAGTAAAAATTTGCAGGTGCTATTTTGCAGGCTATAATAGAGCTATTGATATAGCGTACATTCCGAATTTTTCCACGATAAGTTTAAAGGTCATTAGTGGAGATCTTAAGTTCAAAGTCCTATACCTCAACAACTGTTTTTTCAAATATCTTAAAACTTCAAATGAGGCATTATTTTTGAAGCGGACAACCCAAAAAAAAAATTTTTTTGCTGAAATTCCTTGATATTTTGCATAACTAGAGTTCTAGTAGATATGAATGTGTATGGGATTTTTTTTATTGTTTATTTGTCGAAATGGTGGGGTGCGTAAGTATTGACGTTTTTGAAACTTTGTTTTTTTAAGTATTGTTTCGAGCTAGAACAAATTTAACGAAATAATTCTTGAAAAAAAAAACCGACTACAAAATAGTCATGGCACTGCCCATAATCTGTATCATAATGCTGTACTTTCACGAGAACTAATTGTGTGCCAAGTTTCATAAGAATTGGTTAAGTAAAAGTAGTTTAAATGAATATTTACTTTTAATGGGCGTGGCACTACCCACTTATCTAACCATCTAACTATATGTGTATGCAAGGTTTCATAAGAATCGGGTTAGTAGAAGTTTTTGTGAAATAATATTTACTTTGCATGGGCGTGGCACTGCCCACTTTTTTAGTCATGATGTAGTATTCAAATAGAAGCTTAATGTGTGTGCAAAGTGTCATAGGAATCTGTTGTTGAGAAGTCGATGAAATTGCATGTGTATTTACTTCGTATGGGCGTCAACACGCCCAATTGTCAACGGAACCAATCTGGAAGCAAATCCTTTAAAATACAGAAAAAAATCCGAAATCGGTTTATATATGGCGGAGTTTTGAGGGAACATCCAGAAAAAAAATATAAAAAAATAAAAAAAAATACATCAAGAATTGATAACCTATTTCCCTTTTTTTGAAGTCGGTTAAATATTGAAATAAATGATTCTTATAGGAAATCGACTGATCTTTTCAAAAAAATATTTAATTAAAATGTTTTTTTATGTGCAAAACCAGAAATGACCAATTGATATCAAAATTTATCTAACTTTCACATATTTTATTTTTTTATCAAAATTATACTAGGGGGTCCTCATTATACTGTAACATTTTGATAATGGGATCTCTTTAAGCTTAAAAGTTATGACAATTTCTTTACATGTCCCCACATTTTACGCATTGTTATAGAAAATCGGTATAAGATATCGTGTAAGCCTTACGTTTAAGGTATCAGGTGTGTACAGCACTTTTATGTAATACTCCAGGAAAACTATTTTCATACCAGTCTTTAAGCCTCTACCGCTCACTATATGGGCCTTTTTGACCCTTTTATAACAAGGGGCATGCAGAAAAATTTCCATAACTTTTAAACTTATGAAGATTCCATTATCAAACTTTTACGCTACAATAAGGAAAATCTAGATATATTTTTGAAAAAAAAAATTTAAGAAATAAAACATGTGGAAGTTAGAAAATTTTTAATTTCAATTGGTCATTTCCGATTTTGCATATTAAAAAACAAATTTTTTTAATTAAATATTAATTTTTTTTAAAGAGCAGAAGATTTTTATAGGATTCACTTATTTTAAGTTGTTTGTTTCATTTTTTTCTAGTTCCAGAGAATAATTAAAAGAAATCGAAAATGGCAAAATTTTGCATTCCATAAATCTACGGGTAAACATCATACAAGAATAATATTTGGCACACATTCATATCCACTACAAATATCGTTATGCTAATTATCAAGGAATTTCGGCAAAACAGAAAAATTTTGGGTTGTCCGTTGAAGAAGTAATGCTTCACATATTAGTTATAAGACTCTTTCCTATATACTTAGAAAGTTTCAAGGTAATACCGCTTCTAGTTTCTAAGTTATAGAGCAAAAGAAGGCACAAAGTTGGATTAAAGTTTATCAAATACAATTGCATTGCCGTAAAATTTTTTTTTGGGTTAATGTGTTTAAGATGCGCTGAACACGCTGTATAACTTCAACGCTCATGCTCAAACTTCACAATATGATTTCTAGGTGGATAAGTTATCTACATATCAAATTTGAGCTAAATCTAAAACATTTCATGAGTTCTATCGGCGATTAGGTGAAATTTTGGCGGATCATTAGATGAAGAACGTATGGTCTTCAGCAGGTAGGGTGGGCATCGCTTACCGCGAGCAATACTACATCTTCTGACTCACTTTTCTTTTAGCAGGAATGTTGATAAAGATCCTTAGCAGAGATTTTTATTTTCTTTCATTATCTACTGCACAATATCTTCATCTCAAATTGTGACATGAACAACCCATACTGGTATCACAGCCTACCCCTTTTTCCCTGAGCTAGACCGAAGCATAGCTAGGTGTGCAGACTGGTGATAACCGGGGTTATTCGGCTGTTCGTTACAGATAATTCAATGGCGGCCCCTGTCGCTGAGTGGTAGCGATGCTAGGCTGTCAGTCCAGAGGTTGTGCGTTCGATTCCCGACGTAGACCGTGGGTATTTTCCGCAGACAAGCTAATCGCTTCGCGGGTTGTGTTTGTTTATAAAAAAAGAACTACTAAATGAAAATGGCCCAAAAACTAGAATTTGAAATCTTAAATCTTTTTTTAAGAGCTAACAATGAAAAACGGTAAACGCCACTGAAATCAGTGTACTTGAATTAAGTGTGCCCACTGGGTGGGGCATTTGTCGAAAAAAATGTGTCGAATTCATGCACAGTGCTATTATATATACTTTTTTTTTTAAATGATTGCAGTCTTATAAGCTTCTGCTTCAAACCAGCTTAATAAGTGCGCATTTCTTTTCTTTCACTCTACGATCGCAAAAAAACACGAAACTGTTTTTTACTCATGTTACTGTTTTTGTTATTGCTATTTGCTCGTGGCTTAAATAACTTGACTGAGTGAGTGTTAGTAAAGCTTTTTGTGCTTCGTTTTGTTATTGTTTGGTATTCGTTTCCAACAACTATCGGATACACAACAAACTCACACACACACGCGACTTAATGTTTGTTAACGTAGGTAATAATAGTTTTTTTTTAGCTTTTTAAAGCCACTACAGATGCACGGATGGATGGGGCTTGTGCTTTACAAATCATTATGGGAAATTTTATTTTAGTCGGTTGCTATTACAGCAGCCGTTGTTGCATGCGGAAGTGTTTGTTGCCTTGTGTGAGTGTGTGTATGTGCTTTCTGGTTTTATGCATATTACGTTACTTTTGTTTGTTTTGTTTTTAGTATGTTTTTTATTGTAATTTTTCACTATTAAGAGTGAGAGTGAGTGCAATTTTTAATATTGAGTGTTTTAGATGAGTGAAAGTTATACATAGTTGTTACGGAAAAGCTTTCTTTCTTGAGTGCATATGAATGAATATGTAATTTGTTTGATCATTAATACTCTTAGTGATCGAGTGAAAAATGTGTGCCTTTGTTTAGTTCGGGGTTAATTTTTTATTTTTATATTTTTATATTTTTTTATTTCTGATATCATAGTTTTAAGGTACCTATGATCAATCTCAATTAGTTTAGAAATTGTTTTTTGTTGATTACAATTTGTTTCTTTTTTTACAAATGCTAATAAGAGAGATCTAGTAGTTTAGAGCTTTTGAAAACTTTATGGCACGAATGTCATTAAGATTTGAAAATTGTTAACTAAAAAAATGTTCAAGTAAAAGACGATTTTTTTAATATTATTGCATTTGGTAACAAATATTAGTTTAAAAATATAATAAATCTTTTTATACACATCTTTTCTTAAAGTAAAGCAACTTTTCTTAAAGTATAGCAACAGTTTAATGTTTGCTGGATAATGTGAAAAATACACAGACAAAAATAAGTTTCCTTTGATAAAGAATTCCGCTATATTGATAACCAAATTATTTCAAAAGAAAAAAATACATAAATTAAAAAAAATATGGACATGGCTGGAATACGAACCCGGGTTTCTCGGACGTAAAGCATGCTTTCCACAGCCGAGACATGTCCCGGTTATTTATTTATTTATTTTTTTTTTAGATAAAACTTGTTGTATGTTATGTATGAAAAGAAAAGATATAACCGGCATGAGAAAGAAATACATACAACGAAATATTGTATTAAGTTAAAGACATATGTTATTGAAATTCTTACTTTTCTCAATAACATTGTTTTATTGAACATAATTCTGGTCTATTTTTTCTGTGTAAAATTTGCCCTTTCAATGCGAAAAGATATTCTTACTTGAGATGCAGTTTGAATGTAGGTTTATGCTTTCATGTTTTGGATAATATTACTCCCAGTTTATGTGGGTTTTGTTTAGTAAACACTTACCAAATTAACAGTTTTGTTTTTATGAGTTAAATAGCTAAAAATAACGCATTTTTTTAGCACATGTAAATGATGAGACAAATAAAAAACGATCAAAGATGCCAAGGACGTAAAGTTCCTTTTATCGATAATGCGCCAGATATATGCTTACCTGAAAAAAAAGAAAAATGTTTTAATTAGTATAATTTGATGTAAAATAGCTATCTATTTATTTAATAAAAATTAAATATTCATCAAAATGGATTTAAAATGTAAAAAAAGTGTTCCTTTCAGCAGCAATAGAGCGGGCTGTAATATTCTAAAACAAATATTTACGACATAATTGTACTATAAGCATTTAGAAACAGCCAAGCTCTAGAATCTATTGGAACAACAGAAATCATTCAAAACTTAAAATGTATATAAGAGCTAATTTCGTGCTTGTTCACAGTTAGTGTTTGGCATAGGAAATCTTGTAGGGTTTACGTTTAAGGTATAAGATGTGTTCAGCACTATTATGTAAAACATTTTGTGGAACATTTTAATCCTGTAGCTCTTCGTTGTATCAGTCTTTTTGTTCCTTTCTCAAAAAAAGAGATAAGAACCTCCCATTCAGTGACGATATAGCGGGTTGAAATGATCTACGATAATATTTCCCATCAAATTCTACTTCATGTTTTTAACGAAATCAAACCTCCAGACTCAACTTGAACGCTGAAAATGATACAAAACTTAAAATGCCTTTAAGGGTTAATCTCGTACTTATGCAAAATTGGAGCTTGGCATAAAAAATTGTGTAAGCCTTACGTTTAAGGTAGTAGATGTGTTAAGCACTTTTATGCAAAACACCACGAGGAGCATATTTGTAGAATATTGTAGCCCGTTATATCAACGCTGAAGCGCAGTTTGTTGCCCTTTTTTAAAACGGCGACAAAAACACCCACACAATGAAAAGTAAGAGGGTTAAAATATTCAACGAAATTGTTCCTCGTTATATGCTACAGAAAAATGCAAAACACGTCTTACACCATAAAAGTAAGGCTTATAAAATTTCCTATGTCGAGGCACGATAACTATGTTCAAAAAATGTGTGGGGGAAGGGGAGAAGGAATTTAGCTCCCCCTAAAATGAGATCCAGATTAAACTTTCAAAACGCCGTTACCCATCATATTAAAGATCAGTCTTTTTAATAAGGTTTCCCAAAACATTTGCGGGGTCTAGCGATGACCGCCCGTGAACTGGACCGTATCTAAAAGAGGTATAGTTTTGTAGTTTTTTGCATATTTACCTACTTACGTATTTTCCCCAAGACTCAGACAATTCGCTGTATCTTGGAAACCGTAAGAGGTAAAATCTTCACATTTAAAAAAAACGCTAAAATTAAAAAAATCCAAAATTAAAAAAAAAGTAAAAACGGAAAAAAACGCTAAAATGAAAAAAGCGCTTAAAGGAAAAAAATACCAAAATTAAAAAATCGCTAAAACGCAATATATCATCAAAACTAAAAAGATCGCCAAAAAACTAAAAAACGCCAAAACCGAAAAAAATCGTCAAATCGAAAAAAGCACAACATAAAAAAATCGCTAAAACTATATATATCATCAAAAAACGAAAAATAGCCAAAAATTACAAAATAATCACCAAAACGAAAAAAAGCACAAACACCAAAAAAAAAAGCGCTAAAACTAATATAACCGCCATAAACCAAAAAAATCGCAAAAACGAAACAAAAGTGTCAAAACAAAAAAAAATCGCTAATAATAAAAAAATTACAAAAAACCGAAAAATCCCCAAAGCCGAAAACAGTGCCAAAACGGAAAAAGGCGCCAAAACTGATATAAATCGTTAAATCTAAAAATATCGTCAAAAAGCGAAAAAACGTTAAAACAAAACAATAATCAAAACCAAAAAAAAAAACGCCAGAACTAAAAAAAAAAATCGGGAAAAAAACAAACAAAAAATTTCAAAAACCAAAAAAAAAACGAAAAAATCGCCAGAACGCAAAAAAGTGTCACAACAAAAAAACGCTAGAACTAAATTAATCACCAAAAACCGAAAAAATTCAAAAACCGAAAAAAGGCTCAAAACTGAAAAAAGTCGCCACAACTAAAATAAATCTCTAAAACTAAAAATATCGTCAAAAAGTGCAAAAACGTAAAAAAACGCCAAAACTAAAAATCGCAAAAATGAAAAAAAAGTGTCAAAACAAAAAAAATCGCTAAAAAAAATCACAAAAACCCGAAAAATCCCCAAAGCCGAAAAGCCGAAAAGAGTGCCAAAACTGAAAAAGGCGCCAAAACTGAAATAAATCGTTAAATCTAAAAATATCGTCAAAAAGCGAAACAACGTTAAAACAAAAAAAGCAGAACCAAAAAAACGCCAGAACTAAAAAAAATCGGGAAAAAAACAAACAAAAAATTTCAAAAACCAAAAAACGAAAAAATCACCAGAACGCAAAAAGGTGTCACAACAAAAAAAAAAAACGCTAAAACTAAATAAATCACCAAAAACCAAAAAAAAGGCTCAAAACTGAAAAGTCGCCACAACTAAAATAAATCTCTAAAACTAAAAATATCGTCAAAAAGTGAAAAAACGTTAAAAAAACGAAAAAAACGCCAAAACTAAATAATTGGCATTAAACGAAAAAATTGCAGAAAAAGCTCCAGAAAAAAACTAAAAAATCACGAAAATTAAAAAAAGCGCCAAAACCAAAAAAAATCGCCAAAAACAACGAAAAATACCTAAATAAAAAAAAATTTAATTAGACAAAAAAGCACATTGAAAAAACTGGCAAAATCAAAAAGGGGCAAAAACGAAAAGGGATATGCATATGTGTATTCATGCGGAACACTTCGTGTGCGAGTCAAAGTCGCACTTTACTTATCGCACTTTATTAAATCTTATTCCCAGCAAAAAAAAAATACACTCCAAAAAAGCCATGAAAATGTAGAATTTGCCATCCGGAAGTACTGCAAATTTCGATCATTTCTAATGATCGCAAGTTCTTCCTTTTTATGCGAATTTAAACGCTAAACAGTGTTTTCGTGTAAATTTAAGTGAATCAATATTAACTTTTGGAAGAATATTATTATGTGTTTCCATAATGCAAACAAGCACTGCTTGTCTAATATTTATATGAAAAGTTCTCAGCTTTTTGAGTGATTTCCATACAAACTTTTTACTCAAGTCGCTTGTTTGCATTGTGGAAACAGCACATTAGTTCGTACATGTCCTTTAAAAAATCAATTTTTTAAAACTCGAAATATGTAAACAGACAATGTGCTTTATAGTTTCTACCCTTCAGCTGCTGTTAACTTTTTTTAACGTCCTAAAATTTACAGATAAATTATATTAAAAAAAATTTTTTTTCAGAACACATACTTTATTTTCAATTCAATACAATTCAGATGTATAATCTTTGATATATTTTAACATAAATTCCTTAGTTATTCACTATATAATTGCAGTTATATTAAAAAATATGGGTATAAAGTTTATATGTTCTATAAACGATAATTGAACGTTTTGCAATAAGGTACTATTTAACAAAGTTCACAAAACTTTTAAATATTTAGATGTACAAGCCTACGCTGTTATTTTAGTGTATGTCATTAACGCAATTGTAATAATTCAACTAATTCAATTAAGCGTACTAGAAAGGCGTAACGCTGAATACACAAGATTGCGGACAACAACAATTTAAAAAAAATATATATATAATATCTAATATTTTTTTTTTTAAATTTCAAGTATAAAATAACAGAAGCAAATGCAAATTTTCTAAAACCGCTATAAATTTAATCTCGTGTTTGGAAAAATTCATAGTTGCTTAATGTGCAAAATCAACAACCTGCATTACGGACACGCCATATGTTATGAAGATAGTAAAAACAGTATTTCCGTTCTTCGTTTTTAACATATAATGGACAGTCTTTCGCAAAAAGTCATTTAGCACTTTTCATTTTAATATGTATGGGTCTATTTTATGAAATGTTTCAGCGTACACGTAAAAAGCATTTGAAATGAGAATCAGCCATATACATGTGTTTGAGAGGTTCAAACAGCAAAATGATATGTCCCTTTTTTATGTTTGGAAGGAAACATATGAAACTTTTTGGCATGTTTCAATACAAAACAAATACGAGTTATAAAGCATTTAATGTTGCAAAATTTTTAAATTATACTATATGTGAAGTACTGACTGCAGTGTTATTTGCCTCGCAATTTATACTGAAAAAACTACAATTGTATTTAAGTTATCATCCCTGGTGTTAACTACAGCTTAGGAGTACACACACTCTCCAAAGCTCTCATACGCTGTCAAAATAAAAGCCAATAAACATCGGTTAAATTTGAACCTAAAGTTGCCATTAAATACCAAAAAAATACCAAAAAACAGACAAATATTTGATCTTAAAATGAAGTTAAATGTGAAAAGTTGTTCAACATAAAATAAAAAAATAAAGAAATGGAGCAAAAATACTCGTTGATAAGAAAAATACAGACAAAAAGAAATGCTTTCGATTTCATTTCAAAAATTTAAGCCAACAAAATAAAAGGCTAAAATAAAAAACAAAAGTAATTGTTAAAATAAAAAGTAAACAGACACACCAGAAATTTATGTTTTTTTCATTTGAAACAAACTTGATTTTAATTTTATTCCTTTTTTTTAATTTTTTCGCTTTAAAAGACCATTGAAGTATTATGATGTTATTTGATTGTAGTTTTTTTTTTATTTCTACAAAACGACTTTTTTTATATTGTTTAAAGACAAGTTTAAGGTAGAGCTTTTATTAATTTCTTTTTTTTTTTTTTGGTGGTTTGAGCGAAATTTATGCAAATTATTTTCTTTTTCTGGATTTTTGGTTTTCTATGTGGGTGTAGAGTTGCTTAAATACGAAACTAAACTTAATTCGTATTTTATTTAATCATTATCTTGATAATAATGATTTTTGTAGTGTTCCTATTGTTTTTTTTTTGTTAGCTGATAATCATCATGATGACTGCCATTTTGAAAATGATGATCAGTTTAATGATGATGCCATTATTGAAGGTGAATTTCACTTTAATAGCAGGTTTAGTTTTACAAATTTAAATATTTTTTGTAATCTAGAGTGTTTGTTTATGTATTTTATATAAAAATATTGCCTTTTTTTGTTGAAAACGTTGATTTGAAATTTCACTGGTGGTTATTTTTGATATGATTAGAAATAATAATAAATAATAATTCAATCCTGCATAGAAGGACACTATCAAAGACAATCCCGACTTAGCTCTTAAATGCCCACGGCCCTGAAAGCAGTTTTGGGCTTTTTAATCTAAATTTTTAAATTTTGTTTAATAAATGCATAAATAGCACCAGTTTTCTAGTTATATTTGATTGCATATTTAAAGCTACAGTGGTCATTTAAAGGTTAAGAACACTGCACAGTGGGCCAGCACCAAAATATTTTGTAAATAAATTTGCCATTTCTAAACGAATAATCCAATCAGTAGAAGTTAACATAACAAACAGTGGGTAAGAATATCAATTTAATAAAATAATAATTATCCGGTAAAAAAGTTGCTTCCAATCCTACTATTATGGAATAAAAGTAGCGCTGACAAAACTGCTGATATCGCTGCTGATTTTTGTACGGCGAGTTCCCGAATTGGAGTACTACATTTTTGCTCACAAAAGCGCTTTTGAAGCGCTGAAAATCATCAACATTTTCAGCACTAGAACTGAAAATATAGGAAAAAATGGTTTGATGTGGATTGGCGTCGTTAACGCCATATTGGATTTTTCTTATTTGGTTTCTTTATTTATTTTTATTAATTTCATATTTTTACTCAATGTTTGTTATTTTAACTTCAACTAGTATCGAACTAAGAATCTTCAGGTTTGGAGTCCAACGTACCAATCACTCGACCAAAAACACTGTTGCCAAACGACACCAAAAAACTCAAATAAACTTACTCTTAATTCTCGCTTAAAAACCTGCTTTGGATAAGCACTATAAATCTGCTTTTTTGTTTAGCTTGTGTACGAAGCTTTTGTATAAGTAAAAAGTAAATACTTTTCTCGCTTCAAAACCTGCTTTGCTGTGACGCTATGAAATCTGCTTCTGAACAAACTCATATTTTAAAGCGAATTATGAAGCGCTTAATTTCTTTAGTGCTTCCAAAAACATGAAAATTTTTTACGAAATAAGAAGCCTCTAACATTTAAAAATAAAGCAAAAATCAGTTATTTTTACGGAACTTGGGGTTGATTATTTAACAGTAAAAATAGCAGAAACAAGCAAAACTATTTTATTTTTGCGGAAGCTGCTATTAGTTTTTTTAACGGTTAATTTGATCTAAGCAAATGAGGAATCATTTAATTTTTTGGTTTTAAGTCTGTTTACTCTTTAACATTTAAGGTTAAATAAACTTTTTTGTACACTTAAATGAAAAATAAGAATACCGGTTTTAATTGAGTTCTAATTTATTTTATATTGCAAATTCAGTTAATTTTAAGTACAGAATAATTTGAGTGTACCACTTGCAGACACTCTTATGTGCATCCATTTATTTGCCAAAGTATTTTATAAACTTTAAACCATAAAAATTTCCATTTTTGAAATTTCTCGGGAACTTTCTTAGGAGTTCTGAGATTCTCTGAAGTTAATCTTAGTTTTCTTTGCTTGCTTGGTATTTAGTACGTAACTTTTTATCTAACTGCAAATTACATTAAAAAATATCAATAATCTAGGATTTTATAGCATTAAGAAAAAATTTAATGCATATTTGTTTTGTAAAATAGAATGTATAATTATTTATTAAGTTTCTTAACAATGGTTTCTAGACCGCTTTGTGCACCCCCAGGAGTACTACTGCACCGAAGAGGTTCCCCCTTGGTCTGCGATACTAAAAAGTTGACGACCACTTTTTTATCGGTCGTAGTCCTATTATATTCATTAGTTTCACATGAAACAATACAACATTCTTACTTGTTTTTGTGTGTACATATTTATTTCTAAATACTATTTTTGCTTGTTTATTTAAAACGTGTATAAAATCAGAGGATTAAATGACCAAAGGTTTTAAAAATAACTACCAACATGTTTAAACACGCTAGGGTTATAATTGACTAATTAGGTTAGTAGGATTTTTGATAGATTGTGTTAAAAATATTGAAAATTTTTTAAATAAAAAAATGTTTTTAATTTAAAGTGGCTTAAATGCATTTTTTAACATAAGGAGATATTATTACACTGGTCTGCCAAAACAAAATTTTTTCGATCCGTGACAAAAGAAATATGAGTTTTTAATGCGCTAAATTAAACTTCGTTTTCATTTTTTTGCAATCACGTACAGATGTTTTTTTAATAGGCATGAGTAATATTTCCAGTAGATTCATCCGTATATTGCACCTTATATAGAGAAAATATGCCTGATTTTAATAAGCAAAAAAGATGCATGAGAAAATTATTTTCAAACTTTCGTAACATAGTTGTTTGATTTGATCAACGCTTTCGGAGTTAATCAAAACTTAGTATCGAAAAAAGTAATTTTTCATAAAAATACACATTTAAAATCAGTGGTGTAGTGGTTAGTACGTTAGACTATTAAACGAGAGGTCACATGTTCAATTTCAGTCAAAATCTTTTAAAAATATAAACCGGCAAAAACTTTACCTTTTAAATAATTTTCTTCAGGATATCTGTCTTAGGGGCCATTCACATATTACGTAACGCTATTTTCTGACTTTTTAAAACGTTTCTTAAAAAAAAAGAATAAAACGCCATTAAGTAACTTTAACAGATCGTTGAATAAGAAGAGGATCTTCGTTTCTGATATAGATTTTATTACCCAGTTTTGTCATTATTGCAGCCACGAATAGCTTTTGACGTTATACTAATATTTACAATAGTTGACGCGTTTGACTTTTTGTTTGACACACAAAAAAGCACAATAAAAAGCATCTGTATTAATGAGAAAATTCGCCATTATTGTAAAATTTATCTGCTACCAAAGAGAAAAATTCTTTATACTACACATTACACAAAGTACTTCACAATTGCATTTGTATATGTTTTAAAAAGTCCCAGTTGGCCAGGAGTGTCGTGCAAATCGTGTACGATTCAATGACCGACAATGTCGCTCAGAATTTCGTTTACATAACACGTGTGCGGCATTATCGCCTATTTTGTCAGCAATGATTACCTGAGCAAAAATTTCGCTTATTGTGTCGTCAATGATTACATAGGCTACAATGTCGTCTACCTTATCGTCAACGATTAGATAGCGACAATGTCACCTACTTAATTATTTAATATTTTTGCTTATTTGTTTTTTTTCCGTTTCATTTAAATTATTGACTGACTTAGTTGGGATGTTTCTTTATAAGTTTTCGCTCTTACCACCCTGCTGCTGCACTACCTAAAACATAGACAACAAGAGGCCAACACATTCTTTCAATTGATTGAAGACAAAATGTAAGACATTGTCGCTCATATTGTCTTCAACAAAGTTGGATTGAGAACAGACATTAAGACATTGTCGCTCATCTTATCCTCAACAAATTTGGATTGAGGACAGCAATTAAGACATTGTCTGTCACTCATCTTGTCCTTCACAATGCTAATGGAAACAAAATGTAAGACATTGTCGCTCATATTGTCCTCAACAAAGTTAGATTGAGGACAGCAACTAACACATTGTCGCTCATCTTGTACTACACAATGTTAATGGAGACAAAATGTAAAACAATGTCGCTCATATGGTCCTCAACAAAGTTGGATTAAGAACAAATCGATAAACAATCTCTCCCATATTGTCGTCAAAAGTGTTTACTAGAGGACAACTTGCAGGAATTGGTCGCTCGTCGTGATTGTCGTGAGCCACAATTTTCATTAAATTGTCGATTAGAAAGCAATAGACAGAGGACAATTCGTACAAGAATGGTAGATGACAATGTCATGCAAGGCAGTCTGGCCAACTGGGAATAGAAGCACTTATACATACTTAAATACAATAGTACCAAAGAGTACTAATTTGCTCAGTTTAATAAAATACAAGTGGGGATACAAAAACAACAATTTAAATAAAATAAGTGGGCATATGTAAACAAAAACTCACATGTGCGGGGAACACAAAAACAGTAGTGTCAAGTTCATGATCAATATATGTATATATATTATAAATATACTAATACACGTAAACCAATATAGAATGTTTAAAGTGCATTTATCAGCTGTATGTGTCAGGGCTTGTAAATTTTTATATGCAGACTTTTAAAGTGTTAATTCCTTAAATTTTTCAATTTTTCATGCGATATTTTTGCTGTTTTATTTCACTTTTAAAAGACCTACATCAATATCAATTAATCTCTTGTTACGTGAAATTAATAATATAAAATCATCAATGTTAACAATATTAATAGACAAAACAATTGTTAAAGGTGTTAACAGTGTTAGATAAAAGAGCTTTAGCTGAACAAAGAAATTTACGTAACTGATTTTATCTTTTATTACATGAAAAACTTAACGTTTTAAAAGCTTAATTTTATCTTAATTCTTTTGTTTTTTTTTAAGAAATTGAATTTATTAGTGACTTAAGTTATTAAGTGAGTTTTCTTTTTAGTTCTGTTCAAGTTTTTATGACTTTAGTTCTTTCCATTTATAAAACTGTGGCCAAAAATTGTTTGCTTTAGTTTTTCCAGTTATAATATTTTTTCTTTGTTTGTTTGTTGCAATACCATTATTGAATTTTAAACCTAATTTTTCTTTTCAGTTGTCTAAACACAGTCAAAGGTATTGAATGTCAATGCATTTATACTTAGCAAAAAGAGAATATGGTTAATATTTTATATATTTTAGATGTTAGGTTTGGTTGGGTTAGGTTAGATTAGGTTAGGAACGGTAGTTTTGTAACATACATCCACTCAGAGACGCAATTGCATCCATTGTGATTCCCTTCTGTTTTACCCGTTAGAACATAACCCCCTTTCAACCAGAAACAATCCCACTACCTGTCATTAAGCCACTCAATTCCCATGATGAAGCCACTGATATCTTCTAGTTTATATTTTTCGATATCACTAATGCTCTCATGGAAACGTCTGCTCAACCACCTAAGCCTATGGCGTTGCAATCTTTTTGATTCCTGTTCATCGTCGCAGATCCTAAAGAAATCTGCAGTGACAATCTCCCAAATGCAGGTACTCGTTCTAACCGAACATTGAACAATCAATGCGCCTATCAAGACCCCTAGCACCTTCCTATTCGTACCCAGAAGTACTACGGATCTTCCTAAGTCAAGTATTGGCCACACAGCGCTCGAGGCTCTACTATATTTAACTACAAGTTATTACTGTAATAACATTAATATCTCGTTTGTTATGATTCGTTAAGGAAACAATCAAGCAAATCAAAAAAGTTTTGAAAAGTTAACTTTTTAGGGTTACGTACACCAAAAGTGTAAAGGAACCCTATTATTTTCGCTACGCTGTCCGTCTGTCTGTCACAGGCTGTTTTCTCGAGAGTCGTAAGAGCTACGGACCTGAAACTTTCACAGAATATGTAAAACTTTGGCCGATAAAAAAATATATAAAGTTAAAGGGTGTTCTAAAACGGGCAACGAAACATGTTGAAATACTAATGTAATATATAGACACTTACATATAGACAATATAAATTTTCAAAGTTAGTGGTTATTGGTGTACTCTGTAGAATAGACTACACCAATTAACAGTGATATTTAAAACAATAAAAATTAAAGGGTGTTCTATCAGTTAATGTAATTTTGACTATGTAAGCTCGACAATTTGCTGTATCTTGGAAACTGTAAGAGCCAAACACTTGAAATTTAAAAAAACGCTAAAACTAAAAAATTCCAAAGCAAAAAATCGCTAAAATGCAAAAAAAAACAAAAAAGACATGCCAAAAAAAATTTTAAAACCGCAAAAATGCAAAAAAGCACAAGAAACAAAATGATCGGCAAAAAAAACTAAAAAATATTTTAAAAAAACCGAAAAATCGGCAAAACGAACAAAACGCTAAAAATAAAAAAAATCGCCGAAAAACTAAAAAAATAGCCCAAAACCGAAGAAAAAAAATCATCAAAACGAAAAAAGCCCCAAAGCTAAAAAAGCACCAAAACTAAAAAAAAATCGCCATAAATCGAAAAAATCACCAAAAACTGAGAAAATGCCAAACCTTAAAAGCCCTAAAACTAAAGAAATCACAAAAAAATCGCCAAAACTGAAAAAAGCCCCAAAGCTAAAATAAATCGCTAAAAATAAAATTTTCAAAAAACGAAAAAGTTAAAACAAAAAAAAAATAAAAGCTAAAAAATCGCCAAAACTAAAAAATCGGCGAAAAAATTTCAAAGCCCGAAAAAAGCACCAAAACGAAAAAAAGCGCCAAAACTAAAAAAATCATCAAAAAAGAAAAAAATTAACTTTTTATATGAAATTAAACGAAAAAGTACCAAAATGAAAAAAGGGCTAAAAGGTAGAGGGATATGGGTGTATTCGTACGGAACCCTTCGTGTGAGAGACAAAGTCGCACTTTAATGCATTTATTTTTAAATTCATTTTTTTTACTACACAGAAAAAATTTAAAACATTTTTATTGGAATTTTTTCGATTTTTTTTTTATTAAAAAAATTGTAAATGGGTGATTCTTATTTTAAGTGTACAATTAGGGATTATTTTTTTGCCAATGTAACTAATAGTATTATAAGGAAGTAGGATTCATACTAGGGATGTAACGAATACCGATACCGATACCGATATATCGGCGATACTTCCGATTTTCCGATATATCGGTATCGGCGATATTTTACTGTCGATACGACGATACTTTTAAACATTTTTTCAGAGTTTTTTTTAACAAATAATTTATTTTTGTTCGATTTTACCATGAATTAAATTCACTTCGTTATTTTGTAAATCTTATTAATACCAATTTTAAAAATTAATAATATATTATGCTGTTATTTTGTAAAAAAAATATTTATTTTTGGTTAATTTTACCATGAATTCAAATTCAAGTCGTTGATTTTTAAATCTTATTCCAGCAAAAAAAAGATACTCCAAAGAAGTCATGAAAATGTAGAATTCGCGATCGGGAAGTACATATTGCAAATTTGGATAATTTCTAATTAGTTTTACATATCCTTGCCATTGCATGAAGTTCTGTTTTTCGATTACCAATCACCGAATTGGAAGCGATGCTAGGACAAATTTCTTTTTCGGTATTCTAGAATGATTTTTCCTCAAGGAAAAAGGATAAAAAATTACCCATTTTCACAATTTTTTTTATGCGAATTTAAACTCAGAAGCGTATTTTCATGTAAATGTAAGTGAATATATATAAACTTAGAAGTCTTTTAATAATTAAGCTATTAAGTTATTTATAAGAATATTAGTTGATAAATGTCCTTAAAAAAAATCGATTTTTTAAAAAGCATGGCGAGTATTTTTTAAAATTATAAAGGAATTAAACATTTTTTCTTGCTTTTCTACTAATTATCTGCATATTTTTAATATAGATATTTTTGAAGCAAAGAAAATGTAGCTCCTTAAAAATTAATTCCAATTTTTTATACTGGGTTAAAATCAATTTAAAATATTCTCTCTTACAATGTAATTTTGTATAATAAAAAAATTGCACTTGAGTTTTGTTGATCTAAACTTGAACTCAATTTCAATATTCGTATCGGTATCGGAATCGGTATCGGCGATATTTATTTTTAAATATCGGTATCGGTATCGGATCGGCAAAACGGCGTATCGTTACATCCCTAATTCATATTCAATAGTTTTAGCCTGGCTCCTGAAATAAAATTAAAGCTTTCGATTTTTTAATATTTTTGTGTATTGTTACGTTCAATTAAAAAAATTGTAAATGGGTGATTCGTATTTTAAGTGTACTATTAGGGATTATTTTTTTGCCAATGTAACTAATAGTATTATAAGAAGGTAGGATTCATACAATAGTTTTAGCCTGGATCCTGAAATAAAATTATAAATTTGGATTTTTTAATATTTTTGTGTATTGAACGTTACATTTGCTTTCGCATTTGCTCTAGGAAAATTTTTTGCGAAACAAATACACCACAAATATAAGTACAGGGTTTAAAAGCACTAGACATCTACTCTCTAAGAACAAAAATATTATAATAATTGCAGGACGAAATAAAAAACTGTGACCACTTTTATAATTTTGACTTGGGTTCACATGGGAAAAATAAAAGTTTGTATCTTTTAAAATAAGCCTTTACAAACATTTGTACATGAGCAAAGAGCAGGCTAACTTTTCTTTTAAATAAGACTAATTTTAATAAAAACGACCGACAATGATAAAAGTTATATCAGTCTTAAATAATTATTCGTAATAAAATACGACCTACGTAAAACATTCTTCGAAAATATAACAACCCACAGTGGGGTAGAGCTAAAATTTTTTCAAAACAAATCAGAAATTTCTAATCGGATACTGTTTTCTATATCGTGTTTACCCTTCCGCAGCTACTAACTTTTTTTGCTGTCCTAAAATGTATAGCCAAATTATATTTAAGAATTTTCTTAACGTAACGCTCAATACATTTTCTTACGAATTAAATATTCCTTATTATCGATTACTTCCGATTTTAAGGGTGCATTGAAATTTTAGAAAATGGCAAACGATCGCTTTTCACAAGAAAAAAGAACTTAATACTTTTTGTAACAGCATTTAATTTTTAATTCGAAAAATTTACCTTTCTCTTCCTTACTCAAAACAAATCGTAAATATTTTTCCATGTCTATATATATATGAATAATTATTTTGTTTCCATACTCTACTGCATATGTATCATTTCGTTTTTCATATTTCAATTTACATTTTCCATATTAGATTTTACTAATAATGTGATTAGTTTAGTATTATTACTTTTTTATTCAAACGAATCATTTTAGCGTGCTATTGATGGACAACGACCAAATAGTAAATGGAAAATTTTAATTTAGTTGCTAAGATAAAAAATATATGGATTCTTGTAGAAATTAAATTTAGGGTATAATGTTCGCCTGATAACTAAAACGAGTATATTAATGTAAAAATCAAAGCCAACCGAAGGTATTTTCGTGCGGGCTTAGAGGTAAGAAGATTTGTCACACGACAATTCACGTGATTACTTGATAAGGACTAGCATCCGGTTCGTTTTATAGCAGTTTATGAGAGCGACCTGCTACTTGCACAAGGCGTCGTCGTTGAAGGGGGAGAATTAATAGAATCTGTATAGTTAAGTATTGCTAAAATTGAAGATAAGAGCGAAATTTGTTCAAAGTTTTTCTGTAGCATAATAGACACAAGAATACGGACGATTTTGTCGTCCGTAGGCCATCTAGTTATTTATTATAGTTGGTGCAACTGCCAAAACTCGATTGCCATCAAACTCGGTTGTCTCGACGAATCTGTTTTCTCTGTACAGCTTATCAAAATACATACTCTTTCACTTATAAAGCAGTCTCTCCTTTTAGAGATAATAATCCTAGTCATAATAATAATTCTTGACTTATATGGTCAAAAATAATTTTAAATCAAACTTAATTTTTAAACTTGCTAAAAGCTACTAGCTGAAATTCTCATCTATAAAAATCTTGATTGGATTTGCTAATTTTCCAACTAATCTATCGTTAGAAATAAAAAATTTTGAACTATTTGTCATAACTAGCAACAACTGACCCACCTGAAATTGATGATTGAAAGCGATTTTTAGAATTATTTAAATGATTTTGACGTTCGTTGGCTATAACTGCAGCCGCTACAGCATTTGCCACATGTTGTACCGTTGTTACTGTGCTAGCGGCAGTTAAAGAAGTATTACCAAAATTTATTGTATTAATATTATTGTTATTACCATGATTATTATTATTGCTATTGTTGCCACCACTGCTGTTGTTGTTATTTGTTGCACTTGTGTTGTTGCTGTTGCTAGTATTGTTGTTAGAGCCGTTGCTATTGTTATTATTGGTGCAGGCTAAATTTGCTACATTTTCTATTACATTTGATGAGTCATTGTTGTGAAAATTACGCTGATAATGAGCATTTTCATTGTACAGACGTTGATAGCAGGACAGCGATGGTATGGACCAGGAATTATTGGTTTTATAGTGGAAATTTCCTGACCCAAAAATCGAATGAGGATTTGTTGCAACCGAGGCAGCAGCTGCAGCGGCTGAAGCACTTACTGCAGCTAATAATTGCTGATGTTGTTGGTGTTGTTGTTGCTGGTGTTGTTGTTGTTGTTGCTGGTGCTGCTGCTGATGTTGTTGTTGTTGTTGTATTTGCTGTTGTTGGCTTGTGTTATGATGTGTTTGTTGTAAATTTTGTTGATGTAAATGCTGTTGTGTTTGTTGTTGCTGCTGCTGATGATGTTGGTTATTATGTTGTTGATTATGATGCTGTTGTTGTTGTTGTTGTTGCTGTTGGTTATTATGATGCTGTTGCTGTTGTTGTTGATGAGTTTGCTGCTGCTGCTGCTGCTGCTGCTGTAAATGCTGTTGTTGCTGCTGGTGTTGTTGCATATTTAACCACTGATTAGTATCTCTATTACCATTTCCTGCCTGTAGTATTGTATGACCACCCCCACTACCACCATTCCTGGAGGATTTGGAGGAATCATTACTGCTAACACTACTGCGAGTACTGTCACCCGAAGAAGTAATTCTACCTGTTATGCAGCTGTCATTACCGCTGTCACTATTACTATTGCCCAGATTATTAACAGAGGCCGCAGATGTTTGGGAATTCAACTGCTGAAAATATTGATTGATGGCAGCCGTATTTGCATGATCCTGGAAAAATCCAGTACAAGCACTGGTTTCCGAAGACATGTTGATTAAAATTGTTTGTTGTCTTATCCCACTTTTATAAGGAAAGCTTTATTACCAAACGATTTCTTTTTATGTTACCGTTCAATGGATTTTTGCTTCAAGATTTAATTCCTTTAATTTGTTTTCTTTTAATTTAGGTGTTTAAAACTTTTAACACTAGAAAATTACATTTATTTAAGAGCCACAATTGCTGGAACAAGTTGTTATTGTTTATTTTCATTGTTTTAATAGATTTTATTAGACCTTTTGCCTGTTTTCTGTTTTTCGAATATTTTCAGATTTTTTATAATTCTGTTTAGCTTTTGAATTTTTTAAATGTCTGCGACAATTTATCAGGACCACATCTAAAATTTGTGTACTTTCATTTCGAAAATAAAATACGTCAGTAAAAATTGTACTAAAGATGGTTAAAAAAAGCGAAAATAAACAAAATCCAATCTTTATACAAACGCTTGTTTTTTATATATAAAAAAGTTTTTCTTTACTTTTGTAGCATAATTTTGATGAAAATGATTTATGAAATTTTTATGATTTGTTTCTTTTACAACAAAAGTTTACCTTTATTTTTGTATTCTGTATCCGAATAGTCTTCAAGTTTAGGTAGATTATATTTTTTAAAAGTCTATTTTTTGTTTAAAGAATCCATACGCGACAAGTTTGAGGACAGAATTGAAAAATTAGCGCTAAACTGACTAAAATTAATTATTACCGTTTGGCTGTGATAATTAACACTATACAACAAATTCTGGCAAAAGAGCACCTAAAATATATACATGTATATCGGTGTTTTGAAAGTTTATATCTGGGATTCAGTAAGCCGCCTTCACCCTTTTGTACGTAGCTATGCTGACTCCGCATAGGAAATCTTGTTAGCTTTAGTTTTAAGATATGAGCATTTCCAGCGAAAAGTCATCTTTTGTCGCGTTCGCGATCAAGCACTTAAGCTTATCTTTTCCCAAAGAAATAAACTAAAGTTTTGTTTTCCTTCTCTTTTAGTTAATTTAAAGCTACTTACGTTGTACGCAAAAATATAAAGAAGTAAGAAAACATTAAGTTTTCCTATGAAAAAAAACAACCCAGTAAAAAAAATTTTCATGTTTTTTGAAGCATTAATGCAATAAAGCGCATAATAATACGCTTTAAAAGAAGAGCTTATTGCAGTGAAGAGCAGTGAATGAAACTATACAAAAAAAAACATTTTTTCAAAAAACAATTTTTCACTGCTGATACAACGCAGGTTTTTAAGCGGGAAAGTTCCATATACTGACAGTTTTAGTGCTGAAAATGGTGATGATTTTCAGCGCTTCAAAAAGCCCTTTTTGTAGCAAAAATGTAGTACTCCAAGCCAGCAGCGATATCAGCAGGTTTGTAAGCACTACTTTTATTCTCTCATAGTAAAAACTTGTTAAATATTTTTGTGAAATATGTTAACCCTATAATTCTTCGTGGTATGCGTCTTTTTGTTCCTTTCTTAAATAAAGGGAAACAACTTTCCTTCATCGGCGATATAGCGCGCTGCAATGTTCTTCACATATGTTCCTCTTGTTTTATGTCAAAGTGATAAAAGCATCTTATACCTTAAACGTAAGCCTTACAAGATTTTCTATGCCAAGTACTAATTTTGAATAAACACGAAATTAACCCTTAAACACATTTTGAGTTTTAAATGATTTCTGGCGTTCAAGTTAAGTCTTGAGATGTCTTCGAAGACTTATTGTAGAATTTCATAAGGAACATTTTTATAAATCTTTTTACCCCGCTATAACGCCGCTGAAGAAAAGTTGTTGGAGCCTTTTGAAAGAAAGAGACAAATAGGTCCATACAGCATAGAGTTAGAGAGTTAAAATATTCTACAAAAATATTTCCCATTGTGTTTTACATAAAAGTGCTGAACACTTCTTATACCTTAAGCTTAAGGCTTGGAAGATTTCCTATGCACGTATGTATTTTGTGGTCCCCTCTGATTGAATCAGTCGTTTGAAAATTTGTTTTTTTTGTTGTACAGTGTAATTCTTGAGTTCAGAATTAAACTTTCTCCCGGGCGGTTACAGAAACTGACTGAGGCTTAATAGGCCAGCCAATACAACATGTACTTCCGACTTGCTGGCGTGGTCGAATTAATTGGTTTTTTCTTTGTATTAATTACACTGTACAACAATTTTCAAAAATAAAAAATCCCGTAGTTTCATGACGGTTTTTTATATTTTCGAGGTCACTCAATCCGAATCTATTTTTTTCGGGTCACGTCTGGTTATTGTGCTACAGAGGGACAAGTCCTAACCCACCACTGTCGGAGAAGATTAATATATATGACCAATCCCCATTATTTTTTCGAGAGGAACATTTTTTCCTTTGGGACCTATCCCCCGGACCCTCCTAAATACAAATTTTATGTGTTTTGTGTAACTATATAAAAAGAAAAAAAGATAGTTTAGTTAAATAGAATATTTTTTATATTTCTATTATATTTTTATGAAGAAAACTTAAACAAAAATCATAAATTTTGTATGGCAGCAACCCTAAGGAGGGTCTGAGGGATAGGTCTCAAAGGAAAAAATTGTCCTCTTGAATAAGTATATTAACCCATGTATATTAACCCTATCCGAAGGTGGCACAAAAACTTGACGTTACCCGAAAAAAAAATAACTTCAGATTCGGATTCAGCGAACTAGAAAACATAAAAAACGTTATGAAACCCCACGGAATTTTGTATGTTCTTATGTAAATACTTATATATACATGCATGTATATGTGTCTGCATACATAGCCACGACCAAATATACATATTAATCATACATATATGTATACACACACACAAACATACATACGAATATCTTCGAGTGTATTCGTGCAGTCCTCTCATTAAAATCGGTTGCGCGGTTTGGGAGATTAGCATAAACTGGCATGCACACAGAAAAAAATACCAATGTAAAATCAAAATTTCACAATGTTGATTGGAAACTATATTAAATTCATGCAGAAGTACAGACTTGATTTAAAATTACCATTACTTCATATTATTTTAAACAAAAATATATTAATCCAACGTTAAATCTCGTTGATTTAACATTTTTCATTGTTAAAACAAAATTATTCCATATTGAGTCCATAAATCACTATTTTATAGTCAAATCAATTTTTATCACGTTAAATCAAAGTTGGATCTGATTTAATGAATCAAGGAAAATTCAAAAAAAAAATGTGTTATCAGATTAAACTCTTTATATTCCACATATTTTTTTTTATTTTCTTTGCCGACCAGTGTAATGGAAATATTATTTCATATAAAATCCTTTTTTACTGAAATGTTAAGAGCTTTTGCCTAATAATGGCTGCTTTGGAATATATTTTTTTGTTCAGTTTTAAGTTCGTCTTTCACGGCACTGTAGATCTAGTATTTACAATTATTCGTATGATTTTTACTTTATATATATTTTTCTTTTTCGTTTAAATCGAGAACAAGTTCCGCCGGATATTTTACTTTTCTTTAATAAAAAATTACTCGTAGTTACAAAAAATACCCTGTAAATTGTTTGATTGTAAAAACATTCTACTCTTGCTCCACTTATTGTTATTTTATTTGCTTTTATTAAAAAACAAAAGTCGTCACTAAACTGATAAAGTTAAGAAAAAAAAACACTTAAATACACTTTTTTATTTAATTTTTTTTTTCATAAATTTTCATTAAATGGTCACGTTGCAAATAATACCTTTTCTTGTTAAAAAAAAACTAAAAAATGTGAGTAGTTTGTAGTTGTTGTCGTGCTAGTGTGGAAATGTTTTTATATGAAATGACTTGTCTAATATTAATGCAAATACTATAAAAATATATTTTTTAAGTTTTTTTTATTAGGTGTACAACTTTGCTTTAGCCGTTTTATTTATTACAGATGACTTTGGCGGTCAGTGGAGGTAAAAATAAAATTAGCAAGATCTCTTAAACACAATCGAGAAGTTCAGCACTTAGTGCATATGATCAAGAATGCAAATGCAAAATTTTGTTGTTTATTTACCATACAAAGATAAAAAAACATAAACTCGCACTTCCAATGATTTTTAGTACTTTTAGTGCAATTTGTTTGCATACAAGAAAGACAATTTTTGTACCAAATACTTAATACCGCTCTTACCAGATATTATGGAATAATTTCAATTATTCTACTATATTGAGACATCTTTGGATGAAAGAACGTGCTTAAGGCTGTTTTACACTACAATACAAGTATTAATACTTTTGACGAAAATGCCTCCCTGATATAATTTCTGTTCGAAAATATTTTGAAAACAATAACAACACATCATGTCAGAGTTTCATTTCCCTCAAAAGTATTAATGTTTGTATTATAGTCTGAATTACGGATGTAACGAATACCGATACTGATACCGATATATCGGCGATATTTCAGATTTTCCGATACATCGGCGATATTTTACTGTCAATACGACGATACTTTAAAAAAATTTTTCAGTTTTTTTAACAATTATTTATTTTTTGTTAATTTTACCAAGAACTAAATTTATTTCGTTATTTTTTAAAACTTATTAATATCAATTTTAAAAATTAATAATATTTTACGCTGCTATTTTGCAAAAACAATAGTTTGTTTATTGTTAATTTTACCATCAACTCAAATTCAATTCGTTGTTTTTTAAATCTTATTCCCAGCAAAAAAAGCACTACAAAGAAGTCATGAAAATGTAGAATTCGCGATCCGGAAACATTGCAAATTTGGATAATTTCTAATTAGTTCCACATTTGCTTGTCATTGCAAGAATTTCTCTTTATCGATTACCAATCACCGAATTTGAAGCGATGTTAGGACAAATTTCTTTTTCTGTGTTCTATAATGATTCAGAACCTGTTTCATTTTATGCGAATTTCAACACAAAACTGTGTTTAAATTAAGTGAATAAATATAAACTTTTAGAAGACTTTTAATAATTAAGCTGTTAAATTATTTAGAAGAATATTAGTTGATAAATGTCCTTTAAAAATCGATTTTTTAAACTTATAAAGGAATTATAAATTTGTACTTGCTTTTTTACTAATTATCTGCATATTTTTTATATAGATTCTTTGGAAGCCATGAAAATGTAGTTCCTTAAAAATTTTTCCAATTTTATATACTGGGTTAATATCAATTTTATATATTAATAATCTCTTACACTGCAATTTTGTATAATAAAGAAATGCACTTCTTGACTTTTGTTAATCTAAACTTGAGCTCAATTTCAATATTCGTATCAGTATCGGAATCGGTATCGGCGATATTTATTTTTAGGTATCGGAATCGGTATCGGATCGGCAAAACGGCGTATGGTTACATCCCTAGTCTGAATCGCCCTTTATAAACAGTTTTTTGGTTGCCAGTTTTCAAACATTAAAAATAAAAGCCTTTACTTGTTGAATATTAGCTTTGTCTATGGTCGAACTATTAAAAGTTTCTAATGAATAAATGTTAGTCACGTTTTCAATTCTGAATAATTAAAAAAGTTTTCTACACAAAAACATGAGTTCATATTTTTACCATCTCCAATTTGAATCTGCATCTCGCCCAGTTTTAAGAAAAGTTCGCCATATTCAAAATTGAATAACTTTAGTGTACGTCATCAGATATTAATAATTTTGCTCTCATTCGAAAGGTTTCAGTCTTCTCTTAACAAATATATTTTATAGCTTTGACTTGATCAATGCTTCAGAAGTTATTCACAAATTAGTACATATTAAAAAAAGTAATTTTTCACGTAAAAAAAAAAAAGTTTTAAAAGCTGATAAAAACTTTAGACTGAAAAAACTTTACCTCTTAGCTATTTTTTTTTAAAGACAAGTGTCTTACCAATAAAAAAGGCCAAATATCATGAAAATATGTTGATAAATATATATTTTATAAGCGATTAAGTGAAAATACCCACTAAATAAATTTATTACCGAAAGTAATCTGTCGTTAAAGTGTATTAGTGTTTATTTGCTTTGTTCATTGCTACAATTCACTGTTGTGCTTAGTTGTAAGACTTGTTGTTTATTCTTTCATGTGTCGGCTATGCACACGATAAAAAACGAATTGCTAGCCAAAATTTACTGCTGCTGGTTTCAAATTACAATTGTTTCATATTAATTTTAAATGAAAAATTATTAATCTAATCTTGAATCTCTTTGATTAAAAAATTTTCACTGTTAAAACAATTTTTTTAAAAACGTTACATTTCATTTTAAATCAACATGATTATAACTTTAATTTCAAATAAATGTTATGTTACATAATCATTTAAATCATGTTGAATTAAAAGTGAAATTCATTTTACATAAGATGGTTATTTATTTAGTGTATAGATAAAGTAAAGTTTGAAGCTGTTGTGGCTGCTGTGATTGGCGCTAGGGCTATCATGCAAGTGGCACGAGTTCAAATCTTGGCTGGGCCAGCCAACTACAACATAAAGTTTTCTGATGTCTATGCTAATAACCATCACGTAAGTAAAATAATTAATAAAATAGATACATTAAAGTCATGTTGTTTCAGCTTGCTATAACTATAATTCAATATGATTCTTAGTGTTGTTTCAATATCAAATTCACGTTATTTCAACTTGAAATAACTTGGATTCAACATGATTCTTCCAATATCATATTCGCATTATTTCAACTCTAAAAAACTTTGATTCAATATGATCTTTCGTATTATTTCAGTATCAATTTGATTTTGATTTGACTGTACTGCAATATTAAATCAACATGAAATATAGTTAATTTAAAAGGATAAATGTTCCTTCAAGATTATTGTAAATCATGTTGAATTAAATTTTTTTGTATGTATAGATATATTGTCTTCTGTAACAATTCTACCCTCCATTTGCCGTCGGCGAATGAGAACAAGTAATATTTAATGTGTTGTTTGTGGCTTTTTTAAGTTAATTGATTTTCAATATCGAACCGAGTGGAGCTAATTAAACATACTTGGCTGCAACTTTCTCGGTTTTGGATACTTTTTAATTTTACTTATAGTTGAATAGTTGAATAATTATATTTGAAGGGAGGGATTTTAGTCAGGTTGACATTAGTTTTTCAATATATTCAAACTGTTCCTATACATAAGAGCACAAAGTTTTTTTAATATATATTTTGTACCGGAAAAAACTTTCGGTTAAGTTTGGGTAACTTTATGCTCGCACGAAAACAGACCGATTAAATGAACTTTTTATTTTTTATTTGGTCATATAAAAATATATTTTGTTACACAAGTTTTTGTATTAATTGTTATCACTCTCTGTTGTGTGTTTCATGTATGATCGTCAGTGTCCTAAATAAGGGAGAAAGATTGGGCCGATAGTGGATAATACTTTTAGCCCCTTCATTTGAATACCTCAAATATGTCTAGTTGATATAATGTGGAAGCAAAAAAAAAAGAGAAAAAAAATCAATATCTTCACGACTTAATAAAGAAATAATCGTATTAAAAAAAACGACGAAACCAAAGTTGTACCTCTAAAACAAATTAATTTGAAAAATATATTTTCACAACAAAATTCGGTGGTGATTTAAGTTTTTGTATATTAAAATTTATGAGATGATTTTTTTTCGTGTAACTGAAATTATCGAACAAAAAAAAAACTTTTTTCAGAACAAGGAATGTGTCAGAAGATTTTTGTTTTAAATTCGCTTCGAAATAGAAATTTCAGTTAAATTATTGATTAATATTGAAGGATAACAATTATTGTATATTTGTGATAAGTTCCATAACTTAGGCCGCTTTAATGATGACTTCAAATAAGATGGTGCATATTTTTTCGGATAACATTTTTTAAATATTTTGTATTTATTTCAAATGATGAGCTTTTTGTATAATTATATATTATATTATTGTAATATGTTTGAAATTGATAAACACATAATTAAATTTTATAATTTTTTATAATAAACGCGTATTTATATTCAAATACACTGAAACTGATTTGATTTTGTATGGCTGAAACACTTGTTAATTAAGCAAATTTTTTGTAGCTTTTATTTCCTTTTTTTTCTGCTCTTTAATTTAATTAAATTAAACACAAATATTTTTTCAGTGGTTTTCTTTTATTATTCTCACAAAATGCAAACACAATATTTAATAATTTATGTAAATTTTCAATTCGTATGCGTTATTTGAACGTTTTTTATTTTATTTTAACAAAAAAAAAAATCATTATGCGCTCTGTTATCAATCGGTAACAGAAAACTTTATTTATTTCCCGTAACATATATTCTCCGGTCCGTTTAAAGCGTAGCGATCAAATGTTTAAGACCGGTATAAGTAAATGTCGTATCAGTTGTGAATATTGCCAGTGTGCAATGTACAGCAAAACGTGAGCAATTCTTATTTTTTTTTCTCCCTTTTTTCCAGTAGTCTCAAAAAACAACAATAATTATTAGCAATAGTAGCAATAGCTATAGCAGCAGCAGTGCCAATATCAACAGCAATCGCAAAAGGGTAAAGAATTCACTTATAATTGGCTGTTAAGCAATTCGTCTCTTAGCAGAATGATTTTGATGTCGACGTTTCTGTTAAGGGTATTTGTAGCACTGCAACTGCGCCGTTGTCAATTTGGTATGGGGGGTATTAGAATCATTTTCATTTAAAAAAAAGTGTTTAGTATTTTTGTTATTTTTATAGAAATAAATTAGAAAAAGTAAATATAGTTGTGTCAAGAATTTTGAATGAAAATATTTATGGAAACTTGTTTTAAATTTTTTTGAACGATATTGCTTGCAAATTTTTGTAACAAAGTAAGTAGAGTGTCCGACGATGATGACAAAATTATCTAATCTTCTTCCCATTTTTTTGTTTCCAAATAATAAGAATAATTAAGAGCATTCAATGGAACACTGAAGATGGCACATAGCCGAAATCGGTCTGTTTATCAACCAAATTTGACGTGGGATGACGGAAAATCGTTCCAAATTCTAACAAACCCCTTCGAAAGAAAAACACAACACTCAAGTATAATTAGAACAATTACACTATGTGACAATAAAAACACATCTCTGAAATGTCCTAGTGTTGAATTTAGTGTACCATGTTTTTTTCATATGAACTTTTCGACTCAAACCCGTTTAAAATATTACATACTTTTAATTTCAAAGGACTTCATCACATCAATATTTGCAAGCAAAGAATTTTTCGACTGCAAAATTTTCAACGGAATATTTTTACAAAAATTTTAAAAAGAGATTTCAATAAAACTTTTTACCATTAAAATATATCTCCTTTTTCACCATGAACTAAAACATAACAAAAAAAATTTTATCTTAAAATTTAAAAATTTTGTAATTATCAACGATAATTCATACTAGAATAGATAAATAAAAAGAAGCTTAACACAAGACATAAAGGAAAAAGTGAATATCAATAACTACCAAATGAAATACAGCTCTTAGTGTGACAGTATGAATTGATTAAAGGTAAATAATATTCAAGTCTTGACTGCAAACCACCGACTTTGATCGAGTGGTCTACGTGGTAAGGAACTCTGACGAGAATAGCGGGAGCTATCGCAACAGGTCAGTTCAATACTCCGCGCAATCAAAGTTTTCTTTATCTACATGGTTCACATTTATCTCTAAATAAAAATATAATTTAATTGAAAAATTTAATTAAAACCGAACTCAAGCCAAATAATTAAATTTATTTGGATATTAGATACATATATTTAATATAATTAAACTGGCTTTCAATTGTTACCCTCCCGCTGAAAAATGTGGCCATGAGAGCAGATTTTCTAAAAATAGTAAAATTTTCAAAAGCATTTTATTTATCTGCATGAAAGTAGTACCAAATTAATTTTTTAATTTTTATTCCTTTACAGCTTATGTAAAAACATAGCAATCCTTTTATGTTTGAAAAAAATTTTACGATATGTTGAACGCATATTTTTTTTATGAATTTTTAATTTTATACGTATGAGTAATATGATAGCACATACTATCATGTTACTCATACATATAAAATGTTGCTCTAAAATGTTGAAAATACGAATTTTATATACTTTTTATTATTAAAAATTCATTAAAAAATTCTCATTCAATGTATCTTTTAATTTCATTAAAATCGAATATTATTTGCAAAAGTTGTGAGAAAGAGAAGGTTTTTAATGCCAGAAGTAGTCAACTTTGACGCCCTGTAGGTTGCCGTATGTTTAAACAGAGTGGTCCAAATTTCAATATTCTTAAAGCTTAGGTCCTCCTCTATGATTGTTACATACATCGTTTTCCAATCGAATCGCAAGTTTCAAAGATAAACATTTATTACAATTTTTTGTCTAATTGCAGCCACTGTGGCCTCGTT
Organism: Panzeria rudis; assembly: GCA_956483635.1. Lineage (NCBI taxonomy): Eukaryota > Metazoa > Arthropoda > Insecta > Diptera > Tachinidae > Panzeria > Panzeria rudis. Next base: position 155,501,025 of record OY101448.1, on the reverse strand, counting down.
AGTTCTGTGCAAACTATCAGCCATGTCACAGAATACCATTCCGATCGGAAGTGCTTTTAGTCCCGTAAGTTGCTTCTTCAGAAAACGAAAAACGAAAATTTTCTTCGTAATCAAACCACTTTTAAATTTCAAAGTGGAAATGGAAAACACTATTCTACAGACTTTATTTGCAGTAAATATTAAAAAACGTGCATACTTTTAGGTGCGTGAAATAAATATTTGGCCATGAGCTTTCCATATTAATAAAAAGCTTAATGTTAGCTTTGCATCTGAAAACAAGAGTAAGCAAACGCCTGAAGGTATAAAAACTTTATCATTGTAAAAACGAAATACAACATAAATGGAATCTAAAGTACCAAAAATGTACTTTTTCGGAATGACGACTACGGAATCAAGACCAATCCGAACGGAATCTGTGACACGGCTGTATATTGTGCAAATATACAGCCATGTGACAGAATACCATTCCGATCGGAAATGCTTTCAGTCCCGTAAGTTGCTTCTTCAGAAAACGAAAATCTAAATTTTTCTTCGTAATCAAATAACTTTTAAATTTTAAAGTGGAATTGAAAAACACTTTTCTACTGACTTCATTTGCAGTAAATACTAAAAAACGTGCATACTTTTAGGATCGTCAAATATATATTTGGTCATGAACTTTCCATGTCCATAAAAAGCTTAATGTGAGCTTTGCATCTAAAAACAAGAGTAAACAAACGCCTCAAGGTATAAAAACTTTATTATTGTAAAAGCGAAATACAACATAAATGGAATCTAAAGCACCAAAAATGTACTTTTTCGGAATGACAACTACGGAATCAAAGCCAATCCGAAGGGAATCTGTGACACGACTGTATATTGTGCAAATATAACCCCTCATCTATGGATATATCAAGTTTTAAACGAATCTGACTAGCAGATTAAAAGTTAGGTAGTTTTTACTTTCTTTTTTGAGCAGCTCAACACAGTGGGAATGTTTTTATTTCCTATTTTAAATTAAAATTTAAAAATTGTGTAACCAAAGAAATTTAATTATTTTGGCTTAAGTTCGGCTTTAGTTTAATTTTTCAAATAAATTTAGTTTAGAAGTTAGATATTTTTTACCATTTATTTTGTGAGCAGCTCCGTAAAATGCACTTGAAATCTTTTTCTTGTACTATTTTAAATTGAAATTTTATTTAATAAAATTGTAACTTTAACAATTTCCAAACGATTTTTATTATTCTGGGCTTATGGTAATCGTTATAAGATATACGTTTTTTAAGAATATAAAAAAATTAGTAAGATTTCATACAAAGTGTTTCAAAAAGACGTCAAACTTAAAAAAAAAATCGGGAAAAAAATATTTTCTTTTTGAACGCTTAACACAGTTTAAGAATAAAAATCGGTGCCGAAGTAACGCACTGAATATTTTTGTTTGTCTGTGAAGTCCCAAATATCATATGTTATCGATAACTTTCGATTTTGAAGGTGTAATCGAATTTCTAAAAATTACAAAATTATCTACTGAAGTACACCTGCAAGCCACACGAAATCTTTTAATGTGTTCCAATTTTTTCGATTTTGTCACATAGTGCCATTATTATTGTTACATATAATTTTTTTTTAAGATTTTGTGGAAAATATTTTATGGCAAAAAAGTTTTAAGAAAGTTTCCATTATTTTCTTAATATGCTAAAAAAATTTATGTTTTAAAGAAGATTCTGGTAAATTTTAATTTTGAAGAAGCAGCGCTGGCAAAAAAAAGGAAATTGTTTGAAAAAAGTGAAGAGTTTTAAGCTTCTAGCAGAATTCTGTTTATTTTAAGCTAAAGTTTCTCCAAAAAAAAAATTAAAGAAAAAAAAACAATATCTATTACTCTCTGACTACTGTCAGGCCAGGCCGGCTGCTAGTTGTTTAACACAGTTTCTTTATAGAAAGCTTTTTCAGATATTTTGAGCTCATAAATAAATTATTTACTACTTTTCTCTTTATAATAGAAATATTTAATTAACACTATTAAAATGTCAAGAAATGCGATAATAAGCTATAATTATAAATTATTTAAGGCTACGTGTCACTAATTAACTTGAATAATTTATAATTACTAAATGAAGAAACCTTGTATCGACGTAATGATTTTCAATTAATTAATTTTAAGCCATAAAATCTTCAGATTTTGAGATTCCAAGAAATACTGGCAGCTCCCTTTTCTCTGGATAGTAGAACACATCCTAATGTTAGAAATAAAATAAGATGTACTATATTCACACCTTGACCTAGTTTGGAATACCTATTGTTTGCAATTTTCCTAAAAAATATATTTATAATTAACTAGTCCCAACCGGTGTGCTTCGATTGTTGTAAAGATATAGAAGAATTAATACATATTTATTTTGTAACAGTGCAATTTGTTCTCAGAGTAACCGAAATCTAATTCAGAGAGTCTCGCTATGGGGGCTCTCCAGATATAGGCTGATTACAAAATTACTCCGTATACGGCTGTAACTCTCCACATCCTCCTATACCAACAGACTTTTGTTGATAACAAATTTAGAGACTCACGCTTTTGGTGATTCTTTAGATATTAGAAAATATCTAATAATTATATTGTATTGGGACACCCGTCTCTCCCCTCCTATACCACCAATATTTTCTTGGAACTTTCACTTTGATCTAAGAACTACCAACATTAAAATTAGAGAGCCTCATTATTGTAGTTCCGCAGATATAGGAAAATTAATAATTACTTTGTGTAGGGAGTACCCGCTTCTCCCTCCTCTGTAACTAAGCTCTTGTTGGAACTTTAATTTTCTTCCTAAGAGTAATCCACACCAAATTTGGAGAGCCTCACTAATTTAGTTCTGAAGATATAGGAAAGTTAATGAGTACTCTGTCTGGGGAGTATCCCTATTGCGCCTCCTATACTTGCAAAATTTTGTTGGAACTTTCACTTTGTTCTAAGAATTATCCACATCAAATTTAGAAAGCCTCACTCACTCCCTCCTAGACCTCCAAGATTTTGGTGCAACTTTTACTTTGTTCCAGGAGTTATACGCATCAAATTTAGATAGCCTCACTATTGTAGTTTTGTAGATATACCACCAAAATTTTGTTGGAATTGGCAAATGTAAGGAGTCTCGCTGATGTAGTTGTGCAGATATAGGGAAATTAAAAATTGATTTGTATGGGGGGTTACCCTTTAACACCAAAAGTTAAAAAAATAAATTAGCCTATTTTAGTTTCCCGATCGTAAATAAGACAGTTTCAAAATTTCAATTCGATCGGTCTTACCGTTTGGCTTCCTATAAGGACCAAACAAACAAACAAATATACAAACACAGATTCATTTATACTCGTATCTATAAGATATCTTCTTATTATTCCTTTGCATAATTTTTATTTATTATCATAGTATAAACTTCTATGAATTTCTAGAGGGGGACAAAATTATGAGTTGATCATGATCGTAAATATGAACAAAAGAAGCTTTGGCGTATGTATGTATTCAATCTGTTTGATGGTGTAGCAGAATATTTGTACAGATTCATTTCCCAAACTAATTTAAATGAAATGTATTTTGCCCCTCAACGAACGAAACGTCGTGGAACGATAGAAACGAGGAAAATAAAACTCGTGTAAAATTTTATTGAATGGCGTTTGTTTGTAAAACTTATTTTAATATAATTATTACAACAATGCCTATCTATGTATGTATTAGATTTTTCTAAGTACTAAAACAATAATAATAAAAGCTAAGTGACGTCAACTTGTATGTCTTAAATAGCAATTTTAATTTAGATAGAAAAGCTTTATTTATGAATGTGTTAAAGTGAAACTTGTTGCGCTGTAACCTTTTAGGTTAGCTTAGTGAGGCAGAGCCGCACATAGCGAAAACACTCGGAGGGCAATAAGCCCACTGGGACATATAGAGGAGTAGCAGCAACTGCGATATATAGAGGACTAACAACGTGCTGAAGGAAACTATTAGATGGATGTGAAAGCCTACGTTCGTTCCACAGTGGTGCAGAATCAAAATATTTTGGAAATAAAGCAGAAATTTCTAAACGGACAATTCATGTTAGTATTAAATTTCAGATGGACAGAGCGTTTGTAACATATACACAAAACACCATTTTTCCCTTGGTTTTCAAAAATTACGTATACTTAACACTAACTATTATATACGGGTGATTCTCATTTCAAATGCTTTTTTCGTTCCCGTTGCAAGTATAGTAAAATATTTCACCAAATAAACGCATAAATTTGAAAATTAAATTTGCTTTAGCATCATTTAATACTATTGCCATATATAGTTAAGCGCTATCACCAAATTTGAATTAGCTGTTGGCCAAAAACTGATAACACCTCTTTTTTGAGTGCCCGCTGATTTTCCAAAACTTTGGAGGCCCATAAAAAGAAATTGGTAACCAAATTTGGCAAACTAAATATAGGGTTTTACTGCTCTATGGTAGTACAATCAAACCTATACTGGGAAGTCCATGTGTTTTTGGACTGTTGGACTGTGTAATTATACACAATTTATGTATTTCTAAAGAAAAATTTTCAAAAATTCAAAATTTTTTTTTAATTTTAAAATTAAAAATTTCATATTTTCTAGCTCAGAAGGAATATTTCCATAATTTATTTTTGAACAACTTGAAATTTGCTTGTTTAACTAGCAAAGGAACAACTGTGACAATCGTTTGTTATTTGAATCCAATATCTTAAAAATATTGGATCAAGGTTTTGAAAAATTCAGAAATTTAGAAGAAGAAGTGCTTAACCAAGCATGATTTTTTAGCACCTTCTTATACTGGGCCAAGGTTTTGAAAAATTTTGAAATTTAACTTTTCAAAGCAGTATACTACAAAAGATAAGTGCTTAACCAAACATGATTTTTTAGAACCTTATAAGGGCTATATATGACACAAAATTTTTTTGGAATTTGGGGAGAAATAATGAAATGACAAGCATTGAAAAATTGTACATGCCCGAAGTGTCCTACTTTGAGACTTCACACCTCCGCTGCTCAGCAATGCGGTAATCTCATCTTATCCAGTTAAATAGGTCTGCCCCTCTATTATAGTCAGGGTTGGCTGCCCACTGGGTAACCCAAAAAAACCCACCCGGGTTTTTATGCGTATTTTGTTTAAGAAAACCCAAGCGGGTTTTTTACGTTATATCCATTTAAACAAAGATGAAGATACTTTTGAAGTTTCATTTACAGAAAAATAAAATAAAATCATTATAAAATTCATATAGACGAATAACCCAAGTACATACACATGTAATTATATGCCCATTTGTGTGTATGTACATTTAACCCTAGTGGGTTTTTCAGTACTTTTAATCTAAATATAGTATATTATATCAACAAAATTTTAAGACAATAATTAAAAAATTCATAAAAAATAGTAGTCCAAACACGTACATAAAAAGTTATTTTAAATCAGTTACCACTCTGGTGGCTCAGGTTTTAAATGCTTTTAACTGGCCTTTTCATAATGTACTATTAAAAGTTAGCGCGGACTTTAACAGCAAGTTTTCTATACCGAACTTGCCATTAAAGTCCACGTCAACTTTTAATCGCACATTGTAAAAAGGGGCGTAAGAGAGCTAATGCTTTTTCCAATCTAAGGCCATTTCAAAGGTTACTCCATATTAAACCATAAGATGAGAACATTCTTTCTATTGATGGTGGCAATTCATTACTGAATTGAAATAATCGCAAAAGTTTGCAGGTAAACATAATTTTTTGTCTTTTAATATCTTCAACCATTGTTTTTTTTTTTGTGGAAACTGTTCTGCATCTTTAATTTTAGATGCCAAAAAAAAGGGTGCTAAAAATGGGGTGCTTTTGACTTACGCATTATTCTGCTATCTTTTCGCTTTCTTTAGTAACTACTTTGCCCATATATTTGGAATGCACGCTTTTTAACAAAATCCTGTTTTGACAGTAGTATAGCATTGTTCAACAAATTACACTCTAGGTACCCTAAATAGCCCAAAAAACTAATTTGTACCATCAAAATTTTATGCTCGATTATCGATGGCAACCGAACTTCAGTTGCGTTGCCAGCCGGCAACTGAAAATTTGTGGTTGCCAGAAAAGCACTAAAATGCAACTGAAATTGACAACTTTCAGTTGCCAGTTGCCATCAGTAATATGATTTTTAGCAACTGGCAACCCAACTGAAGTTCGGTTGCCATCGATAATCGAGCCATTACTTTTTTACCGGTTAGGCTATATTTTTATTGAATTTTTTTACTTTCTTTGTTATTGTTCCACTTCTTATGTTGTTGATTTTAGTATTTGCTATTTTTTTTATTGTTTGTTGTTGTTTTGCCAAATATTGTTAGTGAAAAATATGGAGTCGCTGTAAGTTATGCTGAAAAAAGTGAATAAAATATGTAATTGTTTCCTATATTTTTCAAAAAAAGTGCGGAAAAAATTACTTATTTTTGCACAAGATGTTGATGGAACACAATTTAACATAACAGAGAATTATGCAATTGAATATACTATTTAAAAAACTTTTTAGCATAAACAAATAGTGAAAACCCAAAATTTTTAAGGTAAAAAGTGACTTGTATGAGCTATTAGGATGGCTAGTCAAGTTCAATTGAATTGATATGTTCACAAAATTTGTTCAGCTCTACCGTAACTACAAGTTTGCCGAATATTGTTAGTAAAAAAATAAGGAGTACCAGTAAGTTATTCTGAAAAAAGTGAAAACAACGTTTTTTCTTAATTTCTTCAACAAAAAGTGCAAGAAACAATTTTTTTGGCATTAAATGGTAAAAAAAAACTGTTAAGCGGACTTTTAGCTGCATTATTGCCATATACAGTTAAGGCGGTATCATTAAGTTTTAATTAGCTGTTGGCCAAATACTGATGACACCGTTTTTTGAGGTCCCACAGATTTTCTGAAATTTTGGTGGCCCATGAAAAAACATTGGTCACCAAAATCGAAACTGTACTGTCAAGTCCTTGTGTTTTTCCAAAAGTCTTCATTTGTCGCATAGTTGTATTAATGATTTTCTTAATAAATCTATATCGAAAAGGGCTAATTTGACAACATTGCTTAGATCATAAAAAAAAAACAATTAAACCCAATAAAGCCCAATAAAACCCAAAAAGCCCAATAAAACCCATGATAAAACCCATGATAAAACCCGCCGGGCTGCGTTTTATTTAAAAAAACACGGGTTTTTTCCAACCCTGATTATAGTCATGTGAAATTTTAAAAATGGCTGCTTTATTTCTAAAAAAAAATCTTGATTCTAGCCCACTTTGCAATATTAAAATAAAATTACCTTTTCTTAAAAGTAGAAATTAAGAAATTAAAGAAAATAAATTAAATAAAAACAGCTAAAGTAGCTATACAATCATTAAGTACGAGTATGTATATGCTTTTCTATGAGTATCAGTCATTCAATTAATTTATCAGTTTTAGTTTTTTTTTTTTTTTTTTGTTTATTTCTAAATTAATTTCATAAACAGTGGTCAGCATTCACTTAGACCCCTTTTTAGACAAGTCAAACAAATAGATGATGAACAACAAAAGTGTGTTGGAAATTACAATATTTTTTTTCAATAAGCTTCACTCACAGTGATGGGAATATTTTCAAATGCAAACAATGAAAAAAGAAAACCGATACCAAATACGAAACAAACTAAACGAAACCATAATTTCTTTCCAACGAACATACGAGTAAAAAATACATATAATGATGACAGAATGAACAAACATATAAAATATTGCAACGAAATAGGTATGAAAAAAAACTGCATGGAATCAAACAGAAATACATTCAAGCTAACCTATCACACACATTCATACACATTTGCACAAATCTATCTATACATTTACAAATATAGATTTGCACGTTGGCATCGCGCAAATAAAGTCACGCGGATCTCAGTATGACCTAAAGCCCACTGTCTACCAGAGTTCTAAACACGTGTTGCTGCCACACTCAAATGACGATACCAACAACAGCAGCAGTAGCAGCAGGAATGCATACACAAGCATACTTTACATGCACGTACTGAATGAATTAGTGTAAATAGCGTTAGAGCTGTAAAATACATGAATTTTAAAGCTTATCAGTGTTACCATTTTAACATTTATGCATTTTAAGTAAATTTCAGAACATCCTTGACATTTTTAAAAAATGTCGGAGAGTTTTATCATACGGGCTGTTTACATGTTACATAACGCCATTTTGAAATTTTTAGTCCCTCCCCCTTTTTCCTTAAGCACCATAACAAATTTCCCTTATAGATTCTAAGTTCCGTAAGAAATACCTATGAAAATCGGAAAGTCACCAATAATCTAAATTTTACTATAAATATAAATGTTAACCATAAAATTAAGATTTCACAACAGATATATAAATTTCACCAAAATAAAAACGCTATATCTGAAATTTTACAATAATAAACACTTCGCAATAAATAAAAATTTCACTAAACTTTAGAAAGAAAATCGAAAGAATAAAATTATAATTTTACAAAAATATCCAAACTTTTCTAGTTTTTGCTACATCAATCTTATTGTCCAGCTACTTCACCAAAAAAAAAAAAAAAAACTAAATCTCACCCACAAAACTTAACCTCACTAATATATCGCCATATCAATGAAATATCACAAAAAAAAATTAACAACACGAAATTTCATCAAAAAATGCTGCACTTAACCAAGAAATGAAATTTTAAAAAGAGTTCAATATTTTACAGTCTCGCAAAAAAAAAATCAGGCAGAAAGTTCGCCAAGATAGAAATTTATATATAATCATCTACAACCGCTGAAGCATATTGAACATGAGCAAGCCACGCGGATGCACAATTTCTCTTTCCATATTAGCACCTGACCATGGGATAGACAGCTCTAGAGCTGACTAGGCAACCCTTCGTTACTCTCCTTATAAGACCAGTGCCTCGTTTCTGTAACTTGTGAGAAGTTCTCACATCGCGAAAAATTTAATAGCTATACTTCTCATCCCGATCTTTTATAGGACGATTCAGAGAATATTAGTTGAATTAGTATATGAATCGTCCTGCAAACCTAATAAAAATACAAAAATATTAATCTTTTTCTCACTCATCCTGTTTTTCACAGATTTATAATAAATTTTTCGATGCGAGAAACTCTGACATTAGTTACAGAAACCAGGCACAATGCGCTTTTCTGCTATTATAAACAAGAAGTCAGAAATTTTTGCCCGCACAAAAAAATTTTCCTATTTGTTCTGTATGAGTCAGGCCAAATCATTGATTAAAACCTTCTCATACTGCAGAATCCTGGAACTAAATGCGAATGACTGACGAATTATTATTGGTTTCTACTCGGCCTGGAGGAGGATGAAAAAACGGTGAATACACACATAAAATTTTCATATTAAAATCCTCGAAAACAAGGTTAATTTAACATTTTTCGGTAGCGTTTAATGTTAATGCAACATGATATAACAATAATCTTCAAAAAGCATTTTTCTTTTTGAAATACCTATATTTCATGTTGATTTAATATTACAGTACAGCTAAATCAAAATAAAGTTGATACTGAAATAATACACAGATTCGTGTTGAATTAAAATTTTTTTCAAGTTGAAACAACGTGAATTTGATACTTAAATAACACGAACAATTTTCTTGAATTAAATTTATTTCAAGTTGAAACAAAGTGATTCGATACTAAAATAATACGACGAATCATGTTGAATTAAAGTTATTTCAAGTTGAAACAACGTGAATTTGATATTGAAATATACGAAGAATTGTGTTTAATCAAAGCTATTTCAAGTTGAAACAACATGAATTTAATGTAGCTATTTTATGAATTATTTTACTTACGTGATGTGTATTCGCACAGGCATCAGAAAAATTGTGTTGTAGTTGGCTGCAGCAGCCAAGATTTGAACTCGGCCCATTTGCTTGGTAGTCAACGCGCTAACCACTGCGGCCACAACAGCTTCAAACTTTATTTTAGATATATACTAAATGAATACCATGATAAGTAACATGAATTCAATTTTAATTCAACATGATTTAATAGATGATTTAACAGAAAAATTAAGCACACCTTGATGATATGCTTTCTGGGTCAAAGTGTACTTCTGTTTTTCAAAAATTTTACTTTTTGAGGATTACCCATAAAAAACTTGCTTAGAGCAGAGTGCGTGCATATGAGTATCTAAAGGAAAATATTCTGGTGTCCCTTTTGTACCCCTTACGTACAACAATGACTTATTACACAGTCAAACATTAGGTCGATCTGCTATTCAATCACTGAAACGTGGATAATGAGATTTCTGTCCCACTCCCCCCTCCCCTGACTTCGTTACAGTCTTTCCAATAACCTTTTTCTACGCATGCGATCCAACGGCACTTGAGTTCATCTAGCCTCTTTCCAAAATTTCTCTAAATAAAATTTTAATTTATCCAATAACCTACAATTAACAAAGATCTGGAATTGTTTTAGATCGGGATTCTATATCTCAATATTCCAAGTTGAAAATTTGCAAGTAATATAGGTACCTACAAAACAACAGAATAGTGTTTTAAAACTAATGTCTTCACGTGCATTACTAGCCTTGCGAAATGGGGAACTGGTCACACTGAAATTTACATTTTCATGCACAAACCAGAACACAAATGATTGAATGAATGCTGCTTGGCTTGTTAAACGGATGAATAGGTTTTTTATATGGCTGGCTAATAACATCAACACAAATCTATGCATTGCTTATCACACCCAACAAACACAGAGTCAAACGTTTGGATATCAAATGATATTTTCAATCCTTTTTCAAAACCAGACAGAGGGATTTAAATTTCAATTGAAAATGAAGTTTATTGGAGAATGTATTTATGTTTATATCAAACGTTACTCTCAAATTAATATAAATTTTACTTCTTTTAAGTCTCAAATAAAAAAAATATATATAAATATGTTTTTAATTTTTCTATTCAAGACTAGCAGCACCCGACAAATGTTGTGTTGGCTACGCCTTAACATACAAACGTAGTCAACTAACAAATAATTAGTATAAAGCTGAGCTGAAATGGTTTAGTGGTTTGACAGTGATGTCATTTCCAACCGACACGAAATGAATTTTGAATATAAGGATTCTCAATATTCCTAAAGCGGGAAATAAATTTTGGGTATTCTTTTTTTAACCTAAATCGCAAACATCCTATTAACATTTGTTAAGGATCATTTAAATTATTGTAAGTATGTCATAACGCTCTTAGAGTATGGTAGTTAATTTAATGCAATGATTTAAATAAAATATTAAGAACAAATATAATGAAATAAATTAAATGCACTTATGTTGTACAACTGTTCAATTTCAGACCAAGTCTGCTGGTTTGCTGGGAGACGTACACACAAACACACTCACGTGGAGCTAGATTTTAAAGCTACATAAAATATGTACATTAGGGTTCCTTCCTTCCAGACAAAGAGCCTTCACTCTCCCGGTCTCACATGTTCATAGGTATGATACAGTACAGCGTCGGGAAAAATCATCATCTGATTTGCTATTGATAAAACTTTTGTATAAAGCATTAATCGGCAAAATAGATCACTTGTGCCTTTTTACTCCCACACGTACGTATGTATGTATCTTTGAAACTAGAGCTTCTAGAGAAAAGCTAATGATGCCATCGTCGTTGGCGAAAAAAAACTACATAAGGAGCAGTTATTTTTATTTAAACAACTTGAAAAAGCCTCCATTTTGCTGCGTTGTATAGTTTATACTGAAAAATATTTAAAAACGTTACGAATCTATTGGCAGATTATGAAAAAGTTCATTTTGCGGCAAGGAAGGTTAAAAAGTTATTTTTTTGCGAAATAAGGTAAAAAATTGCAATGCGAAAGCAAATCAAAATCGAAAGCCATCAAAACCTTTCCCGTGTAATTACATAGTTCTGATATGCAATATTATATCTGAAATAACGCCCAATGAAATAAATCCCCAAAATGTCCATATATTGCATTATAAAATAACTCTAAATTTGTTGGATTTATTTTATTTATTTTTGAAAATACCCTGCGAGAAATTTGTGTTAATTGTTCTAAATGTACCTGTCCTATGACATGTGAATATTGTACAAAGTTGTTCATTTCACCAAACAATTGTTTGTACTCTTTATTTCATTTCTTTTTATACTCTCTATTTAGTCGTTAATGCGAGAGCGACGAGTGCACATGCATAGTAGCTTTGTTGGTATTTTGCCACATACAGTGTGTAAAATAAATGATAATGATGATAATAAAGTGCTTTTTATTAGAAATAAAAATAAAGGGTCCGCCAGATAACTTTTCTCAAATTTCTTTTTTTATTTCAAAGTACAATCCTTCCGGTTAATAATGAAAAATAATTTCATTCAAATGGCTGCCTCGGCTGGCCATGCAGTAGCCTACACGATCGGTCGAATTTTTAAGCACATTACCGATTGTGTGCAGCTGTATTTCACCAATGGCTTCACGAATATTGTCCTTCAAATCGTCAGTTGTCTCTGGCTTGTCGGCGTAACACTTATCTTTGACGGCACCCCACAAATAATAGTCCAATGGTGTCAAATCGCAGCTCCGAGGTGGCCAAACGTCATCAGCTCTGCGGCTGATAATGCGATCTTCAAAAACAGGGCGCAAAACATCGAGTATAGCTTTGGCTGTGCGGCACGTAGCGGCGTCCTGTTCAAACCAAATGTGTCCAATATCCTCCTCTTCAATTTTTGTGAACAAAAACTCGTTCAACATGAAAAATGGCCCAATTATGCTTCTGGACCAAAATCCGCACCAAACAGTGACTCGTTTTGGGTGCGTCGGCTTTTCAATGTATGCGTGCGGGTTTTCTGTGCCCCAAATGCGACAATTTTGCTTGTTTACATACCCGCCAAGATCAAACTGAGCTTCATCTGAAGATAAGATTTTTTTTTTTGCCAAAACCGGCATCTTCTGTAAGTCGATCGCAGGCCCACTTAGCGAATCGCAGGCCCACTTAGCGAATCTGTAAGTCGATCGCAGGCCCACTTAGCGAATCGCTGTTCAAGCGTATACACAACCATATTCGTTCAGTGGAAGGATAAAACTAATTATCTGTCAAAGCAGACATGAGCACTAGTTGAAAAAAAAAAACGTTAGATGGCGGGCCCTTTATATTTTTGAAAAAACTAAGGGGATTGGGGCAAAATGTATTGAAAATATCTCCATTTTACCAAGTAAAGAAATAGTAAATTCAGTGTGAACCGCATTATTATAAATGTTTACGACCAATATAATTTCTTGCATTTACTTTATCGTATTACTGTAGTTCACAATTCTCACAGCAATACATCTGCAAAATATTTTTGACCACCAATGATATAGTACTAGTGAAGATAGGAAGGTACTGTGACCGGTTAAAACAGAAACTATTACTTAACCGGTATAAATGTTCCAAAAATTTGTAAAAATTTATAACACTATCTTGTTGTTATTTACAAAAAGTTTTTATTGGATCCTACGACCAGTCAGTTCTACAAATAATTTCATAGGGACTAGGATCGAGACCAGTATTGTAGAAACTGTAACCGGCAGTATTCTTTCGATCAGTTTAGTGATCACAAAGTGTCAAAAAGGTATTAATTGCTCCCCCCCCCCCAATGACAAAGCCATATTAAAGTGATAGGTGATAGGTCCCCTTCATGCAAAGTGTTAGAACTCAAACTGGACCATATCCCCAAAGGACTAGTCACGTGACATATTCTGTGCCAGTTCTTTTCCCCCTAGGGTAGTTTCAGTTTGTTTTGAAATTATTTAGTTTTTAATTTGTTACTTTATTCGACCTTACACTGGATAAATATTATTTATTATTTGGGCTCAAATAATAAATAATATTTATTATTTAGCTTTGTGAAACAAGATTTGATATCATTAAAAAGTATTCCCGTTTTTGAAAGCACTAAAAACCGTATTCCTGAATTGATGATCTTAAACTTACCTTTGCATTGAACATTTCGAATTTATTTATTTCTATATCATGTATATTTGCACTAATTTAGTTTTTATCAGTTTATGCTTACCTGCAAAATAAAACCGAAAAATTTTATATTAGTTTAATATCTTAACATAATTAGCATATTATTAAATAATATAAAATCCGTTTTGGGAAGTAGCGCGATTATACGTTTAAAAATTTAAATTTTAGCAAATCCCAATAAAAATCACTTATTTACTTGTTTGACATCACACTATATTTAATTTATAGTTGTTGTTGTTTTTTTAAATTTATTTTTCTACGCACCTTCTTACAAGTATAACTTATAATGGGAAAAAAGCCCGTCAGTGTGGTATTGGTATAAATTAAGAAAATAAGAACACATTATTGGTTGCTGAGTTCATGTTAGAACTATGATATTGTTAAAGCTTCTTATTTATTTAAATAGAAGTTTGCTACAATATCTTTAGTTTTTCTATGAGATTTTTAGGTAAAAGTTCCCTGACGACCTGCATTTAGCCTCAGTGTAATGCGCACAGGAACTAGCTAATGCCCCTCGGCAATCAATTTCAGCGTGTTTTTAATAAAAGCACATCAATGCATAAACATCAATGAATAAAGGGTAACGGGCTAAAATAAGACTGTGTTGAAAAATATAAATAGAGTCCACTCAAATTCTGTATGTACATATGTGCGTTTCTATGTTTTTGGAAAGACTAAATAAGATGTCTCGTAACAAGTAACGACACACAGTGGTGCCAATTGGAAAGAAAAGGGTAATAAATCTGTATCTTTGAAACTTGCGATCCGATTACAAAACGATTTGTGTAAAATTCATAGAGGAGGACTTAATCTTGAAGAGTATTGAGACTTGGCGCACCCTGCTGAAATTCACGGTGAGCTACAAGATGTCAAAATTGACTATCTCGGGCATAAAAAACCTTGTTTTGCCTCATAACTTTTACAATTTTGTTGTAAAGATTATGAACATATAAAGCAAATGCAAATGCAATCCCTTACAGATTTTCGAGCAAAATTTACGGGACCACACTTCAGGCATTTTCCACCGATTTTCGAAAAAAAAAATTATGCGACCAAATTGCAGGCAACCCCTTTCAAAAAAAAAATTTTGAAAACGGTTGACAAATGACTGTGAGTGAAATGACCTGTGCAAACATAAAAAAATACACACGAATTGATCCCTCCTTCTTTTTTGAAGCCGGTTAAAAAGAATCAAAGTCAAGACTTTGAATTAAGATTGAAAAATAGCTAAATTTTGACAAAAATAGAGCTTAATTGTTCGACGATTTCTTCGAAAAATTTTTGGAACTAAAATTTGTTTCTTTTCAATATTTGAGAAGAATAGATAGACTTCAGAAATGACTGCAATTGAAATTTAAATTCGACTGGAGCATGCGCACTACATCTCGCATTGAACGAAGTTGGTGAACTTTTCTACGGAATTCTAAATTAAAGGCTTAAGCAAAAAACGACCATCGAGTTTTTCAAATTCCTCTTAAAATTATATTAGATTAAGTTGATGCTATTAATAGAAAAAATTTTTTTTTGTTACCCGCCTGCTCAAAAATGTGGCCATGAAAGAAGATTTTCTAAATAACTCTTGCAAAAAAAAAACCGACTACAAAATAGGCGTGGCACCGCGACACCATATTTTATCAGCATGTACTTTTAAGAGAACTAATCGTGTGTGCGAAGTCTCATAAGAATCGGATGAGTAGAAGTAGTTAGTTAAAATGAATATTTAGTAGTTAAAATGAATATTTACGGGCGTGGCACTGCCCACTTTTTCAACCACGTTGTGGTATATTAACGATAACTAAACGTGTATGCAAAGTTTCATAAGAATCGGCTAAGTAGAAGTAGTTAAAATGCTTATTTAATTTTCATGGGCGTGGCACTGCCCACTTTTCCAAACATAATGTTGTATTCTAATGATAACTAAACGTGTATGCAAAGTTTCATAAGAATCGGCTAAGTAGACGTAGTTAAAATGCTTATTTAATTTTCATGGGCGTGGCACTGCCCACTTTTCTAAACATAATGTTGTATTGTAACGATAACTAAAGGTGTATGCAAAGTTTCATGTGAATCGGTTTAGCAGAAATTGTTTTAAAATAATATTTACTTTGCATGGGCGTGGCACCGCCCACTTCTTTGATCCTGATATGGTATTTAAACAGACGTTTAATGTGTGTGCAAAGTTTCATAAGAATCGGCTGAGTAGAAGTAGATGAAAACGAATGTGTATTTACTTTGTATGGGCGTAACTCCGCCCACTTTTTAATGGGACCAATCTGGAAGTACATCCTTTTGAATAGAGAAAAAAAATCTGAAATCGGTTCATAAATGACGGAGTTTTGAGGGAACATACATAAAAAAATAAAAATAAAAAAATATATATACATGACGAATTGATAACATTTCTCCTTTTTTTGAAGTCGGTTAAAAATAGTAAAATTTTCAGAAGCATGAAAATTAACAAAATTTCATTTTAATTTAATTTTTATTTTATTCATTGAAAACATATTTTTAAAAAATTTTAGCGATATTTAAACGGCTGTTCTTTTTGAAATTGTAGCAGAAAAAAAAAGGTGAACAAATGTGGATATTAATTTTTTGATGGCAAAAGTGTATTACGTATATGTAATATGATAGTATTATCATATTCTACATATACGTAATATGATGGTACTATCATATAACGCATACGTAATAATACACTTTATCCCTATAAAATTGGATATACGCAATCTCTTCACATATTGTTTGCATTCATTAAAACCGGATAATAGTATTTGTAAAAGTTATGAGACCAACAAGATTTTCCATGCCCGAGGTATTCAACTTTGATACTCTGTAGCTCACCGCATTTTCAACATTATTTTGAATATGATTTTTGCACACATCGTTTTATAGTCGGATCGCAAGTTTCAAAGATACAGATTTATTACCCCTATTTTTTCCTTATTGGGACCACTGTGTGGCAGATTGGTCGTATACTTATTTCCGTTTTTGAGTATACTCATTCTCGTTTCACAAAGAAAAAGAATTAAAAGGCTTGGTTTTCTTAATCTCAAAAACAAACACATAAACAATTAATTTTTGAATAAAATATTTACGTACATATAACAACTTGTTGGACGTTTTGTCCTTTCAGCTAAGCATAAGTGCTTGTTTTTACACGTGTGGGTGTATGTCAGTTTCTGTGATAAGTGTATTAATATCCTAAGCCCACAATCACATGTTCAAATCATATGCACGTTTTCGCAAATTGTCATTATCATTCAATATCATTACAATTTTCATTTGCCACACATACATACATATGTATTCGTACATATGTATCTATGTACTTATGTACATCATCATCATCATCATCATCATCATCATCATCAACATATTTTTTACCAACAGCGTTGTCAGCAGTAACAACTAAAAATTATATTTAACAGACTTTTACCATAAACTAGACAAGGAATAAACGTAACCAACATTTTTTAAAAGTATGTATACTAGAGGGCTGCACGAATACACTCGAAAGTACTCGTATGTATGTTGTATGTGTTTGCATGTATGTTTTTGTATATATGCAGGCATATATGAATTTTTATATGTATATTTGGTCGTAGCTATGTATGTATACACATACACATGCATGTATACATAAGTACATATATAAGAAAATACATCTGTGCACACACGAAATTCATACAAGTACATTCTACGGATACATTTGAGTACACTTTGCAGCCCTTTAATGTATACGTTATACCAGGACTTTGAATGAATACAATCTGATAAAGAGCTTTACGCTGGTAAAGATATGAGTTCAATTTCCTTCTACTAAGCGGAGAATATGAAAGCAGATACCTATTTAAGCGAGAGAGGCAAGAAATGCTTATTTATGACCACAACAATTTGAAAAACAATAACTTGGCACCACCGACTTACAATGTACTTGCTTCGCTATAAGCTAAACCTCTAACATACCGACATATTTTTTGAATTTCTTTCACTTGGGTTTTTTCTAATATATAGCCTCAGTAAAAAAAAGAGCTTCCAAAAAAGTTAATAAGATCCTGAACTTATCATCGAAAAGTAGTACAAGTCTAGATAATTTCTAATAATTCTTATAAAAGTTTGTCATTCCAATACGTTTTCTTTTTCTACAGCCAGTGTTAGGAAAAAAAAGATTTTTCGGAAGTGCTATAAATTTTATTTATTCCAGAGTATATTATACATGCTGACACGAGTAGGACTCGAATTAAAGAGTTTTATTTCATGTCTTGCTTTAACGTCAACGCATCTGCTACATCAGCCACATCACGACCTAATGAAATTGAACAAATTGCGGCTCCAACTCACATACGAAAGTGTCCGAAGATATGTTCTTGGCAGAGAGGTTTACAGAATTAGAATAACGTTTTTATTAATTATATAGATATTCTTAATAATCAATTCTAACGAAGTCCATTCCTTAAATTTGATTTCCAATTTTTCGCACTGGGATGACACGTTTTTCTGGAAGTTGTCCACTTTTTAACTCTATTAAAGTTTTGCCTCGATAGCTTAAATAATTTTTGCCCGTTATATCTAAATTTAGCGGAGCAATGAACACTTTCGTTACCTTCATGCATTTTGTATTAATTTAGTTATAAAATTCACAATACAACTAATCGGTTATTGCAACAAAATAGCCTATTATTATTAGTCGTTCTATTAATTGTTCCATCCCAATGAATCTATAGATGACTTTTCTAAAGAAATAAACCACATGATGGCAAATGTGTATGGGAGAGAGTAAACCATGCAGATAATGCGACTAGTCCATACACGCATGTAAAGTATAATCCATAGCCAGGTGCGGATAAAATGGGGCGGCGGGATACTTCCACACCCACAAAACGAGTCAAATATACCCAATTTTAATAGAGTTGCTAAAACAAATTTTGCAAAATAGTATTGTTTAGTTAGAACTGTTTTTGTAGACTAGTGTGCTTACTAGTTTCTTTATTTATAGTTTTTTAAATATTAAAAAAATTAGCTCAGCCGGAGTATGAACACACAGTCCTCATACATACATATGTATTTCAAGGCTAGTACTCTATCCACTAGACCATTTTCTACTTATTATTTTTTTAGCCAAAATTTTGTTTAATGTACTTTCACCTGAAAATATGTCAATTTATAAATAAATAATTCAAATTACTAATATCATTACAACTAGTGATATGACTGTTCCAAAACGTCCTTTTTTGACTAGTATCGTTACTAGCCTCATTACAACTAGTAATATGACCACCCCAAAACTTAACTATGTAGTTAAAACTTTAGCTGCAGGGATGCATGAAATATTAACACACCTGAGATGTCGTCACATGCCCAGTTAGTTTAACTGAAAGACTAACAACAATGTTTGAAATTAAAGAAAGACACAAAAATCTCAATTATTCTAGTAGTATCTACGATTGAAAAATTTGCTGTTTTAGTGACTACAGCAAAGTCTGCGTTACTTATGGCTGCTGCATGCAGAGCAACGAACGTCAACGTTATCGTACTTGAATGTGTTACGGTGAGTACGTATATGTACTTCGTTTCTGTTGTTAATTTTTTTTGTGTGCTTAGTGTTGTTGTTTGAATTTTTTTTTTGTTGTTATTTATTTTGTAGTGAATTTTCTGTTATCACGTTTGAAAACACGTGCTTTTCTGTTTGAGAGGAGAGTTTGATTGAGAAGAATAACAAAAACAAATATAGAGACAACAACAAAAATACAAATAACAGAAAATTAAAACGACAAAAGATATAAAGACGACGATTTGTAAACGAATGCACTCTTTATGACGAATACTCAACACATGCACAGTGGGGCAGAATCAAAATATTTTGCAAACAAATCAGCCATTTTAAACGGATAATCTGATCACGGGGTTATAGCAGACGAGTATTTCTACTACAAAGGTGCACAAGCACAAGAAAAATGGTTTAAGCAGGGCATACACTACTCCAGCATACTGGCACAAACAAGTGATG
This sequence comes from Panzeria rudis, assembly GCA_956483635.1. Classification (NCBI taxonomy): domain Eukaryota; kingdom Metazoa; phylum Arthropoda; class Insecta; order Diptera; family Tachinidae; genus Panzeria; species Panzeria rudis. The sequence goes on along the minus strand of OY101448.1, from coordinate 155,480,999 downwards.
TTGAATAGTGCTCGAAACACATGCTATACAAGCATAATGATGCAATCAATATTCATTTCTTTAAACATTTTGTATGGATGAGTGGTTGTACCTAGTGTGCACCACATTTATTACTGAGATTGTTTTGAAAATAGAAATTAAGGAAAATGTGTTTTTTTATTTAAAAAATTATTAGAAATGACTTGTTTTATTTTAGAAAGATTTTGCAATATATATTTTGCTCCTTTTTAGGGTTCCGTACACCAAAAGTGTAAAGGAATCCTATTCTTTTCGCTACGCTATCCGTCTGTCTGTCTGCCTGTCAGAGGCTGTTTTCTCGGGAGCCGTAAGATCTACGGACCTGAAATTTTCACAGAATTGTTAAAACTTTGGCCGATACAAACACAAATATATGACAGCTAAAAATTAAAAGGTATTCTAAAGCGAGCAACGAATACAAACACAAATATATGACAGCTAAAAATTAAAAGGTATTCTAAAGCGAGCAACGAAACAGGTTGAATTACTAATTTAAATTTCCAAAGGTAGTGTTAATTAGTGCAGTCTGTAGAATAGACTGCACCAATGAACACTGATATTTAAAACCATAAAAATTAAAGGGTGCTCTATCAGTTAATGTAATTTTGACTATGCAATTTATACAGTTTAATGTATCTTGGAAACCGTAAGATGATGAAATTTTAAAAAACGCTAAATTTAAAAAATTCCAAAATTAAAAAAATGTAAAAACGAAAAATTGCCAAAATGAAAATCGCTTAAAGGAAAAAACACCAAAATTAAAAAAATCGCTAAGACCCAAAATATCAAAAAAACTAAAAAGATCGCCAAAATGCTAAAATAACCGCAAAAACCGAACAAATTCGTCAAAACGAAAACAAGAATTAAAACCTAAGGAAATCGCTTGAACTAAAAATATCATCAAAATCGAAAACATCGGTAAAAATGGAAAAAAATCAACAAAAAAAAATAAACAAAACGCAAAAAAACGCCAAAAACGAAAAAAAGCGCCAAAAACAAAAAAAAACGCCAAAACTAAAAAATAATTTTACGCAATTGGATTTTTTGGTTGTTAACTAACTTTAAACTGTTAAAGATTCCAAATGGTCATTCGAAATGAAAAATGATAAGAGAAGTCTAAAGATTATTTTCAAATACCTTTTCAATGATACCTATTTTAATGTAGTTTGGCGACTTTTTATTCTTTTCGTTTACATGAAATGGCGTCTGTTGGCCGCCATATTGAATTTTGCCTACTGTCGTATCTTTAGTAACACTCGCAGGATTAAAGCAAATCGATATTTTGTAATGCGCATATTATCCTTCTTTGGTAGCACTTATATTTGTGAACAGCTTTTTTCACAAATGAAGATGAATAAAACTGCACAGCGAACCGGATTAGCTGAAGAATATTTAGCATCGATATTAAAAATTACATCAATCAAAAATTTAACTCCAGACTTTGATGAATTGAAAAATGACAAGTAGTGCATAATATCTAGCAAAAAATAATTTATATTATTTTTATTAATAAATATATTTCTATAATAAATGAAGTCTATTTTCTGATTGTCTATATTGCCTATATGCATTTCATTGGCGCTTTACCTAATCGTCAGTAAACTTCAACCTTTATATTGAACATGAAAAAAAATATATTTTTAATTAAATATTTTTTTGAAAAGATTAGACGATTTTTTTGAATAGATTAGACGATTTGCGAGTCACTTATTTTAATTTAATAAAAAAAATCAAAAACGGCAACACTTCAAACCATAACTCGACAAATAAATATTATATAAAAAACATTTTGCATACACATTCATACGTACTAGAAGTATAGTTATCCCAAATATCAAAAAATTTTGGAAAACAATTTTGACTTAAAAGGCGGAATATTTAAAATGGTCAGATAAGGCTAGTTCGCAAAACGTAGTCTGCAATTTAAAGCCCTTGTACTTCACGATGCATACATATTAAGGTCTAAAAAATATTTTTTTTATAAATTTATTTGCATTATAGTAAAAGGGAATGTTTCGAACATTATTGACCTCCTAATATCTAGTATGTCCAAAGTAATGAAATAAAAAAATTGTAATTGCTAAATCCGACTTAAGCACACTTTTCGTTTTGCACAGATAGTATGTATGTATTGAAAAGTGATATATTTTATATACTTAATATGTATACGTTTCTGGTTTAAAAATCTGTTTTAGTACAATTAGGCCAAAAAAGTACAATTTTAGACAGCAATTGGTACAATTTAAAATCTCATTTGCCATCCCTGGCACAAACACATCTAAGTTGGTGAGGCTGAGTGCATGACGTGCCTTGTATGAAACTGTCATTCTCACTAATCAACTAACAGTTTGACAGTTGCTTGGCTGGTTTAACTTAGCACAAGCTTGGATCTCTAGAACAAAACGTGGTGTGTTTGTCAGAGTTTGAGATATAACCCTCCTTAACGATCCATTCCAAATTTTTGTTTGAATCTTTGTTGGTCGGAGAGTATTTGCCGCCCGTTTAAGTATAATTAGTATTTGTTTGACATGTGCATGTGTTGATATGTTTGTTTGCGGTTGGCATTATATTTTTTTCATTAAAAACGAAACATGAGCATTTATTTGATTATATTTGTTTTTTTCCATAACGAATCAATTTAGATCTATTTTTAGCTGTACATACAGAAATAATATTTTTACATGAAAAATTCCAAAATCAATAAGAAAAAAGTGATAAATACCAGTACTGGATATATGTAGCTTTAAAATGAAGAAATTCTTATTAATGGAGATGCTAATAAACAGACGTAAGATATATTATGTAAATTTGATTAAACAAAAATTTCAATACGTTTATAGGTTTTGAATTTTAGATAAAGAAAACCTCCCATAATAATTGAAAACATTTCACAGAATATTATATTGGAGAAAATTAAATTGAACCTGAGTAAAATAACTAATTCAATTATACTTATCTAAAAAAAATAGTTTCGCTACAAACAAAACGTTAAGATTATATATCGCGTAAGGTACAGCGGGGCATGTTTGATTGGTATCGCTGGGTTTGATTATACGAAATGTAACGTAAATACTCTAAATATAACAACAGTAAAGACATTAACTTTTCTACATTATAATTTAGGTATATCCCTCCCCGGGTAAATAGTAAAAAAGATATTATATTCGATAATTTATGAACAGAGGGGACAAGCAAGGTTTCTCAAAAAGTTCAAATTTGTCGAAAATTCGTTTGTCACAATACATACGTTTTATCTTCTTAATTAGGAATTATATTTCAAAATAATTGATTACTCACAACGATAAAGTAATAAGTCTAAACATAAATTCTTCCCAAATACTTACAAATTGCAATAACACTACAACAATTTCCAACTTTTTCCAAAATTACGGTGTTCTCACAATGGATTCTAGTAGAGAAGACCAAAAGAATATATATGTACGTGTGTCGGAATTTTGAAAGATCACGTAGTTATTTTATTTTAGAAGGGGTTAAAGTGTCCTCCGTTTGGCCTGCAACAACGTGCTCTTTGCATCTGAGGTGTACAGTATGTTCAGCAACTTTGTAGGAAGTGTTAACGAAAATATTTTTTGGATCATATTATCCCTTTAACTCTCCCTCATAACCGTAATTTTTGTCTCTGTTCTAACAAATCGTAAAAAAACACCTCAAAAAAGCGAGAGGGCGGGCATTAAATATTCTACAAAAATGTTGACAATAAAATTGTACTATAGATCTTCAAAGACAGCCAAACTCCAGACTAAGAAGTAATTTCATACTTATTCACAATTAGTAATCGGCATAGGAAATTTCGTAACTCTTGTGTTTAAAGTATAAGATGTGTTCAGCACTTTGAATATTTTGTAAACATTTTGATAGATGTGAAATTTAACTTTATTTTTATATTTTTAAACACTTAAATATACATCCTTGAAAAAGTCGACAAACAACGAACGAAGTGTCGGGTAAAATTGTAATTAATTATGTTTAATTAAGTGAAACAAGCCCTCATTAGCTAAAAGTAGCAGATTCAACCTTGAAATTTTAGTTTCTTGCTTCTCGTGTAAAAATATAAAAGTGTACTTACGTCCGTTTGCGTTTAAGATGACGATATGTTATGCACAGAAAAATTATCAACAAAAAATTTTCAACCAAAAGTTTGTCTAAAAATAAAAGTCATTTTCAGTAAATGCTCTTTAAATAATCAATAAATTATTTGTTTGGCTCTTATTTAGGACGCAAACACCAAAAATAACAAATACAAATCAACACAAATAACAACAACAACAACAATGATAGCAAAAGGAGTGCGATTGTACAAAGTTTGTTTACTGAAGATTTATGAATGAATACGAATTGAATTGAATGTCGTTACGTTAATTCTCATCCATTTTTTAAAGTCTTTAGATAAACAGTCAGACTTGAACACATTTAACAAAATGAAATTTCATAAATGCTTAATGGATGAAGATAGCCCAGACAAAAATTTTTTTGATATATTACAAAAAATCCAGTAAATATTTTGTTTTGTATTTGTTAGTATTGTTAGACTAATTCTTTTATAAATTCATACAAAAATATTGCTTGATATTTTTCAGAAAATCCAGTAAATCTTTTTGTTTGATTTAGTAAATTGTTTTGTTTACATTTTGTAAATATTTTTAGACAAATAGTTTTATAGATTTAAACAATTTGTTCACTGAAAAACACGATTTTTTTTTAATGAAATTGTTGAGATATTTTTGTCTATATTTACAAATTTGTTTGTAGGTCCGTTCCTAGACAAAATATTTACTATTTCATTGAATTCCTTTACAGAAAATGAAATTGAGTTTTTTCTGTGTGTAGAGTAAGGATGGGCAAGTGAAAAAAAATATATCGATATCGATCTATTTTTAACATCGATATATCGAAATATCGATATTTTTCAACAATGATAATTCATACGTAGTCCCCAAATTTTTTTAAATAAAACAAAAAGAAAAGTACCTTTCTTATAAATAATTAAGCTGGAAAGAGTTAATTTCCTAGATCTTTACTGTTCTAGCAATATTTCATGGAACATTCATCAACAAAACTACACTCAAAGAACGATAACTTTTCGAATAAACAAAATATTATAAAGAAAACAAAAGATTTTGTTAGTAATACTCTATTTAATTAAGATTGTGCCGAAATATTTTTTAAAAATTGCACTAAAAACAAAACCAAAGCTAAAAAATATCGAATGTGACACTGTCGATATATTTGGAAAAAAATCGATATATCGAAATTAAAAATATCGACGATATGTATCGATATATTTTTAAGAAAACATCGATATATCGATCTTTTTGCCCATTCCTAGTGTAGACATGTCAATCATGTCATGTCGAACATTAAATGAGGGATGAGCAAAGGGGTACAAGTGCAAAAAAGAAAATTCTGAGTAATTAAGCTTCAAGTTTTTTGTTCCCATGCATTTCGTACATAATATTTTTGTTTTTTAATACATACCGTCTTTTGAGTTCATCGTGCAAATCTAAATTTTGTAGAGTGATAGATATTAGTATTAAGTGTTGATTCCTGCATATTACTCAGTTATTATAGTTTTGTCACTTGTGCCCCTTTGCTTTTCACACCCTCAAATATTCAAATGAATACCGTAGCGTATACGTTATATACAATTATGCAAATTCAATGTGATGTATGCGTTTTGATAAATGCACAAATTTTGAAAAATTTTATGCAAAATATCATCTGCTTTGGCGCAATTTTATTTATTAGCATTAGTTTCTTGTTTAATATATCGATACTAGGGTATTAATTTTACTGGACTTTTCCATAATTCGATTGATCAATTAATCGAAATTGTGGTTTTTAAATTAATCGAACAATCGAGTAAGACTTTTATTTCGTTCAAGGTATTGGAGTAAAATTGACTGCTAAGAATTATTCGAGTTAATCAAAAAATTTTTGATTGTACTCGGTTTTTATTAGCACGTTTTTGCGAACAAAAATAAAACAAGATGAACGGCAAATTTCACATAATTTCAAAAATTTATTAAGAAATCTACAAGAACATAATCAAAAAATAAGGAAAATTTACATAAAATTTTTTATTCGAGTTATTCGATTAATCGATCTAAATTACTCGAATAAATTTTTACTCGAAATTGAAATTTTTTGTTTCATCGAACATTATTTGACTTCAGTTATTCGATTAGCAAACATTATTCGAGTGAATACCCTAATCGATACCTTAAGATATGGATGTCTTATGTAGCCAAACATGAAACTTGTTGAAAACTTCACAGGGAAGAAGTCTTTGGAAAAAAATAGACATAAAAACAGAAAAAGAGTATTTCATCAAACTTTGCTGGGCGTGCGATTCGCCTTTATCCTAATTGATTGACATGAAATGTTTTCGGTTATTTTTTTATAAATACCCATGGATTTGGGGTATGAGATTTGAATAAATACTAATTGTATTTTTTGCGACCACTTTAATATACATACATATTTCGTTATTAAAAGTTGTAGGAGGGATAGGTCAATATTTGTTGACAGTGTACATTAGAGTGAAGCGTTGGTGTATGAAGGAATACCTCCGGAATAAATTATATACACAAAATATTTTTTTTAATTTTTTGCGACATATCTTTTAGCCCTCTACCACGGCTGAAAGCTGGAGAAATTATATGAATTTTATTTTAATTTGCTTCATTAATATAGAAAAAAAATTTTTAATAATTTTTTTAAGGCTACACGTAAAAAGCATCTTTGTGCCAAATGAAATAAGTTTAAGATCGAGGAAATCTGATAAAATATAAGAATGTTATAAGCCATTAAGTGAAAAAATCTGATTTTATTCCGATACAAAATTATTTTCAATGAAAAAAAAATTTTTCAATACAAACTGATTTAAATTAGTTTTGCATGAAAAATAACTAAAAAATAATATAGCTGTTTTCGCTTAAGGGCTAATAACTTTCCTTTCTTATCAGAACTTAGCGATTGTATCCATTATGTATAGTCACAAAATTATCTCTGAAATACAGCCCGAAAAAAATATACCTAACCTAGTATATTTTTTCATCTTAATGGAGCAATTTAAAATAATAGTTTTTGGGAAAGGGTCTAAAAATATACTTTTTTAAACTTTTAATGCCTGTAATTCTACAAATTTTTTATACGAATGGCACAATCGGTGTATTGAATAAAAGAATAGAGAGATATCTATACAACAGTCTGCAATTTATTTTATTCAGATGAGCCGTTCTCGGAATTTCCACCAATAAACGAAAAAACTAAAAAGAAGCAAAAAAATAAATAACTTGTTTTTCGCAAAATTTGGGAAAACGCGCATTAAGAAAAATAAATGAATATAATTTTCGTGTTCAGCGACCTCAAATTATTTTAGAAAACGTGTTTCTTTGCAAGATATGACAAAGACTAAGAAGTTCGAAATTTTGCTTCATTATTTCATCTTAAGTTTGTCTGAAATCTGAACTTGTATTTATAAAATAGAGGATAGTTTGAGTGTAATAATTTATAACAGATATAAAGAATATATAATGTTTCATCATATGATGTTTCAAAAATTGATCGACTTGATCATATTCAAAATCTTGATGCTGCGGTAGAGGGCCAAAAGTAGCTCCCAATATTTTTATAATTATTTTTCCCATGTATCTAAAAATAAAATTCAACCTTTTTTTGCTATTCGAAATTGAAATTCGCAAAGAAAAATCTGACGCTCCACCATAGTGTACATTTTTAAACTTATAATTAAAAACCAAGATATATCCAAAAAATCAGTCCAGCATAAGCTATCTAAGCTTTCGACTTCCTAACCTATACGTATGTATAAGCAAGAATATACAGCATACCACCTGTTGTAAAGCGTAAGCAATTCTTATTATCATTTAAAAATTTCCAGTTTTATCCGTCTAAATCAGTCTTAATCAAGCCAAATGAATAATTAAATAAAAAATATTTTAGATAAATTAAAATTGTGTTGATTCATTCATACCTTTAATGTATTCAGTCATACATACTGTATGAATAATTTGTTTGGCTAAGTTTTTTGTCATTCATTTAAAAAGTTTTTTTGCGGCTCATCTGTACTCTTATGTTTAGTTGTGTGATTGTCTGTTTTTTATCTATTGTAAATAAATACGTAGTAATTTTCCTCTAACTAATTTTTTATTTAGATTTTAAGTTTAATTGCAGTTGTTTTTCTTTTTTTAGTTTAAACGAAAGCTCTCTTTTCTTTGTTAACGTTCTCTTCCTATTTTGGTGTGAAAAAAGCTTAAGTTGCTTATATAAATTTTAGTTACAATAGTTACCGTTAGAGTGCGTTCGATGAAACATTAACGAAAGCTTTTGTGAAGAGAACGGAAAACAGTCATGGAAATTGCAATTTGCAGTTAAATTCAAAATTTTTAAATCAAAGCTTTCGTTTAAGAAAATACCTATAAAATGATAAAAAAAAATACAAACAAAAATGTAAATACCGCAAATATTTTGTATAAAATAGTTAATTGCTTTCCAAATTGTTAATAATTTGGTAATTTAAGAGACGAACTCATATGATCGTTGTCTTGCAGTAAAGCAGGAGGATAATGCAAGCAGCCTAAAAATTTTAAGGGAAATCTTTCTTTAAAGGTCAATGAAAGATCAGTAATTTAAGCCAAAAATTTATGATTTTTTTTTTAACTTAAAATAATCAGAACTGTTCTTATTCTGTGTGAAATAAAAATGTACGAACTTATTATAGTATTCTTGGTTGTTGCATATAAATATTTACAAAAACAAAGCTATGTATGTATACTAAATCCGAAAATTTAAATGTCACATTAAATACATTACAGCCCTGAATATTTATTACAATTACTTTAACTTTTTTAATAAATTTAATTCCATCATTTTCATTAAATTCAATGAAACGTTTGATTTTATATCTACAAGAAAACAATAAAAATATACATGTTTCAATAATACAATAAGTTTCATTCAAATCCTTATCGAAAACTAAAAACAGAATTAAAATTTTCTATTCAATATAAAAAAAACAACAAAATTTTTAATTGATGTTCTAATAAAACAAAAGCACAACTAAAAGTGAAAATCAACTTAAAATACTTGTTTAAAACAAAAAACAGTTTTGAACAATTTAGAAATGTTATTTGAAAATAGAATTAGACCGCTTAGCGTAGCCGAATAAATTGGCCGTTTGTTGAATAAATTCATTCAAAACAATATTTCTATTATACTTTGTATTTTCGTTGTATGAAAAAAATTCCAACTAATAAGAATTCAAAACACCTAAAATTAAGACAAAAAAAAAATACTAAAATATTTTCTAATTATTTCAAGTGAATGGATGGATGGTTCTATAATATATTATTTTTTAGAAAAATATATTAAAAATATCGCTTTTGCGGTAAAACTCAAAAAAAAATGTGTTCTGCTTAAGTTATTTAAAAATGCATTAAAAATGTCATAATTATAATCACAAAAAATAATTTTCCATTTGAAAAAATATGTATACAGAGAAGACATATTCGCTGAGATATACGAATTTGTTGTCAATCGAATTTTCGCAGTTGCACCAACTATTATCATAGAATTCTTATTGAAAAAGAAGTTATATCACAATAATAAATAATTGCTAATGCGAACCGTTTAATCGGTTAAGTGTAGCAGTGATAATAAAATTATTCACTAGTTAGTTGCAACAGCCGATAAAATGTAAAGTAATTTGAGAAAGAAAATTTTTTTTAGTTGCAAATACTAATAATTGGTATTAAAATCCAGTTCATAATATTTTATTCGGTTGTGCTCACCATATTCGTTACTTAGTTATAACAAAAACATACGATCGGTTGATCTAATCAATTTAAGAATTGTCAGAATCATATCTTTATTACGATTAGGCTCTTATGGTAATGAACATGACAGATTGTGTTTTGGATTCAAAGCAAATTGATTGGCTGAGTTAAAATATAGTCTATTCAACTAATATTTTATCGGCCTAACCATTTTCCAACCAATCTCTTTTCTGGGTGTGTAACGAACACTGGTAGCGAATACTGGTTTCAAATACATACTGGTTTTTGTTTTGAGAATTCGCTGCCAAGATGGCTCAACTCAAAGGTGAAACTCCGGCAGGTATGTCAAAATTCGGCTGGTGATCAGTGTTGCCTTTATGTTTTTTTAGGGGTATTCAGTGCTGCCTTAGTTTCCCGAGTAAATGCCGTGGAGCTCTAGGGATTTTTGGTCAGATTTTTTGGAATCGCCAAACTGGTTGTTTTCCGTTCTATCTGGTTTGTGACTTAGCTAAGAGATTCGTGGTCGTGCTAGCTAAAGATGCCTCTGCTAGCTATTCACGATAATCATTGCCTTAGTATCTTCCAAGTGATAGTTGGTTTAGCTGCTGACGACTTTTGAAAGTGTCTTCTTCTTATCTTCTGCAAGCTCATATCATAATTTTTCTACTGATTGGTATTATTAAGGTAGGTGAAATTTGTTTTTAAATAATCTTTTGGCGGGAGACATGGTTTCTGCGGGTCCGCTGTCGAAGCGTAAAATTCCGAAGGAAGACCACAACGACGATGCGTCAGATATTGGGAGCTCTGATGCTATGGGGCCACCTGCTGCTACTAAGTAAGTGTAGCATAATGTCAAGGATAGCGTGGTTGATAAGAGTGAAATGGTGGGGGGCGGGGCGGCTTTCTATTCCATAGCCACATAAAAGCAGACGACCTGGTGTAGCTACTGCCGCCGAACACGCTGTTGGTGCTAATTTTGCTGCTTGTTCTAATAGTGATACTGCTGCTACTGCTGATTGAACTTTTGTGGCCGTTTCTGGTCCTGCTATTGTTGATTCCGCTGCTATTTTTGGTTCTCATGCTATTGGTTCGGCTAGTACGATGGTTAGTGCCTTTGTTATGTCGGCTGATGTCTGTACGGCTGATAACACTGCGTTACAGCATTTTTTTTAGGCAGAAATGCCACTATCTACTCATTAATCTAGAGATAAAACATAGTCAAACTGCGTACTTAGTTCTTCATTTTCTCATCTTTTGTCCTTTTTAAAGGACTTAAGAATGATTATTTTAAATGATTTTTTTTATTTTGAGAAAGCTGATTTAATTTTTGTTTCCATATTTATATGTAAAACTTTTTAGTAATAGTAGTACCAAATAAGAGGAAAGGCTCTATAAAATTATATAAAAATGTTTTCTTTATTTGCCTTGAACAAAAAAAAAGGTGTTTTCAAAAAATCCTTCCATATCATTGAAAATTTTCATATAAAATCTACATATCATAAGACCTACAAATTTTATGATAAGCAGGGTACGAGTTTACTATACATAACAAATAACAGATTATTTTATTACTACATGCTTGCAAAAAAATTTACATATTAATATGAAAAAAAAAATTTAAATAAGCATTGTCAAAATATATAAAGTCTTTAAAAAAGGACAAAAGATAAGGAAATGAAAAACCAAGTACGCAGTTTACCTATGTTTACTCTCTAGATTAATGGTATATAGTGGTTTTTATGCCAAGGATATGGAAGAAAAGTTGAAGAACAACTCAACAAAAATTTGAAAGATGTCCTTGGAAAAAATGTTTCCAGTGCTTTCTTCAAAATCTTTAATTGATTGTTTTACAAAATATATAAAAATATATGTCAACATCAAGTAAACTTTAAAACGCACACACATTTTAAGTTGTTATCGCTCTCGGCTCAAAATTAATGTTTTTTTTTTGTAACTTGATTTTCTACATACAATTTTTATAGAAATTAATTTTGTGCGTCGAAAAAAGCACCCTAAGAGAAATAAAATCATTAAATATCAAATCTTATAGAGTTAATTTAAGGTTACAATAAATAATTAAAAAAGAAAATTTGAATAAAAACTTTTAAGGATATTGAAGGATATAATTTTAAAATGAAATTTTTTTATAATTTTGTTCAGGGGAACTGAAGTCTTCCCTTTTATTTGATACCGAATTCGCTATTCTGACTATATTTTAATATTTTAATTGATATACAGTGGCGTTTCTGCCAAACAGAAAATATTGAAATTTGTCACGCGGTGTAATGGTATGGCTGAGGAGATGGAGGTGTTCAATGGTACTAATACTACTACCGACTGTGCTGTGTGCTCTGGCGGGAGTACAAAGCGGCAGAAGATAAAGGTGACTGCTAGTGTCGGTGCGATCAACGATGGTGGTGACTTCGTAATGCAGTTGGAAAGGGTCACTGGTTCCCTAATAGAGGTGTTGGTAGCTGATGACGTAGAGAGCTGGTTCGAAAAGTGACTACTATTAATTGATAAAGCTTACAGCTCAGAATGAGCGTTTGAGTGGAAGGCTGGAGACCGGCATTTCACCAGTAAGGCTAATTACGGCTGCTGAGGCTATTGTTGCTATCATTCAGAGGCAAACTGGTCTTCGAGTGGTGACCCCTGCAGTTGCTTCGGTGGTTGCTCCCAAATCGGTTGAGACGTGGTCAGTGGTAGTTAAGGGGGAGGGTGGTACATATGAGAAGGTGAAGTAGTAGCTCCTCATATGTACACTCCAAACACTTTTGTTGAAAGTTAGGTCGATAATAGTCGGCAACATTTTACCGATTAGTATCGACCTAAAATTAGACATGCGTTATTTTTGTTGATTGTGGAAAAAAATGTTTTTACTAAAAAAAAGCGATTGGCTGCGTTCAGGTTTGAACCGCGACCTCCTGACTGATAGTCTGACGTATCTACTATTCAGCCACAGCTTTATGTTAAATTTTTTTCACTTGGAGTAAATATGTTTAATTTGAAAGGTTTTTTCTTTAATAAAATAACTACAAAATCGATGTAATTTTAGACAAGGAGAAATTTTCAACACAAATTTAGACAATATATGATCCTAAATTTGAAGTAATGTTTTAGAGTGTAGGTGTCATGTTATGTTATGTCATGCCATAGCATGTCGTGTCGTGTAATATCATGGCATATCATGACATGCCATGTTATGTTATGTAAACATGAGATAACATAACATATAGTTTTATTTTTTATCTTCTTAGAAAAATAAAACGTAAGGAACTTCGTTCCTAGCCGATCTCCCACGACATCATGCATTCTTTTTTATATCAACAAATTTTTATTAAGCGATTTTTCTATTCTTTATTAGCTTAAGTCCATTTGTGCCACTGAAAAGTCGCTCTATATTCGAAATCAAATAAAACCACATCTTCCAGCCTTGGAAACAATAAATAGCAAGCTGCAATTATGTAGACACGTTTGTTTTAGCACAGTGCAATTGGGATCAAAAGTCTCATATAATCTCATATAAGCTCCACGAGAGGCCGAAATTAGCGAAAATTGGCTTTTTGTGAATTTATCGTTCCCGATCTTCTAAATCTATATTAAACGTTGTAAAAAATGGAATTTCCTTGAAATTTGTATACAGTTATATTTTGTACCATTAAATGTTTTTCATATGTATAAAATACATAAAGCACCCCAGTAAAAATTTAGATGGCAAAGTAATGAGTTAAAAAGCTGAAAAACATACTCTTCACTACTTCTACTTTAGCATTTTAACCAATTACTTTAACATGGCGATGTCATTGGAGGCAAGTACTTACCACATTTGATTACAAATAACAAGTTATATATTTCAATATTTAGAAGGCATTGAATACACTAAACACAATAAAAATTAAATGGGTCTGCTAAGCATTGAACTCATGCCGTTTTCAGGTATTGTGTTATTTATGCCAAGTGTTTTACTCATTAGACTACTGCACAACTATTTTGTTACGGTCTAAAAACTTGTTTTCACAAACATGAACACAATTAAAAAAATCCATTTTGCTTTCCGAGGGGTTGAACTTTTTATCGTCTGTATGATAAGCAGATACAGTAGTACTCTGCCAATAAGAGAATAAGTGGCTTGTTTAATTACTAGTAAGTAATTGTTTAACTACTGTAAAGTAATTCAGACGGTATGTTATTTGTGGTTGAAAAGTATGTTGTTCTGTAATGACAATTCATTACCAAGTTTTTGCTGGGACGTTTTCATAATTATAACTTTGATATCTTTCGTAATATGACACTTACATTATCAGTATGCGTATTATTTTAAAGTGCTATCAATTACCTTTCAACCAGTATATAAAATTGTTCATTATTGTTCATTATCCCATTGCGAGCAAGATGCAATTTTTATAATGACGTTTTTATGTAGAATGACATTTGATATCCAATGACGCGTCTTGAAATTATGCAAGGCCACAGCAAACTTGTAAATAAAATTGTAGCTTCTTATATTTCATTGCGAAGTTAAAAACCCCCCTATTTGACTCGACAAAAAGTAAAATGTATGTAAACTTAAAAAATTCGGATAATTAATGGAAAAAATACTTCTTGCTTTCAATTATTTATACCACTAGCGCTGATATCAATAATCAATCGTTTATAATTTTATTTATCTTTTCATTTAAGATTATCAATTGCGTGACCGTTTTGCATTCCACTTACCAGTTTATTTATATTTAGTTTTAAATAAGTTAAAATAATATTTAACATACCTGAAAAGAAACAGATAAAAATAATATTTAATTAGTAAGAGGAAGTACTAGAAGGATATAAAAATAAATAAAAATTTAGATTCATTCTCTTGTAAAAGAGTATGAATGACTTGTTGGCATTTAATCGTTTTTCATGTGTCACATCACGAAAAAAAAAACAAGAGAAAATAAGTTGCATGTACTAGATTTTGTTTGTTTTAATTAATTAAAGTGTACAAAAAACACCACCCCTTCTTTAGATTTGTTTACATTCATTAGAATAAAATTCTTATTTCTTTTTGCATTATTTTTTTGTGTTTTTTTTTATTATTTCAGACAGTGTGTACTTAAATTTTGTTTAATAATTTTTGAGAAATGATTTTAGCACTAAAATAAAAGTCTTGTGACTATAAATTAATGTGCACAAAGTACAATTATTGTAAAGTGGGCCAATCCATAAGGAAACTTAACAAGTGATAGCTGGTGAATGTCAGCGGTACTCTTTAAGCAGAGGATTTAACTTCATTACAGAAACAATAATTTCTTTCAAACACATTATTTTAGGAGATCTCAGAATTGAGAGAAAATGTCTTAAATTTTATCGTGCTTTATCCTAGCTGAAAACTCACCCACCATATCATCTCTGATGCAAGTATCAATTCATTTAATTTTCGATCACTAAATTTACAATCTTACCGTGATCTCTTTATGGTTTACTAGGATCCAGCCCGGTGGTCGAAATTGATCCTTAACCCGGCTTTTAGGCAAAAAAAAAACATGTTGTGCCTATCTAGAGAGAAATACTTTTTAAACCATATATGTTTCATCAATATTGTTGGACAATAAAATACAATAAAAGTGTACGACAAAATATTGTGTAGCCTGTTTATATATAAGATAAATGACACCCAATTGTTTGTCGTCTGCAATTTGAATAATTAAAAAACTTAAGATTTTATATAAATTTTTGCGAGTAACATCAACAAAATTGGGCAAACAGACACAAAAGCTGCAATAATATTGCATCTACATTTGTATAGAAAATTTTAAGTTCTTATAAACATTTCAATTCTTTTAGGAAAATGTAAAAAAAAAATTAAATGAAAAGATACATCACAGATGTCGAATTACTTTTGAAGGCAACATTTACAGCATTAGAAAAAAAACTATAGAAATAGCCAAAACTGAATAAGCATTTAAACTTATTGACACATAGTAACTAAATTTTTACAAGCAGACAATAAAATCTAATAACCCAGCAAAATGTTTTGTAAGAAGAGAAACAACTAATTTTAAAATAGTTGATTATTTTTTAAAGGAAAATTAAAATCAATTGATGGCCAGAATTTTAAATAGATCTTTAGTAATTTTGTCTTATATGTTCTATATTGACAGAAAAGAACGCATGGTGTCGTGGGACATTGGGTAGAAACCAAGTTCCTTACGTTTTAATCACATAAAAAGATAAAAATTAAGACAGTCTGTTATGTCATGTTTACATAACAAGACAGTACAAGGCATGACATGACATAAAATGACGTGATGTAAGATGGCATGACATGACAAGAGATGACAGGATATGACATGAGATGACAGGACATGACATGAGATGACTGGACATGACATGAGATGACAGGACATGACATGAGATGTCAGGACATGACATGATATGACAGGATATGCCATGAGATGACAGGACAGGACATGAGATGACAGGACATGAAATGAGATGACAGGACATGACATAACATGACATAACATAACATGTCATAACATAACATGGCATAGCATGACATTACGTGACATGATAGGAAATGACATAACATGATATGAAAGGAAATGACATGATATGACATGAGCCGACACGACATGACATGCTAAGACATGCCATTAAGGTGCATCTGAGGAGAACTACACTTCCTAAGATATAGTAGTACCACCCTTCCTTTTAGCCACCTCCTAACAGGTCTCAATCGGTTTGGGAGCAACCACTGGGGCAACTGCGAGCACTGGAGCAGCATTTTGAGCCCTAAACACACCAAGATTAGCTGCAGAAGCCGTAATCAACCTTGCTGGTTGACTGCCGCCCTCAAAACCTTCCCATCCAACACACACTATCAGCTCTGAGCTCCATCGAGAGAACCTCATACTCCACCGAAATAGTTGCCACCTTTCGACGCAGTACTGCATCTACTCCATTAGCTAGAAACACCTTCATCTGTGAACCTGTGACCCTTTTAAACGCTATCATCACTAGAATCACTACCATCCTTAATACCACCGACACTAGTAGCCACCTTTTTCTTCTTTCGGTTATTACTCCTACCACAGGGCACAGCACAGTCAGTACCATTGAACACCTCCACCTCATCAGCCTGACAATTGTCAGCCGCACAGACACCAGCCGACTACCAGCAGCACTAACTAACGTATCATCCTAACCAAGAACTGCAGGACCAAAAATACTAGAGGAAGCAACTATAGCAGAGCCAGAAACGGCAACAAAAGTTGATGTAGAAATAGCGATAGCATCACTAATACAATAATTAGCCAAATTCGCAAGAACAGCATGCTCGCAGCAGCAGCGTGCCTAGTCCTAGGCAACGATGGCGTATAACGCCTCACTATCACTCTTATTAACTTCGGTATACGTGACGCTATGCTTAGCCTTCTTAATGGCAGCAGGCGGTTCCATAGCCTCAGAGTTTACCATATCTGACGTCTCTTCGTCGATGTGGCTCTTCGGAATTTTTCGCTTCGTCAGCGGACCCGGAACCATGACTCCCGCCAAAAAAAAACATATATAAAATCGAGTTCTACGTACCTTCATAACGCCACTCAGTAGAAAGATAATAATTTTGACTTCCAGATGATAAGAAGAAGGCGCTTCCAAAAGCCGTCAGCCGCTAAACCAACTATTACTTTGAAGATACTAAGACGATACTTATCGCCAATAGTTAGCAGGGGCAACTTCAGCTAGTACGATCACGAACCAGTTAGCCAAATCAGAAACCACTTAGCAATGACACCAACCATGTTTTCAATTAGAACTAAACATTCCTGGAGTTCCTCGACTTTTCCCATCTCTGATCTCTTAACTTTTTCTAAAGCTATCGGCTTCAACAATAAAACAATTTAAGCTGGCGAGCTATTTTAATTGCTACTTATATCGAGCTGTTACTGCAATATATTGCAAATCATAAAGTTTTGAAAAATAAATTAATTACAAATGTACTAGTTTTTCCATCTCTGGCCTAATATGTTTGTCCCAGTGTATTAGTGTATGCATTTAAATACTAATGAAATTGTAATCATATGGTTTGAATATTTTTAGTTTTATTTGCAAACACACAAAAAAAGCAACTTTTTAAAACTAATTTTGAATAGTTGCCAAAATTTTGGCAATTTATATGAATAAAATCGAAAAATATATATTTTACATACAATTATAATGGCTGTAAAACAGACAAAAAAAATAACATTTTTTTATGGCTCAAAGTTTGTGTCTGTTGGACAGTCTATCCGTCTGCCTGTCACTCTCCGCATGTGTCTTCCCAAATGTTTGTTGGTCCATGTGCAAATATTTGTGTATGTAGTTTTTCTTTTTGCTTTTTTTTTTGCTTTTCTTTCTAGTTTACATTTCAAAATAAAATGTCAAAATATATTTAAACGAATCAGAACAAAAATAAATGGTAATTACAACAAAATATTTAACACACATTTGTTTGCCTTAATTATTTAAAAGACTATTTTGTTTTAAATTGTAAAACAATCAAATAAAAATCAAAGGAAGACGATTAGAAACATTTTTGATTTTTTTTAATTAATGAATTGTTAAGCTAAGTTAAGGAAATGCATATGTACGTGCATACATTAGAGTGGTCGTTAAGACGAAACAAATAAATTTATTTGGCAAATCTTTTTTTTTTCAATTTCTCATTCAATATGCACCACAAAGACATTTAATTTTTACCAAATATTTGAAGGAAAGAAATCTCTATTTATCTTCAGGTATCGCATCGAAAGAGAGCCACAAATATCTCTCTAACATCCGTCCAGCAAGATAATCATAACCCACTGAAGGAAAGCCGGAAAGATACCATCCATGGTACTTTAAATGGTGCAAGAGCCTCTTGAAACCATCCTTCGTTTCCGAATGCGAATGAGTTTCTTCAGCTTCCTATTTTTATATTTATAGTCGTTAAACGAGTTCGAGTCTCTCTCTCTCTCTCTTTCTCATATAGCGATTAAAGATCTTCTTGCTTCATAATTTAAATAAGTATCTCCGTTCCATCATGGAGTTGGATCCTTTTCATCCACAACTGTCAGAGGACAAGCTGTTTCGAAAGCAAGCTTAATAGTAGAGTTTAATTGCTTCACTATACACTTGATTTCGTCTGTGTTCCGAGTCGTACCGTAAGGAACTGGCCTTGGGCCTTCCAAAAGATAATTCTCGTAGTAATACGATACGTGTTCTTCTGTGCCTTACTGCGTGTTTTGTAAACATTACTCCAAACTGAATCGCTCTGTAATCAGACATGGGTAGTCTGTCCATTACTCTTCAGTTCTGAACTCTATCAAGCATCCGAACTGAGCACAGACTAATGCTAATCACCTCAGCCCTGCGTGCATCAACGAATGTGGGTTTGGCACATCTGTTCAGTATATGCAAATCGTACCTATCCACATATTCTATCAGTCCTCTGTGGTTATCATTTGTACTGCCCAATACATTGTGCACACATTTAGCACCGCAACGCTATGATGAATATTAAGCTGGCAAACGCTCAGTGTTAATATTTGCAACTTGGTTTCCCACCTTTAGATGTGCTGTACGGCAAGCATTCCTCAGTTGCACTAGCCTGGAGGCCCCAGAGCTCTCCCGCCTAAACCTCCTTGCCAGTCCTTCCAAGTCCACATTCGAACTATCGCACGTCGATCTGCCGTTTGAAGTTGATGTCATTTCAGCACCAACCATCATTTCAAGATGTATTCTTATCTGTAGTAAGCTAAGATATTGATTTCGGTGTTGTCCATTTCCTTCTCCTCTGAGCCAAAATTATCCGTATCGCCGTGGTCAAAAACCTGTGCAGGCGTTGTTACTTCACTGATACCGAACAGGGAATCTGATACTTCTTGGTTGAACCAGTTCGGAAGACCCAGAGCTAACGCTCCTAAACCTCTTTACCCGTCCTTCCAATTTTGGGACCGAGTGCTCTGTTTTAAAATTGTTGTTATTTATTAGATCCATATCCCACCCAGGCAACTCTAGATTTAAACTGCAGATCGACCAAGGCGTAAATTATTTCACCATGAATTAGGGAATTACCCAGGCTACTGTACGCATAGTACTTCCTATCAGATACCGTTGCTCTATTACTCCAGAGATTGGATAATTACATATCAGTTTTTGGGGTAAACGGCAGAGCCGCGTCACAAAGGTAAAACACACCACTCAGGGTAATATTATCATAAATAAAAGGTGGCTACAACTCAAAGTTTTGGACGTAGTTCTTAAACAAATTTGATAAGTTGTTCGTAACTTATGATAAAATCGGTGAAATAACGAGTGATTTTTTTGCTATTATCTTTTTGGCAACACTAGTTTTGACAGCTCACGCACGTTTTGTATCTTGTGTCACTGTCAAACATCTTCAGTTTGGTCTATAATTTAATCATGAATTGCCAAACGACCTACCACAACGCCAAATTTTTGGTGAATGGGCTCTTGAAAAGTTAGATGAAGATCCACTTTTTTATCGAAGAATTGTGTTCAGCGACGAGGCTCATTTCTGGTTGAATGGATACGTGAACAAGCAAAACTGCCGTATTTGGAGTGAACAGCAGCCAGAAGCATTGCAAGAGCTACCAATGCATCCACAAAAAACAACCGTTTGGTGCGGATTATGGGCTGGCGGCATCATTGGGCCGTATTTCTTCAAAGATGATGCGAATCACAACGTTACTGTGAATGGTGAGCGCTACCGTGCGATGATAACAAACTTTTTTCTGCCCAAAATGGAAGAGCTTGACTTGCATGACATGTGGTTTCAACAAGACGGTGCCACATGCCACACAGCACGGGAAACAATGGACCAATTGAGAGGCGAGTTCGGTGAACAGTTTATTTCACGCTTGGGACCAGTCAATTGGCCGCCCAGATCGTGCGATTTAACGCCTCTAGACTATTTTTTGTGGGGCTATGTTAAGGCTAATGTCTATAGCGACAAGCCCGCTTCGATTGACGCACTGGAAGCCAACATTGCCAACATTATTCGTGAGATACCGGCCGAAATGTTGGAAAGAGTATGCCAAAATTGGACTAAGCGGATGGACCATTTGAGGCGCAGCCGCGGAGAACATTTGCATGAAATAATCTTCAAACATTAAATTATATCGACCCAACTATCGATCCAAATAAATATTTCATGCATTTTTCTGAATTTTATGTGTTTTTTTTTTTTACTTTCCGATAGTTCTTATAAAATCACCCATTAGAATCTTCAATAATACAAAATTTATTTCAAATTGTAAAATAACCTGTTCATAGAATTTAAGCTTTTTACTTTTTTCGTACATGGGGAACTAAAACTCATCAAAAAAAAACAACATAATGGCAGGTGTCATAAAAAATTTAATTTTGTTGCATAGTATAATGAGTTAATCACACATTCTCAATTTTTCGGTTATTTTTAGGAAATACTTATATCTTAAACATTTTATTTTTTAAATATAATTTTTATAATAATTTTCGTCACATTTTTATATATATTTGTTTTATTTCAAAAGTGGGTGAATAAGAAATGTTTTTTCTTTGATAATAATTTCAAGCAGTTGCTTAAACATTTTATAATATAGAACTATAAATCTGTATCTGTATGTTAGTTTCTTTGTTTGTATGTTTGTTTGTTTGTTTGTATGTTTGTTTGTTTGTTTGTTTATTTGTATGTTTGTTTGTTTGTTTGTTTGTTTGTTTGTTCCTTATAGGGACTCAAACGGCAAGACCAATCCGTTTGATATTTTGGGACTGTCTTACTATTTCTTTCTTATATCTGCAGAGCTATACCCAAAAATAAAATACTGGTAAATCTAACCAATTCCATTGTTTAGAATTGCACGAACCCATAAAATACAGTAAAATCAACCAATCGAATTGTAATGTAATAAAGAGTGTGCTATATTATTAAACGGGACGTCTTAGGTTCAGTGCCTGCCAAGGCATAAGCAATAAGTGCGTTTGTTGAAAAAGAAAAAGAAATTCCGTTTGTAATTTTTTCGTCTAGACATGTGCTAACTTGCTTGATTTAAGTACAGTACTTTTTGTAAAATAACTATTTTCGTTGTTATTATTTTAAATCTTGTAATTTTAACAATAAAAATTGGTAATTTCAACCAAAAATCTTAAAAAATTATATTAGAAATTTTAATCAACAAACATCATTTTAAATTTGATCGCAGTTTTTCCCAAATTTATATTGAAATGTAATTTGTTGGTCTTGTGGTCTTGAGCTTAGGTTTTCCAAATGTTTCGCCTGTTTATAAACCGACGCCTTTACCATCTCAGGCAAGTCAATTTGTTAAATAACGGCAGTAGAAGTAAACATAAACATTAAATGACTTACAGCTATAAAAAAAAAGTTATTTTGATCAATGAAAATTGTTTATTGAAAAAAATTACAATAACAATTTCATATAAATTGTAAGTTAACAATTTAAATTATTTTCGCTGTACATTAGTGAGACTGTCTAAATTTAATGTGGGTTGCTCTTAGAATAAATTGCAACTTGCAGAAAAATGTTGGTGGTATTGGTGGTGGGAGACAGGAAACCCCATATAAAGCTATTATTAATTCCAACATATATGCATAATTATAATAGTGAGACTATCTTTTTTTTAAGCAGCAAAACAATCAGGCAATTAATGCCTACGAGTTAATTAATGAATGTTTTACCTTCTTTGGGAAAGGGATAGTGTAGAGAGAACAGGTGGTGAAGTGGGAGAGAGATAGAAAGTTTAATTCATTTACAACCCTGCTATTGCACGTTTTTCTTTGTAGAGCAGTGTTGCAAGCTCCTCTGGTGTCAAGTAGAGGCATTGAGTTGTGTAAGCTGTGTAGCCATTTTATTATTTCTTTTACTTCGCCGACGGTTTTGCTACAATACCGACGAAGGAGGGTGCTGTGAAGTGCATTAGGATATGTTAGTATTACTCGCTGCCGGTACTGCTACAGTGATCAGTGCTATGCCTTCATCACTTTAACAGTCCAACAACAACCAACACAATAACACACCAATGCACATGAGAAAAATGCATGATGTTGTTGGCTTGCCTGAAACTAATCTCGAACTCAAGACCCCAGGGTTTGCAGTCAAACGCGCTAACTACTCAGCCCACAGCACCCGCTACTTAAAATTTGGTTACTCGGATAGATAATTAGTCAATACCTCTTTACCTATCACCACAAAAAACATGCATTTGCACGAAAGTCCGAGCCCTTGTAATTACTAATCTAAAGTAAAGTAAAGTAAAGTAAAGTTATTGAGTGACTGACTAACTAACTGACCGTCTCATCATTATCGCCCAACACAAACCACTAAAGCTAGAAACTGGAAATTTTATATGCAAGTTCCCCTCCCGATTTATAGATCGCCTAAGAAGGAATTTTTGGAAATTCAAATTCGGCAACCTTATATCTCCGGATCTAAGTAAGGTCGATGTAAAATTTAAAAAAAATTACAATGAGATCAAAAAAATCACACAGGTGTTTGGTACTTTTTTGAAATTTATACATTTAGGAAGTTAATAAGCGTAAAAATGTAACTTTGGTACTTTTTTGGTAAACCATTTATCTCTTAAAGTAATGAAGATCAGAATGAAAATTAAATTGTATTCTTGGTACTTTTAAGAAATTCGAATACATAAGGGGTAAAATTTGTAGTTCCTTTTGGTACTTTTTTCTATACAACTATTCGGTATGTACATTGATAGAAAAAATTTTGTATGTAGGCTTCCGATGCATAGATCCACTTAGAGGGAATTTTAGGAAATTCAAATTCCAAGGGGTTGCAAAGGGGTAAAAACGGGTAAATTCTGAAAACTTATATCTCCAGATCTAACTAAGTTAGACGTAAAATTCAAAACACATCGTAATTAAATCAAAAAACCAGTTGGCAAATGCTTGGTACTTTTTTTGAAATTTTTACACTTAGGGACGAAAAGGGCTAATAATATAATTTTGGTCCTTTTTATTAACCCATTTATCTGCTAAAGTAATAAAGAGAGAAATAAAATTTAAATTGTATTCTTCTCTCCTTAAGATGCCTTCAAACACATTTTGGTACTTTTAGGAATTTCTAATATATAAGGGATAAAAAGCGGTCCTCATTTTGGTACTTTTTATATCCACATATTTTTAATGTGTATAATATGGGTTATGGATATTTCATTATGAGTCCATACCACATACGAAGAGCTAATTTTAGAAGAAAAAAAATTTACAAGGGGTTGAAAAATTTCCAAAAAGAGTAAACTAAGAAAACTGCGTTTTATCCAAAACAGACACAGGCAACACAGGCTCCTCTAGCCACACTAAACTTAACTGATATAGTTCATTTTAGAACAGAGGAGTCAAAGGGGAATATTTGGAATTTATTTGGTACTTATTATATAGGTACTTTTTGGAAAAGGTACTTTAAAAAAGAAAAAAGACTTTTTTTGAATGTACTTTTCTGAAAAGGTACTTATTTTAAAATATACCTTGTTTGAAAATATACCTTTTTTGAAATATACTTTTTAGAAATCGTACTTTTTGAAAAAGGTAATTTTTGAAAAAGGTACTTTTTGGATGAGCTACTTTCTTTGGATAAGGTACTATTTAAAAAAGGTACTTTGTGAACAACGTACTTTTTGAAAAGGTACTTTTTTGAAAATGTATTTATTTGAAAGTGTTAGTTCAAGAAATTGTACTTTTTGAAAAAATTACTTTTTAGAAAAATTACTTTTTTGAATATACTTGGAAAATGGTACTTTTTGGAAAAGATACTTTTTAGGAAAAATGAGTTTCGGCAATTGTACTTTCTGGAAAAGACACTTTTTTCAAATGTACTTTTTTGAAAATTATATATTTTGGAAAAGGTACTTTAAGAAATATTTTGCTTTTTCGTAATGGTACTTTTTGCAAAAGTTAATTTTTTAAAACTCATTGAGTATTGGTACTTTTTCGTAAAGGTACTTTTTGAAAATGTACTTTGTAACGATGGTTATTTTTGAACAACTTTTTGGAAACGGTATCTTTTAAATTTATATACCCTTTTTATAATTTGTTTCAGGAAATTGTACTAATTGGAAAAGGGGTTTCCTAATGCGCTTTTTGGAAAAGGCTAACGGTTCTCGAGATAGAAGCCTCTGACAGGCAGACGATCGCACAGTCAGGCGGTCGAAAAGCGCTTGCGGGATTTGAGTAATTAACAGTTTTAGACATAAAATGTATGTATCTACTTATTGCATTTTATTTGCCGCTAACAAATTAGCGGGTCAACTGCTAGTTTTCTTCTATCTGCACAGCTTCATTAATGATTGCTCTTAAAATAAAGTGCAATATCCTGCAAAATCTTGAAAATATAGTAAAGGGATACGGTTGCCTTCATACAAAGTAACTATTAATTTTTCTATACATATATGTACATCAGCAATAGAGAGACTCTCTAAATTTGATGAAGGTTACTCTGAGAATTAAGTGCGTTTTAAAGAAATAGCCTTTAGGTATAGAAGGGCGAAAAGTAATTATTAGTTTTCCTATATCTGCACGACAATGGTGTAGTAAAGCATACCGGGTGTGGCAAGTATAAAATTTATTATAAAAATGTGTTTATTGTTATTTTTTTCGAATTTGCTCTAAATGCAAAATATTTCTAAAAATTCATTTATAACCCCACAGGCGCATTTTTATATGGCAGCCGCAAAGGAAGAGGAGGTTCAGTGGCCGTCATTGAATGGTGGCAATTTATCTTGCCTGTTAAAACTTTTTCTTGTTATTTTGTTAATGTTTCTAACATAAATAAAATATTTTTTTTTAAATACATATTTAAGACAATTTATTAAAAATACTTGTATATATAAATATATTTAAAATTATTTTTTACACAAATATTTATCACAGAAAGAAAAAGCCGTACTAAATTCAAGTATTTTCTACTTACTTTGAGTATTCTTAAATTATGTACAAAAATTCTTATTTTATGTAATACTATTAGTATAAACTTTTTACACAGTTGTAGTGTGTTGGTATTTGTTTGCTTGTTGATAGCTTCAGTCGCATGTTGTGCTTATGTTGTTGTCTTCTTGTTGGTTATTCTCTTTGTTCGTGCAGTGCCGACTAATTGCCTACAAACGTCGTATTACATGCTGCTGGCTTATACTGGATTTTAGCTGCCGTTCTTTATATACTGATTTAGCTGAGTGATCTAAGGCGTTAGTTTACAAACATGATGAGCTAAGTTCAATACTAGTAATGAACAAAAATAAATTTTAAATTAAAGCAAGTAAGTAAAAATATTAAATTTATATAAGTAAGTACATACAAATATAAATTCTAAAGTCAGTTCTGTTCCAGGATTAAATAAGCAAAAGTTAGTCTGATTCGGGCTTGATTAAAGTACGCGGCGGGATTGGTTATAAAGTAAGGAGTTGGGATTGTCAAGTACGTGGCGGATTGATTTATGTATAGAGCGGGCTTGAATCTACATGTAGTACGACATTTGTCAGCTGCTTGTCGGATATGCCCGAGCAAAGAAAATAAACAACAACAAGAGCACAACAGTGATTTGTGGCTATCATCAGCAAACAAACATCAACACATTACGAGTACGACTGCGTATAAAGTTTATAAACATATTCGTACTTAAAATTAGATTTCTTTACATGAATACAGGCTAATTAGTATTTTGCACTTCAATATTCCGATTTAGTCAATTTTTCTGTACTTGATTTCAGAAAAACCGCTCAGAAAAAACTAAATTTAATTTTGTGTAAAGGAATTCAATGAAATAGTAAATATTTTGTATAGGAACGGACCTAAAAACAAATTTGTAAATATAGACAAAAATGTCTCTACAATTTCATTGAAAAAAACGCGTTTTCCTTTCAGTGAACAATTTGTTTAAATCTATAAAACAATGTGTCTAAAAATAATTACAAATTGTAAACAAAACATTTTACTAAATCAAACAGAAAGTTTTACTGGATTTTCTCAAAAATATGAAACAATATTTTTGTATCAGTTTATAAAACAATTAGTCTAAAAGTACTAACAAAATTAAACAATGTCTTCATCGGGGTGTTTGTTTAAACAAAATATTTACTAGATTTTTTGTAATATATCACATGTAGAGAACCTCCTCTGTCTATGCCCTGCTCTCCCTGAGAAAATGGGTGGTTTCACTGGGCAGCCCGCTGTTTCAGAACCTAGCAGCACTATCAAACTGCGACATTAGACGGATAAATTCTTTCATTCGATCGTCGGGTTGGTTGAACACTGATCCGAATAGGGAAACGTAAAAGGGGGCTTTACTTATCTGAACGTTCCCGCTTCAGGTAACACAACGGGACCTATAAGGAGCCAAGAGGGCCGGATTCAATCTTTAATCTGGAAACCTGCACAACCTAACCTAATTTAACCTTGTAATATATCAAACAAAATTTTTGTCTGGGTCATTATCATCATCATCATTCATTAAGCATTTATGAAATTTCACTTTGTTAAACATGTTCTAGTCTGAATGTTTATCTATACACTCTAAAAAAAATGAATGAGCATTAACGTAACGACATTAACGAATTGATTCACTCAAAAATCTCGAATTGCTCTTGCTATCATTGTTGTTGTTATTATTTGTGAGTGTGTCGTTATCGGGGCTGTTTTTTTACGACAAAGTTTTTGTTGGTTTTGGTGTTTGCGTCCTAAATAAGAGTCAAACAAACAATTCATTGATTATGTAAAGAACATTTACTGAAAATTAAATTCATTTTTAGACAAACTTTTGTTTGAAAAATTTTTGGTGATAATTTTTTCTGTGCGAAATTACCATACTTGCGATTAATTTAAGTACGGATGGATTGATTTTTCTTTTCAGTGTACATATACCAACTTTTGTATGCGATTTCTGCAATATGACCTCTAGAACGCATATTGTGAGTATATGCTCGATTTTAGCCGATGACCATTTGTTCGGCCGCAACTCTGTCCGTCCACATATTTGCCCTTGCAACCATATGCCGATCTGCTAGAAAACTAAAATAGTTTTTTATCGGTAAGTTTTTTTATTAAATCAAAAGTTAAATATTAAAATTTAAATCTCATAGCAAAAGACGTGAAATATCTCGTGTCTTCAAATTTGCTGCGGAAATTTTTACTTTTAAAAAAATGTTTATTTATTTCACTACACCACTGTGCACTATATAAGATTACTTTTATTTTCATTTGAAATTTATTGCAGTTAATCTAATGAAATTTAAATTTTTTATTTCTATTTTTAAAAGACAAATATGACTCAATTAATTATGGTGTAGAAATTAAATTTATTTTAAATTTCTCGTGCGAAAAGAAATTTGTTTATACTTAGACTAGAACAAATTTAATTTGGCTGTAGAAACAAAAGGAATTGAAATTCTACAGTTTTAATTGTGGATTATAATAAGAATTGTTACCACAATAATTAATTGTAAAATTAGTTCAGCACCTAAATCAGCGTTTTTTATTAGAATTTGATTTCCTCCGGGTCACAAGTTTTTATAAGTTTTTTTAAAAAAAATTTTTTTTTTAATTAGACTTTTTAAGTTTATAATTCTTTTGACGCAAATAATAAGACAGTTTATTTTGCAAATTGTTTTGCAAAATATTTTTCTAGCCGGAAAACAAAATTTTTTTTCTAATAGTCATTAATTTAAATGGGATTAAGAAGGTGAAAGGTATAGAAGATATTGGTATTAATGTCACAAAAGCATGAAAGCAAGAAAACAATGCTAAAAATCACAAAAAGATAATTCTTCATATTTTCGAAATTCAACATAAAAATAGCAAAACAACTAAACAAATAAGAATTCTAAGATGAATGACGTCTTAATGATTTGAAGGCTGAAACAAATAAGATTTAGCCATAATAACTAAAAGAACAAAAATGTAAAAAATCAAAATGATTAAGATAAAAAAAACTTGTTTAGAAAACATAAGTGCCACATAATCAGAAACAACAAAGTAAATCATAAGAAAAAAACATTCTTATGTGTTGAGTATCATTTATCTGTATGGAAAAAGTCAAACAAAAAAAGAAAAACAAAAAATAATGTCAGAGATTTATAACATAAAGGAAATTATAATACCCTTAAAAAATGTACAACAAAAATTTCAAAGAAAAACACAAGAACAATTTATGAAATATCTACATGAGATATTAAGCTGGCAAAGTATATGAAGGCGAAAAAAATTCCTTGAACTAAGTGCTCTTTCACAAAAAAATTAAAAATAAATTTCATCTGTCAATGATTATTTTTACAGAATATTTAAAAATCTGTTGTACTTTTAATCACAACAAAAAAAGGTGTTAACCCAGCCAAAAAAAAGCTATATATCTTTTAAATACCATCGCATAATACCTAAATCAGCGTACTAGAATTAGATTTATCCACCGACACCCCCACTTGTCAGTATCTCCAACTAACACAGTGTTACTGTTTGCTCGTAGAATATTGAGAACACAATAAATAAATTTATTTAAAAAAAATGAATGTATTCTATTACTTCCCTGTCAAAATAACTTCAACAATTAAAAAAAATTAAGTTATTGTAAATAAATCGTATTTAACATTTTCCATAAACATTTTAGTGATCAGAAATAAAGTCGGATGTAAGCCAATAAACTAAGTAGGATATAGAGTGACGCAAATCAATTATTTCCCATCTACACAGAAAAAAATTTACACCAAAAAAATTTTCAAATAAAAGTTTGTCTAAAAATAAATTTAATTTTCAATAAATATTATTTACATAATCAATGAATTGTTTGTTTGAGTCTTATTTAAGAGGCAAACATCAAAAACAACAAGAAAAAAGACCCCGATGACGACATACACACAAATAACAACAAAAACAATAGTAGCAAAAGGAGTGCGATTGTACCAAGTTTGTTTACTGAAGATCTTTGAGAGAATCAATTCGTTAATATCCTTGCGTTAATTCTCATTCATTTGTTAAGAGTCTTTAGATAAACATTCAGACTTGAACACATTTAACAAAGTGAAATTTCATAAATGCTTAATGGACGATGATGATGACCTATGCAAAATTTTTTTTTGATATATTATTACAAAAAGTCCAGTAAATATTTTTGTTTGATTAAATAAACTATTTTGTTTAATATTTGCTAGTATTTTTAGACTAATTGTTTTATCAATGCAGACAAAAATATTGTTTGATATTTTTCAGAAAATCCAGTAAATCTTTTTGTTTGATTTAGTAAATTTTTTTGTTTACAATTTGTAAATATTTTTAGACAAATTGTTTTATAGATTTAAACAATTTGTTCACTGAAAAAAAACGTTTTTTTCAATGAAATTATTGAAATGTTTTTGTCTATATTTACAAATTTATTTGTAGGTCTGTTCCTAGACAAAATATTTACTATTTCATTGAATTCCTTTACAAAAAATGAAATTTAGTTTTTTCTGTGTAGAATTCCAGTGAATGATAAAGTTTTTCATCGTGGGTGACTCAATTAATTATGACGTAGAATAAAATTTATGTTAAAATTTATGTTATGCTAAAGTGCAGTTTCTACAATCGAGGAGGTCGAATAGGGAAAAAATTAGCATGGAAGTCGCTAAGAAATCTGGTCGATTTTCATATTAATTTTTAACTTAAGTCGAACGTCTGGATTGTGGAAAACACACATAACACTATATCGAATTTACTTGTATGAAAAAATTAATTTATAAAAATAAATGATATATGAATTAATACAGCAATAACAGCTGCCTAAATGGATATGACATAAAATTTATTTTTTAGATACAAATTTTTACGTTGCTATAAATAAGCTCCTTCCCTTTCGATGAGAAGGAATCCGCATCAAGTATAAATTGTCAAGGGAAGCATTAATTTTCACCCTTTTCAATGAAATGATTTTTCCATTTTATTTTCATTTTTTTTAACAAACTGTTTTTGTTACGCTTCTATTGTTGAAAATATATTTTGAGCATAAAATATGGCTGCCAAAAAATTTTCCGGTGACTCATTTAAGTAATTTATTTAATCGGTTTTCTTTCTTTTTTCACAAAAATTTGTGCTTTGGGTCATTTTAAATATATGTATGTATGTGTTCACATCTTTTATACAAAAAGATATGTAAATATGTGTATTGTACACTTATAAATACTCCCTAAGAATTTTCTTAAACTAAGAAAGCAATTGACAAAAATCTGTTTTTAAATAATTATTTAAAAATAATTAAACTGAC
The DNA here is from genome assembly GCA_956483635.1 of Panzeria rudis. Classification (NCBI taxonomy): domain Eukaryota; kingdom Metazoa; phylum Arthropoda; class Insecta; order Diptera; family Tachinidae; genus Panzeria; species Panzeria rudis. The sequence goes on along the minus strand of OY101448.1, from coordinate 155,449,912 downwards.
AATGAGTAAAAATGTCAAACTAATTTGATGGTTTATTTTCTTTAAAAATCATTTATATTTAATTTGGGTTAAAGCAACATTGTTGCTTCAAATACGCGACATCCATCGGCAAATGAAATGAAGCATTTTACAAAAAAAATTGTTGTGAAAATTGTTTTCTAAATGCCAAAAAGGTTTTAAGCAAAAAAATAACGAAAATTGAAAGAAAATGTCAACAGAAGTGATAAGTTTTACCTCATAAAGCAAACAATTAATTGCATTAAATGTGTTTAATTTTCGAAAAATAACACGGAGGACTTAAAAATTATCTATCTAAGCAAAAGCTTAAGGAATTTGCATGAGCATAGCACACACACAGTAATCGTGGGTAAACCATAGCTATACCACAGACCAGCACAGGACCTAGCCTTTGCCCAGGCTGGAGCAAGATTTGATTTCGGCGCGCTTTGGTCAACAGAAAATATTATAATATTCTCTTTTTGAACAAACATGTGATTTGAGGCTGATTTAACATTTTATTATTGTCTTTCTATGGTGGCTTGATGAATAATTTTGTTTGACCTATTATTTCTTTTCATTTATCTATCGTCAATGTTGGCAGCCTGCTAAATATATGAAAACGCTTTTTATTTTTAATAACTTCCTAGTTTTATATACAAAATATGGAAGAAGTTTTGGAGCTGTCGTACTATATTCATGAGAAAGAATCACTCACATACGATAATTTTCGCTCAGATTGATATTTGTGGCTCTAAATAATACAACATTTAAAATAAGACTGGAAAAGTTTTGCCATTAGCGGCTTTAGTTTTGTCAAATCGAAGCGATTTTAAATGACTTGAGTTACAGAATAGGGTCGATAATTTTAGGAAAATTTTTTTTCATTAACCGACTTCAAAAAAAGGAGAAAGGTTATCAATTCGTCATATATGTTTATTGTATGTTTCTGAAAACTCCGCCATTTATGAACCGATTTTGAATTTATTTTTTTTTTAATCAAAAGGATGTACTTTCAGATTGGTTCTGCTGAAAAGTGGGCGTGTCCACACCCATACTAAGTCAATACACATTCCTTTTCAACTACTTCTACTAAACCGATCCTATGAAACTTTACACACACATTAAGCTTCTGTTTGAATACTATATCAAGATCAAAAAAGTTGGCTGTACCACGCCCATGCAAAGTAAATATTATTTTTCAACAATTTCTACTAAACCGATTCTTATGAAATTTTGCATACACATTTAGTTATCGTTACAATACAACATTGTGGTTAGAGAAGTGGGCAGTGATACGCCCATGAAAAAAGTAAATATTCATTTTAACTACTTCTACTTATTCAATTCTTATGAGACTTCACACACACACACTTAGCTCTCGTTTTTTCTGTATAGTATATGGGGGCGGTGCCACGCGTATTTTGTAGTCGGTTTTTTTGCAAGAATTATTTTATCGATTCATTTAAAAAAAAACTCTTACTGCTTGGCTATATAACTAAATTAGTAGTTTGGCGGCAATTTCAATCAGTCAAAATGTAAAGGGTGGCTAAATTTTAAGAGCCGATGTTCAATGTGAACCACACCTATCGTGCACTTCGTGATTTTTTCGGTCAATTTAAACATCCAAATGTGCGTACAATCGGAAAAATCGTGCAAAAATTTGAGCAAACCTGGTCTGTAGGAGATGTGAAAACACCAGTGCGTGCTCGTAAAGCTCGTACTGCAGAAAATATTGCTGCTGTTCGCGATAGTGTGGCTGAAGAGCCGTCCACCTCAACTCGTCGTCGTGCCCAACAATTGCTGAGAATGGTATCGCTATCGTGAGATGATAACGAACTTTTTCTGGCCCGAATTGGAAGATATGGATGTGGACGATATGTGCACAGAAAAAACTAAATTTCATTTTCTCTACAGGAATTCAATGCAATAGTAAATATTTTGTCTGTGAACAGACCTACAAACGAATTTGTAAATATAGACAAAAATGCCTCAATAATTTCATTGAAAAAAAACGTGTTTTTTTTCAGTGAACAAATTGTTTAAATCTATAAAACAATTTGTCTAAAAATATTTACAAATTGTAGACAAAACTATTTACTAAATCAAACAAAAATATTTACTGGATTTTCTGAAAAATATCAAACAATATTTCTGTCTGAATTTAATAAACAATTAGTCTAAAGATGCTAACAATTATTAAGCAAAATAATTTACTTAATCAAACGAAAATACAAACAAAATTTTTGTCTGTGTCATCATCATTATCCTTTAAACATTTATGAGATTTCACTTTGTTAAATGTCGTCAAGTCTGAATGTTTATCTAAATACTGTAAAAAAAATAAATGAGAATTAACGCAACGACATTAACTTATCGATTCATTAAAAAAACTTTTGTAAGCAAACTTGGTACAATGGCATTCCTCTTGCTATGATTGTTGTTGTTGTTATTTGTGTGTATGTCTTCATCGGGGTGTTTTTTACGACACAGTTTTTATTGTTGTTTTTGGTGTTTGCGTTCTAAATAAAAGTCAAACAAACAATTCATAGATTATGGACAGAACATTTACTGAAAATTAAATTTATTTTTAACAAACTTTTGTTTGAAAATTTTTCGGTGTTAGTTTTTTCTGTGTGGTTGCAACAGGACGGTGCCACTTGCCACACAACGAACGAAACAATGTCTCTTTTGCGCGACGAATTCAATGGCCGTGTGATCTCACGTGGTGTCGATGTCCGCCAAGATCATGTGATTTGATACCGTTGGACTTCTTCCTTTGGGTTATTTGAAAGAAAATGTGTACGTCGATAAGCCAGCAACAATTCAAGAGCTAAAGGATGATATAATTTGGCACATTAACGGCATAGAACCCCAATGATGCCTCAGCGTCATCGAAAATTTGGACAATCGGATGGAGGTGTGGCGCCGAGGTCGCGGCGCCCATTTGGCCGATATTTTCTTCCATACATAATTGAACCATACCATATTATCATAATAAAAAGAAATGACAATAATTTCCTAAATAATTTGTGTTTTATTCAAAATCAACATCGGCCCTTAAAATTTAACCACCTTTAATACCTATGTAGATATTTTAATAACTAATTAAAGATATCACATTCCGTATGTCGTTATAGATTTATGGGTCGATTATCGATGGCAACCGAACTTCAGTTGGGTTGCCAGTTGCCAAAAATCATATTACGGATGGCAACTGGCAACTGAGAACTGTCAATTTCAGTTGCTTTTTGGTGATTTTCTGGCAACCACAAATTTTCAGTTGCCGGCTGGCAACGCAACTGAAGTTCGGTTGCCATCGATAATCGACCCATTAAATTAATCTATGAAAGGCTACCTTTCTTGGCAAATTTTACAATTAAATTATCTTTATTTATGGATTGAGCATTGTCATTTTCAAATTGATAAAATTGCCATGGTCGATCTTAAAGCGTAGTATATAGTTCTAGCTGAAATTTAGGTTTGGAGTTTTGCATTTATTTCTACACGGAAATATAATCGTGTAGAATTCTATACAGAAATTTTTTTGCATACACACAAGTTTATATATTTTTTATTTTACAACACACAGAACCACTAAAAATTAGTTACAATGTACGAGAAATTAGAAATGTCAAAAATTCCGTGACCAATCAATTGTCTGAACATTAAATTTAGTTTCAGTTGACGGACAAAATTCACCACTTATTGTTACAACATGCCTGTAATAGACAATAAATGTCAAAATTCTGTGTACTTTAAGCCCTAATCACACTACAGTTTTCTTGCATTGTTTTGCAAATGATAGAAAGAAACAATTATACAAAATGTAAACAAAACGTAATGGCTTCTTAAGTGCTGCCTACTTTTTATTTATAAAAAAACGACAAAAGAAAAAAAGTTGAAAAAAAATAGGCGCTAGGTCGCTGAATTCGTGAATAAACCGCTAACTTGGCAACACTTTAATGTTTCAAGCTTGAAATGTCAATTTTAAGTTGAACATTTTTACATTTTTTTTTCGACAGGCCCCCATTTTTTTATCGATAACATTAGTAAAAGCTTTGACAATTTGGTATTATACTTATATCTTGCACTGTTCTCCAAAACTTGAAAAATGAAGAAAAAAATGTAGTGTCATAAGAGCTTTACTTTTGAAACTGCGTACTAGTAAATGGAAATTTCTGTAAGAAATCTACCAATTTAAAATACAGTTAATTTAAAATACAGTTTTTGAAATGTTTTTATTTGTTTTCATTGCTGTTGTAACCACCTCAATTGGTCGACTCATTTCATCAAAGCGAAAAAAAGTATGTACTTATTTATGTATGTATGTACATATATTAAAAACTATGAAGGAAATTGGCGTCGTCAATAAATATTTCTTTAGATTGCAGACTATGGCTACAGTCTGCCCCATTCCAGATGTTTGTGACAACCACTAAGATTTGCCAAAAAACTTTGCACAGGCTTGCAATTTTTTTTTACTTCTGACACCAGCACCACCAATCGATGGTATTAAAAATGCTTTGTTCCTCTTCAAAGAAAAAAAAACAAAAACTTATCTATGTTTCCTTTTTCATAATTTTATTGCAAAATCACATGCCTGTGTTTAAATATATATATATGTATATACAGTTACTTTTAATGTCCTTTTCGTAATCTTCCTTCTAAGCAATATTTGCTGAAAAATTGTAGAAGCAAAACATTTTTTTATTCTTTTTTTTTTTTGGATTGTAATGATAATGTTAAGTGCTCAACATTATTTTTATGGCTTTCACGGAGGTAAAAAAGAGTTAAAAGTGGAAGAAAAAGTATAATAGCGAACAATCAAAGCTACTGAACTCTATCGTGGTAAATCTATTTAAAAAAGGCTAGAGGCTTTTATAAGCCTGAATAAAATATTTGCTAAGAATATTTTTCATGAGTCATGTGAAAGAAGCTAAATTTTAATCTTTTATTATGTGTATATATAGAAAAATAACATCAGAAATACATTTTTAAGCCACTTCAAAGAAAAGGAGAAAGTTGATCAATTCGTCATGTATTTTTGTATGTATGTTCCCTCAAAACTCCGCCATTTATGAACCGATTTCGGATTTTTTTTTCTATTCAAAAGGATGTACTTCCAGATTGGTCCCGTTGAAAAGTTGGCGGGGTCATGCCCATACAAAGTAAATACACATTCGTTTTCAACTGCTTCTGCTCAACCGATTCTTATGAAATTGTACACACACATTCAGCTTCTGTTTAAACACTACATCAGGATAAAAAAAGTGGGATGTGCCACGCCCATGCAAAGTAAATATTATTTTTCAACAACTTCTACTAAACCGATTCGTATGAAACTTTGCATACACCCTTAGTTGTTGTTACAATACAAGATTATGCTTAAAAAAGTGGGCAGTGCCACGCCCACGAAAAGTAAATAAGCATTTGAACTACTTCTACTTAGCAGATTCTTGTGAAACTTTGCATACACACTTACTTATCGTTACAATACATCATCGTGGTTAGAAAAGTGGGCAGTGCCACGCCCATGAAAAGTAAATATTCATTTTAACTACTTCTACTTATCCGATTCTTATGAAACTTCGCATACACAAATATTTCTCATAAAAGTACATAATGATAAAATATGGGTGCGGTAATTTGTAGTCGGTTTATTTTTTTTGCAAAAATTATTAAACTAGTGATCATGTCTAATTTGCATAAAAACAGATCTTAAATCTCCTAGAATAATATATCTATATCGCTAATAGTCGACATGGATTTTCGTTATACAATTTACGCTCACATTATACAGTCGATTTGAATAAAACTTATACAATTTTAAAGATATTTATTGCCAGATATGCACAAACTATATTTTGTTAAAATCGGTTCAGTATTTTGGAAGCTATATAAGCCTTTAAATTTGCTACTAATACAAGCGCAAATAGTACACATGCATATATTGGGTCAGGTAAAAACTAAACAAAACATGCATGTTAGGGTGTCTGTTATTTTTAAAGTGGAAATATTTTATTGGTCTCACCCCCACAAAAGGTGGTGGCTTGATAAAAAAAAAATTACTCTGAAAAAATTTAACGGCTCTGGGACAACGACTTCCCGTGCCGACTTGCGCTTGAAATTCGATTAAATTACATTTATAAGGCATGATGACCAGTTAGTCGAAAAATATGAACACATCATGAAAATTTTTCTTCTAAGAAGTTGTTGTCTGTGAAGTTTTCAACAGTTTTTGCTTTAGCGACTTTTTTTCTCATATCGCCCTGCAACAAAATTCCAAAATAATTTTTACACTCAGAAAAATCGACAGACACATTAAAACAGTAATCAATCGTAGTACAACTTTATACTCAGTTTTTCATATTCAAATTGTTTCGCATTCGGTAAAAATTTGTTTAATATCTTTCGGGAAAATCGTCATTATTGAGCCATCCCACAGTGAGTGCATTTCTTTCATTAAAGAAAAGGAAATGAATAGAAACATTCTACGTTGCTGTATTTTTTTCCCCCACTCGCTGTATTGTATTGTTTAATACTAGTTGGCCAAATGCCAACATTTTCTGCCATCTTGTTGAAGTAGCATTTGAGACAACAACGACAACAACTGATCCAACGACAACAACAACAACAGCAACAACAACAACAACAGCAGCAACAACAAAATATGTTGCTATCTAAACGAATCGCCGAAAAATGAAAATCACACAGAAGACCAAATAATTGTTTTGCTTGAGCACCACAAATTGTTACAAAAAGTAAATGTTGGCCAAATGCTTGAGCACTTTGAAATGCTGTAGAAGATTTTGTTTTTTAGCAAATTCTTTTCGAAATTTCCTGTACAAAACTAATTTTTTCTAATGGGGACTCCGTTTCACCATTTATAATACAAAAAGATAATTGATCCGAGTGCAGTCCTAAAAGTATCTGATATATGTTCTAGTTTAATTAATGTTAAGGCCGACTTTGATTTATTAGTTTTTTGTAAACAATTAAGTTATGAGTTTAGTCGAACTGTATGGACTTATATCCAAAGAAATTTTAATTATTTTGGCTTAAGTTCGGTTTTAATTATATTTTTCAATTAAATTATATTTTTATTTAGAGATAAATGTGAAGCATGTAGACAAAGAAAATTTTGATTGCGCGGAGGGTTGAACTGACGTTTTGATAGCTCCCGCTAATCTCATCAGAGTTCTTTACCGCTTAGCCCACTCGACCAAAGTCGAGTGTTTGCAGTCAAGCTCTTGACTTGAGAAATAATTAAAAGAAGCTTAATACAAAACAAAGAAGAATTGAATATCAATAACTATCAAATGAAATACAGCTCTAAGAGTGACAGTATGAATTGATTATTCACCTCTTGACTGCAAACACCCGACTTTGGTCGAGTCGTCTAAGTGGTAAAGAACTCTGATGAGATTAGCGGGAGCTATCGAAACGTCAGTTCAACCCTCCGCGCAGTCAAAATTTTATTTGTCACATTTATTTCTAAATAAAAATATAATTTAATTGAAAAATTAATTTAAAGCCGAACTTAAGCCAAAATAATTAAAATTTCTTTGTTTTTTGTAAACTGTAATAACAGCCAGAATGAGGTATTGATATCTTGATGTGAATGTCTTGGGTAAAATAACATCAACTTAACTCGAAGTAGAAAAAAGTGAGTTTTAGGTGCGTTCACGTACCTTAATAAACTTGCAATAAATTTTTTACGTTTGTAACTTTGTTGTCTGAATTAAAGGCTGGTAAACAATAGGATGCTTCAGCATTAATTGATTAAAGTAAAAAGAACATTCAATCTAGTTGATTGTCACTGTCGTAAAGTGGCTGTGAGGTTGGTCCCGAAACATAATGATATCAGCTCAACCTTCCGTACAGTCAAAAAGTTTTCTTTGTCTTTTCAATAGTTACACACTTTAGAATTTATTTCTAATAAAAATATTTATTTAAAAAATTAAATTGAACGAGTTTAAGCCAGAATAACGTTATTTCTATCAAAGAATTCCCTTTCGACGTGGAAATAATGTCCATGGACTTTATTGGATGCCACCGAAAGGACAACCACAGAAAAACATTATTTGAACTAAAATTATGAGTCCAATGTATTTAAAGGAAGAGATATAATTCACACTTCCGATCTTAAACAGAACAAAGTCAATTAGGGAAAAGTTAAAATCTGCGTTAATCATTTTTTTCCAACAGCTAATATTTTTGCACGCTGGTCAAAAGTACAGACGATATTAAATATCCGAGTATTTTGAGGTAACAGTATTATTTTATGTAAGTGAAGTTTTTAGAGTTCCGTACACGAAAGGTGTACTTCCTTCCGTTCTAACCATGTTCTAAAGTGAAGGAACAGAACAAAAATTAAATCGCCAAAAGAAAAAAAATCGCCAAAATAAAAAAACTACAAATAAAGAACCATAAATCGTCGAAATGAAAAAAACCGAAATGTAAAAATCGCCAACACAAAACATCTCCAATAAAACATACGAAAATCGCCAAAAAACAATTGGCGAAACAAAAAAAAAACGATAAAACTAAAAAAAAAACAAAATAAGTAAATGTGCAAAAACAAAATAAATTAAGTAAAGTGCAACTTTGGCTCGTACACGAAGGGTTCCGTACGAATACACATATATCACTTTTCATTTTTGCTACTTTTTTTCATTTTAGCAATTTTTCCGTTTAGCTTTTTTGTTTAATTTTAGTTTTTTTTTTTTTAAAGTTTTTTTGTTGTTTTGTCGATTTTTTGTTTAGGCGCTTTTTTTCATTTTGCTGATTTTATCGATTTTTTTTTTTTTTTTGCCGATTTTTCGTTTTTTTTTTTGCCAATTTTTAAGTTTTGCCGATTTTTTTGTTTTGGCTTTTTTAAACGTTTTTTCGCTTTTTGACGATATTTTTAGTTTTAGCGATTTATTTAAGTTTTGGCGCTTTTTTCAGTTCTGGCGTTTTTTTCAGTTCTGGCGTTTTTTTCGGTTTTAGGGACTTTTTCGGTTTTTTGTGATTTTTTAATTTTAACTGTTTTTTTTCACCCTTTTTTCCTTCTGGCGATTTTTTCGGTTTTTGGAGATTTTTTTTAGTTTCGGGGTTTTTTTTGTTTTTTATGCTTTTTTCGTTTTGGTGCTTTTTTCGTTTTGATGCTTTTTTCGTTTTGGGGCTTTTTTCATTTTGGTGATTTTTTCCATTTTTGAAGATTTTTCGATTTTGATGATATTTTTAGTTTTAGCGACTTTTTTCGGTTTTAGTGTTTTTTTTTTCGTTTTGACGACTTTTTTCGGTTTTTGGCGGTTGTTTTAGTTTTTTGGTGATCTTTTTAGTTTTGGTAATTTTTTGTGTTTTTTCCTTTAAGCGCTTTTCGTTTTGACATTTTTTTAATTCTGGAATTTTTTATTATTAGCATTTTTTTAAATTTTAAGAGTTTGCCTCTTACGGTTTCCAAGATACAGCAAATTCTCTAAATAGTCAAAATTGCATTAACTGAGATACAACACCCTTTAATTTTTATTGTTTTAAATATCAGTGTTAATCGGTGTACTCTATTCTACAGACTACACTAATTAACACTAACTTTGGAAATTTAAAATGTCTATATATGTGTCTGTATATTACATTGGTAATTCAACATGTTTCGTTGCTCGCTTTAGAACACCCTTTAATTTTTAACTGTCATATATTTGTTGTTGTAGCGGTTAAAGTTTTACATATTCTGTGAAAATTTCAGGTCCGTAGCTCTTACGGTTCCCGAGAAAACAGCATGTGACAGACAGCCGGACAGACGGACAGCGTAGCGAAAACAATAGGGTTCCTTTACACTAAAAATTGCCAAAATGAAATAACGCTAAAACGAAAAAAAAATAAAAAATAAAAAATCGCTAGAAAAAAAACGATAAAACTAAAACAAGCCTAAATTAAAAATAAGCACAACGACAAAATCGCAAAAATAATAAAAGCACTAAAAGAAGAAAAAACAGTAAAACGATAAAAACCGCCAAAGCTAAAAAATTAAAGAAAAAATCGCAAAATCGCTAAAACGAAAAAAACGCCTCAGCAAAAGAAAAACGTAAAAGCTAAGAAACCCAAAGTAAAAAAAAACGAAAAAAACCTCCAAAATGAAAAAGCACTAAACAAAAAAGCACTAAAACAAAAAAGCACCGAAAAAACAAATATCGCTAAAACAAACAAAAAATTGCCAAAAACGACAAAATTGTTAAAAAAAAACTCTAAAATGAAATAATACGCTAATATTAAAAAAGGCCACAAAAACAAACATAAATTGCTAAAACAAAAAATGGTATTCGTACGGGTTCCGTACGAATACCATTAGCGTATCGAGCATTTGCTGCAGTAGAGTCATAATTTAAAAAAAACTTGTTTTGCAGAAAATGAGCTTAAAGTTTTGAATTTTTTAACAACTAAATGGTAAAAGAAAATTTGATTCTTGCAGTAAAGGCTCGACAAAGACGCCTTTTACTGAATTTGTTTTCTCCCTAAATATTAGAAACTTTCCTATCCCGTTTTAAGAATTTCCGGAACCTCACTCGTTACAACACATTTTAAAAGACATGTGAAGAAACAATACTAAATAGTGTTAGTTGTTTCGTTAAGATTATTTATATTTTCGTTTTCTTTTTTTAGCAAAAAAGTGCACAAAAAAACTTCTTATGCTTTGGCAATTTGTATGTATTGGCGGAAAATTAAACCTTAACGACAATTGTCATTTGCCAAAATAAAAAAAAAACATTAAAAGAAAAAATTAACGTAAATTAGAATGAAAAACAATTGAATTAATTTTTTTTTTAATTTAACTTTTGTCAAGTGAGTTCGCATGTGTCAAATAAAAAATACTTTTTATTAAAACTTGTGTTGTTTTTTATTTTGTTGTTTCAGTTATTTTTGAATTTAATTGTAAAAGAATTTATTCGTTGATGCCTACATGTTGTGATCACTAAACACCTTGTTTGAGAAAAAATTGACAAGAGGGATTTTATTTATTAAAAAAGTTGTTGAGAAATGAATATTTATTTTCAAATTGACGCAGTTAATTTTCTACTTATTATTTTTTTATTTTTTTTAAGACAAGTAGGAAATCTGTGGGGTGCTTGCATAAAGGAGCTGTTTAATTCATAACACATGAACTGGTTTAATTGTTACGGTTGGGCAATATTTATTTTGTTCATTAAAAGGGTGGGAAAGTTCTCAACAGAAATAAAAGTTTAAATGATATAGGGAAAACTAATTTTTCCTTACAACAATATTTTTATCTAAATATAATCTTCAATATTGGCAAATTAATTTTATTTTTGCCTTTTTACAACGTATCTTCAAAGAAACTGTATATTTTTAGATATAAGCTTTTATTAGAAGTTTTATTTATTCAAATCGCCTTCAAGAGTCTCACTTTGAGTGCACTGAGTAACGTTACGTATGAGTAATATTTACATTGTTATACGTATACGTTGTTTCTCTTTATGTGACAACTTTCTGTTATAATAATCCAAAACAATTAAGTTATGAGTTTAGTCGAACTGTATAGGTTTATATCCAAAGAAATTTAATTATTTTTGGCTTCAGTTCGGTTTTAATTTAATTTTTCAATTAAATTATATTTTTATTTAGAGATAAATGTGAAGCATGTAGAAAAAGAAAATTTTGACAGCGCGGAGGGTTGAACTGACATTTCGATAGCTCCCGCTAATCTCATCACAGTTCTTTACCGCTTAGACCACTCGACCAAAGTCAGTGGTTTGTAGTCATTCAAAACATTTGAGCGGCCCATACATTAGGCAATTTTATTGAATATTTTATTGATTACACTATACAACAATTTCGAACTTTTTTAAAAATTACGGGATTCTGTAAACCGATTCTGGTAGAGGAGACAAAAAAAATATACATATGTATATCGGCGTTTTGTAAGATCACATCGGAAGTTTATTTTAGGGAGGTTAAAGTTTCCCGTCTTTTAGCCTGATCGTGCAGCATATCGGTACATGAAACTATGTGATCTTTACATCTGAGGTGTAGGTAGGTTCAGCAGCTTTGTTTTTAGGCAATTAGAGCAAACATTTTTCTGGAACATTTTAACCCCCTAACTCTTTATTTTATCGATCTTTTTGTATATTTCTTTGCAAAGGGACAAAAAAATTACCTTCAGCAGCGATATAGCGGGAAAAAATCTTCGACAAAATTGTTCCTCGTGGTCTTGTACATAAAGAAGCTGAACATATCTTACACCTTAAACGAAAGGCTTACAAGGTTTTCTATGCCTAGAACGAATTGTGTATTAGTTAAAAATTAGCCCTTAAATACATTTCAAGTTTTGAATGATTTCTAGCATCCGAATAAATACTGGAGCTTGGGTCTCTTCAAAAACCTGTAGTGGAATCTTATGGCGAAAATTTTTGTAGAACATTTGAGCCCCCTTTATCATCACTGAAGATGAGTGTTTTGCCCATTTTTTTCAGAAATGTACAAAAAAGAGTCATAAAGCAAAGAGTTAGAGGGTTAAAATGTTCGAGAAAAATGTTTCACGTGGCGTTTTAAATAAAAGTGCGGAATATATCTTATACCATAAACATAAGACTTACAAAGCTTTCTATGCCGAGTACTAATTGTGAATAAGTATGAAGTTAACCCTTAAACATAGTTTAGGTTTTCAATGATTTCTAGTGTAAAACCTGAGTTTGCAGCTTAGTTGTATTTGAAGATCTACAGTGAAATTTTATGGCGAACATTTTTGTAGAACATTTTATCCCCGCATTCTCCCTTTTTTTAGTGGTGTTTTTTACGATTACGATTAGAAAAGAGCCAAAAATGACCGTTATGTCGGGAGTCAGGGGGTTAATATGTCAGGATCGCCATGTAATAAGTTTGGTATTGACATCTAATAAGTTTGGCAGGATCGCCATGTGGGGGTAAACGATGATTTTGTGTTGATGTTTTGTGTGTCTTCAAAAATAAAATTAAATTAAAATTCTAAAGAGATTCCAGCTAAGCATAAGCTGTGTATGCTGTGGTTCCGTTGTCCTGTTGCTCTTATAATAAGGATTGTAGCAAAATTCTTTGCTGTTATATCCAATTTAGAGCACAATGAAAGATGATGAGACTAATAAATGAAAGACAGGCAGATTTTGCCGATTTATTTATTCAAATCAAAGTCTGTTTTATTAAATATTTTCTACGGCTTATATACTACTTATGAGAATAAAACTTAGCCTTTCTAACCCTGCGGAAAATTTGGTGACAATTGATCCAAAAGTACTCGTCCTATGACTTGAGAAAATGAGACTGGTACCAAAAATAAAGAGTAGTGAATGGTGAAAAAAAACATATTGTGTAAATGGTCACATATTAACCATTTTCAGTTAATTTAGTTGGTTCTCCGGCTAGTATTGTAGTAAACAAATTCGATGCACCTGGATCTAAGGCCTATCACATAGTATCTATATAATATTAATTGTCTCCCTTCAATGAGACTGTCATGCCACTCAGGAGCCTGTTCCGTAATTATATTCAGATATTAACTCCAGCTTAACTAGTATTTATAACATTGAAATATTAGTTCCCCTGTGGTGGAGTGGGTAGTGTAGTAGCCTGTCATGCCGGAGGTTGTCGGTTCGAATCCTATCAAAAAAACCGCTTAAAAATAAAATACGATTTCTACTTGGATTTGAAACAATAAAAAAATAGATTAATCGATAACTACAGCTGAATTTTGGAATAATATTTATATATAACTTATATTATGCTACACCGATTAGGACACTATAAGATAGTTCAGAGACAAGTTACAAGATGCATACAAAGTTTCAATTAACCCCATCCTAGGCCATCCCCATATAAAAGTGGCTGGTGCGCTTCATAGGAAGTGTTAAAACTCGGCCTGGTCCCTATCACCTGGGGATCGGTCACGTGACTTGTTTTGTATCAGTTCCATTTACCGTAGGGAACGTACATTAGTCATTCTTAAAATTATATTTGTTTCATTTCGGCACTATGAAAATGTAAAGAAATCTTATTACTTTGTACATTGACCAATCGTAATGTGGTGCATTGGAATGCACCCAATTTACACTTGACACTCAAATGTGTGTTACTCAAACATTACGATTGATCAGCACATGTTTTTAATAATTATATTTATTGTTATTGATTTTTTACTAATTTGTGCAATGACACATTGTGAAGTGCACTAACTACACTGTGCATTAAACATATGTGAGGTACACTACAATGTTCCACAAAAATATTTGCCATAATATTTTCTACAAACCTGCTGAACATACCCTATACTTCAGATGTAAAGAACACATAGTTCCATGAACCGATATGCTGCACGATCAGGCCAAAAGGGGAAAACTTTAACCCCTCCTAAATTAAAATTCCGATGTGGTCTTGCAAAACGCCGACACACGTATATTTATTTTTTTTTGTCTCCTCTACCAGAATCGGTTTACAGAACCCCGTTTTTTTTTTTTTTTTTTTTTTTTTTTTTTTTTTTGTACAGTATTATATTGTTATTTTGACTTACACTATATAATAGTTGACAAGATATACAATAGCATATGGTGCATGTTGACATTTTCGCTGTGAGAACTGAACTGAACAATATTGCCAACATATTACACAGTATAATGTACTTTTCTTGGCTTTCCAAAAGTATTTTGATTTTTGGCAATATACACTTAAAGTGTATAAGCAAAAATATATTTTCGATCAAAAGCAATGTTAAATATAAATAGGCCACACAATTTTTTGTCGTAGACTTTTAAGTGTTGATGAAATATATATTGATTAAACATATATATGGATTAAAAGGTATTTTTCTCCTGATATGCACAATATATATTATTGTCTAAAGAACCGGTTACAAGACCGGTTACTAACAAACCCAGTTACGAAACAAGTGGTAGAATTTCGACCACCAGTCGGGATCCCAGTATTGTATAAATAAATCGGCTTTTTCGCTTAATATCTTATAAGTTTCTTATTTTTCGTCGGATCTTAACAATTTTGTGATGAATTTGTTCGTCATGAAATTCACTTTCACCAGGGAAGGTAATAAAAATTAATAAAAAATTAAATAGGCCTAGCAGAGGATCAGACATATCTTCTAATCTAATATCAACAGGCCTACGGAAGGCTTGCCTACGTGTTCGCTATAAATATATGCAAACGCCCTCCCTGCACAGTTAACCTGTTCGTATATTTTTCCAATTAGCTTCTCTTGTTTTCATATTATTTAAATAAAGCTTTGCAAAAATTCAACTGATGGGGGTTAAATTTTATGTCTAAAATGATTTATGGTTTTCTGATGATGTTGTTGGCTAAATATGCAAGCAAGAAGTACATCATTTCATACCTAAAGAGCATTAAGGGATTATTTTGAAATATTAAAATCATCCATCTGAAATAAATTCAATTTGGAATATGAGAGAGTAAAAGTATTTTATTTTCATTTTTCAACAACAATGCGAGGGACTACTAAATCACAAGACTAGTAGTGCATGCACAGTGGGCTAGGTAGTGCAAATCAGTAAAGAATAACAAGTTAAAATTATTATAAAGAAAAATTTAAGTATGAAAATTATATTTAGTTAACATTCTTTTCGTAAGAATTTTTCCAGTATTAAAAAATTAAATACTCTATTACACAGGAGAAAAAATAGACAAGAATTATATTCAATAAAACAAAGTTATTAAAAAAATATGATTTTCAATAACATTTGTCATTAACTTAATACTATATTTCGTTGTATGTACTTCTTTCCAATATCGGTTATTTCTTTTCTTTTCATACATAAGTACACTCTAAAACACTTTTGTTGAAAATTAGGTCGATAATAGTCGGCAACACTTTACAGATTATTATCGACCTAAAATAACACGCGCATTATTTTTCAACAAAATGTTTTTACTAAAAAAAGCGATTGGCTACGTGCAGGTTTAAACCGCGACCTCCTTACTGATTGTCTGACGTTTCTACCGTTCAGCCATAGCTGTATTATACTTTATGTTACATTTTTTCCACTTGGACTAAATATGTTTAATTTGAAAAGTTTTTTCTTTAATAAAATAACTACAAAATCGATGTAATTATAGACAAGGTGAAATTTTCAACACAAATTTAGACAATATATGATCGTAAATTTGAAATAATATTTTATAGTGTATTTAAAACAAGTTTTATCTCATAAAAAAATAACTGGGATATGGCTCAGCTGTAGAGAGTATAATTTACATCTGGGAAGCTAGGGTTCGTATCCCAGCCCTGTCAACATTTTTTAATTTATATATTTTTTTTTTTTCTTTTGAAATAATTTTGTTATCAATATAATGGAATTCTTTATCACAGGCAATTTCAAAAAAATGATTGAATACCGAGATTTTTGTTTTTAAAAACGAAAATTATTTTTGTCTGTGTATTAAAGTTTTTCAAATTACTTTCATCTTTATAGCCATTTGAGAAATCAAAATTTGTATACTTGCTTTTGTTGAAAAATATGAAGCTTACCTGCAATAAAAAAGAAATAATAAAAATTGATTAGATTTAATTTAACAATTTGTATTCAAATTTAAAATTATATTTTTAAAAATAGCTACTTCTAGAATTTATATGCAACAAAAAGTCATTGTGAAATTTATTTCAAGGTATGTTTGTATGGATATTAGCTACTTTCTGAATGGTAGGCAACAAATTTTTTTTTGTATATTATGAATGATTTGGCAGAAGGAGTAAAAATTATTTATGACCAACCATAATCGCTTTCGGAGAATGTCTAAGCCCTTCATCAGATGCAATTTTTTCACGTTTACCTACGCCCACTTTTTAGGAGACAAATAGAGTTCTTTAAGGGATTTCTTGGATATCATGCAATCCTGTGAAATTAGTGCATCAACTTCTGTTATTTTGTAGTATGTTTTTTTAGAAGCGAGTAATACACACAAAGGAACTTAAGCTTCCACTAGAAGTAATGGAGTTACTAAAACAGGAGGATAAAAATTTTTTGGGAAATTGTAGTGGTGGTAGGTAAATTTATTGTAAAAAATTAGTCATGACCCTAATGAACATCCTTTTGCTAGGTGCCTTTAGAATTTAACAATTAAGTTATATGTTTTCGTCGAACTGTATGGGTTTATATCCAAAGAAATTTATTTGTTTTGGCTTGAGTTCGCGGAAAACAGCTCTGATGAGAATAGCGGGAGCTATCGAAACTGTCAGTTCAATCCTTCGTGCAGTCAAATTCTTTTTTGTCTAATGCTTCACATTTATCTCTAAATAAAAATATAATTTAACTGAAAAATTAAATTAAAACCGAACGCAAGCCAAAATTTTTAAATTCCTTTGGATATAAACCCATACAGTTCGACTAAAACTCATAACTGAAAGACCATTTTTTTTAAATAAAATTCTTCAGAACATCTAACATATAAATGTTAGCAGTCAATGTTTTAAAATTATCGCACGAGAGCGTGGGTAAACTTTTGATTACAAAATTGTTCTATTCGTGAGGGTAAGCGATAAAAATTTTTAAAGTTGGAGTCTTCAAAGATAAAATTGAAATAGCTACCACAGCTATTACCACTCTAAGCCACCTATTTCCAAAATGCCATACATACACACAGAAAAAATGTATATTAAACTCATCGAAAACAGGTTAATTTAACGTTTTCCATAGTGATTTTGCTTCATAGGTGCTTCATGTTAAATCAATATGATTTTACAATAAACTTCAAAGAACAATTTTCCTTTTGAAATAACTATATTTCATTTTGATTTTATATTTCAGTACAGTTAAATTAAAATTAAATTGATACTAAAATAATGCGATGAATCATGTTGAAGCAAAATGCTTTCAAGTTGAAACAACGTGAATTTGTTACTGAAATAACACGAAGAATCATATTGAATCAAAATTATTTCAAGTTGAAACAACGTGAAATTGTTATTGAAATAACATTAAGAATCATGTTGAATCAAAGTTATTTCAAGTTGAAACAAGGTGATTTTTATATTGAAAAAATACGAAAAATCATGTTGAATCAAAATTATTTCAAGATGAAACAACATGAATTTAATGAAGTTCTTTTAACTATTTTATTTACGCGATATGTATTCACAGAGGCATCGGAAAATTTTGTGTTGTAGTTGGCGCTCCCAGCCAAGATTTGCCCGCTTCAAACTTTACTTTTGATATACACTAAATAAATACCACTATAAATAACATGAATTTAATTTTAATTTAACATAATTTAAATGACGATTTAACATAAAATTTATTTGAGATTAAAGTTATAGTTATATTGATTCAAAATAAAATATAACATTGATAACAATGTTATTTCAATAGCGAAAAATATTAAATCAAAGAGATTTATGGTTAGATTAAGAATTTTTCGTTATTAATACGAAGCAATGGTAACTTTAAATAAGCAGCAAGAAATTTTCGCGGACAATGCGAAGTTTGTCGGCTATTTACACTCACACAAAACGAAAATCTAAATAAATAACATCAAGTCTCACAACTGAGCACAACAGTGCATTGTAGCTATGAGCAAACCAAATAAACACCAATACACTTAAACAAGAAATTTTTTCTCATAAACGTAATATGATTCCCCAATCAAAATTGTTACATTTTGATTTTACATTAGTATTTTTTTCTGTGTGTACTTACACATTTCCTATTTTGATGGTTTTTATCTAATTTGAAAAATTTTTATGTTCGTCTGATTTTAAAATTTTTAAAATTTACTATTCCTAATTTTAGTGAATACAATTGTTCTTAAAGATGTCAGTGCATTAAGTCTTGTGATCAAATTAGTGCAAAACAAAAAAGGCCAACAAAATATTTGGTACGAAAATTGTATATGGGTGGCTTAATTTAAAAATAAACCATTAAAATGATGATAATTATGATGATGATGCCAATAGCAACAACGAACAAAAATGACGTCAAAACCTTAAGGATTTTACATGTGATGTAGTGTATAGTTGGCAAAGAGGCAAAAATATAAAAGAAAAATAATGTGACCATATAAATGGACATTTTACCTACGATGATGTCAGAGAAAGTGTTAAAAAAATGCAATTTTTAAACAAAAATGTCTTATAAATATTAATATAATAAAAATTTATTTTATACTTAATGCACACACTTACATAGAAAATGCCATTGGCATGATATCGTTCGTTCTATTGCTGTTTAATTTCTAAATAAAATCTTTAGTTCTTTTTTTTCTTGCATTTTACTATCTTTAACTAACTAATTCAGATTTGTTATCTCATTTATTGCATTTTATAAATTGAAATTAATTATAATTGCAAGAAAAATTTCATTAATGTTGTACAAACATGAGTATTTTTTTCATTTTTTATTTGCCCTTTTTATTGGTTGTCTTTCTTCAAATGAGCCAAAAGTGACACAAATTTATTTCAAATGCATTTTAATTTAAATAAATAATACGATTTATTCAGGTGTTTTGTATTTAATTTAAATTGGCAATTAGGTGTATATTATGTATGTACATACAAGTATCTAAATTCTATAAACATTGTAAAAAAATAAGGGAAAACAATTGCGTTAGTACTGCAACTAGTATGTGATGAATGGCATGAAATTCGTCGTCTAGCTCCTTAAGAGCACTTCTCTTGAACATAATACCCAGTAAAAAATGTTCATGTTTTTCGAAGCACTAAAGAAATAAAGCGCATCACAAATCGCTTCATAATATGAGCTTGTTCAGAAGCTCATTTCATAGCACCACATCAATACAGGTTTTAAAGCGAGAAAGTTAGCAAATGTATACACATTCAATGAATAAAAAAAGGATTTGCTTTTTACTTATATAAAAACTTCGTACACAAGCTATACAAAAAAAACTATTTTTATAGTGCTGATCCAATGCAGATTTTTAAGCGAGAAAGAACAGTAAGTTTATTTGAAGTTCTTGGTGCCGTTCTGAAACAGTGTTTTTGGCCGAGGGGTTGGTACGTTGCTCTTCAAACCTGAAGGATCTTAGTTCGATACTAGTTGAAGTCAAAATAACAAACAGTGAGTAAAGAATTAAAAAAAAAGATGCGAAATAATAAAACTTCAAAATGGCGTTAGCGCCGGCAATGCACATCAAACCATTTTTTTCATATATTTTCAGTTTTAGTGCTGAAAATGTTGATGATTTTCAGCGCTTCAAAAGCGCTTTTGTAAACAAAAATGTAGTACTCCGAACCGGGAACTCGCCATACAAAAATCAGCAGCGATATCAGCAGGTTTTTCAGCGCTACTTTTACACCATAATAGTAGAAACCTGCTTTATTGGAAGCAATTTTTACTGGGTAAGTACTTTTATTCATTTATTTATTTTTAATGATCATCCTCTTGTAGGCTTAATATGAAAATGTACTTCTTTAGAATTCGTGAAATGCTCTGTTCTGTTAAATACAAAAAAGTCTCTCTATTACTTTTTACAAAAGCTTTTTGCTACTAACTTTTAGAATATAATAATTTACTACATACCACGCAAAAACTTTACTTACTGGTAGGCTAAAAAGTCAAAGACGATTTAAATCGTAACTACTTACAATTTGTCTCGATAACTACTTATTTTTGTTTGAAAAGTCCAAAAAATAAGGGGCACCCTTACATATTTATTTACATTGTCGCAGCAATTAACTAGTTATTATTTAGCTTACTTGAAGCTAAAACATAAGTGGTCAAATAAAAAAATTATAATTCAAACAAAAATGTATACACATTACATTTTATTTATATTTTTTAAAAATTTTGTGACCCAGCTGGGATACGAACCTGTGCTCGTTCAGGTTTGAAGACAAGTACTTTATCCACTCAGCTATTGTTTACTTATAAGTCTAAACGACAAAATATAGTTTTCATATACAAACACATGTTGACTCTAAAAGTGGTTTACTTATTTTATTAATACATAACAACAAATTATAACTATTTTCAGATGAGAAAAATACATACTAATTTTATTAAAAGTAAGTAGTAATTCTAATTTGAAGCATAGTAATAAGATAAATAAGAGCCATTCATTACTTTGTAACCCATTACTAAAGTACTACCGATTACAAAAGTTTTTGCTGGGTATGTATTAAAATACTAGATTTTAAATGTATATTCAACCTTAACCCTACGTCCATACCTGATATATTTTTATCATGACAAAAGTCAAACTTTATATTGAAAAATAATTTGTTTTGTGTTAGCTGTTTTTCCTATATGGAATTTGACATTTGTCATGATAAAAATATATCAGGTATAGACGTAGGGTAATGATACAAATTGCCAACACTGATTACGCGCTGCCTCAGGCAAGCTGTATTTAGTAATATTAAAATCACGGTGTTACCAGCATGAAATCAATTCAAGATAACGTAAGCGGAAATTCTGAAAATCTTCAACAAAAGTTTTCGTCTTAGAATTTTTTTTCAAAACTCTTAAGCCACGTTTTGGAGATGCGGATTAAGTTTAAACTCAGTTTAACGTAGTCTGAAACTCGGATTTTTCTGGCAAAATGTGATATTTTTATTATTTCATTAAAGACCAACATTTTAAGCAAAACTAAGCTGTTCCGTCAAAATTTTGTATACAAACTTGATATAAGTGGCACAAATCTGTTTTCAGATTAACTAAACCTAGTTTAACTGAGATCTCAAAAACACAGCCTTAGTGGTAACATTGTGTTTATTTTAGTATTCATAAAAAATTTAAATGAATTTGATATATATTTGTACCTTAAAACGCATTTCAACCCTACTTTATATTAAGGCCCTAATTATGTAAATCACGTCACCGAGCTCGTGCTATTTTAAGTTATTGTTGCGTCTTGTGTCGTATTTTATTCACTGTTCTATTGCACAACTATTTTGTTGCGGTTTTAAAACTTGTTTTACGAACATGCACACAATTAAAAATAATTTACTTTGCTTCGCCAGGCGTTGAACTGCTGATCATCTGTATGTTAAGCGCAGGCGCTACTACTGTGCCAATAAGAGAATAAATTGCTTGTTTATTTACTAGAAAGTAAGGGATTTAAATAACGTAAAGTAATGCAGACGTTACACACAGGAAAAATAAATAGAAAATGTAAAACCAACATGTCGCAATTTTGATTGGAAATCATATTAAATTTACGAGAAATAATTTGTTGTGAAAGTGTGTTGGTATTTATTTGTATATAAACGACAAATATCGCATTGCCAGTGAAAGTTTCCTGCTGCTCGTTTAAAATTACCATCCTTTCATATTAATTACGGAAAAAATTACTAATCTAAAACGGAAAATTACTAATCTAACCTTAAGTCTGTTTGATTTTTCTATTTTCCAGTGTTAAAACAACTTTTTTATAAACATTACATTTCATTTTAAATCAACATGACTATAATTTTAATTTCCAATATATTGTGTGTCAAATAATCAATTAAATCATGTTGAATTAATATTAAATTCATTTTACATACGATGGTATTTATTTAGTGTATATCTGAAGTAAAGTTTGAAGCTATTGTGGCACGAGTTCAAATCTTGGCTGGGGCAGCCAACTACAACACAAATTTTTCTGATGCTCGTACTAATACACATCACGTAAGTAAAATAATTAATAAAATAGCTACATTAAAGTAATGTTGTTTCAACTTGATATAACTTTAATTCAACACAATTCTTTATGGTGTTTTAATATGAAATAACTTTGATTCAATATTATTCTTCGTATTATTTCACTATCAACTTCATTTCGATTTAACTGTACTGGAATATTAAACCAACATGACATATAGTTGTTTCAAAAGGAAACATTTTCTTTGAAGGCTATTGTAAAATCATCTTGAATTACCATGAAACACCTATGAAGCAAAACCATAGCGGAAAAATGTTTAATTAATCTCATTTTCGAGGATTTTAATATGAAATTTTTCTGCTTATTGTATGTAGATTGTATTGAAAATTATGTTATTTGGTAATCGCAACACATTTCCAATATTTTGCGGAGATGAAGTTTATTAAATAAGAAAAATAGTATATAGATTGTATCACATCAATTCAGAAATTTTAAATTAAGTATTATATAGCTATTTTGAATTCATGACTTTAACCATCCATTTTTCCAGATTAAGGATAGCCACTATTGAGGAAGATCCCAGAGCACCGTGACCCATACGGTCTTTCGCAGAAACTAGACTTTTTCTGAAAAATATTAAGGCTGTCGAAAAAAGTAATTTTTCTAATCAGTGGGATGCTATATATGTATTTGCATTATATTTAAAAAAACTTGATTCTACGAAAGGTTTAAGCCGTAGAGTACGTTCGGGTAATGTGGCATAGACGTGTAATGTGGTATAGCAGCTTTCCGCTAAAAGTAAAGGCATAAGAATAATGGCATCAATCTTAATAGTTTGATGCCGTCAGATAGTTAAGGATGCGCTAGTGTACTATATTTATACATGTCCTGAAAATAGTCAATCGGGAAAAATATGCGTAGTTGACGTATTTTTGTGCTCTATTTAAAATTTATTTTTCTAAAAACAAGAGTCAAAGATGAGTATTTTATTAGTGAAGAACACGTGCAAAAATATTGCATATTTATTATATATATTTAATTCAATAATTATTTGAATAGACCGCGTGGTCGGCTAATGTGGTATAGCTAAAGGTGGCTAAAGTGGTGTGCTGTATCATATGATTTTCAAGAAAATAAGCATGTCAAAAAAAGATGACGTAAGCAAATTTGCAATATATGAAGACATTGTATACCAGATTATCAGAACATAGTATATTACATTACTCGCCAATTTTTTAAATCCAATAATAACAATATATTACTTATGCAGCACTCACGTTAAGAAAATGAATCATATTTACGAAAAATCACACTCACGGATTACTGATGCGAAAAGAAAGTCGAATTAATGGCAAGTTTTCTTTATTTATTTTTACTAAAAAAATTTGCCAAACACATTTTTTTAGGAACTGGATGCAATAAATATATATATAACAATTTTTGATTTATTCCTTGGAAACTCAAAAGTACTTTTCAGAACTATCAACAATCACGAAACAATCACACAAGAAGTCTACACATACACGCTCGCTCACTCATACCGATTATTTCTATTTTGACGTTCATTGATGGAAAAGATCACTAACGATCATTTCGAAATAGTCGATAGGCTCAACATTGTCCACATTCGCTTGTTTTTTTTTTAAAGCAAACACAACCCGCAAAGCGATTAGCTTGTCTGAAGAAAACACCCAGAGTCTATGGCAGGAATCGAACCCACGACCTCTGGACTGACAGTTTAGTGTCGCTACCACTCAGCCACAGGGGCACTTGTGGAAGTGTGATGTTTGGAGTTTCAAGTTCCGTTGTGGTATGAGTCTCACTCAGTCTACTAGTAGTCTAGATAGAGTGCATATATTCGATTTAAAGCTTCTCATATTTAAAGTGACACTGTAAACTTCTCCAAAGAGTTTAGACAAGGAACACACATCCCATATTGCGCCGATGTTGCAAAGTTGGAAGCCCTCTATCAACGATGAGAATTTTCGTTGCAAAATAGATTTGAATTGTGATATACACAGCAACAACGTCCATCTAAAAATAATGGCAGACAGAATGGGATATTTTATATTGTATCTGTTGGTTCTATTTTTTTTTTTGAGATATTGGATTTTTTCAACAAAGCGGCGGCATTCATTTAAATGAAAATTTATTATTGTATCTTTTCTTCGTGCTCAGGGCTTGATAGGTTAATTCTTAAGCATTTAGGCTAAGCATTTTTTCCCTGAAAATGATAATCTTTTGTGTTGTTCTTTAAATTTGGATGAGTGCAAAGAAAACGTAAAAAGTCCCCTCAAATGAGTGATTCGTACAAAGATTCTTATTTTATTTAAAAGAGGTGATCATAGTACGTATGAATGCATTCCATAAGAATTTATTTCAACATCATTTTTATTTTATTTTATCTCTTATACGTAAGAGATTTTCATGTTACACATTTAATGGTCCATATTTTCCAAGCAATTAATATGATTTAGCCGAAAACTGTCCTCTATATAAGTTGCTTAATTTTAGATTTTAAAAATATTTAAATTACGAAATTTCAAATTCCAACAAAAAAAAGTACAGTAAAATTTAAGAAACTAAAGTAGAAAAAACATCATGGGAATGCATAGAGATACTATTTAGCTTCTACGACTAAAATTTAATTTTAGAAGTACATATTTAATATAAACGAATCAAATAGGAAGTATAAATATATTCGACCACGCAGAATTTCCATACACTAGATTCCCCGTTGAAAAAGGCGGTGCACGCTGTTTTGTGATTGGGATGAACAGTTTGGAAGATATATAAATGCATTATCTTGCTTGTATGTGAATAAGAGAGGTTGAATGGCAGCATCAATTATTTGGCCTGCCTTAAGCCCAAAGAAGCCAACCACACTTACTTCGAGATCGAAATGTCATTGCGCCTGATTAAAGGCATCTCAGGCGACCAATTTACGCCACAAGAGGATTCTGGGCCCATAACAGCAGCAACAGAGGCCCTCCTGGACAATTCATCCACTTCCTCGTTACCCGAATGACCGCTAAGGCCAGGTATCTAGTAAATGAAAACCTTGTTCCGTATCGATAGCTTCTGTAGTGAGACAAAGCACTCTAAAACTAACCTTAGACTACTAATCACTTTGGACATTAAAATGAAACAATCTAATAAAAAAAAGTTTGGGAAATGGTGCATCAAGCAAATCAATAGTTTTTGGAAAATGTGTGCTGCGTATTATAAAACCTTAATTTTTTGCAAAGGGTGGTGATGGGATTGTCTCTCTGATTAATCTTCAAGAACAAAAAAAAAACAATATTTTTAAACACAAATTGCTCTTTGTTGCACGTAATAATGACGTTCATGCGAATCATACGTACGTAAGCAAACATGTCAAAACTTCAACATATTC
The DNA here is from genome assembly GCA_956483635.1 of Panzeria rudis. Lineage (NCBI taxonomy): Eukaryota > Metazoa > Arthropoda > Insecta > Diptera > Tachinidae > Panzeria > Panzeria rudis. The sequence continues at coordinate 155,423,925 of OY101448.1, read as the reverse complement.
GTTACATTATCAAGAGCAACTAAAAATAAATAGTTCTATTGCTGCGGCACAGCAATAAATTTTAACGATAAAATAAAGAATAATTCTTATGTCAAGAGCATTTTAGTTTTATCATAGTTTAGATCTTTTTTTTTGCTTTTTAGTTTTAATGATGTGCGAAAAGTTATAGGAATAATTTCTTTTTTTAGTTGGAGACTTGTAATCATTGTATTATATTTTAAGCGTTTGTAAGTTTATAAGAAGAAGTATAGTTAAAGAAGTACACAATCCTGCATATTCTAGATAAAAATAACCTTTTTAAGGTTCATAGAAATATTAACCAAATGTCAAAAAAAATCTCTTAAGAAACAGCCAAGTAAGTATAACTAATAAATGATAGATAGTAAATTTCCTATGCTGAAATTAAACATATTAAATAAAGTGCGGCTTTGACTCGCATACGAAGTGTTCCGCATCAATATGTACTATATGTGTCGTTCATTGCAACAGTGAATTATCTCCTTGTAATTAAATTTCGAGAAAACGAGACTTTTATAGTGAATATTTTGCAGTTTTACTTCCGCGAGTAAACAAGTAACGTCATCTATGGGGTTTTGGAGCAAATATTGGAGTTGCTTCACTGTTACTACGATAGATATGACTAAATGTGTTACTATTCTACAAAAATATGTATTTATTAAAAATATGGAGTTACACTACTTTTACAATAGACGACACATATATCGTCACCTTAAATGGAAAATAACTTAACATCACTTTTCATAAGTTCACAGGAGAAGCAAAAAATATTTTTTAATTTATTTTTTATTATTTTTTATGTTATGTGTGTTACGTTATTTTGAATTGTAAATTTCTGAAACAAAAAGACGTATCATCAATGAAAGTATGTTACTATTAAGTGAAACAAACAGTTCAAATTAGATATAATTAAATTTTTCAGTCAAATTACAGATTCAGTAAAATAATAAGAGACACCTCACGTTCATAAATGCAGTACTGCGCTGCAGCAGTGAATTTAAATGGGCTTAAATGCATCAATAAAATTATCAACCACGCAATAAATAGCATTAGTAGGCTTGCGTCGACATTTTCAAACAAGTTTGCTATTCTGATGCAGCGCAGGCAGTACTGCATTTAAGAACGTAGAAATATTTCTATTTTACTTCTACTACGGAAATTCTCTTCATAATGGAATATTCAATTCTACTAGAAAGGCAAAGTTTTTGTAATCCAATGACATCTACATAATTATTATTAGCTTCTTCTATATAATAGCTTTAGTTGGTGTGTTTAAGTAAATTTAAAAATTATAAATTCGAATATTTTGCACTTGCTTTGCTTTTCTTTGTTTATTTATCTTTTGAGTACATGTTCATGCTTACTGATTTTTACAGGAAAATTTTGTACGGTGGAACGCAGCTATTAACCATTTTGATTTTGTTTTGCAAACTAAGCACATGAACCGTCATAAGAACTGAGAATATCCTAGGCTTACTTACTTCGATTAAAAAATAATAAAAAGCCATTACAAAAGTGAGTTTATACGTCTTTTAGGTTTATGAAAATCATCTACTTGATGATACCTTCTTTTGAATTTTTATTATAAAGTCGTTGTTTTTCAACCCAGGTGCATAACATTTTTTAGAGATCGTAATCAATCAAAAACGCGATTTTGAATTTTTTGATGATATGTTGTTTTGCATACATACACATGTCTCTTTTTCGTTTTGGCGATTTCTGTTTGTTCTTGGGGCTTTTTCATTTTAAAAAATTTTCGATTTAGGTTTTTTTTCTTTTAACGAATTTGTTCGTTTTTTGGCGATTTTTTAGTTTTGTAAATTTTTTTTCTTCTTTATTTCATGCGAAAAATTTGACATGTACGTTTGCTATAATCTTCATGTGTTTGTTGTTAATTCCATGCGAAAAAAGTGTTACTCATATTATTTTGCCTGAAAACTTAAAATCTTGGCAATACATTTCATATATTTTCCTTAAGAAAAACAGAGTACTACTTAAGCAAATTTTTTTCATGAACAATTCATGGCAATTTTTTTTTATATGTATGTGTTTTGACAGCATTTCACGTGAAATGTTGAACACAATACTATGATTTAGGTGGTTTTTCGTTTTAGCGCTTTTTTAATTTCGACGATTTCTTTTCCTCTTGGGTTTTTTCTTTGTTTTCGCAATTTTTTAATGTTTTAGATTTTTTTCGTTTTTTTGTCAATTTATCAGTTTTGGTGATTTTTTTTTTATTCTTGTGATTTTTTCGTTTTCGCCTTTTTTCCTTTTTTATATTTTTTTTTTGTTTTGGCTATATTTTTAATTTTGTTTTTTAATTTTTGGCGTTTTTGCGATTGTTTTCGTTTTTGTGCTTTTTTCTTTTCAGCGCTTTTTTTCATTTTAGCGTTTTTTCGTTCTGGCAGTTTTTTATATTGGAGTTTTTTAGTTTTGGCCTTTTTATTTGCAATTTTTGTAGGTAGTTTTTTCGTTTTAGCGCTTTTGTCATTTTAGCGATTTTTTTCCTTTTGTTGCTTTTTTCATTGAAGCGCTTTTTTCCATTTTGGCGATTTTTTTCTTATTAGTTTTGATTTTTTTTAATTTTGGATTGTTTTTGTCTTAGCGATTTTTTCGTTTTGGTGATCTACTTTTCGGCTTGTTCGTTGTACTACTTGAAGGGATACCCTTTAGTTATTAATTTACCTTTTATGAATTTTGTTTGTTCCAAGTGTCTAATTATTACGGTTCATAAGATACAACTTAATTTAAAAGTTTCATTACCTGATAGAAACCTTTAATTTTTATTTTATTTGTTTTTAGCACTCTTTACCGTTGCCTTTAACATGTTGCACTAGCTGTGAACATTTCAAGAGTTAGCCTCTTACGATTTCCAAGATACAGCAACTAACCGTCAAAATTATATAGTCAAAGTAGAATACCCTCTAACTGTTATTTTGTTTAATTTCAGTATTTATTGGTGTAGTCGGTATAATAAATCACTAACTTTAAAAATGTCAAGTTCTATATATCAAGTATCTGTACATTACATTAAGATTTTCACATGTTTCGTTGCTCGCTTTGGAACACCCTTTAATTTTTAACTTTCATAAATGTTTAGTATTTGTTGTTGTAACGGCCATAGTTACAAATATTCTGTGAAAATTTCAAGTCCGTACCTCTTACCGTTTTTGAGATAGAAGCCTGTGTCCGACAGATGGGCAGATAGACAGGCGGACGGACAGACTGCGTAACGAAAACAATAGGTTTTCTTTGGTCTATAGAACCCTAAAAACAACGCTAAAATACAAAAACAAAATCCCTTCAACTAAAGTTTACTTAATAGTTTATTGAATAAAATAATTCAATTTATTGATCTTTCTTCCCTTTTAGTCTTATGCCTCTCCTACAATAACAAAAATTCAAAGAAGAGAAACCTTTTTTTGTAGAGACTATCTGAGACTTGAAAATAAAAAATAAAAATAACAATAATATTATTTTGTGACTCGCATACCCATTCACAGTTTTTGTTAAACTCTTTTCAATGGAATATTTGTTAATCAAATTTTTATTTAATTTCCACTACACTCACAATATTATTACAGTAACGGAGTGTACTTTATTCAGAAAGTATTCCGTGCAATAATTTTTAAATGAATTAACATTTAAAATTCCAAACAATTTTATTTTTAACTGACTGTAACATTCAATGAAAAAAAAACTAAGTACGTACTAGAAATGGGCAAAACATATTGATATTTTCTTAAAAATATATCGATATATATCGTCGATATTTCTCATTTCGATATATCGATATTTTTTCCAAATATATCGACAGTATCAAATTCGATATTTTTTTAGCTTTGGCTTTGTTTTTCGTGAAATGTTTAAAAACATTTCGGCACAGTCTTCATCAAATAGAATATTACTAACAAAATCTTTTGTTTTATTTATAATATTTTGTCTATTCGAAAAATTATCATTCTTTGAGTGTAATTTTGTTGATGTATGTTCCATGAAATATTGGTGGAACAGTAAGGATCTTGGAAATTAACGCATTCCAGCTTAATTATTTATAAGAAAGGTACTTTTTTTGTTTTATTTAAAAAAAAATTTGGGGACTACGTATGAATTATTATTGTTGAATAAATATCGATATTTCGATATACATATCGATATTTATACTCTACTTATATATCGATGCCGATCGATATTTAAAAATTGTTTATGTTTTAAGTACCAAAAAAGTATATGCATAAAAATAAGACACACAAACACTCAAAATATTCTGTACGTAAAACTAGCTGAAATTGTAATTTAAAATATATGAATATTCATTTAAAATCAGTAGTGTAATGGATAGTGTGCTAGACTATTAACCAGAAGGTCAAGTGTTCAATTTCAGCCAAGACCATGCGTGTGTTTTTTTATGTTAAATGCATAAAGTAAGTTTATGTTAACTTCGTAATGGTTTACATACTATGCTTTAACCCAGTGGTAGGTGCGTTGGATTTCAAACCTGAAGAAGCTTTATTCAATTGCCAGTGGATATTAAAATAATAAACAGTGAGTAAAATATAAAATTAATGAAATAATAATTAAAGATACGAAATAGCATGCCTTAAACATTTAAAAATAAAGCAAAAATCATTTATTTTTACGGAACTTGGGGTTGATTATTTAACAGTGAAAATAGCAGAAACAAGGGAAACATCTTTTATTTTTACGCAAGTTGCGATTAGTTTTTGTAATAGTTAAATCGATCCAAACAAAGAGAGACTGATTCAGTTTTTACGGTTTTAAGTCAGCTAATTTTTTTAGCATTTAAAATAAACTTTTTGTTAAATTTGTTAAATTTAACCCTTATGTGCGCACCTAGGTACCCGGGTACCTTTGGAGTGTTCAACCAACATTTTTTCATTGAAATTAATAGTCTGCATATCTGAAACTTTTTGAGAACTACTAACTTTCAAAAAAGTTTGTATTTTTGCAGCCGTACAGCTAAGAAAAATTTTGTAATTTGAGTGAGAGACCAATTTACTCTTAACACCCTTAAATACGCACCAAGGTATCCGGGTACCTGTACGTGCTTTATATGGGAATAAGGCCATTGTAAGTACATATATTTGTTGTTAGTAGCTCTGCATAAACAAATAAGTCTATATAAACGTGGTAGACGTAGAAATTTCTAATCAAATTAAGCAACATTTATGTGCACGACAAAAAAACACCTTCTATTGCGCCGCGAGGTACCCGGGTACCTATACAAAATTTACTTTGAAAACAAGCACTTTCTCACTAAATATCAAATTAAAACGTAGTAAAACATATATGAGATTGGCTACAGACATATATTGCCAATCCCATATTTATTTTACAACTACATTTAGTGCGAAAATGCTTGTTTTCTACGTAACTTTTATATAGGTACCCGGGTACCTTACAGCGCATTATAAGGTGTTTTCTTGCCGCGCACATAAGGGTTAAGTGAAAAATAAGTAGGCCTGTTTTTAATTGAAGTTTCGTTTATTTTACATTACAATTTCAGTTAATTTTACGTACAAAATATTTTGAGTGTAGAAAGCACACATAATAAACAAATTTAACTAACATATTGAGAAAGAAAAATTAATAAACAAATACAATTTAAGCAAGTAAAAATTGAAAAATTGCGAGACAGAGAGAAGCAAGAGCAAAAAATTAAAAGAGAGCAAGAGCAAAAAGTTAAAAGAAAAATTATACATGAATGTGCAAAGTACAAATAAACAACCGACGATTTTTCAACAGAAACAAGAGATGATGAGACAGACATTCGAAATAAAACCAAATGGACTTTAAATGGTCACATGATTTCATTTTCACACAATTTTAACGAACGACTGACTACAAAAAGAATCAACAAGAACAACAAAAAACAACAAATATATTATGACGTTTTTCAAGACTAAGAAAAATGTTAATTTATTTATTAACACAAACATATTTATTTAATGAATGTTTATTCACAATGAAGTAAGTTTAAATTGCAATAAAAATATACAATGCAATCATGAAAACTATTTATATGCCATAATATTGAAATTAACAGGAGACTTAATGGTTATTCCAAACGTTGAAAATTATATATAAAATAAATTATGAATATTGATAGTTCAATTCCAAAAACTTATCATCCTGCATTAACGTGCATTTAACAATGAAGTACATTTTTGGCTAAATACCTGCTAGATGGAACTAGCAAAATTTGTTATGGAGCACTGCACTCTAACCACTCTTTTAAAATGTGAAGATATTAAATTAAGCTCTACTTTTGTCAAAATTTAGCCATTTTTCACTCTCATTTCAAAGTCTTGAATTTGATTCCTTTTCACGACTAGATAAATTGAGATAACGAAAAAATTAGTTCTACATATCAGCAAAGATTGTATTAAAAATCATAAAATATTTTTTTGAAATCTTGGCTATGCAATTACAGGAGATATTGGCGAAATATAGAACAAAGTCGAAGCCAAAACCCAAAATTTTTAAATTAAAAGACAAATTTCTTTGAAAATATTAAAGATTTCTTAATGAAATAAACTGTATTTGCTTTATCTATTTATAAGCTTTACACCAAAGTTAAATTTATTAAAATCTGACAATTTTTGTAATAGTTATGAGGCCAAAAAAATTTTTCATGCTCGAGGCAGTCAAATTTGACTCCATGTAGCACAACAGGTGTTTCAATAGGGTGGTCCAAGTTTCAACATTCTTAAAGCTTAGGTCCTCTTCTATGATTTGTACATACATCGTCTTGTAATCGGATAGCAAGATTCAAAGTTATAGATTTGTTACCTTTTTTCCAATTGGAACTACTTGTGCAGTATCAGGTAGAAATCGGGAATACGTAATGTAGTCATAAATTGATTTTTAACTTTCCACAAGATAAAAGTGGAAATATACTGATTTACCCCGCTTTTCAAAAAGTTTTAAAAAGATATGTACCCTTTAAGGTACCCAGAAGCCATTCCGACTATTTTTAAGATTATGTCCGTATGGGCAGTACGTATGTACATTAGGGTGAAGCGTCGATGTATGAAAGAGCAAAAGTCATCCTCGATTACCTCCAGTAAGTTGCATGTAGCTACATTATACACAAAAATATTTTTTTCGACATATTTGTTAGACCTCTACCTCAGCTGGAAGTTAGAATAATTTTACGAAGTTCATTTTTAGTTGCTCCATTAATATGGAAAAATAATTTCTTAAGATCCCACTATCGTCGCAATGCACCGATTTTTATCGGCTCACTGCAATAAAGTCATAGATAATAAAGCAATATGGCTTTATTTCTCATTTAATTGCGAAATTAGGCACATCCCAGTAAAAAAATTGCTTCACTATGAGAGAATAAAAGTAGTTCTTAGAAACCTGCTGATATCGCTGCTTTTTGAAGCGCTGAATATCATCACCATTTTCAGCAGTTAAGCTGTAAGTATATGGAACTTTCTCGCTTAAAAACCTGCGTTGTATCAGCAGTGAAAAATCTGTTTTTTTTATAGTTTCTTTCATATACATTCAGTGCTCTGCAATAAGCCCTTCTTTTAAAGCGTATTATTAAGGGGTTTATTGCCCTAGTGCTTCAAACAACGTGACAATTTTTTTACTGGAATGGCTTTCTTACCACGCCAGTGCAATGCAATTACGACCTTATTTCTCAATTAATGAAGAAATTCGGTCATATTACCTTATTAGTGGATATGCTACAAAAAATAAGAAAGCTATAAGCCAATAAGTAAAAAATCCGATTTTATTTTGCATACAAAATCGTTTTTGATAAAAAAAATTTTTTTTTACTACAAACTGAATTAAACTAATTTTGTATGAAAAATAGTACTGGCGTTTGTCACTTAATAGTTTATAACTTTCTTATTTTTTATCGGAGTTTAGTGATTTAATGCTTCGTGTATTCGTTACAAAATTATCTTTAATCGGCAGCCAAAAGAAAGTATACAATTATTTTTTTCATCTCTAGGGCGCAATTTATATTGATATTTTTCTTTAAAAAGGTGAAAAATATACTGCTTACTTTAACGCATGTAACTCTATACATTGTTATGCGATCGAACCAATCTTTGTATTGGCTGAAAGAAGAGCGAGATATCTATGTAACAGTGCAAAATTTGTTTTATTTAGATAAACCGTTCCCGGAATTTTTGCTAATAAACAAAAAAAACTAAACAAAACACTTATTTTTTGCAAATATTGCGTAAACGCATATTAGGAGAAGTAAATGAGATTTATATTCGCTTCGAGCGGCGTCAAATTAACTTAAAAAATATATTTCTTAAGTTATGACACAAAATTAAGAATTCGAAAATTGGCGTTATAATTTCATCTATGTAAATGCTTACATATGGGCAAATCCGAAAAAAGTGTATACCAAAGGCAGAATTTTAAAGTTGTCAAAACTAGATATATACATTGATGGAAGCTTAAAAATATACAAAGGATAAAGTTTTTCGGTGACACCTTTATGAATGGCAGGGATATACTTACATAAAAAAAAGTCCAACTTTACAGTTCATACATCATGTGACCGTGAGCTTAAGTTTTCAAGGTCGGAGGTGGTCGAGAACGCCCGCTATCTTGAAAATAATGGAGTTACTACTATTTTAGATTATCTCGTAAGCTATATGGAATATGAAAATTTTATTAAAACCTAATAATATAATAATATTCAGCCATGTCACAGAATACCATTCCGATCGGAAGTGGCTTCAATTCCGTAAGTTGCTTCTTCAGAAAACGAAAAACGAAAATTTTCTTCGTAATCAAACCACTTTTAAATTTCAAATTGGAATTGAAAAAACACTTTTCTACTGATTTGATTTGCAGTAAATACCAAAAATCGTGCATACTTTTAGGAGCGTCAAATAAATATTTGTTCGTGAGCTTTCCATGTTAATAAAAAGCTTAAAGTGAGCTTTGCATCGAAAAACAAGAGTAAACAAACGCCTCAAAGTATAAAAACTTTATCATTGTAAAAACCAAATACAAAATAATCGGAATCTAAAGCACCAAAAATTTTCTTTTTCGGAATGACAATTATGGAATCAAAGCCAATACGAACGGAATCTGTGACGCGGCTGATTATCTACAACTCCACTAAACACATTTTTGTTATAAATTGTACAATTAAAAAGTTATAGATAGTAAGTAAAAATGTATCGTACGTAACGTAACGTTCGTAACAACCGATTTTTTTAATTTTTCGATTAACCCACAAACTTTTTATCTTCACTAGAGCCATTTTAAAATTCTCATATGCTACCCTTTATTTCACGTATTTGGATTTTTTTGGTTACTACGCAAAATATGATAAATTATGCAAATGCTCGTTAACCTCCAAGCCGACTACTATTTTTGTAACGTCCGCAACGGCACTTTTTGCACGATTTTTTTTTTCCTCAAAAGCAGTTCAGTATATAATAAAGTGTCATTTCAAACTACTCCTAAGGAACTGTTTTCTCTGAATGTTATATGAAAATATCTCATTCAGAACACCAACGACACAGGACCAACAATACAGGATTTGCCTAAATGCATGTATAACAATAGTGGGTATTTTGAATGTAAACATTTACATCTTACTGTCTTTTTTCTTATTGTCTTACTGTCTATAAAAGTAACTTTAATAATAAACAAAACGTATTTTATTACACGGAAAATTATTAATATTATAAAATGTTACTCTTTTTTTATTGTTTCGTATTCTTTTTGTTTTGTAAATTATCCCGATTTTATTTCGATTTGTTGCTATTTGAAATAAAAGTTCAGTTTTAAATAAATAACTGATTCTAGATAATTTTTACTCACTTCAAATGAAAAACAAAAAAAAATCCAAAGCATTAAAACTGTAATCTAATCTCGTTTGAAAAGTTTATCATTATGGTGTTTATTTAAATTAAAAAAAAACTATCATGATACATCAGTCATATTGTATGACGATTTAAATTTCATTCTTTAATAAACAGAAACTATTTTATATAAACTAATTTGTTATTACAAACTTTTAAAGTAATTATTTAAAATTATTATGAATCTATTTGATTTCAAAGTTAATTTTAAAATCAGTTCTTAATAAACTAATAGAAAAAAATAAATTTAAAACTACCTTTTATTTAAGTGCTCTAACTCTGTATGGGCGCGACACTGCCCACTTTCCTAATCACAATGTTGTATTGTTACGGGAAGTCAATGTGTGCAAAGTTTCATAAGAATCGGTTAGGTATAATTTTTTTATTTGATGGTATCTCAATGTGTGCACAAAGTTAGAAAAGAATCTGCTATATATAAGCAGCTGAAAAAAGAAAATTTTCACTTTGAATGGCCGCGGGCGTACCCACTTTTCAAATCATAATGTTGTATTTTCATGGAAACGAAATGTGTATGAAAAGTTTTACAAGAATCGGTTCAGTGGAACTACATTTTTTCCATTTGTAATTCAGAAAGCATCAATTATAATTCAGATAAGGCAATTGTAATTTAGATAGCTACACAGAGTGGTCAGAATGGGAAACAAAAGGGTAATAAATCTGTATCTTGGAAACTTGTGATCCGATTACAAAACGATGTGTGTAAAAGTCATAGAGGTAAACATTTTCATCGCCGAAAATCCCCAAAAATCAGTATATCATCCCCAAAAATCTCCACTAAATATAATACTACTTAATTTCAATTCTTTTACGTATTAGGGGCTATTCACATATTACGTAACGCTCTAAATTTTGTTACGGTTTAAATAATTCACACTGAAAATTAAAAAAAGGCGTTACAATGGGGGGAAGAGGTCCAAAAACAGAGAAAATAGCGTTACGTAATATGTGAACAGGCCGTTAACTTATCAATACTTTATTGCACTGCAGCTCATTTCATTTGTACATATCGATGGCAATACGTTGGCAACTCGTAATTAAATTTTTATTATTTTTCACTAAATGCAGAAAACGTTATATAAATTGCTAAAAAGTTTCCTATCTTCAAAATAAAAAATCGAAATTAGTTAAGAGTATTTACTAAATAATTTCCAGTTATTTTATTTCGTTTCCAACCTATTTTTATATATATATCATTTTATATAAATCGTTTTATAATCAGATCGCAAGTTTGAAAGACACAGATTTAATACCCTTTTTTTCAAAGAGGAACCGCAGTGCTGTGCACAGTGCTTTGTCGCCATACAGTAAATCGGTAAAATTAGATTAGTTATCGTAGAAAGATGAAATTTTATATACTGCTTGCTACTAAATGACTAAACTGAGAAAAATTTTAAGTCTGAGAAAAATTGGTGGAAGGACATGCCTACCTCTCATACATCCTGAATTTTAAAATTTGGATTTTAGCTACAGTTACAATCGTAATGTGACAAAATTGGATTTTGTCTCTAAAATTTTGCACTCTGTTGTGAATTTTATTTAATTTTGCTGCAAAGACATGACTACCTCGCATGCATACTTCTTCTCAAAAAGTAAATTTTAGCTGCATTAGTGATTAGAATTCACTAAAAATTAATTACCTACTATTTATAAAATTATGCGCTATAGCTATGTAATGAATTTTGTTTCATTCGGTGCAAGGACATTACTACCTCCCATATATCCTTTTTCGCAAAAAATAAATTTTAGCTGCATTTATAATTAGAATGCATTAGAAATTAGCTAGTATTTCTTTTTCTCAAAAACTATATTTTAGAATATTTTATTGATATTTTATTTATTTTTAGAATGCACTAAAAGTTAATCTATATTTCTAAAACTATGCGTTATAGCTATGTTATGAATTTTGTTTCATTCGGTGCAAGGACATGACTGCCTCCCATATATTCTTTTCGCAAAAAATTAATTTTAGCCGCATTTATAATTAGAATGCATTAAAAATTAACTAGTATTTCTAACAATATGCATTTTAGCACTGCAGTAAATTTTGCTTTCATTCGACACAAGGAAATGATTACCTCTCATATATCCTTTTTCTCAAAAACTAAATTTTAGCTGCATTAGAGGTTAGAATGCACTAAAAATTAATCTATATTTCTAAAATTATGCGTTTTGCTCTATTGTGAATTTTTTTTTATTCGTAGCAAGTACATGACTACCTCCCATATATCCTTTTTCGCATAAAAATAAGTTTTAGCTGCATTTATAATTAGAACGCATTAAAAATTAACAAAATATTTTTAGCATTATGCGTTTTTGCTGTATTGGAAATTGTGTTTCATTCGGTGAAAGGACATGACTACCTGTCATATATCCTTTATCTCAAAAACTAAATTTTGGCTGCATTAGTGATTAGAATGCACTTAAAATGTATTTATATTTCTAAAATTATGCGTTATAGCTATGCTATGAATTTGTTTTCATTCGGTGCAAGGACATGACTACCTCCTACATATCCTTTTCGAAAAAAATTATTTTAACGGCATTTATAATTAGAATACATGAAAAATTAACTAGTATTTCTAGCATTATTTTAGTTTCATTCGGTACAAGGAAATGATTACCTCTCATATATCCTTTTTCGCAAAAAATTGATTTTAGCTGCACTAATGATTACAATGCATTAAAAATTAACAAATATTTCTAGCATTATGCGTTTTAGCTCTGTTGTAAATTTTGTTTCATTCGGTACAAGAACATAGCTACCTCCCACATATCCTTTTTCGCCAAAATTTAGTGTTACCTGCATTTATGATATCTAGGCGCACGGTAGTGCGCCAGACCAAGTTCCGGCCACACAGTGTGTATATCATTTTTCGCAATAAGTAAATTTTAGCTGCATTTATAATTAGAATGCATTCAAAATTAGCTAGTATTTCTAACATTATGTGTTTTAGCTCCACAGTAAAATCGATACAAGGAAATGACTACCTCTCATATATTATTTTTTTTTCCCAAAAAAATACATCGTAGCTGCATTTATGATTTTAATGCATTAGAAATTTACAAATATTTCTAGCATTATGTATTTTAGCGCTGTTTTAAATATTGTTTCATTCGGTGCAAGAAAAGAGTTACCTCCCATATATCCTTTTTTCGCAAAAAAAAATTTATGTTAGCTGCATTTATGATTAAAACGCATTAAAAAATTAGCAAATATTTCTAACATTATGCGTTTTATATCTGTTGTAAATTTTGTATAATTCGGTGCAAGGATATCGTATATCGTTTTTCTCAAAAATGAAGTTTTATCTACATTTATGATTAGAAGGCATTAAAAATTAACAAATATTTCTAACATTATGAATTTTAGCTCTGCTGTAAATTTTGTTTCATTCGGTGCAAGGATAAAGCTACCGCCCATATATCCTTTTTCTTACAGACTAAATTTTACCCATATTTTTAATCATAATTCAATACAATAATAAATTATAAAACTATATCTTTTAGCTCAGTGGCAAAATTCGTTTCATTTGTACAAAGGACGTGGATGGCTACCTCAATTACGAATTTTTGTTATTGAATTGAAAAATATATCATTTACTATTTACTTAAGAAAACTTCATAAATATTTGTTTGTAAATTTTTCCAATAACTAATGTAATTTCTTGTAATTGTAATAATATGGCTCGATATTAATTATATATAAATATTTTTTAATTTAATTAATTTGATTTGTTAGTTGCAGTTTGATGATATTTTTTCTGTGTTCAAACAAACTCTCAAACTAGAAATGAGAACTACAAATCCAGTTTAAAGACCGAGTGAGTTACTGGTCAAGAAACTTTATATAAAAATACCAAAATTTTATGATTTCTTATCTGTGTGTTTGTTCACTAATCTTTAAAAGCTATTGGATGAGTACTCATCGTCGGTAAGTTTGGTTTTAAACAAAATTTATGATTTTTATGATTTTACATTTATATTGCTGAGGTTAGTTGTTTTTATTAATTGTCTATTAAAGTATACTGTTAGTATTTTTTCATTTTTAAAATTAGACGTCTAAAAACTTACTATTAAACACTTATACAGCCGTTGGCCATTTTTTGAATCTAAAGCCCCGCTCACGTCATGACAGTAATTGTCGTGGTAGTACTGCCATGGCAGTTTATATCTATGAGAAATTGTGATGGCAATTGCCACTGTCGCACCACCAAGACCAATTTAATATTGAGACTTTGCTGTCGTGACAGCAACTGTTGTGATTACTGTCATAGAACGAATGGGGCTTAATTGTATAAGATTTTTATCAACTATGGGGCGTTTGGTTGTTCACCTCAGTACTTACTAGACTGTAAATACTTGGAATATAATATTCTATAAACGATTATTTTTATTTTATATTCTACATTATTACATAAAAGTCAAAGTCTGCTGATAATTTTCTCTCTTTTCGCAATTTGCAATAAAACATGTGTGTAAGTAACAAGTTGGTCATTTCGAAACATTTAAAAATATATTGATTTAGATTTAGAAATACTTGACATTACAGGAATGCACATACATAAATAAATTATTAGCATTTAAAGAGAACGTTATAGAGTCCAATAAATAAAAAAGAAAATCTCTAAAACAGAGACATGTGTTCCCTTAAATATCTACTTAAAAATGTGTTTTTTCTAATCTTCTTAATAGTCATCCAGTCACCATGTTTTTCATTTTCTTTCTTGCTTTTTTTAGTAACATTTTAAAACATTTTTATTGTTTCTTTTTATATTATTAGAAAAAATGCATATTATGTTCATGCATACATACTCGGACATAAATATGTATAAAACTCATGTTTGTCATTAACAAATAATCATTATATTTTAGCACAGCTAAAAAGAGCAAATGTGGTGGGGAAGAGAGGAGGGGGGGGGGACTCAGAAAAATGCAAACATTTAACAGCAGCATAATTAAATTAAATACAGAAACACAAAACAACATAATGCAAACATAATGCTAATACATAAAAATATACATTAGACTGGTCGTAAAAAATTTAAATTTGGATTTCAGCAAGTCTCATACCCCAAATCGATGGGTATTTATGAAAAAACTTACCTACAAAAAATTGCAGGTCAAGCAGTTAAGATTAAGGCGTGTTGCACGCCCACCAAAGTTTGAGGACTGCTGCTTTTTTTGCTTTTATGTCGATTAATTAATAAATATATTATTTACAAACAAAATGTTTCTAAAAAGCTTTGTCTGTGAAGTTTGCAACAGCTTTCGCCCTTACGAACTTTTAACTAAATCGCATATGGGGCATTATTTTTGAAGCGGACAACCCAACAAATTTTTTTTTGCCAAAATTCCTTGATATTTAGCATAACTATAGTGCTACTAGGTATAAATGTGTATGCAAAATGTTGTTTGTATCATGTTTATTTGTCAAATTATAGGGTACAAAAGTGTTGCCGTTTTTGGAAAAATTTTTTATTATTTTGAACTCGAAAAAAATTAAATAAAAAAGTTTAAATATTTGATTCTTAAATCGTCTGATCTAAAAAAAAATGTTCATGATCAAAACCGGAAATGATCAATTGAAACTAATTTTTTTCTAACTTCGGCCCATTTTATTTTTTATTTTTTTTTTACCAAAATTAGTCTAGGATCTTCTTATTTCAATTTATGTGTTTATGTCCTCATACTGTAAAAGTTTGATAATGAGATCTCCATAAGTTGAAAAGTTATGCAAATGTCTTTACATGAGCCCCACCTTTTAGCTATTGTTATAGAGAATCGGTATAAGATATCATGTTAAACCTTATGTTAAATGTATTAGGTGTGCTCAGCACTTTTGTGTAAAACTCCACGAGAAATAATTCCATGGAACATTTAAAGCCTATAGCGCTTCGATGTCTTGGTCTTTTTTGACCCATTATTAAAAAGTTCCAAAAAAGCTCTTCTTCGGCGGCGAGATAGCGGGCTAATATATGATACAAAAAAAATTCCTCATTAAATTTTATTATAAGGTTTTAATAACCATAAATTTGTAAACTCAACTGGAGCGCCAGAAATCAGTAAATAAAATTGAAAGAGGCCCGAAAATTACGAAAAATCCCACAACAATTTTGAACGATTTTCCATATGATATACACTCTAAAACACTTTTGTTGAAAATTGGGTCGATAATAGTCGACAACACTTTACAGATTATTATCGACCTAAAATTACACACGCATTATTTTTGAACAAAATGTTTTTACTAAAAAAAAAGCGATTGGTTGCGTGCAGGTTTCAACCGCGGCCTCCTGACTGATAGACCATTCAGCCATAGCTGTATTATACTTTATGTTACATTTTTTCCACTGGGACTAAATATGTTTAATTTGAAAGGTTTTTTCTTTAATGAAATAACTACAAAATCGATGTAATTTTAGACAATTAAAAATTTTCAACACAAATTTACACAATATATGATTGTAAATTTGAAGCAATGTTTTAGACTGTACACTCTAAAACACTTTTGTTGAAAATTAGGTCGATACTAGTCGGCAACACTTTACAGATTATAATCGACCTAAAATTACACACGCAATATTTTTGAACAAAATGTTTTTACTAAAAAAAACGATTGGCTGCGTGCAGGTTTGAACCGCGGCCTGCTGACTGATAGTCTGACGTATCTACCATTCAGCCATAGCCGTATTATACTTTATGTTACATTTTTTCCACTCGGACTAAATATGTTTAATTTGAAAGGTTTTTTCTTCAATAAAATAACTACAAAATCGATGTAACTTTACACAAGGAGAAACTTTCAATACAAATTTAGACAATAAATGATCATTAGTTTGAATAAATGTTTTAGAGTGTACATATTGCTGAAATTCGTAAGGAGGCTTTTGGGCGATTTTTGATTTTTTTGTTTTTGACGATTTTACATTGGGTGATTTTACAAGCAGCCTCGTAATGGCTTGTTCCTTATTTTTTCTCAGCTTATAATCTCATATAAAATACTGGCTTAATTTGGCTTATAATGTGTTAGACTTCAAATTGAATATATTTGCTATAGTACACTCTAAAACATTACTTCAAATTTACAATCATATTTGTGTTGAAAATTTCTTCTTGTCTAAAATTACATAGATTTTTTTCAGGAGGTCGCGGTTCAAACCTGCACGCAGCCAATCGCTTTTTTTAGTAAAAACATTTTGTTCAAAAATAATGCGTGTGTAAGTCTAGGTCGATAATAATCGGTAAAGTGTTGCCGACTATTATCGACCTAATTTTCCACAAAAGTGTTTTAGGGTGTAGATGCGACCATGTTTTATTATATTAAAAGAAACGAAGAACTAATCATCAACTTTAAATGCAATAGGAATATATTTCTAGAAATCAGCTTGAAGGTTTAAAAGTGCTTTACAAAACAATATAATATGACTTTAGATTTAAAAGCAATTACTTTTCAAGATTTCAGTTCTCCATCCCTGATATATAAAACAAAAGTTGTATAAAACCTTGTTTTTTGCAATTCTCTCGCTGTTTTATTTTTCTCAAGGTTAACAACACATAAATTGAAATGTAATTTTATGCTCAAAAAATTTACATGCGTTCACGTGAACATATATTTTAAATATAACAAAAGTGCTGTCAATACACAAATTGAAAAAAAAAATTTGGATATATCCGCTCATTTCCAAAATAATTTTAAGTAAGCACAGTGTCTGACAAAAAAATTTTTAAACTTTCTTAAACGAAAAAGGAATTAATAGCAAACTCTTATACATTTATCAATTATTTCTCAACGATCGGCTGTGGACATGATTAGCTAAAATTAAACAAAAACTACCAAAAACTTTACCTCTTTTTAAAGATGCTATCAATAATACACATATTTTGTCCAACCTTGCTATCACTAATGTGGAATTCAATATGAAGAACTATTTTTTATTTTATTTTTTTATATGTAGCGCCGCACAGTTTACACTGTGGCAGAATCAATATATTTGGAACATAAATCAGGCATTTATAAACGGATAGCTCTATTGGAATAACATTACACATGGACATAGCAGAAGAGTATTACTATTTACGTTTGAAACAGCAGCTCTCTTACTTGATCAAAATCGGAGCTATGAAGTTTCAAAGTAGGACACTTCGGCCATGTAAAATTTTTTACTGTTTGCCCTTCTTCTGTTTCTCATCTGATTTCAATCTTTTTTGCTGTATTATAGCCCTTAATAAGATCTAAAAGATCCGCGTTTGGTTGTAGACTTATCTTTTACAGTTAGTGAGTTATTCTCAAAAAAATATTTTGTGAATTCTAACACACTCCGTAATAACATGCAGAAAAAAGCTTTTAATTCCCCAGAAAAGAAGCTAAATTTAATTTTCAGTAAAGAAATTCAATGAATTAGTAAATATTTTGTCTAAGACCGGACCTACAAACAAATTTGTAAATGCAGACAAATTTGTCTCAACAATTTCATTTGAAAAAACTGCTTTTTAAAAAACAAATTGTCCAAATCTATAAAACAATTTGTCTAAAAATATTGACAAATTGTAAACAAAAGAATTTACTGAATCAAATAATAATACTTACTAGATTTTCTGTAATATTTATAATAATATATTTATCTGAATTTATAAAACAAATTGTTTATAAATACGTAAAAGTTCTAAACAAAATAGTTTACTGAATCAAACAAAATTTTAATTTTGTTCTAATATATGTACTCGTATGTAGCAAACTTTTTGTCTGAGTTAGTAAAAACTTCTTTTTTTATATATTTGTAAGTTTTAATCATCATCCATTAAGCATTTCTGAAATTCCACTTTGTGTATTGTGTTCAACTGATATTTAACCCTTTAAGAAACGAAGTAATCAAATTAAACTTGAAAAAAACAGCCTTAGTTAACCTTTAACGAAAATGTGTACATATAGGTATATTTTTTGTTATTTTATGTATATGATGATAACAAAGTTTTAATATTGGAAACATTTGCACTTTCCTAACCTACAATTAAGTACTACAGTGTAGGCTGTCTAATAAAAATAAAAAATAGAATTGAGCTCATTTTTTGTAACGTCTGTAGTTTAGAAAACTAAACTAACATAAGTACATCCATATGTACGTATGTTTATAAGTGTGTACCTAAATAAGTGCATTTGTACGTATGTATTTATAAATACATACAACAAATTTTAATGCAAAAATCTATATGCAGGTATGAATATAAGTACGTGAGCTATAATACATTTGCCGGCACAAATAACAAAATTATAGATAACGATTTGACCCAACAATTTATCACAACATTTAAAATATCTAGTAAATACACACAGTCAAATGCATGTACATTCTTGTATACATATATAGTCGTATGTGCATAAGTATATTTTTCTTAAAAAACATTTACACACAGTTAAGAAAGACCTTTTATAAATATCAACCTATTTCTCTCCAACCCTTCCTACCATTTCAAAGTAAGAAGCAATAATGGTTTTTTACACAAATCAAATTGCATATACTATTGCCAAAATATTAATTTGTTTTTGTTTTGGCTTAAAGCAACAACAACAAACACTCATTAAAAAATTCGAACATTATGTTCGAAAATACTATAAAACATTTTTCGATAACTCATTTTGTTAAATTGAAAACATGCGCATTTTTAATTCAAAATAATATAAAACTTGTTTAGAGCGCCATTAAGCCAAACACTCTCATCAACACTCATACTCAATCAAATACTTAGGGAAATATGAACCAAAACAGAGATGGAAAGCTCAGTACTATTGTATATTGTATTCAGTAGTTTTTGTATTACTGATTGCTATAGTACCATTACTACATTGAAAGTATTTTTCCACAATTTAAAATATTAGACCTAAGCGTTTATCATACAGTTTGCAAAGCAACTGTTGCTTAAAAATCAGCTGACCACATTGATTACAGAGCTGTCAGTCAACATGTTAGGTTAGGTTGTACAGGCAGCTTACGCTCACTTGGGTCCATGGTTGCCCCCTTTGTGTTACCTGTAAAATAGAGGAAAAGTGAGAGGAAAGGAAGAGGTCAAGTGAAGGTGTGAAGAAGAAGAAGAAGAGAAAGGAGGAGAGAGAGAAGAGTTGTGGCGATCACTCGCCAGAAGGGGGTGGTTCAGGCTCCACTGCGCCTTATGAAGAGGCTAAGTTTAGTAGGATTCGTCGTTGATAGCTCAGATAGACTGACGAAGGATTGCTGACCAAGTTGTGTCAGCCGCTGGTTTTCCAGCGAGGGGCAGAGGCAAAGAAGGTGAAAGATGGTCTCCTCCTCCTCCTCATCCCGACAGCTTCTGCAGAAGTCGTGGGACGTTTGTCCCATTAGCTTTGCATGGTTGCCGAATTTGCAGTGACCGTGATAGTTGCGACGATGTCTTTCAGGTGTGATTTCTGAAGTCTTAATAGATTCCTACTGCGGTTCGAATCCAGCCTTGGCCAGATCAGCCTGGAAATTCTACAAGTAGGTTCATTGAACCATCTGGTCTGTGCCAGGGTGTGGAAAAAATTTTCTATTTGCTGCTTCCAGGCATGTAGGGGAATACCGCAGAAGACATCAATGTCTGGCTCTGACAGTGTCGTCCCCCTTTTACTGACAGTGTCGTCCCCCTTTTAATGACAGTGTCGTTCCCCTTTTAATGACAGTGTTTGTCCCCCTTTCCCCAGTCAACATGTTGAGCGAGCTATCATTATTTTTGTTAGCAAAGGATGTTCGGTTTAGCTCGGTTTGACTTTTGAGTCCATGTTCATAATATAATTTTTTTAAACTTCGACTGTTTTTTTTTCAAGTAAATGAATTTTGAGAAATTTTACTTGCTTTATTTGAAAGTGATTATTTCGAACTAACTTGCTTTTGAAGTAATTATATAAGCTAATGCTCGTAACGTTATATTCAGAAAAAAAACATTTTTATTATGATCAATAAACCAAGGAACAAGGAAAAATTGACATCAACTTAATTTTCAACGAACAGAACAAAAGTAGGGAATTTTCCCTTTTTGTAGGGATTTTTTTTAGATATTTTCAGGCGTAGGGAAAAAAAAGGACAGATTTTTAATTTTGAGGATATGTAGGGAATTTTTGAAGTATCTATATTATTCCTTACCAATAAGAAATTTTTATACTTAGTAAAACAATAAGCAACATACTCGTAAATAATATGATTAAAACACTACTACTCATTACCAAAACTCCTAAAGTTTTTACTGGGAAGCTAAGTCATGGTTACAGCATTTATTTTAATCGGCCTTTAACAGTTTATTTATCTGTTAATTGCAATTGAGGGTAATAAATTATTTGGAAAATCGAGTAATGTTTTTATTTCATTTGAATTACTAGAATAATTTTCACATTTAAGCATTACTCGAACTAAGGGAAACTTTTATAATTTATTCGGGATTCCAGTAAATTTTGTATGAAAAATATGGAATAAAACAACAAAACGGATAACGCTTTACTCGAAATTGAGAATTTTATTTGATCGAATATTATTTGACAATACAATTTTTCGATTAATGAAACAAATATTATTTGGTTTTCGCTATTTTTGTTTTTATTGCTTTCTTTAAAATAATTTTTGTATCTGATGAAACAAATCTATAATATTTACAAAATATAAAGGAAATTTTGTTAGTTTTTCTCTAAATGCAATAAATTTTTAGCGTAGGGAAAATAGTAGGGAAAATTTTTTGGTTGTAGGGGAAAAAAGGGAATTTTTTTAAGACATGTAGGGATTTTTTAAAAATTCCACTGGCATCACTGCTGATGTGTATCTTCGTTTATTACCACCTGTGACCAGAAAATGATAGGCAAACCAAGATGTTCTTGTTCCCTGTGCTCTGTATTATCGACCAGCATTGGTTTTAGCTGGTCGGCAGATGAGTGCAACATTAAGTAGAAAAAAACTACCACATTTTCAATATTTACAAATATTGTACTTTTAATGTCCGAAGCTGATTTTTAACTACCATACCTGAGCTAAAATGAAAATAATCTTCTTATTCTCTCACGCTCTCGCTAACGCATAAAATTTTTTTTAATATTTTTATTTTCTTAGAGAAAAACTGCTACAATTGCTTTTTGTGGATGGTATTGAGAGTAAGAACATCTGTTTTTTGTTGTGTTGTGTTTGCGATTTTCTACCCACATTGTAAAGGGGGGTGGGGGTTCTTTGCTTTTTAAAAGTACATGTATGCGTTTGGGTTTCCAAAATGTTGCAATATTCGAAAATGTCCTTCGAATTTCCGGGTTTTATTACTTTGCCATTTGCATCTATACGTGAAGACATGCATACATATACCTTTACAACACATACATGCTATGTATTTGGTTGTAATTGGTATAATTGGTAAAGTTAATGCACTAACAACAATAAAGACGATACTTGACATAATATTTTTATACTCTTCAGAATATTTATATTATTTCTTCTTCCTCCCACTGTGAAAATTCACCTTTTAAGACCACTATTTTCTTGGGTTTGCATTGTTTGAGTATGTATGTAGCTTACTTTCACAATTTTTTTTTTTTGCTGCTTGCATTACCTAGACATTTCCAATTGCTATTTCTATAGTAGCAGAATGTAGCCAATTCATTTTTCAATATGACGAACTTTTCTCAAAAATGGCACAGATGCCCAAGTTTAGAGGCCTATAAAATAGAAACCATAAAAGATATCGAAATAATTTTTTTTTAAAGAGAAGTAACACAATCAGGCAATTAATGTCTACCAGTTAATTAATTAATGTGCCAGTTAATTAATTAATGGGCTGTGAATAAACTCAGAATACATCAATGAAATGAGGAAAATTTTAAAGAAATTTGGGGAAAACACTTTAGATTAAATTTTAAATTGCATAATAAAATTTTTCTAAATGTGGAAATATTTCAAAATTTTTCGATGGCAAAAAAATATATATTTTGTTTATTTTTTTTTTTTTTTGTTTTTAGTAGATTTGCCTATTAAATTTTTAAAAAAGACAAAATATGCAGGAAAACAGCCAAATATGCCATAAAAAATAAAAAATATATGCCCTAAATATGCGACTAAGTGTGAAATATGTAAAAACATGCTGGAAAGGGTAAAATATGCAAAAATATGTACTAACAAATCGAAGTCAAAATTCTTAAAAAGTTATGAAATGTACATATATCTTATCTGAGCCTACATACATCGCACAGGAAAAAATATGCAATTGCATATTTGCGGTTTCGCTGTTTATTAACCTTTTTTTCCAATTGGAACCACTCTTGCAACCCAAGCGTAAAATAAAACTGAATGTGTTGGGGATACCTATCAGTGATGCCATTAGGATACGAAAGATACATTTTTCGTATCTTTTGATGACTTTAGGTACCATGTATAATTCTGACATTTTTCGTATCTTTTGAATCTGTACGCAAAATGTACAGAAATAAAGTATTAAACTTTCCGTCTCTGACAAAGTTTTTTAAAGTTATCATTTCGTTATGAATACTAAAAAAAGTCTTTACTCGTATATTAATTTTTACAAAAATGAATTTGTTTGACAACATCCAAAGATAGTTACATATAATTAATTTTAAAGTTTGCTTACTGTATTTTTAAAAATTACATACCTAATATTTATGACTTAAATATATATAAAAATTAATTTATATGATATCATTTTCTTTACAATATTCATTAAATATGAAATAAAAATGTTATGTTATGTTTGCGCGAAATGATCGTAAGCGAAATTTTGTAAAAAACTATTTTTTTTATTGAAATCAAAATTTTATGAGGATACCCACAGTTTAAAAACGTAAAAATATCAAAATTTTTGATAACTTTTGAAATCTATACAATTTTATCGTAAGCGACAGTTTATGAATATAAATCATGTTTAAATACAATAAAAAAACCTACTCCTGAAAAATTAAATTTTTGTCGCTTACGATCATTTGGCGCTAAGGGGTCAATATGTTAAACGTTAAAAACGGATTTTCAAATTTTTTTCAATATGTATCTTTTTGGGAAAAAATGTATCTTTTTGGAAACTAAAATGTATCTTTCTCGAAATTTCACTGGCAACACTGATACCTATTTAAGTTCTAACTCATACGTATGAGTCTCACTGCATTCTCACGAGTACGTATGTATGTGTCTGTGTAGAAATTTTTTGAGCATGATTTTTTTATTGCATATTTTTCTGCTGTTGTTAATCCTGTTGAAAATGCTTAGAAATACTTGAGCATTTGCAGATGAAATTTAAAAACAAAAGTTTAATAAAGGACTTTAGTTTGTTTTTTCAAATTAAAAGTAAGAAAACTTATTTAAGTGCAAACATTTAAATACATACTGTGACCTTTGAGTTTTAAGCACACGTGGGCAGATTAATTTAAGCTTTAAATAACAAATGCTTTTTAAATTGCACTAAAAATTTTATAACCTTTAAAAATTAAGGGTTTTCTTATATTAAAATATGTGGTAAATTTTTTTATTGAAGACAAAAAAAGTTATAATTACCGTAGAGAGAAGAGAACCTATCACAAGATATGTCACGCGACTGGTTCTCCTGGACTAGTAAGCGGTTAGTAAGGGACCGATAGCTTTTACATGGCGTTGTCGTGAGATAACATAATTAAGATATTGAGTGATGGATTCTAGAAACAAACTTCATGTACTTGTCTTGCGGTGGTTTCTTTAATATTAGAACGAAGAACCTATCTACATTCTAAAGCATTACTTCAAATTTAGGATCATAAATTGTCTAAATTTGTGTTGAAAATTTCTCCATGTCTAAAATTACATCGTAGTTAGTTTATTAATGAAAAAACCTTTCAAATTAAACATATTTAGTCAAAGTGGAAAAAATTTAATATAAAGCATAATACGGCTATGGATGAATGGTAGATACGTCAGACTACCAGTCAGGAGGTCGCGGTTCAAACCTGCACGCAGCCAATCGCTTTTTAAGTAAAGACATTTTGTTCAAAAATAATGCGTGTGTAATTTTAGGCTGATAATACAGAAAAGTTCGTCATATTGCAGATTGAATAATTTTAGAGCGCGTCATCGGATATTAAAATTTTTAATGTCATTCGAAAGGTTTTAGTCTCCTCTTAATAAGTGTTGATTGAAGAGTACAAAGGATCCTGCTACAGGTGTGTCTATCTACATGGCATTGAAATTATTAATATCGGATGACGCCCTCTAAGGCTATTCAATCTTCAATATGACGAACTTTTATCGAAAATGGTCGAGATACCCAAGTTTAGACGCTTATAAAATATGCACCATGGGAAGTATTGAAATAATTCTTTCGCTATGTGATGCGGACATAAACTTAGAAAATTTTTGTGTAGAATTTCATTAAAATCGGAGAGAATCAAAATCCAAGACCTTGTTTTTGTGTCGTAAATATTAGTACTTTTTTCAAACGTTATTTGAAATTTTAAAAGGAAATTGTCAAATAGTTCTTGCAAAATCAACCAACTTCAAAACAGAAAGATGGTTGGTTAGGCGAACAGAAGGACAGCAAGGACCAAAATTTAAGGAACGAAATTAAAAGAAAAATTTTCCAATACGTTATATAAATGGCCGAGTTCTGAGAACACAAACTATACAACAACCAAAAAAAAAGAATTGATATCTTCATCCTCTTTTAAGTCGGTTAAAAAACGATAAACTAAAAATTACAAATAAATAAACTAAAACAAGAATTTTATTATTTTAATTTCTTTTTTCTCCAAGATTTATTGCAACATTAAAACAAAGCACGACAATAATATTTGTCATACAACATTTTCGATAACAACTTTATTTTCCATTTAAATTGACATTCATTAACATGAAGCACATTTTTTTAAGGTGTCCTTTCTATAAAGCCAATAGAAACAATGATATAAGTGTGGTAATAAAAACGAAATTAATTTTCATTACATAGACAATTTTGTCTAAAACCGTGAAATCAGCAAATATTTCTTGAGCAATTTGCAATATAAATGACATTTTGATTGAGTTGTACAACTCGTAGCACGAGTTGGAAAGAACATGAGGAAAATAGCAGATATGAAAATTATTGAAGAGTAAACTATTTTTTATTTAATAAAGAAATTCTAAAAAATGTAAATATTAAATAAGTAATAGGATTTTCGGTAGGTGGTTGTTGCTGCCGTCGCTGGCAGTGCAGGCAAAAGGGCTCTGATGAGAAAGAAGACTTTGAATGTTCAATATTTACATGCTTTAGAATTTCTTTCTTAAATAAAAAATAGTTTAATCGAAAGATTAAACGAAAAACGAACTTAAGCCAAACTAACTATATACACAGAAGAAAATTGTTGAATTTCCTGTGATAAAGATTTCTGTATACTGTTCTATGTTTGTTGAATCAATAAAAAAGGTTTTTGAATTTTCTGTGATAAAAATTTTTTCTATATTTGATAAAAAATTATTATTGACCATTTTTTTATTTTTCGCTTATGACTTGCAACAAATACAGGTTTTATTGAATTTCAGGCTATTTTCGAAAATTACCGTTGTTGAATATTTGTTTTTTCTGTGTAACTTTGGATAAAACAACATACAGTTCGACTAAAATTCATAACTCAATTATTAAGGATATAAAATTTAAATTTCTATGAAAATTCAATAAAATCAAGCTCACCCTTAATGTGTTAATATTGATAAATATAAAAATGTATTATAATACATATTTTTATAAAGAAGTCTTACCTGAAATGATAAAAAGAAGAAAAGAAACTATTAGTAAAATAATAAAATTCATATTCTTTATGAGTTTGTAAGCAATAAGTGCATTATTTATAAAAAAGATATATATTACGTATATTAAAGGTTTATTTGATAACTATTGTATACACTCTAAAACATTACTTAAAATTTAAAGATCATATATTGTCTAAAGTTGTGTTGAAAATTTTCCTTGTCTAAAATTATATCGATTTTGTAGTTATTTTATTAAAGAAAAAACCTTTCAAATTAAACATATTTAGTGCAAGTGGAAAAAATTTAACATAAAGTATAATACGGCTGTGGTTGAATGGTAGATACGTCAGACTATCAGTCAGGCGGTCGCGGTTCAAACCTGCACGCAGCCAATCGTTCTTTTTTTAGTAGAAACATTTTGCTCAAAAATAATGCATGTGTAATTTTAGGTCGATAATAATCCGTAAAGTGTTGCCGACTATTATCGACCTAATTTCCAACAAGACGGCTTTAGAGCGTACATATTTAGTTCAAGTGGAGAAAATGGCAGAAAAAGTATAATATGCCTATGGCTGATAGGTAGATACGTTAGATTATCAGCCAAGAGGTCGAGGTTCGGTGCTGCAGGCAGCCAACCGCTTCGCAGCTAACTTTTATATGTTTAAGTAAACATATTTTATTTGAAAATCAACAAAAAGAAGGTCGATAATAATGAGTAAAGTGTTGCCTACTATTATCGACCTAATTTTCGACAAAAGCGTTTTAGATTGTAGGAAGTTGTCAAATAAGCTTTATTTTTTATAAATAAGGCCGTTAGTTCCTATTAAAAATATTCGACCAACTTTATTTAAAAAGTTACTTTTTCTGTATAAAATTAACTGCCTCCTGAACGTCCTTTATTCCGCCTTAAGTTGATAAACCATACAAAACTTTTGTTGTAATATTTATGTGTACATATTTAATGTTATTTGCTGAACAGCCATTTTTTCACGTTCAAGTAATTTTACATCCGATTTTATGTCCATAATTTATTCTGATTTTTTATTTTAATTTTTTATGTGAAATAAGAAACAATCAACGTGTAGTCGACCAGCAAAAACTTTTGTAATTTTTGCAATCGGTAGTACTTTATTAATGGGTTACAAAGTAATGAGTGGTACTTATTTATCTTATTACTATGCTTCAAATTAAAACCACCTACTACTTAGTTTTTAATAAAATTAGTTCGTATTTTTCTCATTATCTGAAAATATTTATAATTTGTTGTTACGTATTAATAAAATAAGTAGACAACCACTTTTTAAGTCAACATGTGTTTGTATATGAAACCTATTTTTTGTCGCTTAAACTTAAAAGTCACCAATAGCTGAGTGGTTAAAAAGCTTGTCTTCAAATCTGAACGAGCACAGCTTCGTATCCCAGATGGGTCAAAAAATAAAAATATAAGAATTTAATAAATATAAATAATATATAATGTGTATAAAATTTTGTTTTTAATTATAATTGGTTTATTTCACTACTTATTTTTTAGCTTCAAGTAAGCCAAATAATAACTAGTTAATTGCTGTGACAATGTAAATACATTTGCAAGGGGTACCCCTTATTTTTTGGACTTCTCAAACAAAAATAAGTAGTTATCGAGTCAAATTGTAAATAGTTACGATTTAAATCCTCATATACTTTTTTGTCTACCAGCAAGCAAAGTTTTTGCTTGGTAAGTAGTATAGTCTGTATGTTAATAATGTACTATAGGCTTATTTTTTCAAGTTATAATTTGTCTTGTTGCACATGAACTAAAAATAAAATTGCAACCTTCATATATTTAATATAAGTTGGTTGTTTTTATTGTTATTTACCTAAATGTCTTTTTATAGATTTTTGTATTAACAAAAGGCAACAATTTATTAAAAAAAAATAAAGAAACAAATAGTAAAAAGCACCTTATTTTAGGAAGAAAACCAAATAAAAGCTGACAAAAAACTGAATGAAACATTTCATTACAATAAATTTTTTTCATTTTGTTACCATTGTTCTCTTTTATATATTTTTTTATTTTCTTTTCATGTTTGGTTGTTGTGTTAAAGTCTTGGTATGTGTATAATTTTCTCCCAAACACAACATCCGGTTTAAGTTAAAAAACGAACGAAAAATAAACAACAAAAAATATGTATATAAAATATCTTTCTGACGTTAGTGGTGGTAGTGGTGTAACCCCAATTTATTATACACGGAAGGAAAACCAAAAAGTTTGGCGAAGATCACATATGTTGAAAGGAAAATGAGTAATTCAGTAGGGGGAGTAGAGTGAAACTTTTTCCAGAAGGAAATGCACATTTCTGAGATGGAAATTATTCATAACCTGCGGTTGTGTGAAAAGTTTTCTTCTTGTTATAATAATATTTGTTTTATATGGAACAAATGCAAAGTCATTGTTTAATTTCGGGGGTGTTGAAATCATCGGTACATATGGACTTCCAAAACGTTGCGCAGTGGGGCAGTATCAAAATGTAAATACTCCGATCAGTATAAAATGAACAGAGCAGAAGAGTATTTCTATTTAACCTGAGAAGATGAGATTCCTACATTGGTCAGGATCGCAGCTGTGAAGTCCCAAAGTAGGACACTTTTGCCATGTCAAAATTTTCAACAATTGTCATTTTTATGTTTCTCGATGGATTCCAAACATTTTTTGTGTCCTTAAAGCTTTTGTAGTGTAAGTGAGTTATTTCTCAATTTTTCAAAAGCTTGGTCGAGTATTTTCAAACTACACTCTATAACATTGCTTAAAATTTAGAATCATATATTGTCTCTAATTTGTGTTGAAAATTGTTCGTTGTCTAAAATTGCATCGATTTGCGAGTAAGTATTTGTAACAAAAAATATCATTTGTCTAATTTTTCGCAAAATATACAAATCTGATGTTAAAAGTGTTTATTTTTAAACAAATTATGTCTAAATAACATTGAAATCTTGAATATTAAGCAAATCTGTCTAAAAACGGTAGAAACCTATTCAGGCAATAGAAGGACGTCACATTTGCTTTAGTAATCAAAATTTATTTATTAATGATTAAAGGATTTTAAATATATATTTAGTAAGTGTTGGTAAGTCAATATTTTTAAATTATAAACAAAATTTTAAGACTTTTTCTTGTTTTAATAAATGCACTGAATTTAAAAATATTTACTTTATACATTTTTAATAAAGAAAAAACTTTGCAAATTAAACATATTTAGTTCAAGTGAAAAAAATTAACAGAAGGTATAATACGAGTACGTCTATGGCTGGATGGTAGCTACGCTAGACTAACAGTCAGGAGGTGTTCTAATTTTCTTTATTAAACATATTTTGGTAAAAAATCAACAAAACTAAGGCGTGTCTAATTTTAAGTTGATAATAATCAGTAAAGTGTTGCCCACTATTATCGACCCAGTTTTCAACAAAAGTATTTTAGAATGTATCTGATTCAAATAACATCCGATTATCATAGTTTTTTTTTTCGTTGTTAAGCAACAAAATTTTAAATTGCTAAAAAAAATTTATGCAAATATTTTTTTCAGAGTTGGAAAATATATAACTTTAAATTTGAAAATTAAAAAAAAATTTATTTTTAAAAATGTTTGCCCTAAAAAGCACCAACATTTTTTTTTTCTGGTAAAAAGAATGTTTCTTCAGGAACTTATGATTAGTATACATGCATCAACAAGGATCTTCATGCACATGAGTAAAAAAATTGCGTCCAATTAATCATTTTTGTTGACTGTGGGCCCTTCTGAATTCCAGCTATTTTGCAGCAAAGTTTTGACTTTAGCCCAAATGTTCTAAAATCGCAAAGCTTGTATTCAAAAACGAATACCGTGTGCAGAAACTATTACGTGTATTTATTTATTTACCAAAGCATTTTAAGGGTCTTGAACCAAATGTGGACTATATGAGCAAAACTATAAAAAATTCCCTTTTTGGGATTTGTTGGAACTTTCGTGGGAGTTCTGCGATTCTCAGAAGCAAATCTTAGCTTTGTTTGATTGTTTGGTATTTAGTAGATTGTTCAATCGATTAACCGTTAATCGGCTAACCGGTTAATTACTACCAGATTAACTGATCGGTTAATTTGAAATTGGCCATTTTCGATTACCGACTAAACCGGTTAGTTTTACTCGATTAACAGCTTAACCGATATAACAAAATTTTTAATTTTTGTTTATTTTTTGTTTGTTTAATTATTGATTTCGTCTCATATACAATACGTATGTATTTAGAAATTATTTTTTCATACAAACAAAGAAGTGTGACCAGTGGTCTCAACTTAAGTAAAACTTTAAAAATCTTTGGACGTGGATACAAAAGAGCTTAGTAGAGACTCTGCTACTCTAATTTAAATTGAGGAAACTATTAAGCTTTTGATTAATAATTTAATAAAAGCCAATCATAATATTGGTGTCTATTCGGGAATACGCATCAACTAAGTGAAAAATACATGGCAAACAAAAACACAATTGCATAAATTTAAAAAATTTGTTTTTGTTTATCATATAAAATTTACCGGTTTTAAAAGAGAGAAAGATACGAGTTAAAATTCTCAAGTGTATTTGATTTTAGAAATGTATAGAAAACAAAAACAATTTGTGAAATTTTGTTTTAGTTATCATGTAATTTTTCACTACTTCGACGCCTTTTCCCGAATAGACACCATTGTCAACGATTTCATTAAAAAATGTAAGGATTAGATTTAATGAGAGCCGAATTCAAGTTATAAATACAGCTAGCTTATAACTCCACTCAGGAATATTTCCATCTAGCAACAGTGTTTTAAATACAGTACAAAAACGAAAGCTAAAGAACTCGGAATTAAACATTTTGCAGATTGTTAGGTGCTGATCTTTGCTAGGATAAGTCGTCAGATGATGACATGACAACAGAAGAAACTATCGATAGTACTACAAACAATCTATTAACAGAATTAACCGAAACAAGTGGAAGTGTTAAGGATTTGAAAAAACTAAAACAGGACTCTAATGTCATAATGCAAGATTTTATAGTTATGTTTAGAGAATTCTAGGAAAGGAACTGAGAAGTTAGATATTCGGTTTCTTGGATTCCTTTGGACTTCTCCAACATCTGCGATTAGTGAAAAAAACGTTTTCCCTTTTTTTGCTTTAGTTCAATAATTGTTATTTTTGTTATGTTATTGTTTTCTTTTTAGAAATAAATTCAAAATAATAAATAATTTAAGCATTTTTATTTGTTGAAACTACTTAATTTATGAAAAAAGTTTATTAATCGGTTAACCGATTAATAACGAAATCAACTGATTATTAACCGATTAAAGCAAAAAACCTCGATTAATTAACTCCAGGGATTAACCGATTAAAGCCAAAGTCCGATTATATCAATACCCTAGTATTTACTACGTAAATTCGTATATAACTGCGAAATTTCATTCGAAAATATCAATAACACTAGCTAACAAATTTTCAACTTTTTGTCAAAGCATCACAAAAAATGTTTTTAAAACTAATTAGGGGTCGCTGAACACGAATATGGCATTAATTTATTTTTCTTAAGAAGCGTTTTCGAGATACTCGCAAAAAAACAGTTTTTGTTCAGTTTTTTTTTAGAGTTTTCCAAACAACTTTAGAACTCTTCATCTGAATTATAAAAAGTTCGCATTGTTGCATAGATATGTGCTTCTTCTTTTAGCTAATATACAAACTTTGTTGATGCGATCAAAATTCATTGAGTTAGAAGCCTTGAAATTTCAAAAATGTGGTTTTTGTTACAACAATGTAGTTACAAAATATTTAGTGAAAACATCCGAATAGGAATTTTCATTCATTGGCCCTCAGATCCCTACGATTTTTCACTTATTCAGATAGACAATGCTTAAACTCCAGCAAATAAATTTCATTTAAAATAGCTACATTAAATTCATGTTGTTTCAACTAGAAACTACTTTGATTAAACATGATTCTTCTTGTTGTTTCAATATCAAAATCACGTTGTTTCAACTTGGAATATTTTTGAGTCAACATGATTCTTCGTATTATTTCAGTATCAACTTCACTTTGATTTAACTGTACTGGAATACTAAATCAACATGGAATATAGTTATTTCAAAAGAAAAAATGTTCTTTGAAGGTTATTGTAAAATCATGTTGAATTTACATAAAACATTTTAAAAAATTTTTAATTAACCTGGTTTTTGAAGATATTTATATGAAACTTTTCTGTGTGTGTCGCCTGCGGCGTACCCTCTATCGGCCACCTCCATTCGGCCCCATCCGTCGCTATGTCAAGCGCCCTCTCCTATTTATCGCCCTGACCTCTACCTTGATGACATCAAGTAAATGAAGATAGTAATTTCAACCCCTGGATCAATAAAGATACTTAAACGAGCATCTTATGTTTAGCCGTGACACCTTCACTTAGCAAGGAAACCAACCATTAGCCAAGGCACAAGTGCTCCCAAAAAAAATAAAACAAAAATCTGCCCAAAATCTCAAAAGTTTTCTGGATTCCCAAACACTAGGACAAAAACCTCCCTAAAATCCCAGAAGTTCCCCGTATTTCCAAAACTAGGACGAATATCTCCCCAAAATCCCAGAACATCCCAGGAACACAACGGCAACAGCGAAACCCGCGAAAATACCAAAGCGGCCTTCGTGCAGGCCGGTTGCCTTCGTTATGAATTATCGTTACCAGTATTCATTACACGTATTTATTACCAGCATTCGTTACACGTATTTTTTATATAATTTATTTTCTTACCCCGCGTCATAAAAAGCATTTATGTGCTGCCCATCATATGCACAGCGTGCCACAGAGAGCCTCGTTCCAAAAATGTTGTGGTATTTTACTTGTTGCATAGTGTAATAATTTATATCAACACTTTTACCCTAGACCTCGTATTTGTTCATATAATCAATTTCACAACACAAAAAACAGTTCTCAATGAAAGTCCTTCATATATTTTTCTTCCACCTAGAGTTTCTTTTCTAGCAGTGTATAAACAATACAAGTACAATGAAAGAACCCACATTCGGAAAGAAAAAGGACACATGTACTCGTATGTATGTGTTGTTATATGAAAACATCTTGCCCCGAGGTTCCTCATCACAATTACAAATAACAATTACAAATACATTTACAAGCAACATTAGGCTGGATCACAAATAGATGAAATGTGTACCACAAGGCTGTTCCAATTCGACTCATGAAAAGAAGTCCATATGCCAAAATTATGATGCGATCGAATCATATTTACAGGTCGCTATGGCCTTTATTATGAGTTGCTCTTCGCTGGCTATCGAACATCGAATATCAACTTCGTATTGTGAGTTGGCAGCACTATCGAAAATTTCGTTGTGCAACGAATTTTCAATCGAACAAAATTTTGCTTTCGAGGGTGTAGTGTGCATGTGAAAAATTGTTGAAAACTTAAGTAGTTTGCAGCCGTTTTTTGCTTTTAGAAGTCACTATAATATTCGAAGCTTATGTGGATTTTTTTTAATTTCGACGTGCAACAATTTATCTGAAGTTCTAAGTAATATCTCTTCTGGGCAGCCTGGTGGAGCTCACGATTTTGACAGTCTTATAAATTGGGCAAGTCTAATGCAATATATTTAAGTGTATATACTATATGTACGAGTGTGTAGGTGTATGAGTAAAATCATATATGTATTTATGTTATCATGCTTCTTTTATTTATTTATGTATGTCGACGCCACTTGTTTTATTTGGTTCGTAAAATATTCAACATTTCTATCTTTCCTTAAGTGGCTTAAGGCATTTCTGTTGTAGTTGTTGCTTTTTGTATGTTTCGGTGCAAAAAGGGGGCATCCTGATTTATAATGTTATTTTTTTGAACTGATTTCTTTTTTTTTTTTTTTTGTTTATTCTTTGAATTTATGCACTTATATTTAGTGATGATACCACAGTGTCTGTTAGTACCTTTCGTTACAGCCATTCCACGAGTAAGTACTTGTATTATTTTTATTTTTTATTTATATTTTTTATTTTGTTTTTGTTGGGATGGTTTTTTAAGAAATGTACATATTTTTAGTTTATTTGTTAACATAATAAAAAATTTTTAAATTTAACCCTTTTGTTTTGTACGTAATTTACATCTAATAATTTGCATATTGAATCCCTTCATATTTGCCATTTTTAAACTGTTTTTATTTCTCTTCCCCTTGGTCTTCAGAGAAAAGCATTACAGCAGCTACTACCCATAACTCCTTCGTTTTACTTTTTGTTCATTTCGTGCTGATTTTGAATGTAAACTGAATTATATTTGGTAGGAGTTACCAAGTATTTAGCCTAAATTTGATTTTGCCATGTTACTTGAAGAAATCATTGTTATAAATAATAAAAAAAAAGTTTTTATTTACTCTATAAGCTTAACTGCATATTTTCCATGTTGATTTGTAAGGATTTTTATTGCGAAATGAACATGTTGAATTTTGCATGTGTTTCATAGTCCGAAATAAAATAAATGTAAACGTTTAAGATTTTATTATTATGATTAGTATTTTTATTTAATTTTTTTGTAGACTTGTGTTGAAAAGATTATGTCGCAATAAAATTAAAACAAAAACACGATTTACTTAAATGTGTAACAAACCTTTTAGAGGTAAATAAGCAGGGAAGTATGAAATTTTAGATATTAAGAAAGAAAATTTTAACAAAATTTAACAAACTTATGACAAACTTACCCCCTTATTTATAATACTTATCAAAAGTTTATGAAAGCTTTGTGAAACAAATTTTGTATGGAAATCTGTTTCATAAACCTTTTATTAACAATTGATAATTTATTATGCATATGTCCCTTAATGTTTCAATCGATATGTTATTACAAGACATCTGCAACAAGCCATTCGAAACGTTCTTTAAATCGCACTATGTTTCTCCAAATCGTGCTTTGATTTGACTTGAAATTTACAAACAAGAATGATTTACATATCACAGGCATGTAAGTAATAAGTCAAATGTCTGTAGAGCAATGAAAAAAAGTTACAGTAAATCACTTTAGCTTGTAAGACATGATTTAAATTGTGTGTCATACATACACTCTAAAACACTTATGTTGAAAATTAGGTCGATAATAGTCGGCAACACTTTACAGATTATTATCGA
The DNA here is from genome assembly GCA_956483635.1 of Panzeria rudis. NCBI lineage: Eukaryota > Metazoa > Arthropoda > Insecta > Diptera > Tachinidae > Panzeria > Panzeria rudis. The sequence goes on along the minus strand of OY101448.1, from coordinate 155,388,158 downwards.
CCTAAAATTACACACGCATTATTTTTGAACAAAATATTTTTACTAAAAAAAGCTATTGGCTGCATGCAGGTTTGAACCGCTACCTCCTGACTGATAGTCTAACGTATCTACCATTCAGCCATAGCCGTATTATACTTTATTTTACATTTTTTCCACTTGGACTAAATATGTTTAATTTGAAAGTTTTTTTCTTTAATAAAATAAGTACAAAATCTATGTAATTTTACACAAGGAGCAATTTTCCACACAAATTTAGACAATATATGATCGTAAATTTGAAGTAATGTTTTAGAGTGTATGTATGTGTTTTGTGTAATTTTGTCTCTTTTATTTTTATGTATGTTTGTATGTGGATTTGTACACATTTATGTACTAATGCATATGTATATGTATGGGTCAAATGTACACCCTTCCTGTTGACCGAATTCCCTGAAATTTGGTGGACATCTTTACTGAGTGTTACCGATTTGGTATTTTCGAGGCTTCCAGGGTTGCCGTTGTTTTCCGGGGAACGCCTGCGATTTTTGGAATATTTTTGTCTCAGTTTTCGGGAATCCGGGAGATTTTTGTAAAAATTTTTGGGAATCCGAGGAACTTCTAAAAATTTAGGGGAAATTCTTTTAAAATTTTTTTGGAGTCCGGAGAACTTCTGGAATGTTGCTTAGATTTTTGTAAATGCTATTGGAAATCAATAGAACTTCTTGAATTTTGGGAAGATTTTTGTAAAAGTTTTTGGGAGTCCGCGGAAATTCTGAGATTTTGGGGAGATTTTTTTCCCAGTTTTTGGAAAGTTCTTAAGACGGTTTTGTGTCTAAGGGTGGTGTCCTTGCTTAGTGAAGGTGTCTCGGCTAAACACCAGGTGTTTCGGCTAAATTCTTGAAAAGTATCATCCAGGCAAATAAAAACTGTTTGCTGCTTGCATTTGTTTCGCTTTGCTTTGAGTTATGGCAATAGTCTGAGTGAGTTTAGTGCATAGGTTAGGTAGATAGTCAACTAAAACGTCAAAAAAATAAATCTAATGTCAAGTACCTAAGTCTTGGAATGTGTTAGTAGAACATTTTTTATTAATATTGGCTTAAAATAAAATATTCCCCACAGTACCAAAACCATAATTAGTCCCAGTAAAAAAGTTGCTTCCAATAAAGCAGGTTTCTTCTATTATGGAATAAAAGTAGCGCTGACAAGCCTGCTGATATCGCTGCTGATTTTTGTATGGCAAGTTCCCGGATTGGAGTACTACATTTTTGCTCCCTTTTGAAGCGCTGAAAATCATCAACATTTTCAGCACTCGAACTGGTTCGATGTGGATTTGCGTCGTTAACGCCATTTTGAATTTTACTTATTTATTTTCTTTATTTATTTTTATTAATTTCATATTTTTACTCAATGTTTGTTATTTTAACTTCAACTAGTATCGAACTAAGAACCTTCAGGTTTGAAGTCCCACGTACCAATCACTCGAACAAAAATACAGTTGCAAAACGGCACCAAGAAATTCAAATAAACTTACTCTTCATTCTCGCTTAAAATCCTGCTTTGGATCAGCACTATAAAATCAGTTTTTTTGCATAGCTCGTGTACGAAGCTTTTGTATAAGTAAAAAGCAAATACTTTTCTCGCTTCAAAACCTGCATTGTTGTGACGCTATGAAATCAGCTTCTGGACAAGCTCATATTTTCAAGCGAATTATGAAGCGTTTTATTTCTTTAGTGTTTCAAAAAACATTAAAATTTTTTACTGGGGTGGGTTGTACAAAAAAAAATTTAGCAAAATGTATCTTTTTTAAAATTGAAATTTTAGCTATACAACTGATTTGGCATTAATTAATGAAAATATAAATTTAGAATAATTTTTAATACTTTTGAGCTCAAAAAGTTTTAATTTGCTAAAAAAAAATTTTTGCAATTTTTCTATTTGGTACTAAAAAAATTTATCCCAAATAGTAAGAAATATGTAATACTGCTGAATGAATAAAAATGGTTCAAAACATCGATAAATTTCAACACACAAATATCAACAAAAGTAAGAAATATTTTAAAATTAGCAAAAGAAGAAACATAAAATTTATTATAAGACAAATAAAAATATTAAAGAAAGTAATCTTGGGTTTTGTGTGTGCAAAAAAAATACATTTTTGGAAATTTGAATATGAAACCGCGAAAGCAAATGTAACACTCAATACACAAAAATTTTTAAAAATCGAAAAATATAATTTTATTTCAGGATCCATTGAAAGAGCGACAACCGTTATATGAAAAATATACGTTTGAATGAGAATCACCCACATATATATAATCAAAACGTATTCACCGATTTTAATTAAGTTTGGCTTTTTTATTTGTGACATATCCATATCGCACAATTCGTGCGATGTTTTATTTCTTATAGTTTTTTATTTCTTATAATTTTTTGAAAACTTACAACAAAAATTTGTCGCCACCTTTTATAAATATTTCCGAAACTTAGCCCGGAAAGCAACTGAATTTCCTCGAGTACCAAATTTGTAAACTTGTGTTATCTGAATATCGTTAATACAACTTCTTAAGAAGCCAATATGCACCAGTTGATACTATGTAAGCAATGAACAAGTCATTCCTTAAAAATATTTTTAGATTAGTTTCTTCATATATTAGTTTTATTATTCCGGCTTGCTTTTTTTTATAACCATAAAACTGCTGACATTTATTTTTATATTCGAAATAAGCTCTATAGTAACTTTAATGCCAATGATTTTTTTTTTTTTTGCTTTTTTCTTTCATAAGTAAAGTACGCTTTAGTCTACGAGTACTAACTCACATCCTTACTCTATTAAAATAGAAAAAAAAATCCTTACAACCACAAAGAAAACAATTGATTAAACAACTGGTCTTAATTGTTTTAAAGAACATTTTTTTTTTGTTTTTCCTTGCGTTCAAATGAAAAACTTGTTTAATCTTCATGCAATAAAAAATTGTTCATACGCATACGTATGATTTTGCACATCACAGTGTGTACCAGGTGGTATGATTCATATTAATTAAAAAAAACAGAAGAGAATAAGTTTTTTAAAGCGGGCTTTTGTAAAAATGGAGACATACTCATATGTATTTAAATTAGATACATATTTTAAATAAATACATAGATGTTCACTGACAGAAATTAAGGCTGAAAATAGAGCCAATTGTCCTGTGCTATCATATAAATATTTCTGTTCAAGTCATACAATCCCCTTCAAAAAACTTTATTATACGAGACATTAGAGCTTGATCAATCTGGAACAATTTTTTCTAAACCACTTTTAGGAGCATTCTCGATCAAATTAAGCAAAAGGAAAACTAAATCCAAATCGGTTCTACTTCTTAGACGCTACAGTGCTACAGACAGACACTTAGATACACTGATAAGTTTGAAGTAAAGTTATAACTTAACCCTTTTTTGTTTAACCAATTTTTATTTTTTTACAATATTGGCACATATTGCAAGTTCTCTTAAAATTTTTTTCAGTATGTAATGTCGTATTTTTAGTAATAGTTTTATATTGTAAATTTTTTATAATTTTCAATTATAAAATATACATTTCTGTTCACATACAAATTGCCAATTAAAATTCTAAAACTTTAAAAAGCTTTCAGCATTTGCCAACTAATTTTGTATTTTTAATCTTCTATTTTTGAAATATAAATTCTTTTTAATCAAATTATTTGTTTAATTATAATCATACACATTCATTCAATGACAAACTAATCAATTAAATTGGTGCATTCTTATTTATTCAACGCCATTAAAAAATACAAAAGTACACACGCAAACACGCAGCCATACACAGACAGACACTCTTCCGCAACCCAATGAACGAAAAATCATAGCTTTTGAATATTTTTTTGATTTTTTTTAATTTCAATAACCTAAAAGCCGTGTGGATTTTTGGTTCACATATCATCAATTTAACCAAGCTGTGCGTTTTAAGGTTAAAGCAAAATTCAGTACAGTGGTCGGTGTACTCCGCCCAATATCTTTTGATTGTTTAAGAATTTATACTATTAACCAAAATAGTTCAGTCGCAAATAGTGAGTGCCGTTGTGCCGTTCGCTTTCAGACATTAAATCCAGGCAAAATTAATAGAACTCAACTATTTCCTCCATAGTTAACAGTTTAGTGAAAAATTACAAGAAAAAAAGCTAATGACAACCAGAAAAGTAAGGGAACCTATCACAAAACTAGTCATGTAATAAAGACAGTTAAAAATGTCAGGTCCATTTCATATGAAATACTAGAATCGTCATTGCAAATAAGAATTTGCAGTTAAACCGCAAGTGTTCATGTTTTAACGATTGCAAATAGTATATGCATACGAACACTGTAGTGCTCCATCAAGTAGTGACATAGAGCAGTTTTGAGACTGCTATAATGTAATGCAAAGCTGTGTTCAGCTCAGGGGATGACCCCTACTTATGCAATGCATTGTGTCGGAACTAGGAAAATTGGTTATGGGAAGGAGGATAGAGGGAGTAGTATTCATGGACATTCTATTTGAACTTTCCCACACTGAAAGTGAGCGGAAAGACCTCTGCTGGTAGTTTATTCCACATACGAAGCGTTCGGTCAAAGTACGAATTTTCTCTGTAGTGCGTAGTACGGTTCACTGGCAGACCGACCACAAAGGATCTGATGCTCTTATTGAAGAATGTGTTGTACGCAAAAAAAAGATTGGATTTTCGTGAACACGTAACGATAGAACAGTGAAACACGTCCCACATTGCATCGATGCTTCAGTTAGTCGATAGAGTTTGCTACCCTACTGTCACCGATAAGCTTCCTGTACACAGAAGAAATTATCATCAAAAAATTTTTAAACAAAAGTTTGTCTAAAAATAAATTTCATTTTCAGTAAATGTTCTTTACATAATCAATGAATTATTTGTTTGACTCTTCTTTTGGACGCAAACACCAAAAACAACAAGAAAAACTGTGTCGTAAAAAACATCCCCAAGGACGACGACATACACACAAATAGTAATAACAACAACAATGATAGAAAAAGAAATGCGATTGTATCAAATTTGTTTGCTTCAGAATTTTGAACGAATCAATTCGTTAATGTCGTTTCGTTAATTCTCATTAATTTTTTTAAGAGTCTTTAGATAAACATTCAGACTTGAATACATTTAACAAAGTGAAATTTAATAAATGCTTAATGGATGATGATGACCTAGACAAAAATTTTGTTTGATATATTACAAAAAATCCAGTAAATATTTTTCTTTAATTAAGTAAACTATTTTGTATAATATTTATTAGTATTTTTACACTAATTGTTTTATAAATTCAGACAAAAAAGTATTTGATATTTTTCAGAAAATTCAGTAAATCTTTTTGTTTGATTTAGTAAATTGTTTTGTTTACAATTTGTAAATATTTTTAGACACATTGTCTTATAGGTTTAAACAATTTGTTCACTGAAAAAAAAACACTATTTTTTTCAATGCAATTGTTGAGATATTTTTGTCTACATATACAAATTGGTTTGTAGGTCCGTTCCTAGACAAAATATTTACTATTTCATTGAATTCCTTTACAAAAAATTAAATTTAGTTTTTTCTGTGTTGAAGCACCGGCCCACACATGGGAGTTGTATTCCACTTTTGGTCGGATGTAGCTAGTATAAATATTAACGAGATCAGATGGAGTGAAGTATCTCTTACACCGTCTTAAGAAATCGAGGTACTTGAATGCTTCTTTTGAGACTTGAAAAATGTGGTCGTTCCATCGAACATAACATTAGATTTTCATGCCAAAAACATCAAGAGCTTCTGATTCCTTAACATCTATACCATCCATAATTACAGATGAAGCAACATGTTCGGTTATACGCCTATGTGGAAGCATACAACATTGGGTCTTGCGAGCATTAAAATTGGCTCTATTCGCTTGACCCCATTTGGACATTGTTATAAGGTCGCGATTAAGTGTCTCATTCATTATTTTCCTCATGTCCCCAATCTCCGAGAGGTTTGGCCTATCGGTGAATGAGTGTATGATGAAACAGAACAAGTATACAGCTTCAGGCAAAAACGCTTCGAAAATAAGCAGACCCAAAACTAAATCGACGACAGCAGCTCCAAAATTCTCTGATATTATTGTTTATTTTGTTTTGTTCTTATATTTCGTATGAAAAATGTATGAAATTTTATTAAAACACGGCAACATTGTTGAGAGAATGAGTGGCTAGACCTGAGACGCATGAGAAAAAACGTTCTCAAAATAAAATAGATTCTATCTCATGAATCATAACTGTTTTTTACGGCGTATGATTACTGTCAACTTGCATGGAAAAACTCGTCTAGCCTGAAGTTGCAGACTTGTTCTCCCAGTGGTAAAAATACCCATTACGTAATCGCTGATGTAAGCAATATTTGGTAACTGTTAGCGGTGATGCTTTGGCTTATTTTCCCACTTAGATTTAATATAAGCGTGTCATAGGATGTTTAATCGGTGAGCTCTCGCTTAAAATGTAAGCTACGATGTCAGTACCTGTCGTTACTGTGTGTTAACAGCATAAGTGGAACTGTAAGCGAGTTTGTTTTTTAAATATAGCCCAAAAGTAGGCCACAATTTTTACTTAGTACATATAAGGGATAAATTCCATGAAATACAACGAATTGCTCTGCCATCTGCGAAAGAGTAGATAGGGTTAAAAGTTTTGATTAAAATTTTCTAAAATCATCTTCGTGGAGATACCTTTGAGACACTTTAAAATCATTATACTTTCCCTAAAAAAATAATTTTTGTATAGAGAAAAGAATGTTTTCGCCATAAAAAAATGCAAAAATTTTAAATTTAATAGAGATTAAAATATCCCTTCCCAAAAGCTTTAGCTTGAGCCGCGCCTGTCTACTCGCTATACATTTTTAAATCTAGCGTGATCTTAGTGTCATTATAAAGCTCATGTTAATTCACTCTTTTATTAAACAAATGAAAACTTTTGTTTGAACAGAAAACAACTTCATAATAGTTTTTTTTATTTTCTATTATAAATTTCAAAATACGTAATAGTACAATATAATAATTTTTGCAAATAATAACAATAACGTGTTCGACTAATTTGCATGATTATGTCATAAGAAAAAATAAATAAATATTAGCAAACAACGATGTTATCAAGATAGATGAGTTTTAAAAATAAACTGCAACCTTAGAGATCCCTTGATGATAAAGTTAATATTATAGCTTTGAAAATAAGTTTTTTTTTTAATTAAAAATATAACAATAGTTAAACTATTTATGCACAGGTGTCAAGAAAAAAGTTTTTGTTACTTTTTTTATAACAATTACAATACAAACTTTTAAGCAAATATTGGCTTTGAAAAATAGTGTATTAAAATCTAAAAAATAATATTTATGCAAAAAAAAACTTATAGTACATATAAAAAAAGTTTTAAAAATTTCAACATTTATCCATCGATTTTCATGATATATGGCTTATTTTGTTCGTAATACCGCTATCCTTCAGAACAATAGTTAAAATGTAAAGTTTTTTGCGGTTTTGCATTTTCTATGAGTTTTTAGAAACAAGAGTTTTTTTATTTTACATGAAAAAGGTCTTTTTTGATAGCAATTTGTGAATAACTGCGAAAGTGTTGATCAAATCAAGAAACTACACTGAAAGGAAAATTATTCAGGCAATGAAACGGTTTCATTTAATGTTCTGCATTATATTAATGAAAGTTTTCATTAATACAAAGAGAAATTACATTGCGTATATGAAATCTTTCAATCTCTGCTTGTCATAAGTTTTTCATAGTCCATTGTATTAATGAAAATCATTTAAACGAATTTTGTTTTTAGCGAATTTATGGAAAAATATAAGTAAGTTATACAATTTTTGTCAACTTAATGTATACTTTTACTTTACTTTAATCTATCTTTTTGAATTTCAAAGGAATGTGGCCATCATAAATGCAATGCAAATATGTATTTCAATTAAGTTATGCGTTTAGTCGAACTGTATGGGTTTATATCCAAAGAAATTTAAATATTTTGGTCTTGAGTTCGGTCTTAATTTAATTTTTCAATTAAATTATATTTTTATTTAGAGATAAATGTGAAGCATGTAGACAAATAAAATTTTTGACTGCACGGAGGTTTGAACTGACGTTTCGATAGCTCCCGCTAATCTCATCAGAGACAAACATTCACACACTTGTAATTATCAATGATAATTCATACTAGAATTGAGGAATAAGGAAGAAGCTTAACACAAGACAAAGAAAAAAAGTGAATATCAATAACTATCAAATGAAATACAGATCCAAGACTGACACTATGAATTGAGTAAAAGTAGATGATATTCAACTCTTGACTGCAAACTGCCGACTTTGGTCGAGTGCTCTAAGCGGTAAAGAACTTTGATGAGATTAGCGGGAGCTATCGAAACGTCAGTTCAACCCTCCGCGCAGTCAAAATTTTCTTTGTCTACATGCTTCACATTTATCTCTAAATAAAAATATAATTTAATTGAAAAATTAAATTACAACCGAACTCAAGCCAAAACTAATTAAATTTCTCTGAATATGTATTTCAATAACCCTTAAACATAGTTTAAGTTTTCAATGATATATGGCGTACAAGTTGAGTCTGGAGCTTGGTTGTCTTTGAATACCTATAGTAAAATTTTATGTCGTAAGTTATTATTTCGGCTTAAGTACAATACTTGAATCAATCAGACTAGCAGAACGAAAAATATGGAATAAATAGTCAGAGGTGAAAATGCTCATGCTCACCATATTGATACAACGAACATAAACACTCATATTATATTTCGTCATAAAATTTGGTTAAATAGCTGATGTTTCCTTAATACTAGTATCCACCATCAAACGGAGTAAGCGTGAACAAAGGACGCTGATGGTGACAGTGTAGTGGCTGTCGAATTTGATATTCTAATATTCCACTCTTTAAAAATTACTCGTATTTAAATTTAGATTAATTCAAGTATTGAATTTAAGACGAAGTAACAACTTCCGACTTAAAACTATTCAGTTGGATTAACAATTACTTACATATAGTAAAATTTTATGGCCAACATTTTTGTACAACATTTTATTCCCGCACTCCCCCTGCTTGGGGGTGCTATTAACGATTTTTTAAAAAAGAGCCAAAAATGACCGTTATATGGGGGAGTTATAGGGTTAATATGTTCTACAAAAATTTGTGCCCTACTATTTTCTATAAAGTGGCTGAACATATCCTATACCTCAGATGTAAAAAACACCTAGTTTCATGTACCGGTATGCTGCACGAACATGCCAAAAGGGAGAAACTTTAACGCCCACTATAATAAAATTCCGATGTGATCGTGTAAAACGCCGACACACGTATATTTTTTTCGTGTTTTACAGTGTAAGCAACCACCCATGAATATATAGTTAAGTCATTTGTGCTGAAAATTTAATGGATCGATATAGAATTTAGGCTTTTGTCCGCAAACAGGATCAAGATTGGTCCATGATATTCCGAAGATTTTTACACTCGTAGAAAGAGCGTTTAAAGTAGAGTTGTTGACCAATAAAAACACAAAATCTAATTAAGTCGACTTGCGCTGTTATTCAGATGTATGATTTGGCTTTGAGCTTTGAGACACTAATTATTTTGTTTATGCTTATTTACGGAAACAAAAAAAAAAGTAAGAAGTAAAGTAAAGTGTCTTAAATTTGGGTCTAAAAGCTATCACTGAGTATCTTAATTATGTCAATTGTCCCCCCTAATAACAATGCCATGTAAAAGTTACAGGTATTTCTCATAGAAACCTCCAGAGTTCGAACCGGTGTCTAGTCCCTTACACTCTACAAAAACACTTTTGTTGAAAATTAAGTCGATAATAGTCGGCAACACTTTACCGATTATTATCGACCTAAAATTACACACGCATTATTATTGAACAAAATGTTTTTACTAAAAAAAAGCGATTGGCTGCGTGCAGGTTTGAACTGCGACCTCCTGACTGGCGTATCTGGCGTATCTACCATTCAGCCACAGCCTTATTATATGTTATGTCAAATTTTTTCCCTCTGGACTAAATATGTTTAATTTGAAAGGTTTTTTCTTCAATAAAACAACAACAAAATCGATGTAATTTTAGACAAGGAGAAATTTTCAACACAAATTTAGACAATATATGATCGTAAATTTGAACTAATGTTTTAGAGTGTGGGTAGCAGTCACTTGACTTGTCAATGACAGGTTCTCTTCCTCTAGGACAGTTAACTTTTTGATTTAGCGTTCAAAACCAGACATTTTCACTAGGAATAGAATGTTACAAAAACTACAATATTAATTTTAATTTTGCAACAAATCGATATGGCATCCATTTAGCTGACGTTTCTATACATTCTCGAAAGGAAACATCTTGAAAAAAATGCTCTACAAAGTATACTTGTGAACTTTTTCTACAAACAGCTACTTTTTACGTAAAATATAATAAATAATGTAATAAATAGTTTAACCCGAAATGTCAAATTATAAATTTTAAAATTTATTTCAAATTTAACAACAATTTACATAAATAAAATTTTAAATCATTTTCTATGTTTTTTTGTTAAATATTATTTTAAGCAAATTATTTAAACTAAATGCAAGCATTTTTATTTATTATTTTTAGGTGTGTAAGAAAATATTTCAGAAATGATTGTAGCCCAGCGGTAAATTAAAGGAGTAAAGAGGCCTTCTATAAGGCCTTATTTAGCCGTCTATACTACTTCCACTCCCATTGCATAATCATATCTTTTTTACACGGGATGTCATAGCGGACCAAGGCCTTCCCAGGCCGACCCATTACTCAGCAGGCCTAATTGAAGGCATTCTTTAGCGGCTTCTATATTTTGGATTATCGTGATTTTTTATTTCGAACTCCTTCTTTTCATCCAAAGTTATTTTTTATACATATGAGGGAGGCGAAATTTCGTGTATTTATTAGGAACGAATTGAACATGATATAGTAGCTGCAACATAAACGCCGTAATAGCAACTTATGCGTAGTTTTCAGACGTATATACAAATTATTTGCGAAAAAAGAATACGAGAATTTTTGTTATTTCTAAAGAACATTTTTATTAAACAAAACGAAAAATCTAAAAATAGAATACTCCTTCCATAAGAAACCAGTGTAGAGGCCTGCTAGAAGGCCTATCCTTAAAAGGCAGAAAATAATTAGTTTTGCATCATAAATTCAGGTCTTGGAAGGCCTGTAAAAAAGCCTGTTTAGTGAATGCCTCGTAAGTTTTACCGCTGGTAGGTTTTATGTGCGTATGTGTGTGTACGTGTTTGTGTGTAGATGTGTTTATATGTAACATAATTTAATATTCTGTGTTAACAGGCAAAGCATGTCAGTTTTAGTTTTTATGGTTTTTTTTCTATTCTGTTATTATATTTTTTAATTATAATCACACATTCATATTTTTCACACTTTGCTTAATATGCAACATGCATACGAACATGCCACCACTATTGAAACGGTAGCAATACACCAAAACATGCCACATTTAAAAAAGCATAAATATGATTTTAAAGCAAGAAAATTCAAAAATTATATAAAAAACAATAAAGAAATCTTTAATGTTTAGTGACCAAGTAGAATATATAAAATATAAAAAAACACAAACAAACAATCTACTCTATCAGCCACTAACCATAGAATTGAGGTGACGTTTTTTTTTTGTTTTATGGTAGTGTAAACTTTTTTAGAATGCTATAATCGGTAAAATCGAATCGAATAGTACCCTCCACTCAGTAATCGAAGTACTGGAACTTTATAGCATACATCCTATTTTAGAGATACCACTAAGATTAGCTATCCAAAGAAGTTATATAGTAGACTCCATAGCAGAGCTAGCGAAAGTAACGTGAGCTGTAAGCTCTGTAAAGCCCATCAAGTAAGCAAGGCCAGACAGCAATTTCCGCGTTAGTGCAGCAATCGGTTAATGGTTAATCTTCATTTTTAAGGGAATCCTCGAAGTTAAGTATATTCTGACTGAGTGGAGAGATGGGACTGTTCTATTCCCTCCAAAAGCTGGAAAGATAAACGACGAACCTACAATGAATTATACATCAATTGGTCTGTTATCGTTTTTGTTAAAAATACTGAAGATGGTGGTAGATAAATACGTCACGAAACTCTAGCGGGGAGCAACCCTTCTACCGAAAGGGTATTTCTGTGGAAACAGCACTGCACGAGTATGTAGGCGCTATAGAGAAAGGAATGCGTTTTGATGTCCTTTCTGGTTATGGAAGGCGCATTTAATAACGTGAAAAGGTTGCGAACCCGTTAATTAACGACTGGACGAGGATCATAATTCCAGTTTACGGCAATAGGTTCACCGCTTATGAAATTCTGTCTGCACTTTTATAGTGTAGAATTTTCGCCAACAAAATCCGACAGCTCCACCGTGCTCTACGTAGAACTTTATGCTATTACCGAAGCTGCGAAAATAATTGAGAGGCTCATGCTAGAGACCACTACTATAGCCATTTTGGTAGATAGTCTGCCTTCGATGAGGGACCTTGATTCGAAAATGGTAAAGCTCAAGTACATACTTCGACTTCAACAGGATAGTGTTTTTTAAGAGCATTAAGGAATTCAGTGGAACGAAGTAGCTAATGAATGTGCATGCATGAGTAGGCTTGGCCTAGGAAGTAGCAGGCTCATAAAGGGATATTTATGCTCTATTGGGTTAGCTGTCAAATGAAAGAAGGTAGTACTCAGGTACACCTCGTGCGGTGTACCTGACACACTCTCTGGCCATTACTAAGTAGAAATAGGGCTAAGCAATTGCTAAACTTTGGAAGAAGATCGATCGGTTGCAGTTCTGGTTGGAGTCATTTTCCTTATGGTGGTCAGTACAAGATTTGATTCAACAAAAGAAGATGGAGGAGAAGAAAATTCATTCCAATATCGTTTTTGTGACCACATGACTCTGCAGGAACGCATGCTTAGACATCTACGCAATCAATTCCTGCAGAACATAGACTGCCTCAGACATGCAATGTTGGCTGGCCATTCTTTACGAAAAGTTGTCATTGATTACTATGTAGTTGGTTCTCAGTGATTCCAAAGAGTAGCAGTTCCAGAACCGTAGAGAAATATGTACGGTGCAGATAGTCCTCTTATCATCACAATGCCCCTAATTTGCTCCGACTGCATACGCTAGTATCCGGGCTGGCCTCATTACCTAACCTATCATTTTGGGTACTAACAGAGGAAAACTAAAGCAAAAATAATAATAATTCTGCCTTAAAAACCGACTACAATACAAAGATCCCATGGAACAGATTAGAAAACCAACGCAATTTCGCGTTGGGTCAAATGATGTGTCCTTTCACGTCTTTTCAAATAAAAAATTTTGAAAATCGGTCAAGAAATGGCGCAGTTATGCGCAAATTAATATGTCGGGCTACCACTTTTTCTGCCTGATTTCCACTTCTATAGGCCAAACTTCAAGCAAACCTTTTCAAACGAAAATAATTTTGAGCATCGATCTATAAATGGAAAAGTTATGCGACAATCAATATTAAGGGGGAGCCAATTTTCCTACCGATTTTCGAAAGAATTATATAATCAACCTACAAGAAAACCCTTTCCAACCAAAAAAAGAATTTTGAAAATCGGTGCATAAATGGAGGAGATAGCGGGGGACTATTGGCTGAAGTACTCGTAGTTAGCGCGTTGACTAGAAAGCAATGATGCCGGGTTCGATCCCTGTGCCAGGCAAGCCATCATGAAGATCATAAATTGTTCTGAAGTGCAATAGTGTAGTGATGTGTTAATTTTTGTTGGACTATTAAAGTCATGAAGGCTTAGCACTGGTCACTCAAGCTGTCATTACACTGTCGTCTGAGTTTTCATTTGATTTCAATACGTGAAATATCGTGTCTAATATATAATTTTTAGTTTTTGTCTGAGCTCAGTTGAAAATAAAACTTTTTCTATTTCCATCTAATACAAAATATGAGTTTTAAATGACATATTCCTAAAGTAAGATTTTGAAATCAGACGAAATCTCAGACGGTATAAAGACGGCATCAGCAGCACTGGCAGCGATTGATACTGTTCTATGCTAATGTACATTACAGCGCCCTCTTTCGTCGGTGATGTTAGCAAAATCGTCGGCGACGTAAAGCAACTAATAAAATGGATAATAATGGATAATGTAAAAAAGCTTGAGAAAAGTTAATGCGTCTACTTAACACCAGAGGCGTTTCAATTATTGCTGCAGAGTTGTAAAAAAATAATTAAGCCTCTATCCTACTATACCGTCTGTTCTCTCTACTCTATCCCTTTCGTAAAGAAGGTAACACATTAATTAATTAACTGGCAGGCATTAAGTACCTGAGTGTGTTACTTCTCTTCCATTAACAAAAAAAGTTGTGTTACACAGTGCAACACGAAAAAATATAACCATATATGGACACCACTACGTGATAAAAGACCAAAAAAGACCCGTGTGGCGCAGTTTTGCCCCAAGTCATGCACTTTTTTTATGGGCCGCCAAAGATTTGCGGCCTCTGTGTCATTTTTGCAAAAAACTAATCATTTTCTCAGGTTCATATCTTGCAATTCGTTCGGAATTTTGATTTACTCTCAGAGGCAAAGTTGTAGATCTTGTCATAAGGAACAAAAATTGTGAACATATAAAATCAAAAAAGCTTCATCTTCAAGATCAAAATCGCAAAAAACTTTAAAAAAATTCGATTTTTCACTTTTGCGGCTACTTAAGCGCTACATAAACGGTCTTAAGAATCATTCATAGGAAGTTCATATGTTCTAAAAAGTTGTTTATTGAGATCTAAGGTACATTTTTGTAGTTGATTGTTTCTTTGAAGTTTGAAAGGTTTGCTACCTATGAACCTGAACAGCTAAAAAAATAAGGTTAAAAAACGAATTTCTTAAAGTTTTTTGCGATTTTGATCTTGAAGATAATGTTTTCTTGATTCTATATATTCACAATTTTTGTTCTTTATGACAGGTGCTACAACTTTGCCTCAGAGAGTAAATCAAAACTCTAAACGGTTTGCAAGATATGAGCCTGAGAAAATCATCAGTTTTTTGCAAAAATGACACCGAGGTCTTTCTTTTTTTTGTTTTTTTTTTTGGTCTTTCATCACGTAGTGGTGTCCGTATATGGTTACATTTCCATGACTTACAAAATTACAGACAGTGTTAATAAGACAAGACATAAATTTAAAAAATCAAAAAACCCGACTGCGTAAAAAAATAAAAGAAAACAACTTTAAGACGCTACAGACCCTAAATGGTCATTCGAAATTAAAAAATTATAAGAGAAACCTAAAGATGATTTTCAAATACCTGTCGATTGATACCCATATTGATATAGTTTTCCGACTTTTTATTTTTTCGTATAAACAAAATGGCGTCTGTTGGCCGCCATATTGAATTTTGACTACTGTCATATCTTTTAGTGACACTCCCCGAATTGAGACGAATCGATTGACGTAAGAACCATCAAAATCGGTCTACGCGTTTGGTTTATATAGTGCCGCAAAGGAACACACATACATACATACATACATACATACATGGGCTGATACACAATACCCTTCTTTGCGTCGCGCAGTCGGGTAAAAAGAGCAAAGTTTGCAATTAAAAAACTGAAAAAAAAAAATAGTTTAAACAATGAAATTTTCTTGAAAAAATATTTGTTATTTGCTTAAGCTGAATTCACCCATTGTGTTCGAACAAAATTTTTGTCCGGACAAAATTTATTTTATATTTAATTTGACGTCTATCTCATGAAGAGAACGTCAGGCTACATATAAAATAAATTTTGTCCGGACAAAAATTTTGTTCGGACAAAATGGGTGAATTCAGCTTTATTGTGATCATCTGAAATTGTGCTCATGGCTGATTCGACAAACCTCAATATTTTTTTATATATATAAGTATTTATCCAGCGAATATGTTCACAATAGCCAGGTCGACCTGGCTTCATGTTCCACTTAGAACTACACGAAGACCTAGAATAAAAATATTTCAGAAGGTCTCTTCATTCATCATTTGTGGTGCTTAAGGGCTTAATACTACAAATGACTAGATGATGTAAAATAGTCATAAAATATTATATTAAATTTTTGTTTATTGGAAATTCACAATTTTCTCAAAATATAATCAAATACATATTTAATATAAAAGTATTTTTTTCTTTTTACACTATTCAGACATTGTCAAAATGTCAGAATGATGGCGTCGTCGACTGTGACAATGATGATGATGAGTGTCATTATGAGTTGTAATAATAAAAAAAGAAAACGACAACATAAAAACTTACTAAATAAAATAACAAACAGATTAAAAATCCTGACGTGCAAAAGTCAGTTAAAAAGGAATAAAGTTTCATTGAGAAAACTTTGCTTTCTTTGAAGATATATTAAAAACAACAACAAACATTAAAAAGAAACATTACAAATGTTAAAAAAAAAAGTTTGATACCAATCAAATAAGGAAAAGCCGAGCTTAAAAGGATTTACATTAATAATTGTATATATTTCTTATGACTGAAAATTGTTTACGCTTTCTTTTTATGAAAAAAAACACGAAAACAATGTAACTAAAGTTTTTTTTAATTGTACAAGAGAAGAAAAAAGTTTATAAAATAGTGCAAGTGATAACGACTACCTAGTTTTCTATTTGATTATAATGACGCCGAGCATGACATTAGCGGTCTAAAAATTTTTAAGGACATGTGCTCCGATATAAAAAACAATAATCAATTAATAAAACTGGCGATTTTGAAATTTTTTGTCGCTTACAAGGTTTTACTTTTTATATGACGATATGTATATCGCATCATGTCTGCCATATTCCACTGGAACTAAATAGCATTTATTTAAAAATATTTGAAAACTTTTTATTTAAATCGATACATATTTCACGCTTTTGACGCCAAAATAAAATCGACCTTCATCCATTAAGGACTGCCACAACTATTTAGGCGAATTTTTCACCGCTTGCCTCAAATAATTTTATATATTTCACTAAACATTCTATTTTTATAAAAATTTATTTTTAAATTTTCTGCCCGGAAATTTAAGACTTGACTAAACACATCGTAAAATATTTTTGTCTCTATTATTTTAATTATTAACATTCGATTTTTATGAATGTGATATGGAAATTACAAGGAATATTAAAATCAACAATTGTCAAATAAATAGTGTTTTTTATTTGATGTTTTATTTAAAAACGTTTAAAGATTTTATGGTATTTTTATATAGATGTGTGGAAAAATAATAATTTATTGTTTTTATTATTTTTTATAGAGAACTAACGGAAATTGTTATGTTCAATGGCATTAAGGAAAATAATGTGAACAAAATTTAATAAATCATGGGACAGTGTAGGCGATCGATATGCAGAGGTGGTTAGTTTAAGTCCAAGCGGAGCAAAGTGGTTCCTATTTTTAAAAAAAATATTGGTAATAAATCTGTATCTTTCAAACTGGCAATCCAAAGATAAAACAATGTATGAAATAGAGGGCTACACAAGTGTACTCGAAAGTACTCGTATGTATGCTTGTGTATGCATGTACCCTACAAACAAAATGACTAGTATGTGTTTAGAAATATACTAATTGCTTTTTAACTCAGACTAGTTGTCTATCTGTCCTTTTTGCATATATCGAACTATCGATTTTAACATTAGGTTGTCATAGGAGCACAACTAGTTCATTTGTATACAGTTATATTCCAGTTGGAATACCAGTCGTTGTAAAGTAGTGCTCTTGCTAGTTTTTTTATTTATTGTTTTGTATTTCCTAAAAAAAACTTTGGCTCAACCGGGGTACGAACACACATTCGTCATATTTCAAGGCAAGTACTCTATCCACTGAGCCACTTTCTACTTATTTTTTTAAGAGCTAAAAATATGTTTTATGTATAAGTCCTATACCTGAAAACTGTGTCTTTTTTTTGACTAGTATCGTTACTACACAGAAAAAAATAAGTTTCGTTTTTGATAACAAAAATCCCGGTATTCAATAATTTTTTTTCAAATTTCCTGTGATAAAGAATTCCCCTATATTGATAACAAAATTATTTCAAAATAAAAATATATATATAAATTAAAAAAATGTTGACATGGCTGGAATACGAACCCGGGCTTTCCGGACGTAAAGCATACACTCTCTAGCTGAGCCATATCCCATTTATTTTTTTATGGGATACAACTTGTTTTAAGTACTTATGTATAAAAAGAAAAGAAATAACCGGCATGGAAAAGAAATACTTACAACGAAATATTTTATTATGTTAAAGATAAATGTTATTGAAATTCATATTTTTTTTTTAATAACATGGTTTTATTGAATATAATTCTTGTCTATTTTTTTCTGTGTAGTCTCGATACAACTGGTAATATAATTGTCCATTTCTTAATAGTATTGTTACAACTAGTAATATGACTGTCGTTTTTTTACTAGTATCATTACAACTAGTATATGACTGTCCCAAAGTGTATCTAGTTGTAAATTTAGCTGCTGGGTATGTTTTTTAGTATGTATGTGCATATATGTATGTATGTATATATGTATATTTGATCGTGGATATGTATGTACACTAGGGTGATCGATTAATCGACATTTTCCAGAAACCAGTTTTCGACTAGTTCGACTATTTGAAATTTTAGAAAAACCGGTTACAGTTTTTAAAATTCAGATAAAAACCGGTCGACCGATTTTTTTTTTGTGAGAAAATTATAATGCTATAGTTTTGATTTTAATTCGCTTTAAAAAAAGAGTAAACAGTTCAAGTAAATACTATCCGCATAAAAACATAACTTTGAAAATAAGGCCAAGTTCCTATCCAAAAATTTCGACCGTTAAAAGTACTGAGATCGAAATGAGGGTCAAGTTCTTGATAAGTATGTACCATCTAATTTCTGAGCTAACTTGGCAACATTTTCCCCATAATTCTTCTTAGTATTAGAAATGTAAAAAATATTGCCAAATAGCAGGTTGCCTAAAAATGATATGGTATTGTACCTATCAAGAATTTGGTCTTCATTTTGATCTCAGTACTTTTAGAGGCCAAAACTTTTGGATAGGAACTTGGCCTTATTTCTTCATTAATTTTTTTGTGCGGACCTGACTTCTTTTTTCAAATTTTTTTGTTTGGTACAATACTATACCCTAAATCGGAAGTGTAAACTGCACTACCGACCCAACTTCCGGTCCAGTCCCCCAAACCAGACGTGAGAACTGCACTACCAACCCATTCCAGGCAGAGTTCCGGAACCGGTACTGTTATCCCACTGTTGCTATATCCCTTTTGAGATTTGTACTTGCATATTGCCATTGCCTTTACTGACATTTTTTACTACTGTAAATGCGCCATGCGCAAAGATATTTCTTCAATACATTTACCAATTTTGCATGAAATTGCGATTTTTTGTTTCTTTCGCGAGTTTTTTTTTTTTTTTGTTTCCATAGAAATACTATGTGAAATTTTTCATCGGTAATATATTCAGGGTTGGCTGCCCACTGGGTAACCCAAAAAAACTCACCCGGGTTTTTATGGGTATTTTGTTTTAAAAAACCGAAGCGGGTTTTTTACGTTATATCTATTTAAACAAAGATGAAGATACTTTTGAAGTTTTATTTACAGAAAAATAAAATCATTATAAAATTCATATAGACGAATAACCCAAGTACATACACATGTATTTATATGCCCATTTGTGTGTATGTACATTTAACCCTAGTGGGTTTTTCAGTACTTTTAATCTAAATATAGTATATTATATCAAAAAAATTTTAAGACAATAATTAAAAAATTCATAAAAAATAGTAGTCCAAACACGTACATAAAAATTTATTTTAAATCAGGTTCCACTCTGGTGGCTCAGATTTTAAATGATTTAACGGTCTTTTTCTAATGTACTATTAAAAGTTAACGTGGACTTTAACAGCAAGTTTTCTATACCGAACTTGCCATTAAAGTCCACGTTAACTTTTAATCGCACATTGTAAAAAGGGGCGTAAGAGAGCTAATGCTTTTTCCAATCTAAGGCGATTTCAAAGGTTACTCCATATTAAACCATAAGGCGAGAACATTCTTTCTATTGATGGTGGCAATTCGTTACTGAAGTGAAATAATCGAAATATTTGCAGATAAATATTATTAATTTTTGTCTTCATTAATTAATATCTTCAACCATTGTGTTATTTTTGTGGAAAGTGTTCTGCATCTTTAATCTTAAATGCCAAAAAAAGGGTGCTAAAAGTGGGGTGATTTTGACTTACGCATTCTTCTGCTATCTTTTCGCTTTCTTTAGTAATTACTGTGCCCATATATTTGGATTGCACTCTTTTTAGCTAAATCCTGTTTTGACAGTAGTATAGCATTGTTCAACAAACTACAGTCTAGGCACCCTAAATAGCCCAAAAAACTAATTTGTACCTTAAAACTTTTAGTTTTTTACCGGTTAGGCTATATTTTTATTGAATTTTTTACTTTCTTTGTTATTGTTCTACTTCTTATGTTGATGATTTTAGTATTTACTATGTTTTTATTGTTTGTTGTTGTTTTGCCAAATATTGTTAGTGAAAAATGTGGAGTCGCGGTAAGTTATGCTGAAAAAAGTGAATAAAATATGTAATTGTTTCCTATATTTTTCAAAAAAAAAGTGCGGAAAAAATTACTTATTTTTGCACAAGATGTTGATGGAACACAATTTAACATAACAGAGAATTATGCAATTGAATATACTATTTAGAAAGCATTTTAGCATAAACAAATAGTCAAAACCCAAAATTTTCAAGGTAAAAAGTGGTCTGTGTGAGCTATTAGGGTGGCTACACAAGTTCAATTGTATTGATATGTTCACAAAACTTGTTCAGCTCTACCGTAACTACAAGTTTGCCGAATATTGTTAGTAAAAAATTACGAGTACCAGTAAGTTATTCTGAAAAAAGTGAAAACAAATTTTTTTCTTAATTTTTTCAACAAAAAGTGCACGAAAAACTTTTTCGGCATTAAATGGTAAAAAAAACTGTTAAGCGGAATCTTAGCTACATTATTGCCATATACAGTTAAGCGGTATCATTAAGTTTGAATTAGTTGTTGGCCAAATACTGATGACACCGTTTTTTGAGGTCATACTGATTTTCAGAAATTTTGGCGGCCATGAAAAAAATTGGTCACCAAATTCGCAAATTGAGTATAGGGTTTTACTAACCCGTGGTAGTAAAATCGAAACTGTACTGTGAAGTCCTTGTGTTTTTCCAAAAGTCTTCATTTGTCGCATAGTTGTATTAATGATTTTCTTGATATATCTATACCGAAAAGGGCTAATTTGACAACATTGCTTAGATCATAAAAAACCAATTAAACCCAATAAAGCCCAATAAAACCCAAAAAAGCCCAATAGAACCCGTGATAAGACCCGCCGGGCTGGGTTTTATTTTAAAAAACCGGGTTTTTTCCAACCCTGAATATATTACTATTGACTAATAGCAACAATGCCTTGCAAGGACGGTAGGTTGGTTCACTATATAATTGGAAATATGAAAATTTCTTTGATAAATCATTGTCTTAAAGAGCTATATTAACGTATATATTTATTTTTAATTACAAACACGTTCAATTATTTGAATATTTTATTAAAATAAATCACAAAAAATTTTCGATCAATCTGCTCAGAGGCTTTAATAATTTAAATTAAAGAAATCAAGCCTTATTTATTACATCACCATAAAATAATGAGCATTATTAAGTAACAACTTGACTATAAATACATTAGCAGCGATTGGCCGAGACTTAATAAACATGTTATTTAAATTTTTACATTTGTAACACATATTTATGTATGCTAATAAAGTTTTTAAAGACATTTAAAACTATGTATATTCATACCTACAAGCATATATACTTTTTAAACTCTAAAAAAACTGTTAATTACTTTAATAAAGACATAAATAGTCTTTTGTTAAAAATGATGACATTGCTTAATTTGATATGTTTACAAAAATATATGTTCAAAATTGCTAGTTTTCGCTGACTTAAATTTATCCAGTAAAATCCAGCAAGATCTATGTGTATCCATCGTCTTGACAATATCTCTTGTTTTCTTGTTCTCTTATTGCAAACTTCAAAAAGTTAGCTAACAGTCACATTCCAGTCAAATCCAGTAACAGTTTGTGAGAATTACAACAAATGTTGAAGTACACGCAAATGCTTAATGCTGAATAATAATTTCATTTTGCAAAACTTGAAAAAATTTAAATTATACAAAAAAAAAAAAGAATAATGTTTCACAGTTTTTTATCCTATTAATTAAATAAATTTGTTTAAATTTATGTGCTTAATTTATTTAACTGCGCTGCGCCAATATAACAAGTTAAAGGATTTGAATTAAGTTTTAAGAGAGTAAGAAGAAAATTGAACGCCTAAAATAATTTGTAAGACCGGAGCCGTGATATGCAGAAAAAATAAACAATTTTGTTCCTTTCCACTCCTGATATCTCATGACTATACTATGACTTTGTTGAAATATTCAAACAAAATGGCGAGAAAAATTTGAGCTCTGTTCTATCGATATGCCGGACTAATACAAGTCCAAATGTTAGCCTCTCAATTAATTCTTGGAAAACTTTTCTTTCCAACGCCAGTGCAGTTAACAGCATCATATGATACACTGTCTTATATTTGAAAGGAAGGTGTTTCCCCCTTTTTTTAATAAATGAACAAAAAGACCTAAAGAAAGGGAAAAAACGACCTATACAATGAAGAGCTACACGGAAAAAAATATCATCAAAAATTTTTCAAACAAAAGTTTGTCTAAAAATAAATTTCATTTTCAGTAAAAGTTCTTTACATAATCAATGAATTGTTTGTTTGACTCTTATTTAGCAAGCAAAGACCAAAAACAACAACAAAAACTGTGTCGTAAAAAACAACTCCGATGACGACATACACACAAATAACAACAACAACCACAATAACAGCAAAAGGAATGCGATTGTAACAAGTTTGTTTACTGAAGATTTTTGATTGAAAGTCTTTAGATAAACATTCAGACTTGAACACATTTAACAAAGTAAAATTTTATAAAAGCGTAATGGATGATGATGATAATGACCCAGACAAAATTTTGTTTGATATATTACAAAAAATTCAGTAAATATGTTTGTTTGATTAAGTAAACTATTTTGTTAAATATTTCTTAGTATTTTTAGACTAATTGTTTTATCAATTGAAACAAAAATGTTTGTTTGATATTTTTCAGAAAGTCCAGTAAATCTTTTTGTTTGATTTAGTGAATTGTTTTGTTTACAATTTGTAAATACTTTTAGACAAATTGTTTTATAGATTTAAGCAATTTGTTCAATGAAAAAAAAACGCGTTAAAAACATTTTAAGTTTTGCATAATTTCTGGCGTTTAAGCTAAGTCTGGAGCTTTGGTGTCTTTAAAGCTTTATAGCAGATTTTTATGGCAAATGTTTTAGTAGAACATTTAAGGAATCTGTAACGCCAGTTTTAAGATAGAGAGACAAAAAGATCCATAGAATGAGGAGATACGGGGGTAAACTGTTCAACACAAATTTTCCCTTTAGTGTTTTACATAAGTGCTGAGTAAGGACAACTTATACCTTAAACGTAAGGCTTACAAGATTTACTACGCGGACTATTAATTAGCCCCTTCAATTGGTTTCAATTGAAAAAAGTGGTAATAAATCTGTATCTTTGAAACTTGCGATACGATTACAAAACGATGTATATAGAAAACATAGAGGAGGACCTGCACTTTCAGAATGTTGAAATGTGAACCACCCTGTTGAAATGCACGTTGAGGTACAGGGTGTCAAAATTTACTACCTCGGTCAGGCAAAAGATTGTCGGCCTCATAACTTTTACAAATATTATCCGATTTTAATGAATTTAAACTTATGGCGTTTTCTTTTCTAAAAAAAAGAAACATTTATTTACTTTTTATTAAAAAAATCGCAATTTAGCATTCCTTTAAAGCTAAAATATATCGTCGTAAGGGATGATACACAAAATTTGTAGTAAATTCACTTCCTCGAAAAATGATTATATTGCAAATTTTCATTGAAAAGTGCAAACAATGCAACATTTTTTGTAGAAAAGAAAACGCCATTAGTGTAAAGTTTATGAACAGATAAACAAAATACAGTTTATTTCTTTATAATATTTTTAATAACTTAAAATTTTTGGAGTTTGGCCTCGCCTTCATTCTATATTTCGCCAATATCTCCAGTAATAGCATAGGCAGAACTTTCAAAACAATGGCTGTTACTATGAGTTGCATTCGATGTTCGATCTTCGCTGGCTATCGAACATCGAGTATTGAATATCAAGCTCGTATTATGAGCTGGCAGCTTTGTGGAAAATTTTGTTGTACAACGAATTTTTAATCGAACACAATTTTGCTTTCGATGCGGTATCATGGTAGAATAATATACAAGGTAGCCCTGGAACGCCAGCTGATTTTTTTTTTCGTGGTACGAACTATCAAATGTTGTGTATATGTGAAATAACTACGTTGCACACACAATACAACACGTATGTTTGGTGCTTCTGTTATACAAACACACACATACACTCTCTATTATTGTTTGACATTTCGGACCTCAAATGTACATTTGTATTAGTTATGCGGTTACCTTGTATATTATTCTACCATGATGCGGTATGGCAGTTTGTAAAACATATTGAAAATGTGAGTATATATTTGTCAAATTTTGTTTTTGTTTTGTTTTTTTACAAATACCATTTGTAAATTATTTTATTTCAATTTCATGGTCATGTTAATTAATAATTATTTTAATTTTTTCTTTTATAAATTTGTAAACAAACAATAATTATTTATAGTGCCAGCTGAACAATCCAATTAAGTGAAATTCACAATAGCTCTATTTTTATCGAATGTGCGCCATAATACCAAATGAAAATTAGTTCGAACAATTAATTCGATCACAAACGAAAATCGAAAATTGATGCCTATTATATCAATATTTTATGATTTTTAACACATTCCCTGATAACGCATAGAAAAAAATCTATTTTTAGAATTTCGTAGACAAATTTACCATTTTCCTCCAATGCTGAATGTAGGGGCATGTCTTAATTGACTTAAAATTTCAACTCCATTCATTTTTGCAATTTATTCTTTTGAAATACTGAAAATAAAAAATTTTAGTTTAAAAAAATTTTTTTGAGAAAAATGGCGAACAAAATTAAGCTCTATTTTTGTCAAAATTTAGCCATTTTCACTCTCATTTCAAGGTCTTGATTTTTATTCCGAGATAACTAAAAAAAATTTTTTTCTGTATTTTCAAAGATTGTGTTAAAAATCATTAAAAATTTTTTTAAAATTTTGGCTATGCGAAAAACGAAATAGCTTTACAATGTGACAAAAACGATCATCACATGCAACTACATCAACGTTAAGTCTACAACTTCAGGCAAAACGCTGCCAAATAAACAGGCCCAAAACTAAATTGACGGCATTAGCTTTAAAATTCTCTCATATTATTGTTTATTTTCTTTTGTTTTTATTTTTCGTATGAAAAATATATGAAATTTTATTCAACCACGGCCACATTGTTGAGAGAATGAGTGGCTAAAACTGAGAGCATGAAAAAAAACGTTCTCAAAATAAAATAGATTATATTCCGTGACTGCTTTTTACGACGTATGATTAATGTCAATTTGTATGGAAAAACTCGTCTAGCACCAGTTCTGTTTCAACATTTAGTCATACGAAATGATTTAAAAAAACAAATGGTCGCAATTTAAATCAGTGCTGGCCATCGAGAGAAATTAGTTTTTAACAAGGCATATTCATTACAGGTACCACCATAACTAAAACAAATACAACACCAAAAAACACATGTATTTTGTTGGTAGAAATACCACAGAAATATGTCAAATCCATTATCTGTAAGTCGCACACATTCATAAACTCTCTCAAATTTACTAACACATGTACTTTGTTGATAGAAACACCCCAGAAATATGTCAAAATCTATTGTCTGTGTGACGCACACGTTCTCAAATTTACTAAGTCAGCTGATCTTCTGTTGGTACCTGTTTAATCTACCTTGGTTTTTAATTTAGTTTAGTGTTTATGAGCATGTGTTAGTAGTATTTCATTGTGTGCCTATTAAAAAGAAAAACAACAACTTGAAAAAACAACAAGCTTTCATACAACTGAATGAAGTTGTTGTTTATTTTTACTCTTTAGTGAGTACGTTGGTTTTTATTCGGCTGTTTATATATACAAGCCGATTAATGTTCGGAGCTCTAGTGCCAGTATGAGCGACTATGATTTAAATTGAATTTATTTTAATAATATTTTAGGAAATAGAAGGTTTTGCATTCGTAAAAACTAACTGTTATAAGATAGAGAAATAAAAAATTACTATATATGTGCGAAATATATATATGTATATATTTTCTTTTGCTTTTAAATTTATACCATAGATGTGGCTTATTTAACGCAATACTTTGTCATCAAAAAGTGCGTTTAGGCAAAATCGAATTTTGAATATAAGCCGTCGATATAAAGAAATTTAAATAATTCCTACAAAGAAAATCGTATACATACGAGCATTAATGTCAATCATAAATTATAAAAACATTTCACAAAACAGCTCTAACGGGAAATGGTGTATTTTGTAGCTTATATTTTCCTATAAATCATTTTTATGTTTTTCTACATTAAAAATACGCCTTAAAGTCAATTTTGTTTAGAACGCAAAATAAAAATTTGGAAAATTTTAACGGTTTTAATTTATTAAAATGATATTTTGGAACAGGTTTAGCGAAATAAAACTAATGCATTGTGTCTGTCATCATTGCTGTAATCCTCAAATGATAAATGACTTTGAAAATTGAAATACATTTATTTAAATTAATTGTGAAATTAAGAAAGAAAAGTTGATAAAAATGATTTTAAAGATAAAACTACGACATTTTTTTGTATAATGCTTCTAAAGATAACATATACATAGATATATTAAAGATAAAACTATTTAAATAATTTAAGGAAAACATATTTAAAAAAAAGATATTAAACACTTTCTACAAAAGTTAACTTTTAAATATTTTTCCTTCTAGATTTTAAGTAAAAATTTAAGAAATCTGTATTTAAATATTATCTGTTTTTTGTTATAAACTAATTTTATTTTAAATCCATTTATTTCACTTGTCAGCTTAACGTTCAATTTAATTTTCTTCACTTAAACATTGTGTGTTGATTATTTTTATAGAAATTATTTATGTTGCAAATTATTTATAAGCCATAAAGATTTAACAATTTATTTAAACAATTTATTTACTTTTCTTAAATCGTGTGTTTACTTAAACAATATTTAAATAGAAATTATATTTGCAAAGAAAATATTTTAATTAATTAAAAATTCTCAAAGAAAATGAAAATTAAACGTTTTTTATGTTGATTACAAATCATTAAATTTAATTCATCTACTACAAAAATAGTGTTTGCAAATGAAATGAAAACTATTTCATACAAAATTAAAAGTGTGTAGCAAGACAGTGGTAGTAGCTATAATCATGATGATTATAATCGGAATGTTTAGTAGATATTTATTCCAAAGACCAGAAAATGTTTGCAGATGTTTTTTTATTTTATTTTATTTTATTTTATTTTATTTTATTTTACTGCCTGTCCCACGATGTCGACAAGTCGATGTCGTTCTCTTATTTATATTGAAAACGAAAACAGATTTAAATTTTTTATTATTATTTTCAATATAAATAAGAGAACGACATCGATTTGTCGACATCGTGGGACAGGCCATAATTTTAGTTTGAAAGGTAATAGTAAAGTGACAAAGTGTCCTTGAACGTTCCAAAAATAAGAGCTTTCTACGAATGGGAGGTGCCACGCCCCTTAGTCTAAATTAACCGCCTTCTGCATATTCTTCTTCTACTCTCCACTATGAAAGCGGAGATCTGGTGGGGCACATGAGAATACTAGAAAGATTGTGAATGATCCATATATTATGATGAGTATTCAAATACAACCGACATTAGTCTCGAACAAAAGGTTTGACGTCCTAAAAAATGCTGCACACATCTTATACGTTAAACGTAAGGCCTAAAAGATATTCTGTGACGAGTCAGAAATATGTCAAGTCTATTGTCTGTGTATTGCACACATTCATAAGGTCCCTGAAATTTACTAACACATGCCCGTTGTTGATAGAAACATACCAGAGATGTGTCAAAATCTATTGTCTGTGTGACACACACATTCTCAAATTCACTAAAACAGCTGATCTCGTATTAGTACCTGTTCAATCCACCTTGCTAACAGCAATAAAGCATTTGTTTTGATGTGCGAGAATTTTAGGAATGGCATAGGAACAATAGGGAAGAGGGATCAATAAATTGATATTACTCATTAGAAGGTGTTTTGTTTTTATGTTGGACTGCTCTTTCTAATATTCCGTACACTTAAGGTGAAAAGGGGCCTATTGTTTGCGCTACGCTGTCCGCAACATTTTATATTCGTGTTTTTGTTATATTAAAAGAAGTACATACCGAGTTTCATTAAAATCGGAGGGGTGGTGAGGCCTATTTTGATTTGAGGTGCAATAACTATAATGTTATAAAAATTTATTTCACTATCGTTAGATATAAAAAACAATATACTCGTAATTAAATCCAAGGGTTTGTTTGTAGAATTAATGAAAAATATAATTTCTTCAAAAAATATTTTTATAAATAAAAGAGAAAAAAACAATACGTCAAATCGGTGGAAAAAAGTACATTTCATTTATGAAACTTTCTTGGAAATAATGAAAAAGTTTGATTAAGTCAATGAATGATTTCATTCCACTTATATGATATTCATAACCATAATAAAATATTCTTTATTTAGTGTGATTATTTCGAACTTATTTGCTTATGAATCTACATTGACTATTAATCTAAGGTTCGTAACGTTATATTCAGAAAGAGTCAGCACATGATTATTATTGCGAGGAACATATTAGCATATTAGTGATGGAAATGTAGCTGCTTCCGAATGTAGCGTTGCTATGTTCTGCTGTTTATGTTAAGAATTAAATTGATGCGAATTTTCCCTAGTTCCCCAGAATATTAATAATGTCTGACTCTTCCTAAATACAACATTACAAACTTTACCCCAATAATCAATTTAGAAATATTCTTTAGTTATGACATATAGCTTCATTAGAGCCCTTTTAATGAAAAATTTAATTGATGCAATGTAAAAATTCATTATATTACTGTTGCATTATATTACTGTTGCATTTAATGAACAAAGCTATACAGTGTATTTTTTTAAACGTTTATATACTTTTTAGTGAAATTTATTTCATATCATCTTTTTCTTGCCAAGCCACTGTATAATAATTTTTTAATATAAAACTAAACTTTTGTGCAAGTTTGTATTATTAAATAAATTATAGCATTGCATTATATTTTTATTTTATATTTTATTATTTATTCTGATTTTATTGTTTATCACTACAAAAGGTAGAGAAATTAATTTATTATACACTTTGAGAAATTTTTGTATACAAATATATAAAAACAACATGAAAATTAAGTATGCTTTTTATACGATTTTTATTTTCTTTTCTATAGAATATTTAAAACTATTTAAGAATTTTAACAACAGTACATTTCTCTTTTATTCATTTATATGAATTCTAAATGTATATGTGTGTGTGTGTGTGTGTGTGTGTGCGTTAATAATATTATGCGGTTGTCTGACGCAAGTGTTACGGATTATTTGCAAAATTTATGTTGCCACTTGTTCTGCTGACGATAAGTTGCATATATTAATCTTATTTTTGACGTATTCAAATATACAATGTTGCTGTAAGTCTTAAATTAGTTGATATATTGATATAACACTGATACATTTGTATTAAATTAGACCCAGAATATTATTATTCTAAACTACATAGTATAGTGTGTATTATAATTATGATATGAAAGATATAAAGGTTTTAAATTTTAATTGTAAAAATCTAAGTCACAAATAATATACACAGAAAATATTATCAACAAAAAATTTTCAAGCAAAAGTTTGTCTGAATAAAATGTTGTTTACTGAATCAGTAAATTTTTTGTTTGACTTTTATTTAGGACGCAAACACAAAAACAACAACAGAAACCAGTTCTGTGTATCGTAAAAAACAAACATGATGACGACATTCACATAAATAACAACAACAATAATAGCAAAAGAATGGTATTGTAAAAAACTGGTTTCCTGAAGATTTCTAAGTGAATCAGTTCGTTAATGTTGTTGTGTGAATTCTCATTCATTTTTTTATAGTCTTTATAGAAACATATATATGGGGTTGAACACATTTAACAAAATTTAATTTTATAAATGCTTAATAGATAATACTGTTATTATTTCAAACTTAAAATTATTATTAAAAGTTTTTACTGACTCAGACAAGAAGTTTGTTTGATATGAAACAAAAAACTCAGTATATAATTTGTTTGATTCAGTAAACTATATTGTTTGGAATTTGCAAGTATTTTTAAACAAATTATGTTATAAGTTCAGACAAAAATACGGTTTGATATATTACGGAAAATCAAGTAAATATTTTTGTTTGGTTCAGTAAACTATTTTGTTTAGAATTTGTAATTATTTTTAGACAAACTGTTTTATAGATTTGGTTTTTTTTCAATGAAATTGTTAAGATCTTTTTATCTCTATTAAGAAATTTGTGTGTATGTCCGTTTCTAGACAAAATATTTACTAATTCATTGAATTTCTTTACTAAAAACGAAATTTAGTTTTTTCTGTGAAAGAGACTGTAAGTATATATAACTTTTATTATTATGCTGCACAGAAAAAATAAAATTTCATATTCAGTAAAGACATTCAATGAATTAGTAAATATTTTGGCGGGAAACGGACCTACAAACAAATTTTTAAACACAGACAAAAATATATTAATAATTTTATTGAAACCCCCCGTTTTTTAGTGAACAAATTGTCCAAATCTATAAAACAATTGGCTTAAAAATATTTAAAAATTGTGTAAACAAAATAATTTACTGAATTCGTTAATTTTTTATAATATATCAAACAAACTTTTTGTCTGATTCAGTGAAAACTTTTTTTGGTAATATTTTGAAGTTTTAAATAATTACATCATCCATTAAGCATTTATAAAATTTCACTTTGTTAAATGTGTTCAACTCTGTCTGTTTATCTAAAGACTTTATAAAAATGAATGAGAATTAACTCAACAATATTACCGAATTGATTCGCTCAGAAATCTTCAGTAAACAAACTTCTTACAATCGCATTGACTTTGGTATCACTGTGTTTGTTGTCATTTATGAGTATTTCGTCATCGTGATTTCTTTAAAAATTAAATATTTTTACAAAATTGATTATTATGCTAAGGTTCGTAACAATTTAATTCAGAGAAAATTGAGCATGATTAATATTCCAAGGAACAAGGAACAAATTAACATCAACTTAATTTTTCAACGTACACAGCAGAACAGAGTAACGCGCCACTTTCGGAAGCCGATACACTTCCATCGTCAGTGCTCACGTGTATTTTGCTTATCACCACTTGTTAGGTGGCTCTGTTGAATGTGATTTCAATTCTTATATATACAACTTTTCAAGTTTATATTAACTGCATTTTCCCAATGAAAGTGAATTTAATTCTCGTATTCAATTTTCACGAAAAAGTTGTATATATTCTCTGAATTAAAACGTTACAAGCCTTAGCCTAATAATCAATTTGGATTCACAAGCACATACGTTCGAAATTATCATATTAATTTTTACAAAAGCTTTTTCGATCACATACAACATGTGTAGTTTGTTAGAGCAACAGTCAGCAATATAATCAACAAAGATAATCTCACTTTTATCAAATATCGCTATACAAATTGCTTAAAAAAATAATAAAAAAGCTACAGGAACACATTACTCGTAATATCGGTAGAAAAAAATCACTCCGGACTATTTCATATTTTCTGCTTTATCAATAAAAATATTAACTCGTTTCAACAATGATGATAAAAACTTCTATCATAAATACAATCCATTCTATTGAATTTAGCTGTTAACCCCCTCGAGTACATTAAATAATTTTACTGGACATTATTGTATTAAAAAAAAACTTGTTTCTAATTTAATACGTAATTCCACTTTAAATAAGTATTTATTTAACATTTTTATAACAAAAAAATTTTGATAATTGCATGACATTCACAAGTACTTATTTACGTACAATTAAAATATAAAGAGTTGAATTAAATACAATTTATTACCTTTAATATTAGGTATTTATTAATTTTCAAAAATATCGCTGGACATAAAAAAATACTTGAGTATAATGTTCAAATTTTGCGGGAAAGCCAAAGTAGTACTAACGTGCGGAATAAAAGGCTTTGTTTAAAATTAGTCATATGGGGCTGTTTATGAAGTAACAAGATTGTTAGCTTTCAAAAATCATTACATAGGAAATATTATTCCTCAAGAATTTTTAATTAATACATCTAATCAAACATATAAACTATATTCAATTAATTCTGTGTTGAATCAATTACTCATATGATAAAAAACAAAATTCATAAAATATTTTTAAAAATGTTAGTCATTGAAAATTTAATTTTAGTAATTCAATGTACAATTTTTTTCGTAGATTAAGCTTCAACAACGAAATTGAGTTTGCACACAGAAAAAATTATCAACAAAAAATTTTCAATCAAAAGTTTGTCAAAAAATTTTGTTTTCAGTAAATGTTCTTTACAGAATCAGTGAATTTTTTGTTTGACTTATATTTGGGAGTGGTGTTTGCAACAAACCAACAACAAAACCCCCTTCTTCTGTGTCGTAAAAAGCAACCCCGATGGGGAACAATGATAGCAAAAGGAGTGCGACTGTACCAAGTTTGTTTACTGAAGATTTTTTAGTGAATCAATTTGTTAATATTGTTGCGTTAATTCTCATTATTTTTTCTCTTTATGATGATGACTCAGACAAAAATTTTTTCTGATATATTGAAAAAATCAGTAAATATTTTTGTTTCATTCAGTGAACTATTTTGTTTAGTATTTGAAACTATTTTTAGACAAATTGTTTTACAAATTCAGACAAAAATATTAATTGATATATTACAGAAAATCCAGTAGATATTTTTGTTTGATTTAATAAATTATTTTCTTTAGAATTTGTAAATCTTGTTAGACAAATTGTTTTCTAGATTTATACAATTTGTTTACTGAAAAGAAACGTTTTTTAATGAAATTGTTGAGATATTTTTGTCTATATTTACAAATTTGTTTGTAGGTCCGTTTCTAGACAACATATTTACTAATTCATTGAATTTCTTTACTAAAAATAATTTAATTTTGTCTGTACAGTTTTTGTAATTAAAATCGTGTTTTATTTTTTTTTGCGTAGAATATTTTAAGCGGTAAATTTTTATGAATATTCAAAATTCTAATTTCAAATCCATAAAAAAATTTAATCCGAAGTATTAATTTTTTTAGTGAATCCAAATTGATTATTAGGCTAAAGTTCGTAACGTTGTATTCAGAAAGAATTAGGCATGATTGATATTCCAAGGAACAAGGGAACTTTCGGAAGCCGCTACACTTCCATCATCAGTGCTCACGTGTATTTTGCTTATCACCACCAGGGGTCTCAGATATGGCAATTTCTCACGAAACGTGGCGATTTTTCAACTTGTTTGGCTTCTAAATTTTTGATTTGGCTACATGGCGATTTTTGTGGCCAGAAAAAATTTTTTTTACGATTTTTATGACTATTTTTTAACAAAATTGAACTTCAAAATTTTTGTAATTCAGAAAAATTAGTTTGTTGAAATAGTGTTTCAAAAATAAATCCTCCCAAAACTCGCCTGCAAGAAATTAAAACAATTTGATTTTAATAATTTTTCTTATGTTAATAATAATCACGAATGCGCTTCCAATTTGGATGAGACAAATTTACAAGAAAATTTTGGCGATTTTAAATAATTAGTTCAAATAATTAGTTAATAATTACAATTTTGGCGATTTTCCGCTAAATTTTTATACGATTATTTTATAAAAATTTATAATAAAAAAAGTGTTAAATAAAAACAATTTTATTATCAAATATATATTAAGAAAAACTACATAAAATTGATCTTGGCGACATTTGGCGCTTTTTAAAATCAATTTGGCGAAATAAGTCGGAAAAAATCTGACAACCTTGATCACCACTTGTCAGGTGGCTCTGTTGAATGTGATTTTAGTTCTTATATATACAACTTTTTCGTGAAAAATAAAATAGTGTATTAAATCACTTTCAAGCTGATATTAACTACACTTTCTCAGCGTTGCCATCGGTTTATTTTTCTGCCTACCCATTTTTCTGATTTTTTGTTCTACTCAAGACAAACTTTTTTATTTCCTGGGCTTTGTATAAGTTTCTAAGCCTACTACGCTTATTTTATACTTTTGTGATTTTCAAAAATATTATCATTTGTAAATTCTCCAACGGTGTTTGAAAGTTTGTGATTGAAATCTATTGACGATTTGGTAAAGCGCCAATGAAATGCATATAGACAATGCTTAACTATCAGCAAATAAACTTTATTTAACATAATTTTATGACAATATGTCAAATAATAAATTTCTTGTTTAAGAATTATTTTAAAAGATAAAAATGTTTATTTTTCCAAGTGAACCCAAGTCAAAACTGAAAAACTGGTCATAACTTTTAATTTCGTCCTGCGATTATTATACTTTTTTGGTTTTAGAGAGTAAATGTATAGAGCTTTGAAACCTTATACTCATTTTTTGTGGTGTTGTTTTTTTGCAAAATTCATTGCTAGAACAACCGCAAAAGCAAATGTGACGCTCAATACCCAAAAATCTTGAAAAATCGAAAAATATTATTTTATTTCACGATCTATTGAATGAGGCGTAAACTATGATATGAAGCCTACCTTCTCATATTTATAGTAGTTACAATGCTGAACAAAAAAAAAATACAAAATGTACATTTAGAATGCGAATCATCCACATATATTCATCCATTGGCGTATACGTTTTATGAAATTATGCAAAATTCTATGTAAAGTATGCGTATCGTAAATTCACTGAAAAAAATAGTTCAGAAAAACACACATACATTTTTTAAAGTTGTTACTAATCCACATGCATGTTTGAGTTTAAAGCAGGAACCGGCAAAACATACCACATCGGGCTTTTTACTCTTTTACTCTCACACGTATGTACTCACATGTATTAACTAAAAGTAAATAAAATCAATCAGTGTGCCATGAACCATGGTAGAATAATATACAAGGTATCCGCATAACTAATACAAATGTACATTTGAGGTCCGAAATGTCAAACATTAATAGAGAGTGTATGTGTGTGTTTGTATAACAGAAGCACCAAACATACGTGTTGCATTGTGTGTGCAACGTAGTTATTTCACATATACACAACATTTGATAGTTCGTGCCACGAAAAAAAAATAATCAGCTGGCGTTCCAGGGCTACCTTGTGTATTATTCTACCATGGCATGAACATTCAAACAAGAAGGTTGTGCTATCGCTTGTTTCTTTCTATTGCTTGATATACACTAACAAAAACTTTCTAAGAGCGAGAGTTGCAAAATAAAACCCATACATGCAAAATGTATTAGTATGAGTTTGCCGGTTCCTGGTTTAAAGTTACAAATATATGACATACACGTAGATATTGCCTTTGCAAAAAAATAACAATACACTAGTTTGCCTCTACTTTACTCTGCAGTTACACGTTCAAGAAATTGCTTTCAAGTTGATCACACGTATTGTTTGTTAAAACTACCTTAAATTGACGCTATGACGTAGGCTCTAAGCAACTTGATAGTCAATTTTGTTTTCAAGATGCCGTCGTCAAGGAATCAACAACGAAACAGTAAAACCCGGTTATAACGAATTCTCGGTTGTAACGATCTAAGTCTAAAGTGCCGACGTTTCGGTTGCCATTTTCATACAAAAATACAAAAATTCGTAATAGCGAATTCGTAGTTAACGAGTCCTCGTTTGTATCGAACTACGCTTATTACGAACTTGTCATAGAGCGGTTTTTTTTTGCTGTTTGCACAAAGTTCGTTATAGCCGAGTCTTTCTGTAATTTACTTACAATAATAGAGATCAGCTGTTTAAATTGAACGATAAATTGAAACAAATCTTGAAAGCAAAATTGAAATCAAGTTGGTAGTCAATTTCCAATTATGTGAGTGTGTTAGTAAAAAAGTGTGAATGTATTGAAACTTAAACAAAAATTGAAACAAAACTTGAACGTGTAACCTCCAAGTTAAGTTGGTGTTGTTGTAGAAAAGCATTGGACAAAAAATTAAGAGCTTTCAATTACATAATTGAATTAGTTTATTGGAAAGTATTTTGTTTTTGTATTTTATCGTTACTTTTTAATTTCAGTATAGGCAAGTTTCCATATTTCAATAATTCTGTGATGATCATAACCCTTAACAGCTTAAGTCGAGTTAGGACATAATTTAATTGTTTTTAAATCAACTCACTGTAAATTTTTTTAAGTATGTATGTAACTTTTCTAAGACGACAATTATTTATAAATAAGCAAATTTTTGATAGTTTAAACAGCTCACCCGAAAATTTTTGAAAACGAATTAAGCGGTTAAGGCTTATGACCACAGAATGTATTATAGTTACATTTTATATTGTGTGGCTGGTTTTTAAGAGATTTTTTATAACATAGCAAGTGACATTTTAATAGTTTTTATATGAATCTTAATAAAAATATTTACATGCAGAATGCAAGTTTAAAATGATTGAGCAACTAATTGCAAAATTTAAGACAACACTACAACAATATCAGAATTAAATTGTTAAATAGAATTGTGTGGTGTGTGGGTAGACTTGCAGTCTGTTACTGGGATATGTTTACCAGCTACTGAATGTCATACCTCCTTCACTATCTCTTTCTCTATAGCACTCTCACAAAACTCCTGCAACTCAATCGAAGTTGTATGTGGCACAAGTATTTTTTATTTTTTATTTAAAGGACTCTTTATTGCACTTATTTAGAATTTCACAGTAATGTGCAATAAAATAAATTATTTTCATACTTTTTTCCCCTTTGATATTAGATTTTATTGTTTATTCATTGTACTAAAATGGGCAACTTGCCCAGTATCTATGAAGAATAAAAGAAAAACAGATAATGATTGAACAAATAAATTTTGTATTGAACTGAGTAGTAAATGAGCCACAATATGATGAATGAGTTTGTGGTGAATTGTTCACATTTTAATAGTTGCATTTATTTTAATTCGAGTACACTTGTTTCAGTTTTATTTTTCATTTCAATTGTATTTTTATATACATTTTTATATAAATCAATTGAATTTAATGACTTTATATTTTTTTTACTCAAACTTCATAAGTTTAGGAGTAAGTATGAATATATTGGCGGACAGACAGATAGATGTACGTACATACGTTATACTTATGAGTGCAAATCAATAATATCTATACTTGTCGTACACGTTGCACATGTAAGGGAAGAATGTAAGTGGAACGAATAGAAAGATACATAAAAATGTGTTATATATTAGGAGAGTTTCACTTACAAGATAAATAAATTAGAGATAATTGAAGTTCTGAATTTCAATTATTATTTTAATTGAGAAAGAATTTTTTTAAAGCATGTAACAATTGAAACGACAAAAAAATTTTTTTGAATGCATAAAGGTCGAACTTAACACCATGATGTTTTTGAGATCAGCCATGATCTCATCATCAGAGTTCCTGTTATCACTTTCCACTCAGTCAGTCAGTTCAACATCGAGCATTAAACCAATTTCTGTTGAAGACCTTAAGATGAAATAACAAGCGTGAGTTAAAGTTTGCAAAGCTGTCCACACCGTAAAATCCTTCAAAAGAAATTCTATGGAAAAACTCATTCTGTCACAGTTCAATTTCATCACGTTTACTTAAGTTATGCATATCAAATTCGATTCATACGATTTATGTTAAACTGCAATTTTTTTTAAGTGCAAAGAGAAAGCGAAAGTTTCTTTTGCTGATTATGAATTTTAAACAGTTTAACTTCTTCACTGCACGTAACAGCGAATGCCCCTAATAGATACGTGCATATATGTACATAACTTAACAATATTGCATTTGAAATGACAAACTGTTAGAAGAACACGAATAAATATTGTTAAAAAGAATTGTAGAAAATAAAATGAGAAAAAAATAATTTGCATGGCACATGACGGTGCTTAGAAACGAGGAAGCCAAGAACCTCATGTTTTAAACATGAAAATGTAATAATTGGACAGCATAAATGACATAAAGTATTATTCAATGCTTTTTTTTTAACAAAATGCAAAACTATTTAGAAAATCAATAAATATCGGTTTAAAATAAGTGACGGGATCATGAGTAACTTTTGGCTCACGCTCATGTACGCTCAGGAGCAATGGAAATGTCGTCATGCATGATTGTGCAGAAGCTTGTATTGCTTTAATTTTGCCTCATACATGCTCACGTGAAACTTGCAATCCGATTGCAAAACGATGAATGTAAAAATTATAGAGTAGGACTTAAACTTTAAGAATAATGGAACTTGGTGTACTCTGTTGAAACACACGGTGATCTACAGGGTGTCAAAGTTGACTATCTCGGGCATGAAAAACCTTGTTGGGCTCATAACTTTTAAAAAAATTATCCGATTTAAACTTGTTGTAAAGCTTGTTAATAGACAAAGAAAATACACTTTATTTCATTAAGATATCTTTAATATATTCCGATATATTTGACTTTGAATTTAAAATTTTTGGTTTCTGGCCATGACTTTATTCAACTTTGACACCCTGGAGCTCACCGTGTATTTCAACAGAGTGGTCTAAGTTTAATTCTTCTTAAAGCTTATGTCATCCTCTATGATTTTTGCATACATCCTTTTCTAATCGGATCGCCAGTTTCGAAAATATAGACGTATTACCCTTTTTTCCCATTGAAACCACTGTGCGTGAGTCCGAAATAAATGCAACATTCGTAAATGCAGTAATTGTGCAATAATCGAAGTTTAACGTTCGAAAATCACTACTTGGGAATAGTTTTCGCCAAAAGACTGTTTACACAAACTACACTGTGCAACACCAAAAAAAAATAGCATCGTTCTAAAAACTGATTCTGGCAGGGGGAACCAAAAATATATCTACGTGTATTGACATTTTGAAAGTTTCTATTTGGCACCTTTTTTAGTGGGAGATGTATGGATCTTTTTTGTCCCTTTCTTAAAAAGGGACCAAAAAACTCCCCTTCAACAGCGATATAGGGGCCTGATATGTTCCACAAAAATATTCGCCATAAAAATCTACTATAAATCATAAAATACAGCCAAGCCCCAGCCTTAATTTGAGTGCCAGAAGTGATTCAAAACTTGAAATATATTTAAGGGTTAATATCATACTTATTTACACCAAACACGTAAGCATTGCCCATCTCTGCTTAAAACCAAAAATATAAAATAAAAATAATAAAATAAGTCTAAAAATTAACTGTGTAAGGAAGTCCACAAATCGGATGCATTAAAAATGATTTAAAACGTCGTATAGTATTTTTTAATAGTTTTATATTTTTTTTCTGCCCATTTTTTATTCCAATCGCTTGCAGTTTATATCTTTTTGTTCACAGCCACATTAAATAATTCTACAAGTTTATTCTTCAGATTGTAATATTAATTTTTTACGAGACAGAATAGTTTAAAATAAAAATCCCCAAACAAATTAAATAAAAGTGTATGAATAATATTATAATTTAAATTGAAATAAATACAATACAAGTGCAACACTCAATTACATCATAGCTTACCTTGGGCCTAGTTAAGTCTTGGGATTTTTTTGTCTTTTTGGAATTAAAAGAAAAAGTTTGTATATTTTTTTTTTCTACAAAAAACGTGTTTTAAATCTTTACTGCTAATTATAAAGCGAAGAATACACGAGGCAACCGATCAAGTCAAGTAGTTTTGACTCAAACTCGATGAACACTAAAAGCTCATTCTTAGTATTTTTGTTTTATAAGAACAGTATGAGGCAAGAAAACTTGTCTAAGGCAATCCCAGCTTTTCAGTTAAAAGCAACAAACATTTATCGACTCGCAGTTTTTACTGCGAAAATTTTTTTCTGACTATTGTTTTTAATTGCTTGAGATAGAATTTGTCTTTAATTATTGCCGCAACTGTGCTGGCCATTTTGTGCAGAACGAGTAGCGTATGAATGAATTTATTTCCCTTATGTCACATTCCCCAAGGTTTGCTAGTTCGGATAGTGACGGGTTTTCCAATTATGGCGCCATATTTCTAGATAGTGCGGGACACTATCTCCTCCTGCAGAAGATAAGGAAGATATAATCTTCTAGCATGAGCGCCGATGAGCCATTGCCCTGTTATGACTGCTAGGAGTATACGCAGCTGTTGACGAGGAAGCCCCAGTATGGTTGCAGATCTTTAGAAGTTATACGGGTGCCAAATTAATCTAGAAACTTCACATGTGATTTGTCTATCTGGTTTGTACTTCCCTAAATAGTTGGTGCTGAATATGTATTTTGTGGCTTTGTAGTGGAACAACTTCTAACCAGCCCCATGTAACTTTTCTGCAAGAGGGCGCCAGCGTTGGCTAGCTCATTCGCAATAGTGTTACTGGGCATATCAGCGTGCGTGGTAACCAGTAGAGAGCGTGTAGTGCAGCCTTACTATCGGTACATATTTGTGGTCACAACCCTTAATCGCCTAAGTCGAGATAGGACAAAATTTAATTTTTGATGTGATGGACTCCATTCGTGTCTAAATCAAAACGTTACCAATTTTTTAAGTATGTGACTTTTTTAAGACGACAATTATCTATAAATAAGTTAATGAAAGGCAAACTGACGACTGATTGGAAGCGAGTTTTTGATACTTTAAGCAGCTCTCCCGAAAATTTTTGAAAACGAATTAGGCGATTAAGGCTTGTGACCACAGATATATGGATATCCTGATCAGAGTTGCCATGAGCAAAAAGTTTTTGTAACCAAAATTTATTTAAGATGTAACCAAATGGGGGAAAAAATAAACAAAATATTCTTTACTATTTATCAAAAAGAAATTTTAATGCTCCTTTAGCGACACCATTTTTAACGCTTTTTAAAACAATTTGAGTATAAAATTGCATGTCCGTAAGAAATTTGTTCATACACCACCAAACGAAAAAAATCAATAAGAACCATGTTGGTTCTACACAGAAAAAATTATTGTCCAGTTTTTTTTCAATTAACGGCCTGCTCAGTAAAATATTAATTTTTAAATAATTTTTTCGTTATATCAATATTTTCTTTTGTAGATTTTGCTGTTATTTGAGAAAAGTACTGCCAACACAATTGAAAACCAATGACTGAACATTTTTATATATTAAATGCATGTAAAATACATAAGATTTTATGTTATGTCTAAAAAACCTAAAGTTTTTTAGAGTAAGCAGCACTTGCATGAGAAAAATTATTTTAAAAAAAGAGAACTTTCTGCTTTTATTCTCTTGTTTAGCAATTACATACATACGTACATACTTAACAACAGCGTTGCCAGAATGATGATTTTATCATATTTTTGATGATTTCTTGACAAAAATATGATTTGATGATTTTTTCCTCTAAATGATGATTTTTTTTCTTGCAAATGATGATTTTCTACTTGCTTGGAAATATATTAAATAGTTATTGTAATACATATTTCACGTTTTTTTTTGAGTGTATGGATTAATTAAAATATAATTTTCCATAGTTTTTAACTTAAAAGTTTATGGTACTGCATTGTCCCTTACATTGGAACCTTTGCCCCTTATTTGAAC
Organism: Panzeria rudis; assembly: GCA_956483635.1. Lineage (NCBI taxonomy): Eukaryota > Metazoa > Arthropoda > Insecta > Diptera > Tachinidae > Panzeria > Panzeria rudis. The sequence continues at coordinate 155,346,243 of OY101448.1, read as the reverse complement.
TTTCTATAACCAAAGTATGCACAAATGTATATAGAATTTAGTGCTATATTTCCATTTCGGCAATTTGAACCAATTTGAAGCTGTTTTCTGAGTTTTGTTAGGTTTTATAAAATGAATACTTTTCTGTTTTAGCGCTTCTTAAAGATTTTTCTTTATTTTTCATTGAATTTCTTAGTTTTTAGGTGTATTCCAATATCAAATGATGCAGTTTTAGTAACACATTAAAACAAAGCAACAAAAACAATTATTTGACTTAAAACAATTTGGCTCTTTATATGTATGTGTTGGAACACTTTTCGGAACTAATTTTTTTATATTTTATGAAATAAATTTTTTTTTCCGAAATTAAGGAAATCTGTTCAGCCTTTTAGATAGCTTTATTATTTTTTTTTTTTAACAAACACAACCCGCGAAGCGATTAGCTTGTCTGCGAAAAATACACAGGGTCTATGGCGGGAATCGAACCCATTACCTCTGGGCTGACAGGGTAGCATCGCTAACACTCAGTCACAGGGGCACCCATTTACCCATTTTCATAACAATTTTTATATATTTTAATTCGAAGAAAACATGCAAGGTAATCATATTAATGTATACCCTGCAAAAATTGTTGGACAACGTTGTCCATTTTAGTTGAACATGGTCCTATGTGCAGCCAAGGACCATATCATTTGCAAACAAGAGTTTGTAGTTACTCGACAAGTGTTCGCATTTTAATGATTGCAAATAACATATGCAATCGTTAAAACACAAACACTTAAGTGGTCAATCAAGTAGTGACGTAGAATAGTTTTAAAACTAGCCTCATGTAGGTAGATCCATGGAGTCGTTACATCGGTGTAGTTTTTAGGGTAGTCCTTTGTAATGCAAAGCTGGACTACATGGTCCAGCCCTAGCACAACGCAATATTAAATAGACAACGTTTATTGTATATATTTGTACATACTCCTGGCCCTTTGTGGAGTACACTATAGATGCTGTATGAAGTATTCGCTATTTTTAAAGGGTAAGACTCGGTTTTTGTTTTAGTTTGCTCTAAAATTTTCATTGTTCAGCTTTGCTTCGAATTAAATTTTAGAATAAAAAAATTGTGATGACTTTCTATACCAAAATATGATTTTTATTTTGCCAAATGATGATTTTTTTCGAAAAGCTTCTGGCAACACAGCTTAACAACAAGCTTTTGATCAAGGTACAACCATACCAAGTATGCTCGCTATTACGACATCTACAAATAACACAAGCATTTTGTTTTTGGAATATCATTGCACGATGTCAAAGCAAAGCGAATCGCAAACGAAATAAAGAAATTTTGACGTCCAGCCATGAAAAATATGAAAAAAATCATGTCAACTTCATCTGCTATGGATGCCCGGTACTTTCGATTGTTAACATCATTCAATGATATAAATTTATGTATTTATATTCAAGAGTAGGTTTATGTGAACTCCTTGCTGCCGTTTTCTAACAGTGTTTTTAGCAAAGTGGTTGGTGCGTTGGATTTCAAACCTGAAGGAGCTTAGTTCGATACTAGTTGAAGTTAAACTACACACAGTGAGTAAAAATACAAAATAAAACAAATTCAAAAGTGTATAATCGGTAATAAATTCAAACATAAAATAAATTAGCTAAAAATTTCCTAACAGAATTTTTATAATTTCAATTTATAATTTTGGTTCATAATTTTTGGTGATAATTTTTTCTGTGAGAAGCCACACAACTAAGCACAACAGTGAAGCAAGTAAACACTAACCCAATTATATGACAAATTATATCTTATATATTTAATATGATTTCCAATCAAAATTGCGGCATGTTGATTTTACATCCCTTTCTTTTCTGTGTGCAGTCCCTACTTGTTAACTCATTTAGAAACCGCATGGAATATATATTATATTATATATAATATATATGTTATATATTATGTAAGCAGAGATGTTTAATTTGCTATATTTTAGATATATTAAAGCAAAAATAATTGCAAGTTTTCAATGTTAAGTTTTGTAGTTTTAGCCAGAAAAAGGGGGAAATTTCGTATAGTGCACTCTAAGGGACATCCTACTCTCAGCTGAATACGAGAGACGTAAAAGATCAACTCAGAAGCAACCACATACACAAAATATTTTGTCTAGTATTGGCTGTAACTTAAAATTTTAGAGTTAAGATTTGAATACTTAATGTTAGTTCAGTTTCATAAAGATACAATAAATAAAATAAACGAAAATATCAGAGGCCGCCAATAATACGATGCAAGCTTTACAGCAGCTTCAACTCTTTCACAAGAGATAAATAATTTCGATTACACAACGTAATTGTGGATTAATTAATTGAAGAACAGTCACAACTGTTAGTAAGAGGGAAGCTATAATGTCTCCAACGTTAGTTTGGTTAATCACTTGTCTTGAAAGAGTAAATAACGCTTCATATATTTTTTCCTAAAATATTGATTTAAATAAAGATTAACGCGTATGCAAGTCTAAATAAGGAAATAAACATTCAACAGCCACCAGGATATAAGATAGTTAGTGTGTCAAAGTTAGCTCGCGTGTAAATGGTTGCGTTTTTATGACACTTAAACCCAACTGCTCTTGTCTTAATATCCCTGGGTGTTTGAAACAATTGCATGTATTTATTCTCATGGGGCAACCTTAATAAATGTTGATTATCGCATTATAAAACATTAGCAAAAACAACGATAACAATTAAATCATAGAAAAAAGAACAAAAAATATCAGCAACAATAGCAATTTAGTTAAACAAACATTTTTACAAAATAGTTTTTTTTTTTTATAAAGAGAAGTAAAACAATCAGGCAATTAATGCCTACCAATTAATTAATTAATGTGTTACCTTCTTTGGGGAAAGAGAGAACAGGTGGTGAAGTGGGAGAGAGATAGAAAGCTTAATTCATTTACAACCCCGTTATTGCGCGTTTTTTTTGTAGAGCAGTGTTGCAAGCCCCTCTGGTGTCAAGTAGAGGCACTGAGTTGTGTAAACTGTGTAGCCATTTTATTAGTTCTTTTACTTCGCCGACGGTTTTGCTACAATACCGACGAAAGAAGGTGCTGTGAAGTGCATTAGGATATGTTAGTATTACTCGCTGCCGGTACTGTCAAAGTGATCAGTGCTATGCCTTCATCACTTTAACAGTCCAACAACAACCAACACAATAACACACCAATGGACATGAGAAAAATTCATGATGTTGTTGTTGTTGTTGTTGTTGTTGTTGTTGGCTTGCCTGAAACTAGTCTCGAACTCAATACCTTAGGGTTTGTAGTCAAACGCGCTAACTACCCAGCCAACAGCACTCTCAGTTGGGAGATCAACATTATTTTAAAAACAAAAAATAAAATACAGTGAGGTGCGGTTATAATTAACTAAGTAATGCCCAGTTTTCTCTTAGTTTTATGTATTTTTTTCATTTTTTATCAATATGATCCACGTTTAAACGAGCTAAAATTATTTGTTCTTTCGAGTCTATTTTATCCTTGTTTTACTGTTTTTAATACCCATCTCGTTGATGTTTTGCCATAGACCGCACTAGCACCGCAACAGATCCAAAATCATGGGATGAGAGCTTCAGAGTCTGGCCAGAGCCCCGGCCTAGAAATTCATTAATATAAAATTATCATTGAATTTTTTGCCAGCTTAGATAAATTGTGTCTATCTAAGTTGTTGTAGTAGTGAAATAGCCAGTCCCATTTCCTGTTTAAAAGTCGACTGATTACTTTTTTGTTTTAGTTTTATTGTTAATGTGTGTTAGCGTTAAAAATTGCTAATTTCCTTACAGTTTTATTTTTCTTCTTCAACTAGAAATGATGGCATGAGGTTTTAATTTATTATTCAAATAAGAGAAATACTCCTACTTACTATATTAACTTCAAGTATTGATTTTACTTATGTGACATCAAGAAAAAACTTTTGCCAGAAAAAATACTTAAAGACTCCTAAGTTTTGCGTGCGTAAAAGTAATAAAATCTCATTTTTTATGGTCATTTCGCCAAATAAATTCAAACTTTTCTTCTTTATGAACTGTTTTGAATTATTATATTTGAACATTAAAAATTTCTCAGCAGTATAGCAAAGGAAAAGACTGTTGTTGGCATTGATAGGCATTTATGTGGTGTGTAGGGGTGCGAAGGATAATTTTGAACTATAGACATAAAATAGTAGAGAGTGAAATTATGAGGGCGCGAATAGGCGAGAAAAGCGCCTATGAAAAAAACTAATGATAGTAAAAAAAACGAAAAATATAATTTGTGGCCACACTAAATACACTCCACAACAATGAAAATGTTTCTGAGATCAAAATAGTTAATTCTTATACATTTTCATCTGCTGAACTCAAAAGTCATCATAAAAATTTCCTATTAGCTCTAGTTTTAAAGATTTAGTTAATTTAATATTTTCATTAATTACTGCATTTTTATTATTAAATGGTTTTATTTTAGAGTTTTTTTCCTATCTAACAATTGGAAATTTACCCCCTTCCTGGTGACCGAATCATCTAAAATTTTATAAATCGCCTTTTTTATTAGAAAAGTTAGATGAACAGCGCCCGTAAAAAGTAGTATTTACTTTTAGCCTCTTTCCCTCTAACCGATCGATCAAAGATTTGGTGAACACCTTTACTTACAATGACTAATATTCCCGAATTAAAAAAGTAGGCGGCGCCACGCCCATAAAAAGTAATAAGTACTTACTTTCAGACCCTTCTTGATAACCGATTGATCTAAAAGTTGGTAAACATTTTTACTTTTGATGCAATTTTGAGATTAAACAAGTGGGCTGAGCCACGCCCATAAAAATTAATATTGACTTTAGCCCCTTCCTCTAGACCGATAGATCTGAAATTTGGTAAGCACCTTTATTTTTCATGACAATACAATTTTGTGTTAAAAAAGTGGATGTGCCACGCCCATAAAAAGTAATATTTATGGCTCGATTATCGATGGCAACCGAACTTCAGTTGCGTTCCTATTGACCGATTAATCTGAAATTTGGTGAAAACCTTTACTTGCATGGCTACTAGAATGCAGTACACCATGAATATAGACAAAAATATCTCAACAATTTTATTTAAAAAAAGTTTTTTTTTTTCAGAGAACAAATTGTTTAAATCTACAACAAAAATTTGTGTAAAAATATTTACAAATTGTAAATAAAACAATTTACTAAATCAAACAAAAGTATTTACTGGACTTTCTGAAAAAAATCAAACAATATCTTTGTCTGAAATTTTTTTTTTTAAAGAGAAGTAAAAACAATTAGTCTAGAAATACTAACAAATATTAAATAAAATAGTTTACTTAATCAAACAGAACTATTTACTTGATTTTCTATAATATATTAAACAAAATTTTTGTCTGGGTCATCATCATCATCCATTAAGTATTTATGAAATTTCACTTTGTTAAAATTGTTTAAGTCTGAAACTTTATCTAAAGATTCTAAAAAAATTAATGAGAATTAATGCAACGACATTACCGAATTGATTCACTCAAAAATCTTTAGTAAACAAACTTGATACAACCGCATTCCTTTTGCTATCATTGTTGTTGTTGTTATTTGTGTGTATGTCGTTATTGGGGTTGTTTTTTACGACACAGTTTTTCTTGTTGTTTTCGGTGTTTGCGTTCTAAATAATAGTCAAACAAGCAATTCATTGATTATGTAAAGAACATTTACTAAAAATGAAATTTATTTTTAAACAAACTTTTATTTGAAAATTTTTTGGTGATAATTTTTTCTGTGTTCTATAACTCGTTGTTACAGAAAGCGCCTCTCAGTGGTTATTAAGCAGAAAACTAAGCCTGGATAATTATTAAGCAGTTTCAAAAACTGACTGCCGTTAGCGTTTATTCACTAAAAAAAAACTTACAAAATTATTGTTTATCGGCAATAAAAATTCGCCGATACCAATACATCGACAAAACCGAAGTATTCGCCTATATATCGGCATAGCTTGCACCCCTAAACAAAAAACATCGTGTACATTTAGTTTAATAAAAAAATATATGGAGAAGTGTAAAAGTTAGGACAACCGCGGACACTTGCCAATAAAACGGGGGGACTACCCGGTCAAAAAGAAATCTTATTGATTCTACTTGAATGCTTGTATGTGTATGTAGCAGGCAGCCAAGTTCTAAAAATGAGGACGGCTGGCAACCCTACTTGCTATTATCTTTCATTACACTAAAACCATTTAAGTTGAATTTTTTTGTTTTATTTCTATTCTTCGCATCATATTGCCGGATGGGCCTTCAAAATCATAAGACAATTTATGATTTTCTTTTGAGTGTAATTTTGCTTATGTGAATTTCAAGATACATTACTGATATTGCCAGGATATTGAAGATTAATACTCGTCGAATATTTGGCTTTGATCAGATAAAAAATTACTGAGTTATGGGGAGTGAAAGTTAAAATTTTATGAAATTTTTGGCTTTTCAGCAATTGTTGTCTATTCGGAAGCTGTTTTGTAGCACAAATAATACCAAAATCGATAGTTAAAAAATTGTATTGAATTGTCTAGTCGATTTCAAAAATGTTACGCAATAATAGACCGAAATCGGATAAAAACTAAAAGTGCTATAATGAAAAAATGAAAAAATGAACACACTAGCATTTAATAGCACAGATGTGACAAAAACAGCAAATTTTTGATAAAGGGCGGCTATTCACATATTACGTAATGCTATATTCTTTTCGGAGTTTTATACCCCCCCCCCCCCCCCCAACACATCCCTTCGTAACGCTTTTTACAAAATGTTCAGTATAAATTATCTAATCCGTAGCAATTCTTCAACCTCCCCCCTCGCCCTCGGGAGCGTTACGTAATATGTGAATGCCCCTAAACGAAGAAAATGCTATTTCTTTGGAACTACTTCCCATTTTCTTGCTGGGTAGTTTAGGATTTCTTTTAAATTTGTGATCATTGTTGCCACTCAAGGCCAAATATTTTTTTATTTCTTTTTTATTCGAAGGAAATAATTAAATAAATATAGTTTAAAAATCGATAAATAATCTTTCGCTTATAAAATATTGCGATAACAATTTTTTTTAATAATTGCTACTAACTGATATGAAAGCTTTAATCTAAGTGTTTTGTTTAAGAAAAACTAAACAAATTTTGTAAAAAAAAACCGCGCATTATTTCTGAAAATTAATAAACAAAAAACGACCAAAATCAAACTGAATAAAACTTATCTTTAAATCTATTGCTAGGGGCACTTTTTAAATGAAGCAATTAATTGGCTTAAAATTTCCCTAAGCAAAATTCTTTGCCTTCAAACCGGCAATGGACTTTACTAGCACAGTACGCTGAAACCAATCTACTTGTTAATTGAAGCTGAAACTTTTTATTGTTGCTCATTATAATTGGACATTAATTATCGTCACACAGTGGGATATATCGCGTAAAGGCGCTCAAAAATTAGTATTATTTTAGCTTCTTTTAAACTATCAATAAGTGAGTTTTTTTTTATTCTTAGGAATTCTTAGTTATTATTAAGAACATCCAGATAATTAATGAAAGTATTATTCTACTTTCGCAAACCTCTCTTCCAAAAAAAATTTTTTTGTTCTATCTTATGGCTTTTTTTTTCTACAAAAATATAATGCATTGTTTGCACATTTTAATGAAAATTTGCAATATAATAATTTTTCGAGGAAGTGAATTTATTAGAAATTATTGTATCATCCATTACGAAGGTAAATTTTTGCTTTAAAGGAATGCTAAATCGCAAGTTTTTTGATAAAAAGTAAAACATTTAAAATTTTTTCTAGAAAAGAAAACGCCATTCGCTTCAATCAATATTGTTTAATTTACGTATTAAGGTATTCGTTTAATCGGGCGAAAATACATTTTTTATGAATGTAATATTTACACTCTAAAACACTTTTGTTGAAAATTAGGTCGATAATAGTCGGCAACACTTTACCGATTATTATCGACCTAAAATTACACACGCACTATTTTTGAACAAAATGTTTTTACTAAAAAAAAGTGATTGGCTGCGTTCAGGTTTGAACCGCGACCTCCTGACTGATAGTCTGACGTATCTACCATTCAGCCATAGCCGTATTATTATTTTTTTTTTTTAAGAGAAGTAACACAATCAGGCAATTAATGTCTACCAGTTAATTAATTAATGTGTTACCTTCTTTGGGAAAGGGATAGTGTAGAGAGAACAGGTGGTAATGACCTTTTTTTGTAAAGCAGTTTTGTAAGCCCCACTGGTGTCATGTAGAGGCATAGAGTTGTGTAAGCTGTGTAGCCATTTTATTAGTTCTTTTACTTTGCCGACGGTTTTGCTACAATACCGACGAAGGAGGGTGCTGTGAAGTGCATTAGGATATGCTAGTATTACTCGCTGCCGGTACTGCCAAAGTGATCAGTGCTATGCCTTCATCACTTTAACAGCCCAACAACAACCAACACAATAACACACCAAAGCACATGAGAAAAATGCATGATGTTGGTGTTGGCTTGCCTGAAACTAGTCTCGAACTCAAGATTTTAGGGTTTGTAGTCAAACGCGCTAACTACCCAGCCAACAGCACCCACTTTACTTTATGTTGAATTTTTTTCCACTTGACTAAATATGTTTAATTTGAAAGGTTTTTTCTTTAAGAAAATAACTACAAAATCGATGTAGCTCTAGATAAGAAGAAATTTTCAACACAAATTTAGACAATACATGATCCTACATTTGAAGTAATGTTTTAGAGTGTAGACAAGCTTGTACTGCAACTCGTTGTTGAAGCAAATGCCTTTCAGTTGTTGTGAAGAAAAAAAAAACGCTGTCATGGCAGACCAAGTTGGAATGAAAGTCCTGCCGTCTTCGGTCTACGCCCTATTGAATGGATATCCGCATTTTTTGCACATCTTTTTTTTTATTAAAAATTCGGAATCAAATTTCTATTTGATGTATCGGTAAAATTTTTTAAACATAATTTCTATGATTTTAATAAATACACTGTGTTCAGATGTCGAACTTTTTTTGGGAAAAGGTTCTGACAGTTGATTTCATATATTTAGGGGCTAAGGAATCGAATGGGGTGCACCGTTTTTTGGGATTGGCTCGAGTTTTCGAGATAATGGTATATTAATTTGTGAACAGAAAACAGTTATATATCTATGTTTACATTATATAAGATACAAAAAAACAACTTAACATAAATTTTATTACTTTTTAAGCTATTTTCGACGCTATTTTTTCCAATTTTTACCACTTTTTTTCTTACTGAAGTTTTTGCTTCAAATCATGTTAATTGCAAAATGAATTGTCACCTCTTGCTCAAATAACCATTTCAGATATTTTTGTCTGGTTCTTTCCTGATTTTTATTCGAATATTTTATATTCGAATATTTCATATTCGAATATTTTATATTATATGTGTTTTATATGTGTTTTATCATTAGCTTGCCTTTGAGCAAAAATTTCAGTAAGAATATATAAAAAAAACTGTCAAAGTTAAAAAAAATCGAAATTGGCTGGAAAAATTAATAAAGCGGATGGTGTATTGCTTTCTTGTATTTTATATTACGTAAGCATAGAGATATAACTATTTTATGTTCACATAATCTGCATATAAGATCGAATAGGGTATCCAAAGAAATATATTAAAATGCCAATATCTCGGAAACTCGAGCAAAGCTGACAAAACAGTGAACGTCATTCTATTCCTTGTCCCAAAGCTATTTCCGATCAACTGTCAGAACCTTTGCCAGATTTTTCGACTACCACAGTGGGGTTAAAAAATAAAATTTAAGAAACTAATTTTAGTACAATTTTCACGCAGATGAATAAAATGCTTCTAAGACTTTTACTCTTTTTAGAAAATCTACTCTCCTGGCCACAGTTTTTAGCGATCAATCATCGTTTGTATCCAAAAAAGATGTGTTAAGTGTTATCCATATTTAATTTAATTTAAATTTTTAGTGCACAACTAAGGAGTTTATGTTAAAACTCCTCGCTGATTATACATCTGAATTGTTTTAAAGTCAAAATATAGTGTGTGTTCTGAAAAAATTATTATATTCTTAAGAAAATGTATTGAGCGTTACGTTGAAAAATTCTTAAATAGAGATTATCTATAAATATTAGGACGGCAAAAAAGTTAAATGCAGCGGAAGGATAGAAACGATATACAGAACATAATGCGTTTAGAAATTTTTGATTTGCTTTGAAAAAATTTTACTTTTGTTATATTTTCGAAGAATGTAGGTGGTATTTTCGTACGAATAATTATTTAAAATTGATATAAGTTTTAACATTAACGGGCGATTTTATTAAAATTAGTCTTATTTGAAAGAAGAGTTAGCCTGCTTTTCGTTTATGCATAAATGTTTGTAAAGAATTATTTTAAAAGAAAAAAATTTTCTATTTTTCCATGTCAACCTAAGTCAAAATTTAAAAAGTGGTCATAACTTTGAATTTAATTTTGTGTAAGTTTTTTGTTTTTAGAGAGTAGATGCATAGTGTTTTCATTCCCTATATTAATTTTTTGTGCATTTTTTCGTAGAAATCATTCCCAGAACAACTACGAAACCAAATGTAACGTTCAATACATAAAAATTTAAAAATATGGAAAACTATAATTTTATTTCAAAACACAAAATGTACGTTTAAAATGAAAATCACACAAATATTAATTGTTTGTACGGAAACAGCCCTTCGTGTGTGACTCGAAGTTACAATTTACTGAATTTATTTTTTCTTCCCTAGTAAATACTTTTTTCTTAACTGGCTGGTCCGATTAATGCAAATCAGAGGTGTTTTCGAATTTCCATTCAATATGAATAGGATATTGATTTTTCGATACGAATATGGCAACAGTTGAAAATGTTTTTAAGGTTCAATAATTAATCGATTAATTTGTTTTCATTCGATAAACGCCATATTAACTTACCATTTATGCCGCTTATTAAGGGATAATTGCCATCACGTCCACCAATTAAATTTTTTAAACCAGTTTCGATCAGTGTTGGGGACGATCGCTCCCTGTCACTCATTTTTTCATAAATTTTTTACGAAAACAAGCACCAACAAGAAAATTTTGCAATTTTTTTTTTTTTGGAGTTAAAAATTTCTTTAAGAAATTTTTATTATATGCTTTTATTTTATTTTTTGTGACTTTATTTTTATTTTGCCTTAACTTTTAAGCAATTATTAAAAAATAATAACAAATCACAACAAATTATTAAGATTTTTTTTTTACTTTGTAAATTATTATTTATCTTTCTTTTATAAATTTATAATAAATATTGCACGTATTTGTGTTAAGAGGGTTATTTTTTTTATTTGCTTTTTTGTAAAATTAGCTATAAATTAAAGGCACCGTTTTAAGATTTTATTTCTTTTTTTTATGTTAAATTTTTTAGAATTAAACAAATTGCTTAAGGTAGTTTTAATGATTTGGGTGTTATTTTTTTTAACTTATTTTGAAATAACAATGAAAAAGATTTTTTGGTTTAATTATTTTTTATAGAAGCTTTAGATGATTTTGGTTTTGAATTTATTTAGGCATTTGCTGTTGTTTTTTTCTTATTTTACAAGGTAATTTTTGTGATTTTTTCGGCTTTTTTTATGCTCGCATGTACTAGAAAATGCTTAGCGAATTTAATTTTTTACAGAAGCTTCTTTGTAATTAGCTGTTAATTTAACAAATAACAATGTCTATAAAAATAATTTATTTTAACAATTTTATTTAAGCTTTTTTATTTGTAGTTGTTGTCTTTTAAGGTTGTTTGTTTGTTTGTTTTTCTTTTTCCTTTTCTATTTGATAGCATTAAATGCTTAACGGAAAATTTTTATTTGTTATTCAAAAAAAAATTTTTTTTTATTTCGGTGATTTTTTTGTTGGTTAAAATTTTTTGGTTGTTTTTTCAAGAGTGGAATTTAACTATTTTTAAAGTTTTTTCGTTTTTGTAAACACAATTTTATTGTTTTGATCATGTTTTATGGCCAAAAGTTAGATTTTAATTTAAGTAATTTTTATTTCTTGAATTGGCGTTTTTTATACAAGTGAAGAAAGTTTAAGTACTTAAAAGTTTTTTTTTACTTTTTACTTATTTTTAGTAAACAGGCGTTTAATCTTTTTTACAACAGCTTTTTTCTTTTTTGTTATTAATTTAATTACTTTTGTTTTTACAATATTGCCTTAATTTACAAAGTAATTCCGTTTATAAACAACAATAACTTTTGCAGTTTAAACCGAAAAAAACAAAAAACAAAATTCCAGTCTCTGCTTGAGTGCGAAAAAAAATCGATGATTTTATAGTCTATAGACAAAATATTTGCAGTATATTTTTTTCTTTTTTATTACTTTTTTTATATTATAAATTTAACAATTATTTTGGGTTTTAGAAAAAAAGGCAGTCAGTTTAAAGATTGTTTAGCTTTAACAACGTTTGTTACTTTTAAAGAATTAACAAATAAATATATAAATTTTCACAGGCCTTAATTTGAAGTCTTTCTTTTATTAAATATATATTTCTTTTAACTTAAAACAGGAAAAGAGAATTGTTGTGATTTTTTTTAAGTTCAAAAAATGAGTTTAATCCAAAGAGTTGCCTGCCTTGCGTAAAACTAAATAGAAATTCGCCTGCATTTCAAATTAGTTAAACATGTGTGGGTGTTTTGGCCAGGATTTAACACATACCATGACAAAACAAACTTAAAATCCACTCAAAATCCACAACCACACATCTAAACACACACCCAGCACTCGCGAACACAAGTAATAATATCTCTTAAAATGTCTTAAAAATATTAAGAGAAACTTCAGGTTTTCTTGTTTAAAGCAATTTAATATCTTTAAATTTAAACAAAAACGTTTAAATAACTTTTTAATTTTCGGTTTTTTTTCTTTTTTGGTTCTGTCAGCACAACACGTTGTATTAATTTCAAAGCCTTTACTTTACCACTATCAAGTCAGCTGTCACACAAAACAGCTGATTAGCTTTTTGTAGGTTATTTATGTTTAATAAAAAAAAACTCATACACACGCACACAATTTAATTTAATCAATTTTGTAACTGAGAAAAATTGGCTTTGAAAAAAAAATTTATTTAAACAAAAAAAAACGCGCAATTATTTATTACTTTTTTTCTGTATAAAATTAAAACTTTATTGAACTTTGTTCTGAACTAATCGTCGTCGTCGTCTGGCTTTGCACGTTGCTTTCAGTAAAGACAGCTTTTAGGCGTGAATAGGAGGGTAACAATTTGATCGGTGAAGGGGAGTTTTAAACAACAACAAAAATTGTAAAGCACTTTTTTCACACTATTTTTCCGTTTTCTATAATTTTCTAATAATTTTACACGTACACACACACACACACACGTTTTAGTATTAAAGGACTAGATATTTCACAGCAGGAAAAATCAGTTGATATTAACTTAGATTTCTTTAGACAATTTCCTAGACTTTTACTTTCACTTAAATATGTGTGTAGAGAGGTAATTCTTTGTATTTTATTTTTACTAAATTTTCTATTAATTTTATATTGTATTTTATTAAAATAATTTTTTAATTTTTTTTTTTTGCTTTCTGTTGTTCACATGCTAAACAAAAAAATTCCTATGACCGCACCGTAAGTCATCAAAGCAAACTAACGAGTGAAACGAGTACTAATGTTTTGTACTGACATTTGGTCCCAGTCAGCCGCCGCCGCTTTAGCTTTTTCTGCTGAATATTCGAAAGAACGAACACACAATAATAAATATACACTACAGAAAACAAGAGCAAAAACTAAAAACAAAAAAAAAATAACAACAAAAACTTGCTTATAGATACTAAAGCAAGCACAATACTCTTACACGCGCATTAACTGCGCGAGCAGTCAGTCTCAGAGATACTCAGAAACAGCCACTACAGCCCAATTCATTAATGGGGAGGTTGTCAACATAAAATGGTACTGAAATTTTTGGTCACATGTTTGGCAAGGTACTTTTTTTTTAGAAAATAAGTACAAAGCAAAAACGAAACTTCATGAAATTGTTAAAAAAAAATTTAAGATTAAAATTAATATATTCCAATAGACTGAGATAATGGTGCTGGTGACTGAAGTAGCGCGTTGACTACAAAGCAAATGATCACTGTGTCAGGCAACTCATCAACATCATACTTGTTTAGGGTTCCGTTGACCAAAAGTGTGAAAGAACTCTATTGTTTTCGCTACGCTGTCCGTCTGTCTGTCTGTCACAGGCTGTTTTCTCGGGAACCACAAGAGCTACGGACCTGAAATTTTCACAGAATATGTAAAACTTTTGCGTCTACAACAACTAATATATGAAAGTTAAAAATCAAAGGGTTTTCTAAAGCGAGCAACGAAACATGTCGAAATACTAATATAATATATAGACACTTGTATATAGACACTTTTAATTTTCAAAGCACCAAAACTGAAAAAAGCGCCATAACTAATATAAATCGCTAAAACTAAAAATATCGCCAAAAAGCGAAAAAAGAACGTTTAAGCAAAAAATAAAACACCAAAAAAACGGCAAAACTCAAAAAATCGGCAAAAAAACAAACAAAAATTGCAAAAACAACCAAAAATCGCAACACAAAAAAACGAAAAAATCGCCAGAACGAAAAAAAGTGTCACAACCAAAAAAATCGCTAAAACTAAAAAAAAACACCAAAAACCGAAAAAAAATCCCAAAACCGAAAAAACCCCCAAAACTGAAAAAAATCGTCACAACTAATAAAATCGCTAAAACTAAAAATATCGGCAAAAAGTGAAAAAAACCTTAAAAAAATGCCAAAACCAAAAAATGGTCATAACTACAAAATCGGCAAAAAAAAACAAAAAAAAATGCAAAAAACGAAAAATCGACAGAAAAAACGAAAAAATCACGGATATTAAAAAAAAGTGCCAAAACCAAAAAAAAATCCAAAAACAACGAAAAATACTTTAAAAAATAAAAAATACTATAATTAAACAAAAAAGCACAACGAAAAAACTGTCAAAATGAAAAAAGGGGCAAAAACGGAAAGGGATATACATATGTGTACTCGTACGGAACCCTTCGTGTACAAGCCAAAGGCGCACTTTACGAATTTATTTTATGTTCATTAGTGTGGTGCATAGCACTGATCACTAAACAGACCGAAGCCGAACTTCGGTAAAAATTTTTAGAACCGAACCCGAACGCAATACCGAACGCAATACCGAACGCGAAACCGAACTTTTTATTAAAAAGAAAGATTTTAACTTAACTTCAACCGAACACAGCTTTTTGCCGAACTCCGACATCGAGCCTGAACGTTCGGTCGGACACTGCAAAACAGTATGCTAACATGCATCACAGCGCCCTCTTTCGTCGATAATGTTAGCGAAATTGTCGGCGAAGTAAAACTTATAATAAAATGGCTACATATATAGCTTAAGAAAGCTAATGCATCTACTTAACACCAGAGGTGCCGCAACACTGTTCTAAAATTAACAAAACATGCAATAGGAGAATTGTAAAAGAGTTAAGCTTTCTATGTCACTTCAACTTCTATTCTCTCTGTACTCTACCCCTTTGCTAGAAGAAGATAATCTCGGAATTCCTAACAAAGAAATAAAAAAAAGCTATTTAAACAATTTTGCGTCCACACTTTATCCAAGGCCCATTTAACACTTTGCCAAAAAACTAGGTACACATAAGGCTTTTAAGAAATGACAATGGTTTGGGAATCCCAGCTTTGGGATTTTAGAACTTGTGGACTAAATTCTAAATTACGATCTAAAATAAGTCGTATTAGGAAGTGCCCAGGTCCAACTATATTATGATATTCAATTATTTGCTTGCCGTCGGTTAACGTTTGTACAGATACCTTTCAGAAAAGTATACATTTGATATTTGTTCCAAAAGAATTTTTTTAGCAAAAACTTTCAAAGATTCAACATTTTTTCAAATTTCAATTTAAAAGTTGAATATTTTTCACCTCAGACGGCAGAATTTCATGAACTGTTTTTTAAACTCTTTGAAATTTTGTTCTTTAACTAACGCAAAAAAAATTTTATAATTCGGATGATATTGGGATCCCATATCTGGAAAATACTGGACCAACGTTTTGAAAAGTTGAGAAATTTCCATTTTCAAATGAGCATAACTCACTAACAAAATCATCAATAAAATCATGTCGAATTAAAATGAAATTAATTTTATATACGATGGTATTTATTTAGTGCATATTTAATGTAAAGTTTGAATCTGTTGTGGCTGCAGTGGTTAGCACGTTGACTGCCAACCAAGTGGCCCGAGTTCAAATCTTGGCTGGGGCAGCCAATGCGAATACACATCACGCAAGTAAAAAAGGTCATAAAATAGTTACATTAAATTGACGTTCTTTAAACTTGAAATAATTTTGATTCAACATAATTCGTCGTGTTATTTCAGTATCGAATTCACATTATTTTAATTTGAAACAACTTTGATTCAACATGATTCTTCGCATTACTTCAATATCAGCTTCATTTTGATTTAACTGTACCTGAATATTAAATCAACATGAAATATAGTTATTTCAAAAGGAAAATTGTTCTTCGGGGGCTACTGCAAATTCATGTTGAATTAAAATGAAACGCCTATGAAGGAAAATCAATGCCGGACAATTTTAAATTAACCTTGTTTGCGACGATTTTAATATGACGTTTTTATGGCATCGTAATCAGCAGTTAAAGATACATAAGGATCAGATATTTTTATTGCAGAATATTTTAAAAATCTCCGTTTTGCTGCTCTGTGCTATCTATTATTTTTTTTTTTTAATCAGTTTTTTAGTGGTCTCATGAGCATTTTCAGGGTAGACAGTATATGCAACTGAAATACAAAAGTTTTGTAGAAGTAAAAAAGATTTTAAGTCGCAAGCTTTTAATATAATATTTGGAATCAGTGAAAATGTTATTTCTTAAGAATGACTTGCAATTTTTTTATTAAGTACCTTTGCGGTAAACTATTTAGTACCATGTGGTCCAAATGCCTCTCTTACAGTGTGTGTAGTAGTATGCAGTATCCATAATAATATTGTTAGAATCCAATAAAAACAATACGAATAAAATTCTTAAACATTTCATTCTTGTTAAATCTAATGCGCTCAGCTACAGTTCCATACATACATAATATTTTTGTTTAAATTTGTCATTTCTATTTTTTTTTCTAATGTAAAAAAGATATAATTATACATTGTAAATTAGTTTCGTATTTGTTCTTCGTTTTAAACTAAAGTATTTTTAACTTATAGTGAGCCAAAAAAACACACGAAATAAAAAAAATATATTTAACCACGTGAGCTATTGCTCTCTTTAATTTAAATATTAGTTTAATTTAATGAAAAAATATAACTAAAACGAGAGCCACTTAGAGAAAAAAATCTGAGAATTCTATGAAAAATTGAGCCGAATGAATTCAAACTGTCAATATAGTGGTGGAAGAGCAACTTGCAGATACAATTCGGTGTGTTTTTACTGAAATTCTATTTGTACTTGTATTTGGATGTATCTCAATGTTTTTATTAAATGTCTTGCTGTTAGCAATACATACAACAAACAACACCTTATAACAACAATAAAAAAAAACAATTGTATCTGCAAAAAAAACATATTCATTCTACATTTGTGAATTTAATAGCAAATAGAAAAAATAATAACAACGAGAAAAATTATATGTACATTTATTTGCATGAAATTTGTTTAATTGTATCTGATAGATACATATGTACTTTTAAAATATCTGCTCTATGCAATATGATTTTAGATATCAAGAAATTTGTGGGTTAATGATGGCAAAATCTATTCAACGGTAATTGCTTGACCTAATTTGTAGCTGTAAAATTTAATAAAAGGTTGTGATCCATTCACACTCTTGGGTCAAGTCATTGTAATGGGGGTTTCGTGTTTATTTTTTTTTGTTTTATATCAAAATTGCTCTAACCTTGAGAATTTGTTTGTAATTTTTACAGCTGATTACTTTTAAATTTACAAATAGAATTGTTTTTGCTCTCTATAAGAGGGGAACATTTCATATTATTTTGTATGAATTAAAACTTTTTAATATGTTGAACAGACAAATTATTTTTATTTTTTTTTACAAGCTCTCTCAAAAGGTCAACAGTAAAAATGGAAAATTCAACAGGTAGCTAACTTAGATTTCTTGCAATTTATTGCCCTAAGCATCATCTAATCGATCCGCCACTCATTTCTAATGTTATGACGCAGTTGCTGCAAAAGTTTCCACAAAATAACACACAAAGCTTGATAGCAAGAAAACTATTATAATTACAAACGATTTTTGATTTACATGTAGAATATTTTCCTGTTATATATAAAAAACTGCTTTTGATCACAAACATTTGTCGAATATATAATAAGGTCGTTCTAAAAAAAAGTTGAGCCAGTCGTCACCTCCCCCCTTTCCGCTCTCCAAGATACCACTCTTTTAGTTTTTTGTGTTCTGCGCCACCATTTTTAGTCCGATCATGACATATTGCATATCGTTATTCATGGCTTGTATATGGCTTAATTTTTTCCCTTGATGACGTTTTATAAAAAAATATTTCTGAAATCGTTTTGAACTAATCTTTAATCCTAGGAGGAGATTGACGCAATTTGTTTTTGTATTTGGACAGAACCACTTTATTGTATACTGTATATGTATTAGGGGGTCCGTTATTTTTTAAAGTGGACATATTTTTGGTCTCACCCCCCAAAAGTGGAAGCTTTATGCAAAAATTACTCTAAAAAATTTTACGCTCCTGCGACCACTCCTTCGCGTGCCGACTTGCTGTTAAAATTTGATTAAATTACATTTATATGACATGATGACCCACAAGTCGAAAAATATGACAAGATCAGAAAAATTTTCTTCTAAAAAGTTGTTGTCTGTGAAGTTTCCAAGAGCTTTTGCCTTACTAACTTTTATCTAAATATTTAACAAAATAAACAACAGAATATCGAAATAAGCCCATAACTAATGAAATAAAAACAAAAAAAAATTTCATTAACTAAAAATTAAAGTTGTTTCTTTAGTTATTTGGGCCGTTGAACGCAAATCTGCCCTTCAATTTTCTTTATCAGTTCTAGTTTTCGAGATATACCGTTGTTTAAAAAAAGAAGACACTTGTACAACATATATAAGCACAACTAGAGAAGGGTTTGTCCTATTCAGTAAAAAAGAAAAACCGAAATTCGGCAGCAAAATTATCGTTGAACCAAACCAACACTGTTTCTGAATCTGACCTTTACCTTCAGAGATATCGTAAAAGTTTGAGCCTAAATATTTAAAATTTCATAAAAAAAATTTTTTAATTTTTGTTTTTAAAAATTCAGAAAAAAAAATAAAAATACCTCAACAATCCCATTATTTGTCTACTATCACGTAGCCTAATATATTCCAAGGATAATGAGAACTTTTTCGCTGAAATTGTGCACAGCTTTTGATTTTATTCACAATTTAGTAAGAGAACTTTTAAAATTGTTTATAAAATATTCAATTTTTAGGTTCAAACTCTTACGATATCTCTGAAATTAACGGACACATTTAGAAACAATAATAATAATTTTTTTCCGACATTTGGTTTGTCTTTTTTATGCTAATATATGGCGTGCAAGTGTCTTCCAAATGGCAACATTTTGCCATTTTCGATTTTTTATATATTTTTAATAAATAAAAATTTTTCAATTTAGCATAAAAAAGATATATTTTTCATCATTGCGGTCTGAATAATACCGAAACCGTTAAGTATATAAAAAAATACTTTAACGGCTTCCCTACAAATATTTTTTTCTTTGTGATAAAAATTTATTTTTTTTTCTTTCCAAAGGGTATATTAGATTTCTTATGGCCAAATATAGCCCTTCTACGTGTTTGATTTTATTCTTGGATTTTTTGTTTAATTTTTTATTTCAAGTTTATAAATGTATTCGTTCATATCTTAAAAACCATATGCTGATGGGAATCCCATTAAAGTTTTATGTTTATTAACGACAAAGTCCATTTCATTTAATTTCTTTAATAAAAAATATTGTATTCTCAAGAAAAAAAAATGTGAAGTAATGTTTGCTTCTCTATAGACACAAAATGAAAACCCCAAGTCCGATACACAATATTTATTTAATTTATTTTTATTTAAAGCATTTTTAGACGAATTTTAGTATATCCAAGAGCATTACAAAAAAAGTATAAAACTTGTTAAGATAGATAACTTTTAATTATTTTTGATTTAATTTTCTTAAAATTTTTAATTAAATTTCATATACTACATATCGATGGTCTCAAGATGAAAGGCCCTAACTCCTATTTTTTTCAAAATTAAGTTTTTCAGTGATTCCAATATATTTCACACACTACACTTATACAAAAATTACAAAAATAATCTGACCATCTAATTTGTGTTTGACTTTCATTAAAACGTGCATTTAAAAATGTTAAATACTGAAAATTATAGTTTCTATTCTATTTTTAACTTCTCCTGTAAAGTTTGAGTTATTTGAGTTAGGGCCTTTCTACTTGTGACCAACGATATGTATATGTATGTGTGTGTTGTATGTATTTTTTACTACTACAGTCATCTTATTTATTATTCACTGAAATACAATTAAAGTAAAATTTTTTGACAAAATTGATCATAGAAAAATTCGCTCTATGACGTCAATGTTTACACCAAGACCTCGATTATCAAACTATTTAAAACACTACTAGTCATTGACTTTCGGTACGGTCAACTATACTGCCAATTTTTTGACACACTTCGCATTTTGCTCTAAAAATAACATATACCATAGATGAATACTCTGACTTCTATAGCTTTCATGATATGAGATATTTACCTAGTATCGGCGTGGCACTGCCCACTTTTGTATCCGTCAGATTGTTTTGTCATATGAGCCTAATATGTGTGCAAAGTTTCAAGTTGATAGGGAACAAATTTGGGTTTTTGAACACATAATAAAATTTAGGTAATTTCATTAAAATTACCAAAATGTTCTACGGGCGGGTGGGTCCGGACGGGCACAAAACTTGATGGTTTACTTTTTTCGATCCCTTTTCATCTTTAAAAGTTATTTGAATCTAAAATTTAAATTTGCCAAAAATATAGTATTGTAAACAATTTTTATAGCGCCTTATATATAAACAGTATAGTGGCCACCCATACCACTTCTTAAAGACTATAATCCTGCTAGCGTCGCCAAATGACCGTATCCCATTATCGATAATAATTTGCTAGAAATGATAATTCATTTATGATCAAATATAAATATATCACATTTTTTTCTAAAATTATATTAAGTATGAGTTTTTAACAGCATGCCACAATTAAAAATTGTTTGACTTAATTTTTTGACTACCTAAGTAGCGATATGTTTACTATTAAATGGGGTTAAAGTTTTTCAAATCGGGAACAACAACAGCGTGCGGCTACAATGGCAGCACTGCGTATTAAGATTTACCATTAACTTCGTCTAGCTTAGAACAACAGCACTTTTTCTTCAGATGAGGTCGCTGGGTGAAGTCGTTTTTTGATTCAAATCAATTTTAATCTGTCCAAAAGCTTTGAATAATATTCGCTGATAATCATTTTAATCTGTTCAAGATAATCGATATGAATGACACCGCGTGTATCTCATAATATGTGGCCATGAACTTGTTGGCCGATACGCCCACGTTAACCTTCTTTGGTGCACGTTTACTCGAACCAACCCACTATTTTTATTGTTCGTTGATATTTTTCCTTGATGTGATGGTTCCATATCGACCCCTTAGCGCCAAATGATCGCAAGCGACAAAAATTAAATTTTTCAGGAGAAGGGTTTTTTATTATATTTAAACATGATTTATATTCATAAACTGTCGCTTACGATCAAATATTATAGCCTGTATTTCAAAAGTTATCAACAAATTTGACATTTTAATGATTTTAAGCTATGGGTAGGCTCACAAAATTTTGATTTCAATAAAAAAAAATTAGTTTCTTACAAAATGTCGCTTACGATCATTTGGCGCTAAGGGGTCGATATTTCGTCTACACTTACAAAACAACGCAAGGAGTCGTTCTAATCGAACGAGTTCGACAAGCACAAACATTTAGCCGAGCGTAAATGTAGAAAACATTGATGTAGCTGCATGTGCTGATCGTTTCTGTCACATTGAAAAGCTATGAGACAGAAACGATCAGCACATGCAACTACATCAACGTTTTCTACATTTACGCTCGGCTAAATCAGCCTTTATGCATGCAAAATATGATGAGTCCGATTGGTAGAGATGGGTACAGCCTCAGCTACATCACGCACTTTTACTCCAAAATCATTCCATAGATTTCACCGAATATTTCTGGCGTAACGACCTCTTTTGGGCGACGCGAACGTTTGGCATTGTTAGTACTGGTACGACCATAACGGAACGCAGTGAACGACATTCAATTCATTGAAATAGATGGTGCGGAGTCCCCGTAGTATTACCAAGGCTTTCTTTGTTTTTGGTGGTAGTTTTTTACGTAAAAAATTATATTTCCGTTTTCGTTAAAAACTAACGAGACTGTCTGCTTTCAATGGCTGTCGAAAAGAAACTAAAAAATACGCAGCTTGCTTCAAATGCCACAGGAGGCTAGTATGTAATAGATAACAGCTAACGGGAACCAGTTCAAGTGATGTATAAAACGTTATTTTTTATAACTTTTTAAATTCAGATAATCAATTGTTATTCACTTACCTTAATCACTGGACCAGTGGCCATCTCTAGTCTATATACAAGGTGTGAACTTAAAGTGTTACACTAAAAAAAACATTTCTGTTCTGAATATGATTTCATACCTTCAATTAATTAGCACCAAACAAATGAATTAATAACACAAAACTACGAAATCACGACTTGCTGAGCGAAGTACTTCATAGTTTATCAGATAACTTCTTCTTTGCTTAAACTTTTTACTTGTTGCAAATTTTTTCATAGAAGATTTCTCTTTCAGTAGAAGATGAAAATATTTAAATTAAAATGAATTTTATTACAATTATTTATTTCTCACTTCTCTTATGTTTCTTAAAGGGGCAGGGTGCTAATTAATGTTAAATAAATTTCCGAAAATATATATTGATTTCAAAATCACGATTTTTTTCAAAGCTGGATTTTCAGTGTAGGGAAATAAAATATGTTTAAGTCTGTGGTTAACCAACCAATCGATTAAATAATTTAGATACAAATATTTCTATGCATTTTCGAAAACAAATTGATGCGGTGTGGCGGGCTATTTGTTTATCTCTTCGTTTAAAATTTATAAAATTTTAGTTTTTAGTTAGTTTTGTTATTTGATCAATAATGAAAATATTATTTACACTTGGTGCTGCATACATAAAATTAATAAAAGCTGATGATTTTTTTTATAACCACAAAAAAGTGTATGAAATACTCACGTGAATATTAAAAAGCAAAAATCAAACTGATCAAATATTTAAACACACAACAACGAAATTTTTTTTGTGTGTTTCCGACTCACAGTATCTATTTAGATGATCTTAAATTACAAAGGAAATTGAAAGCAAAATTCTTTTAAAAACATTCTACTATTCATCTTTAGCTATTCAGCTGAATTTTTAAATTTAGAATTCATGGGCTCTTCGATTCTTAGGAAGAATTTTTATGTTGTTTTTTTATATAAAATCGGCATTTGTTCATCGATTTTAAAGATTTAGGGCTTATGTTATTCCTAATATATCTAGCTTTCTGATATATTATAAAAATGTAAAATGTTTGCCCTTCTAACTTGCTTATGAGTTTTGGAAAACCAAGAAAAAATTTATTTTGTATAAAAACCGATAATTTCCTAATAGCTCCAAGAAAGCCGGAAATAAAAAAATATATATGAGTGACTTAAAGGTAATTTTATTCCTCATCTTTTGGTGTTTTACTTATCTAAATCGGTCAAACCGTTCGCGAGTTCTGATGAAATATATTATCATGATCGGCCAGTGTTATTAGTATGTATATTATTATATATTCTTTGAATTGCATACCCTACAATCAGAATATCTCGAGAGCAGTAAAATATATTTGAATAATTTTTTCTGACGTAGTAAGGAATTCAAAAATGTCAATTTGAGAAAATAAAATTATTTTACTACATATTTTTTATGGTACAAAAATTTATTTTCCATAAATTTAGATTTTTTTTTTTAGAAAATCTGCGACTGTGTTTATATTTTCCAGGGATCTACGAACTAACGTCATCGCCGGAATTTAAAAAATCAGTAATCACAATTTTTGTAGGGGTTTAAACAAAAACACTGATTTTTAAAATTTAACATTTTCGACTACTGCTGGATGTGGGTTACTTGTCAAAAATACTTAATAGTTGGCGCTAGTCACATCGTTAATGGATTGCCTTTGGCGATATATAATGAAAGAATGAATGTGTTTTACAAAGTGTTTTACAAAATTTTATATAATGAAGATACTTTTTTTTGAAAACAACAAACATGTGTTTTCAACTCAATTTCGAAATTTTGAATTTTTACCCTTTTACCGACTTAAAAAATACAGATAATAAAAAACTTTTTTCTCCAGTTTTACTTAGAATTTTATCAAAAATTTATCAATGCATTTTAAATTAATATCGAGCTATAAGCTAGAAAGTTATAAGAAAAAAACTAAAAGAAGTCAAGACAAAGGCCCTTATTATGAGTTGCATTCGATAGTCGTAAAATCCAACGGCATTTGAGTCTCGCTAATCTCCGCGTTGGAGCCAAGCTGGTTGAATATTCTCAATGACAAACATCGGTCGAACGTCTAGTTAAAACAGTTGTTTACGAATTCATCGATCAAATCTACGATATGCTTTCGATAAGACAACGTTCGTAAAGTATCCTAAGCTGCGGGCATAACATTGGGTTGAGAATTTAATTCTTTTTACAAAATATTAAGTTTGTGATTCGAAGATTTGTTATAAAGTTTAGAATTTATTACGAATTTGTTAAAAACAGAAGCAAAAGGGTCTAAAATGTTACGTTTCATACTTAATATCTGCACCCCTCCCAAAAGCACACAACAACCGTAAGGTACTTCCCGGCCAGATTAACAGTAACATACAAATTCAAAAAGTGAACTCGAAATATTCTGTACGTAAAATTAGCTGAAATTTTAATATAAAATTAAAGCAAATTAAATCCGCAAAAAAAAGAATGACTATTTCTTTTTTCGGATCAATTTAACTGTCACAAGAACTAATCGCAACTTCCGTAAAAATAAAAGATGTTTCCCTTGTTTCAGCTATTTTTACTGGTAAATAATCAACCCCAAGTTCCGTAAAAACAAATGATTTTTGCTTTGATTTTAAATGAACTACCGTCATGTTAAAGGAACCAAACGGGCATCATATTCGAATTTACCGCGTCAAAATACATATACAATGGTGGGTCTGGTCAAATGCACAGACCACTTTATTTTACCATGCATGGGGGCTACCAATAAAAGTGGGTAGCACCCATTTTTAATCGACTTCAAAAAAGAAGAAGACTATCAATTCGTGTGTATTTTTTATGTTTGCACAGCCATACATAACTCTGTCATTTGTCAACCCATTTCAAGTTTTTTTTTTGTTTGAAAGGGTTTGTCTGCAGTTTGGCCCCATAATTTTTTTGCGAAAATCGGAGGGGGAAATTTACTCTCTCCATGCATAACTCTCTCATTTGTCAATCGATTTTCAAAATTCTTGTTTTGTTTGAAAGAGTTTACCTGCAGTTTGGTTCCATAATTTTTTTTTTCAAAAATCGGAGGGGAAATTTTAGCCCCCCATGCATAACTCTGTCGTTTGTCAACCGATTTCCAAACTGCTTTTTTTTTTTTTTTTTGTTTTTGAAAGGGTTTGCTTGCAGTTTGGTCCCATAGTTTTTCTTCGAAAATCGGCGGAAAATTTTGCTTTTATTTGAAAGGACATGAAAGGTTTGGTGCTATGATAAATTGCTGACACGCCATTTGTAGACAATCACACCATTTGAACTAACGCAAAATTGTGTCCGTTTTGTAATCTGTTCAACAAGATCTCTGGATTGAAGTCCGTTTTTTTTTTTGGCAGAATTATTTCTGTAAAGTATCACTTATAGCTGTTTTACACTATCTCACAAGTCTTTCGACTTCTGTAGTAAATGCAGTCCTGATCTAATGAGTTTATGGACAGTTTTAAAAAAGCAATAACAACACATTATATCAGGGTAGCATTTTGTGCAGAAGTCGAACAGCTTGTATAATAGTCTAAAAACAACTTTATGCATACGCATTATATGTGCCAAACTTGATTTCGATATCTCCTCCGGAACGGAAGTTATTTATTTTGGCCACCTAAAATTGAGAAAAGTCACACTGTTCATCGGCGCATAGAAAGTTTACATCTCGGATTTATTTTAGGGAAAGTTATGGTGACTCGGCATGAGAAACTTTATAAGCCTTATGTCTAAGGTATAAAATATGTTTAAAAATATTATGTAAAACACTACGAGAAACATTTTTGTGAAATATTTTAACCCTCTAACTCTTCATTGTATGGGTCTTTTTGTTCCTTTCTTGGAAAAGGGGCAAAATACTCTCCTTCAACGGCGATATAGGCTACAAAATATTTCTACAAAAATATTTGCCATAAGATTCTATATATTATATATAAGACCTTCAGAAATCATTCAAAGTTTAAAATGTGTTTAAGGGTTAATTTCGTACTTATTCACAATTAGTAGTCTACGTAAGAAATCTTGTAAGCCTTAGGTTTAAGTTATAAGAAGTGCTTAGCATTTTTATGTAAAACCCCACGAGAAACATTTTTGTGAAACATTTTAACCTTCTAACTCTTCGCTGTATGAAACATTTTGTCCATTTCTTAAAAACGTGACAAAAAACACCCCTTCAGCGGCGTAACAGTGTGCTCAGAAGTTCCACAAAAATGTTTAAAAAACGAAAATACTAGACCTTGAGAAATTTCAATTTCAAATGAGTATAACTCACTAACTATAAGAGATAAGTATACAACCAAACATGTATCTTTTAGATGTTACTAAGGGCTATAACACAGCAAAAAAGTTTTTAAATCGGACGAGAAAGAAAAAAATGGCAAGCAGTAAAAATTTTTACATTGGCGAAGTGCCCTACTTTGAGCTCCTGTGCAAGTAAGAAGGCTTATATTTAAACATAGATAGGAATACTCCTCTGCTATGTTCATGTGAAATTTTATTCCGATACAGCTATCCGTTTAGAAATTCTTGACTTATGTTGCAAATATTTTGATTCTGCCCCACTGTACAGTGTTATAAATTGAGTCATACTTATGAAGAAAACGCTTCCTTAACAAACATATATTATACTATATATGTATGTATATGTACATATGTATATGTATGTATCAGAATAGACTAATAAAACCTGTTAAGCAAAATAAGTTTTTTCTTGTATAATTGTTAAAATTATATCATTAAAATAAAAATTTTATCAAAAAATCCAAGTAAATTTGAGTTAATCCTACTCAAAACTATGATGTATTAATTACTTTAAGGGCACTTAATTGAAATTTTGTCGTAATAGTATTAAATATCTCAAAAGCAAACATCTAAATCTAAACAAAAAGCTTTCGTAAATATCCACTTAATAAAGATCATATTTCTTTGTAATAACAGCTAATAAAGATTTATAGTTTCTGATCATGTAATAATTCCGAAAGCAAAATATTTTGTAAAACTAGACAAAGAGAATATAAAAACGTGTTTAGTACTAAAGAAACAAATTCGTGTAATCTTTTATTATAAAAAACACAATTTAAAGTGTAAAACAAGTAGTCATAATATGATGTTATTTGTGAGCTGTTATTTCATTAAAGACCCATGTTATTTGTTCTATATGATGACTGACTGACTGCCTGAATGATTGCTGATTGCCTTAATTCTTATCAGTACAGTTTTGTTTGATTACATGGACTCCAGTTCGTCCGTTTGTCTCTATGGCTGTGCAACTGATTTAAAAACTTAAAAAAACACTTTATTTATTTAATAATTTAGCAGGCGAAAATTTTAAATTTCATGTTTTATAAATTCTTAATCTTTTAAGTTTAAACGAATGCTTATTCATACATTTACGTTTTTTGTTCTGTATAACTACTATGGTCACTACAAATGATGAATGGTTGAATAGTTTTGTAATTCTGTTTGCAGCACTGGATATTATATGCACACAAAAAAATTTAACTTCATTATGATGAATTAGGTCCTATAAAAAATTTGTGTATTCAAAATTACAAATTCAAATTTTTTTAATTTTTTTATTAGAAAATATCATGAAAATTTTTTAGTTTATTCCATTGTAATAAAACCAAATTCTAACAAAATAATTTAATGATTCAGATAAAATAAATGTCTAAAATTTTTTTTTTTAATCAGCAAAAAAATTTATAAATTCAGAAAAATTTGTTACTGAAACAGGACCTATAACTGATTTTTATAAAACCAAACAGCACATTTACCGAAAATTAAACTAGTTTTTGTTCTTGCTTTTTAGTATAAATAAGAGCTTAAAATGAAACATTTATTAAATCAGATAAACTATTTGTTGAATTTAAGGCGACCCTAGAGGGAAAATAACCTATCAGAAGAGAGGTCACGTGACTGGTTCCCAAGGACTAGCAACCAGTTCGAGTTCCGGAACTTTATATGAAAGGAACCGGTAACTTTTACATGGCATTGTCAATTGAGGCGTCAATTGAGGTGTCAATTGACATAATTGAAATACTCAGTGATATGTTCTAGAGCCAAACTTAAGCTCCTTGTCGTGTGATGGATTCTTTAATGCTAGTTAAATTACAGTACTTTAAACTAGGGATGTAACGATACGCCGTTTTGCCGATCCGATACCGATACCGATATTTAAAAATAAATATCGCCGATTCCGATACCGATACGAATATTGAAATTGAGTTCAAGTTTAGATCAACAAAACTCAAGTGCAATTTTTTTATTATACAAAATTACATTGTAAGAGAGAATATTTAAAATTGATTTTAACCCAGTATAAAAAATTGCAAGTAATTTTTAAGGAGCTACATTTTCTTTGCTTCAAAAAAAATCTATATTGAAAATGTGCAGATAATTAGTAGAAAAGCAAGAAAAAATTTTAAATTCCTTTGTAATTTTAAAAAATACTCGCCATGCTTTTTAAAAAATCGATTTTTTAAAGAACATTTATCAACTAATATTCTTCTAAATAACTTAATAGCTTAATTATTAAAAGTCTTCTAAGTTTATATTTATTCACTTAAATTTACATGAAAATAAAGTTTTGAGTTTAAATTCGCATAAAAAAAATTGTGAAAATGGGTAATTTTTTATCCTTTTTTCTTGAGGAAAAATCATTATAGAACACCGAAAAAGAAATTTGTCCTAGCATCGCTTCCAATTCGGTGATTGGTAATCGAAAAACAGAACTTCTTGCAATGGCAAGGATATGTAAAACTAATTAGAAATTATCCAAATTTGCAATACTTCCGGATCGCGAATTCTACATTTTCATGACTTCTTTGGAGTGTCTTTTTTTGCTGGAATAAGATTTAAAAAACAACGACTTGAATTTGAATTCATGGTAAAATTAACAAAAATAAATAATTTTTTTTACAAAATAACAGCATAAAATATTATTAATTTTTAAAATTGATATTAACAAGATTTAAAAAATAACAAAGTGAATTTAATTCATGGTAAAATTGAACAAAAATAAATTATTTGTTAAAAAAAACTATGAAAAAAATGTTAAAAGTATCGTCGTATCGACAGCAAAATATCGCCGATACCGATGTATCGGAAAATCTGAAGTATCGCCGATATATCGGTATCGGTATTCATTACATCCCTACTTTAAACATATATTTCTAATTTGAAAAAAATCTGTACAAGCAGAATGTATTTTGCTAAAATTTTTGTTTTGGCACTTTACAGCACCCTCCTTCGTCGGTAATGTAGCATAACCGTCGGCGAATTAAAAGAACTAATAAAATTGCTACACAGCTTAAACAACTCAATGCCTCTACCTGACACCAAACTACAAAAAAACGCGCAATAGCAGAGTTGTAAATTAATTGAGCTTTCTATCTCTCTCCCACTTCACCACCTCTTCTTTCTACACAATCCCTTTCCCAAAGAAGGTAACACATTAATTAATTAACTGGTAGGCATTAGTTGCCTGATTGTGTTACTTCTATTTATAAAAAAAAGTAAAGTCCCAAATTAGTTCAGCTCATTCGTGGTTTTGTTTAGGAGATGGCACACAATAGCTGATAGAAAAATTAATATCAAAATATGTATTTCATGGTGCAGATGAAAAGGGATCTTATCTGGTGGAGGCCGAAATTGAATTAGCTCGATTTCTTAAAACTAGGTAAAATTCTGAAAATAACGCCTTTGTTTACAACGGAATTCCAAAAATTTTACGAGATAAGAATTTTTGAATATTATAAATGTAAAAATGTAGTTTTAAGTAAATGAGCTTAAAATTTTTGGCAATATTTTGGAAGATGTCCGGCAATAAGTTGGTGAAAATTAATTTTTTAGTAATTTCGAAGGTGAATATAGTGATAATTTCACTGCTAAAGTAGGGGGAACATGTCTAATTAGTAGGCTATTCCCTCGAATGCTGTTTGCTCGATTAATCGAATAATTAAAGCCAAATATTGTTCGATGAAACAAAAAATTGCAATTTTGAGTAAAAATTTATTCGAGTAATTTAGATCGATTAATTGAATAACTCGAATAAAAAATTTTATGAAAAAAAAATTTTTTTATTAAGTTTTTGTATATTTCTAAATAAATTTTTGAAATTATGTGATTCAAACGTTATTTTATACTAATAGACCACATGATCAAAGAATTAAGTAAGTTCCCTGCGGAAAATTTCGTGACAAATGATCCAAAAGTACTCGTCCTATCACTTGAGAAAATGAGACTGGAGTAGTGGAGTAGTGAATGGTGAAAAAAGACATGTTGTGTAAATGGTCACATTTTAACCATTTTTAATCAATTTAGTAGGTAGTCCGGCTAGTATTGTAGTAAACGGCACTGAACAAATCCGATGCACCTGGATCTAAGGCCTATCACATAGTATCTATATAATATTAATTGTCTCCCTTCAATGAGACTGCCATGCCACTCAGGAACCTGTTCCGTAACTATAGTCAGATATTATTAACTCCAGCTTAACTGGTATTTATAACATTGAAATGTAAGTGCCCCTGTGGTCGAGTGGGTAGTGTACTAGCCTGTCATGCCGGAGGTTGTCGGTTCGAATCCTATCAAAGATACCGCTTAAACTAAAATACAATTTCTACTTGGATTTGTAACAATAAAAAAATAAATTAATCGATAATTACAGCTAAATTTTGGAATAATATTTATATATAATCTATATTATTCTACAACGGTTAGGACTCCATAAGATAGTTCAGAGACAAGTTACAAAGTGCATGAAAAGTATCAATTAACCCCATCCTAGGCCATCCCCATGTAAAAGTGGCTGGTCCGCTTCATAGGAAGTATTAGAACTCGGACTAATCCCTACCACCTGGGGACCTACCACCACGTGACTTGTTTTGTGTCAGTTCCATTTACCGTAGGGTTATGCAGTAGCAATAAATATCTTGTACATTTTTTCTGAAATATCAACCAAAAACTATTTGAAATAAAGAAAAGATTTGAAGAGAAACTAGTTAACTAGATTTTTCGTATCAAGGTATCGAATGTAATCTAATGGCGGAATTCGGAAAAAATTTAAAGCATTTACAAAATCAAAAAAATTAACTTTCTCATATAAAATATTACTTTATGCATCTAGAAAAAACAAAGAATTGATGGGATGAATTGGAAATGGTTTTTAATGCACTTTTCTCAAATTCTCTAGCGTCTACGATTAGTGGAAGATCATTCTTAGTAATGTGAGAAATGTTCAATAGAAAAAAAAATATTTATGAAATATCGAAAGATATTTATTACTTTGGCTTGAACTCGGAGTTTAATTTAATTTTTCAATTAAATTATATTTTTATTTAGAATTAAATGTGAAGCATGTAGACAAAGAAAATTTTCACTGCACGGAGGGTTGAACTGACAGCTTCGATAGCTCCCGCTAATCTCTTCAGACTTCTTTTCCGCGTAAACCACTCGACCAAAGTCGGTGGTGTTAAGTCAAGAGTTGAATATCATCTACTTTTATGAAATAAAGAAAAATCATGATATTTTTTAGAAGTAAACGTATTGATTTTCTTCGATTATTTAATGAATTATCCTGTTCTGTTTGTTCTCCATGCAAAATAAAAATGTTCGGAAATGTAAAAGTCTCCATGCAAAATAAAAATGTTCGGAAATGTACAATTTAATATTTATAACAAAAATGCTTATGGTTATTTTTATATCGCATTGAATACAGAACAGCTATGAATATTATTAAATAGTTCCTGATTCTAAATTAAGATTCTAAATAGGGGAAAAAAACTATTTGAAATGGCTTAGTTTATGATCTAATTTATGCAGAAATATTTTTTCTTTTTCATTATTAAAATATATAAAACTCTAAAAAATTTGATTTGTTTTAATTTTGTTTGTCACAAAAATGTGCTAAAAACCGAATATATTACAACATTTTCAGATTAACTCAAATCATTTTTAACAGTAAAGCTTACTCGAATAATTCGAACGAAATAAAAGTGTTACTCGATAGTTCGATTAATTTAAAAACCTCAATTTCGATTAATTCATTAATCGAACAATGGAAAAGTCGAGTAAAATAAATACCCTACTGAGTAGTGATTTCAACCATCATATTAAAATCGAAAAAATTTGCGCAAACATCTTGTTTTGGCTCTGCTGAAAATTCTTGCTGGTAAGTTAAGGTCCCTTTTCATCGGGATCATGACTTACATTAAGAAGGACACACGCTTTCGAGTTACTAAACGCTTTCGAGAATTAAACGTAATCATCTAGGGCGAAAAATCTTTTTTCGTTTTTATATATCTGAACCGTAAATGTTTAGAAAGTGCTGGGTACCCAAGATTCGTTAAAGCCATCTTTCTTTTCTTTTCAATGCGACCGACATTCATGCAAAAACTTAAAATCTTTATAAAATTTACAAACACAAACAAAAAAAGTTACGAAAATGTTTAAGTCAAATATTTGTTTAAATTGTAATCAGTTGCAAGCTCATGTGAGTTGTTGAATGAATCTTATAAATGGCAACAAAAAAAGATAAAACAGATATTGTTTATTTACACCATTTACAATGTAATTTAAAAGACCTGCATCTATATTACTATGACGAATTATTAAAGTACAAAATAAAACAGACTTCGTGATTTGGATCATGAATGGAAATTGGAAAAAATTGTATCAGAAATACTTTTACAACGTATTTCTTTGGCCTTCAGAGCAAAAGCTGTTGGAAACTGCACAGACTACAACTCTTTCGGATACATTTTTTTTGTAAATACTATATTTTTTAGCTTATGAGACATAAAGTAGATAAAAAGAATTTGTTCAAACTTTGGTGGGAGTGCGACCGACGCTCCTTAATCTCAACAGATTGACCTGCATTTTTTTAAATTTATTTTTAGTTTATTATAAATACCCATCGATTTGGGTTGTGAGACTTGAAGAAATCTAAATTTTAAATTTTAATGACCACTCTAATATATACACACAAAACTACAAAAATACATGCACACAAACAATCACATGGACATCATTGTAATATCAGTCCGAATAGCACCCAAAAAAGTCGTAATCTGATAAAAACTTGATTTTCGAAAATCGGTGTGATATCAATAATCTCCTATAGCAGGAAATTGAATTGAATAGCCAAATCCTTCTCAAATGAACCACAAATTTTATTTAATAAATCATAATTTGTTTTACATTTTGTTGCACAGTGTAAGAATTCATTCCCAAACACTGCATAGAGATTTAGGAAATTCTCGTTAATATTTCGTTTTATATTTTATTGCAAAAATAACTAAGTGTTTGATATCAAACGTTCGTAAAATACAAAATTTAACTCACACAGAGAAAACAGATTCGTTGAGACAACCGAATTTGTTGCCAATCGATTTTTTGCACTTGCACCAACTATCATAGAAATCTGTTGTAACAACAACTACAATATTCATGTGGTATGACTATATTTTTAATTATTAACATTAACCCAATAGTTGCAACAGCAGATAAAAATGGTTAACAATATGGAATTTGAAATAGAAGTTACGTTTGCCACCGAATAAATGATTAGCATGAATTTTATAACATTTTTAAATACAAAGTTACAAAATAGTTGTCATAAAGTAAACCTTAACATTTAATTTTTATTTGCTGCTATAAACTATCATAATTAAATTAACCACTAGTTGGTTGCAATAACCGATAAAAAGTCTTTATTTTAAATTTAAAAAAAAAATTTAATTGCAAATACCAATAATTCGTACTAAAATCCAGTTCATAATATATTATTCGATTGGGCTTATTATATTCATTACTTAGTCATGACAAAAGCATACGATCGGTTGATATAATCAATTTTAGAATTGTTAGAATCATATTTTCATTACAATTATGGTCTTCTGGTAATGAAAATGGATTTTTTTTTGGATTCATAGAATATTGATAGCGTAAGTTGAAATATATTCTATTCAACTAATCTTCTATCGGCCTAATCATTTTCAAACCAATCTTTTTTCTGTGTGCACATGTGAGATGTAGAACATTTCCGTTGTTCTTCAGAAGAAAATGAGCAATTTATTGTCTTCTTGTAGGGAAGACAAAGACGAGATTCTTTCAGAAATTCAACTCATGAACACATTTTTTGAAGGGATTCCAACTATAATATTCGTCCCTAGTATTAGCTCTTAGGTATCATAATAGACTGCACAGAGAAAACCAATTCGTTGAGTCAATCGAGTATGTTTCCAATCGAATTTTGGCTGTTGCAGCAACTATCATAGAACTCTTATTGAAAAAGAAGTTGTTTTACAATAATAAATAATTGCTAATGCGAACTGTTTAATCGGTTAGGTGTATCAATGGTAATAAAATTAGCCACTAGTTAGTTGCGACAACCGATAAAAGTAAAGTAAATTTAGAAAGAAAATTTTTTTAGTTACAAATACCTATAATTGGTACTAGAATCCAATTCATAATATTTTATTCGGTTGTGCTCATCATATTCGTTACTTAATCATGGCAAAAGCATGATCTAATCAATTTAAGAATTGTCAGAATCATATCCTTATTACAATTATGCTCTTATTGTAATGAACATGGATTGTTTTTTCGACTCATAGACAATTGAGAGGGCGAGTTGAAATATAACCATTTTCCAACCAATCTTTTTTCTGGGTGCCGATATTAGACTTCTTGTAGGGAATATAGGTGCGAGATTCTTTTAGAAACACAACCTATGGAGAATTGTTTTTTTTTTGTAAGGGAATAGGTATGTATTAACCATACAATTCCAGCTGTAATGACTATACCTGCTTTTCTTCCTATGCTAACATAATTGGACTGGTATTAGACAAAATTAGCCCATTTTTAACAGGATAGCCTCTTCTTTTAAACAAAAATATCATCATACACATACAATTTTTGGCTTCCTTACAAGAAACAAACAACTCCAACACGCACAAAAGCGCAGTTTGATAGTTGAATTAATTTTTTAAAGGCCACAAACAAATAAACGAATAGATTTATGTTCACATTTTAAATTTATAATAATTTGTACAAATTGCTACTGGATTCAACTGGATTGCATTCAATTTACTTAGAAAACGAAATGACAACACGCAACGAGAGAGAAAGTGACATGAGAATTTGTCGGATTTTACTGGTCACATTCTATCCAGCAAAAACCAGCATTGGAGAAATATGAGATAATAAGCAAATAATTGTTCAGTAGCAAATGTTAACAAAGCAAAGTGCAAAGTTGCTAAAAAAGAGGTATTATTAAATAATATTAAAGACACATTATAAATAAATTAATACCTAATTGAAATTACAAACAATTAAAGCAATGCCAAGCAAATTTTTAATGGCGTTATTTTTAATTTTATTTTTTTTAAATACAGTCTGGGAAAATTTTTTATAAGCATCCGATGAATATTATTGTACTTGTTGGAGAAGTCTATTTTTTATTTTCAACGCACTAGGCTTTTACAATCTATCTAGATTTTTCTAATAAATGCGCGCCTACAAAATATACACACAAAATAAAATATTGGTAAATCTAACCAATTACGTAGGTCACAATTACAACAACCTATAAAATATAGTAAAATAAACCAAGGGAATCCAAATTGATTATTAGGCTAAGGTTTGTAACATTATGTTCAGAAAGAATTGGGCATGATTAATATTCCAAGGAACAAGGGAAAAATTAACATCAACTTAATTTTTCAATGTACACAGCAGAACAGAGTAGCGCCACTTTCGGAAGCCGGTACACTTCCATCGTCAGTGCTCACGTGTATTTTTGCTGATCACCACTTGTCAGGTGGCTCTGTTGAATGTCAATTTAATTCTTATATATACAACTTTTTCGTGATAATTCAATACGAGAATTAAATCACTCTCAAGCTGATATTAACTGCACTTTCACAGCGTTGCCATCGGTTTTTTTTCTTCATTCCCATTTTTCTGATTGTTTTTCTACACAACACAAACTTTTTTGGTTTTTTAGTAGACAAAAATAGAAAGGAAAGACAGGTTTAAACAAAATTGGCGTGCTAGTTTATATCGTCAAGCTATGAAAATATTCGAGTCTGAGAACAAAATCGCGAAAGGATACTGGTACCTCTCATTCATCCTTTTTGGAAAAACTATGATTTCAGCTAAAGTAAGCTTCGAAAAGTAACGAAAATTTAGCAAAGATCTCACAATATACTTTTTAATTTTTATTGAAATAGCAGCAAGGATACGGAAACGTCCTTTTTAGAAAAATTTTGATTTCAACTATGCCAAGCTTCAAAAAGTGACAAAAATTTACCACAAGTCTCACAATACACCTTTTAATTTGTGTAAAAATTTTATTGAAATCTAAGCAAGGATATGGGTACCTCCCATATATCCCTTTTAGATAATTTGCCAAAAGTGTCACAATATATATGTTATAATTTGTGTAGAAAAATGTTATTGAAATCGCACGAAGGATATGGGTACCTCTCATATATCCTTTTTTAAAAAATTGTGATTTTAGCTAATCTAAACTCCTAAAAGTTAAAAATTTTACCACAGCTCTCACAATATACCTTTTAATTTGTGTAAAAAATTTTATTGATATCTAAGAAAGGATATGGGTACCTCCCGTATATCCTTTTTAAATAATTTGCCAAAAGTTTCATAAATATATGCTATAATTTGTGTGAAAAAATGTTATTGAAATCGCAGCAAGGATACAGTAACCTCCCATATATCCTTTTTATAAAAATTATGATTTCAGCTAAAGTAAGCTCCCAAGATCAAAAATAACTTGCCAAAAGTGTCGAAACAAATTATATAATTTGCGCGAACAAATTTTATTAAAAGCGTAGAAAGGATATGGATACCTCCCATATATCCTTTTCAGATTTCTGCTAAAGTAAGCTCTCAAAAGTGACAAAAATAACTTGCCAAAAGTGTCAAAACAAATGCTATAATTTGTGCGAACAAATTTTATTGAAAGCGCAGCGAGGATATGGATACCTCCCATATATTGTTTTTAGAAAAGTTATGATTTCACGTAAACTAAGCTCCCAAGATCAAAAATAACTTACCAAAAGTCTCAAAATACGTGCTATAACATATGTGAAAATTTTTTATTTAAAGCCCAGCAAGAATATGTGTACCTCCCATGTATCCTTTTTAGAAAAGTTATGATTTCAGCTAAAGTAGGCTCCCAAGACCAAACATAACTGGCCAAAAAACTCAATATATATGCTGTAATTTGTTTGAACAATTTTATTGAAAGCGCAGCAGGGATATGGGTACCTCTCATATATCCTTTTTAGAAAAATTATGATTTTAGTTAAAATAAGCTTCCAAGACCAAACATAGCTTGGCAAAAGTCTCAAAATATATGCTATAGTTTATCTGAAAGAATTTTACCAAAACGCAGCAAGGATATGGGTTCCTCCCACACATCCTTTTTTAGAAAAATTATGATTTTAGCAAAACTAAACTCCCAAGATCAAAAAAAACTTGCACAAAATCTCAAAAATATGCTATAATTCGTGTAGAAAAATATTGTTGAAAGCACAGTAAGAATACGGGTACCTCTTATACATATATCCTTTTTAGAAAAATTATGATTTCAGCTAAAATAAGCTTCCAAAAACCAAAAACGCTTGCCAAAATTTTCAAAATATACGTAATAATTTGTGTAAAATTTTTATTGTAATGGTAACAAGGATGTGGGTATCTCTCATATATCCTTTATCTAAAAAATTAATATTACTGAGTCTACACGAACAAATTATAATTATATATTGTTTTTTTTTAAATGAAGAGAATTTTTCACTATGGCACGTTTCAATTCTTATAAACGTTTATAAGAATATTATATGCATAAAGCATATAGAAGTACAGATTTTACAGGCACCTGTAGCTGGAAGCTATGTCCTTTTTAATCAATCTAATGACATCGAAATTATAAATATCCGACGACGCGCTCTAAATTTATTCAATCTTCAATATGACGAAGTTTTCACAAAAATGGTCGAGATGCCCCAGTTTAGACTGGTATAAAATAGAGACAATGAGAGGTATCGAAATAATTCTTTCGCTATGTGAGGCGCACACAAGAGTAGAATATATATGTCGAATTTCATTAAGTTCGTCGCTGATGAAAATCGAAACCCTTGTCGAAAGTGTTTTAAATTACTCCTAATTAAAGTTTGGGATTAAGAGTAATGGCAAAAACTAACGGAAGCCAAAGTAAAGGGTATTAAAAATTCGACTTAGTTGAATACAGAACATTTACTTATTGTGTTGGCTGTTTTATTTGAAATGGTGTTGGTTTAACTACTCGTACACGGTAGCGTAGCAGGAAACAAATTAGTAAGTCGGGAAAAATATATGAAAAGTGAGGCAGAGTAACGGCAAGAAAATTATCATGAAATGTTAGCGTCATCATGATTAACATCAGAGCCATCATCATCATTATCGTAGTATGCCTCAAGGCAAAATGATAAGGTGAACGTATATATGCATTGATTCCAACACCAACTCACTCACTCGCAGGCTACTGCGATGGTAGATTTATTTTAGTTTAATTTAATTTGTTTGATTTTTAATGAAATTTCATGTTATTTATTCTACGATATGCAATGCGTCGTTAAGTAATAATACTAAAGACGCATTAAAATTCGTTTACCGTTTGGTAACACGGTAATTTATTAAGTTATTTATTATATTTTTTTACGTATTTACAAATAGCCCTACGTAATTTGTGAACAGCCCTTTATGCAATTGGTTATGGGAAGGAGGATAGATGGAGTAGATCTGAATTTTCCCAGTCTTTCCCTCATTGAAAGTGATAGTAGGGAGCTATGCAGGAACACACAGGAAAAAACACGAATGTAAAACCAACATGTCGCAATGTTGATTGAAAGTAATATTAAATTTATGAGAAATGATTTGTTGTTTAACTGCGTTAGTCGCTATTTGTTTTTTTCACAGCTACAATGCACTGTTGTGCTCAGTTGTGTGACTTGCTGTAGTTTATTTTGATGTTCGTGTTTTGTAAATGTAAATAGCCGAAACACTTCGCATTACCAGCAAAAATTTCCTGTTTGATGATTTAAAATAACAGTTGCTTCATATTAATTTTAAACGAAAAATTATTAATCTAACTTTAAATCTCTTTGATTTAATATTTTTCACTTTTAAAATAACATTGTTATCAACGTTACATTTCGATTGAAATCAACATGACTATAACTTTAATTTCAAATAAAATTTATGTTAAATCATCAATTAAACTAGTGTATATCTAAAGTAAAGTTTGGAGCTGTTGTGGCTGCAGTGGTTAGCGCGTGGACTATCAAGCAAGTGGCCCGAGTCCAAATTTTGGGTGGGGCAGCCAATTATATTTCAAATATTTCTCATGCATATGCGAATACACATCATGTAAGTAAAATAATTTATAAAATATCTACATTAAATTCATGTTGTTTCAACTTGAAATAATTTTGATTCAACATGATTCTTTGCGTTGTTTCAATATCAAATTTACGTTGTTTCAACTTATAATAGCATTGCATCAACATGATTCTTTCGTGTTATTTCAGTGTAAAATTCACGTTGTTTCAACTTGAAATAACTTTATTTCAGTTTCAACTTCATTTTGATTTAACTGTACTGAAATATTAAATCAACATGAAATATAGTTGTTTCAAAAGGAAAAATGTTCTTTGAAGATTATTGTAAAATCATGTTGAATTAACATGAAACATCTATTAAGCAAAATCTCTACCGAAATTTTTGCAAATTAACCTTATTTTCGACAATTTTAATATGAAATTTTTCTGTGCGCAGTTTATTCCAGATGCAGAGCGCTCGGCTAAAGTAAGAATTTTCTCTGTAATGCTTAGTACGGTTTACTGACAGATCCACCAAAAATGGGTGCGCTCTTATTGCTGAACGGAAATGTTCGAAGAAAAAACTCAGGTTTTGGGAAACTTGTTCCCAATAGAACACATGTAGCTTATATGGACTTAAACACTTATTCCTTATTGTCACAGAATTAACCTCGAAAAACTCCACTATCGCATGAAGAATTTAATTCTAGAGAAAAATATATTGCCGCATGAACATTAGAAGTAATTTTTTAGAACAATTTATTGCTTCATACCTTCATGGGTGAAAGGTATACACGCATGTATAAGAATGACTATAGCGCTCTTATTTGTTTTTAATGCGTTCAAAACAAAACAAAAAAATATCATTCCTGACAATTTAAATGCCAACGCAAATAAAGAACAAGCGACAATTTTTGTGAGCGCGTGTGTATTTTTCAACAATTTTAATTTTTTGTTTTTTTTTGTCAAAATTTTCGGTGTATTTTCGGGTTGACATGACAAGCATGTTGGAGGTAATGTTTTAAAAGTGACAAGAGACCCTAATGAAAATAAATCAAAAACAAAAACAAAAACCTTTATGATTTTAACTTGAAAAAATACATGTTTTTTCTGTTCATCTCATACCACAAGTGTTATTCATTCACTCCCCCACTTATGCTCCAAAATCTTGAAAAAAAATTGTTTTTTTGTGAACTACTTATCTATTTCATTTAAAATTAAATTAAAAATTGATACTTTGTTTCAGTTTTTCAACAAATTGTCATTTTTCTTTCTTAATTTATTAAAAACCGATGACAATTTCCTTTGTTATTTTTCTATTTTCAATATGTGAAATAAATAAGTGTCTTGTCAAAAATTTGAGGGATTTTGATGCATTTGTTTCAAAAATCTATTTTTATTTTTGTATATTCTCTAAATTACAGGTAATTTGGTACTTAATGTGATTTTCTAATACTTTCGATCAAAAATCACTTTAACTTAATGGGACATTTTGTAACAAAGAAAATTTTTTTTGAAATGCTTCAGAAAAAT
Source organism: Panzeria rudis (assembly GCA_956483635.1). NCBI lineage: Eukaryota > Metazoa > Arthropoda > Insecta > Diptera > Tachinidae > Panzeria > Panzeria rudis. Next base: position 155,304,610 of record OY101448.1, on the reverse strand, counting down.
AAATAAATTTTACTAATTAGCCAAAAAACGAAATACGAAGGTGATCACAAGACCAACCGATTTGAAAGTGGCCCTATAAAAATTGTCGCTATTAAAGTTTGGAAAAAACTTAGAATATCTTTATATAAAAAATATAGATTTGCTTGAATGGAAATCGCAGAATTTACTAGTAATTCAATTATTTTCAATTATTCAATGCTACTCAATGCTTTTCATTTGTGTACTCAATACTTAGTCGATACATGGAACGCTTAGAAAAAGTTTACATTTAAGCAGAGTATAATCGCTAATCATATACCGAAAGAATATTGTTCATAAATTCTGTGAATTTCGACATTAATCCATTAAAAAAACCTCATTAAAACTCTAAGCAACGTCACGCTTCATTGGATTAATGAAAAAAGTTTTGTTAAAATTATGTTTAATACATATTTCATTAAATATATGTATATATGAAATAATTTAATTGTTCAATGTCACTATTTTGACGAAATTATTTAATCGTTTGAATGGAACTGTTTCATTATTTTAATAAAATTATTTCAGTATTTTAATAAAATTCTCTCATCATTTTAATGAAATTCTGTCATTATTGCAATGAAATTATTTCATTGTTTTAATGAGATTATTACATTACTGAGTAGGCTCATTACTTTATCTGCTTAGGCAAAGTGGTCTTGACCACGCTTCTGTGAGATGGATCTATGCTTGAGAGCAGGAACATAACTGCTTCAATGGGTAACGATATGGGTACTATTAAGGCAGTGAAAGGGTGTCCGCAAGGTGGTGTTTTATCATCACTCCTTTGATCAGTAGCGATTGATGAACTTTTGCTCATTGTTAGTGAACAAGGATACGAAGTTATAGGGTACGCCGATGACCTGGTTGTGATGGCAACTGGCAAATTCGGCAACGTTCTCTCAGACGTCATGTACGATGCTTTGTGCACTGTTATGACATGGTGTGCCGGCAACGGGCACTCATCGATCCTGAGTACTATGCCCTGCAGAGGGCTGCTGGGAATGCCTAGTAACAGGATAAACTGTGAACTTACGTTCGACAGGAGATTCAATGTCGCTTACGCACAAAAAAATAGGTTTCGTTTTTGATAACAAAAATCACGGTATTCAATAATTTTATTTTCAAATTTCCTGTGATAAAGAATTAGATTCCGTTGACAACTGTTGAAAAAAGGGTGTATTTTTAGAAAAGAGTATATGTACATATGTGATTTAACTGGTCAGTCTTTCATAAATGCCATGACATTTTTCATCAAAACTATGAAATACATTTCATTGAAATTATGACATTCAAAGGCATAAGATTTTTACTTTTATGTTAGTTATTAATTGGATATATTTCAAGAATTTATAGGGGTTTCTATAAAATTACAACATATTGTTGTCATAAGTCCAATGAAATTTTCTAACGAAACAATGAAAGCTTATGAAGCAATTCCAATGAAATTCTTTCACAATTCTTTCGCGAAACTTCATTAGAATTGTGAGAAATTTCATTAGAATTGTGAAAAAAATATCTAACAAAGTTTTTTCATTAGTTTTATGATGTCAAATTCTTTCAGTAAACTCTTACATACAATTAGATAAAATCTATATGAGGCATTCCACGCCAAATCATACAAGCGATGAAATAATTTCACCAAAATAATGAAATATGTTCATTAGCTTAGCGAAATTATTACAATGGATCAGTGAAATTATTTCATATATATAATGAAATTTTCATTAAAATAATTTTAACGGAACTTGTTTCATTAATCCAACGAAGCGTGACGTTGGTTGAGTTTTAATGAAGTTTTTCATTGGATTAATGTAAAAATTCATTGAATTTATGAATAAAATTCTTTCAGTGTACTCGGGATAGGAAATCTTGTACGCCTTACGTTTAAGGCATAAGATGTATTCAATATTTTTATGTAAAACACTACGAGGAACGATTTCGTAGAACAATTTTGCCCATTTTTAAGAAAGGGGCAAAATGACCCATACAGCGAAGAGTTAGAGGGTAAAAATTTTCCACAAAAATTTTGCTTGTGGTGTTTTACATAAAACTGCTGACCACCATGTCGTATACCATAAACACAAGACTTGCAAGATTTTTTATGCTTTAAAGAAAAAGTTTTTTCAATTTTCAAAAATTGAAAAAATAGTAATTATGGAAAGCCCACTACCGGACCGGGCTGAAAAGTTGTTGGTTGAATAGGAGTTGAAAATTACATATTTTCAAACAAATCGAAGGATGCACTCATTTTCAAAAATACTATTTAAAATTTCTAATCCAAGAATCAAAATAAAAAAAAATTCATATTTTTAAAAAAAAATTTTGCAATTTTGACCATTATTAAGAAATTTATGAGCAAAAAAAACTAAATATATATTTTGTTCTTTTAATTTAATATTTTTTCAACGAGTAATCAAAAAAAAATTCAAAAATTTGCCAAGAATGCTCTTTTGAGTTGTACTAAAAAGTATCACAAAATTGGGGAAATCAAAAAAAAACTTTTAAGCCGTCCGATTTGGCGTGGAGTGCCCCGTATATGTAGATTTATATAATATATAACATAGATATCATAGATAGCAGTTTTGTGAATTCCATTAGCATGAAACTTCCTTTTTATTAATTATATATTATTATTGTTAAAGTTACTAGTAATTTCAAAATTGAATTTAATGTAGGAAATCGATAAAGATAACTATTAAAAGTTGCGTGATATACTAAAGGAACCAACGCATGATACCCTCCTCCCTACTCATGACGGTTAAAGATTAACAAAAAAAAACATCTAAGAACCAACCCATTGCCTGTTTGTAATAAATTTTTTATATTAAATCCCATAATTATTTTGTGTAGACTAAATTCATACAAAAGATACAATTTCATTAGACACTTCAATGAACACACCCACCACCGTCTCTGTAGTATTTGTCAACCATTTCAGATATCCTTTTCGTGTTATTTCAAGTACTGTCTACTCAATTTAAATAAATTACACATGTATTTGGTTTCGTTTCATTTATTTCAATGATGACTTTTGTGAAATTTTGATTGGTTTAACTTGTTCTTTCCTAAGCACATCACTTAAACTCACTCTTACGGATGCGAAGTGAATAGTTTAGAAACACATTCATCTTGAAGATCTCTCAATTAGAAATGTGTCAATTTTAAGTATTTAGTAGGTAAATGACCAGTAACGTTTTTTTGTATGGACGAATACATCAATCAAGTGTGGGAAAGAAATCTGCTGACAGTGAATTTGTGTCAAAGTTTAATGTATAATAATGAACATACGAGGGTTACATAAAAAATTAAGCAATACAAAAACACTTTAGCATGACTGCAATTTATGGAAAACCTTTAAGCAGTTAATTTACTAAGTTACTTGCCCTTGCGAGTGATTTTATAGAGCCTCTGATCTATAAAATCACTGGTTTTCTTAAGGAACTACCATCTCTTATTACACTGCACAAAACAAAACAATAACATTTTAGGGGGAGTTCCCCTTTTTTGTACGCTGTTATAGTGACTCAGCATAGAGTTGAAGATTTGTTACGTTTTAAATAATTAATACTAAGAGGGGGCCTAAAAACAGAGAAAATAGCGTTACGTAACATGTGAACAAGCCCTATTTTACTGAAAGCTACAATAATTCTACTGAATAAGATTTTATTTATTTTGAAGTTTGTCTTGAATAAATGCAAAAAGTCGACTAACTTCTTAATTTAAACAATATGAACACAGAGAGATCTCTGCTTTCTTTTTGAGCGTCCACGGCAGCACTTCAAAACATCGCATGTGGAAGGCGTGAAAGTTTTTTACTACTTCCAGAAACTTGATATTTTTTTGCAGGGTATGTATTTTTTTATTGAAAGGTCAAGGGTGTTCTCAGCCCATATTCAGGGAACTCTGTTCCGAAGGTTTTTGAAAATTAAATTTTTTTAAAAATCATTTTTAAAATTTCATCGAGGTTAGACTATTTACTATCTGTTTTTTATAAAATGAAAACAAAAATTCGTGTGGGAATTTGTAATGGAAATAACAATAAAATACGAAAATTGTTTTGTGTTTTCAATATAATTTCTCACACGAAATTTTTTTTCAGTTGACTCAACAGATATTAAACTACTTTCATCGATATAAGCTACACATATTTTACCTTTTCATTAAATTTTATTTCATTGCTACTTCTTATTGATCTATCTTGGATCCTTTTGTTCCTCTAAAACTATATACTTTTTTTAGAAATTACCTGAAATGATAGATATATAAAGAAAATATTATATACATATACACATAAGTTACTAAAATTTAAATCATAATGATAACGCTGTTGTAGCCGAAAATTCGGGCAAAAGTTCTAATGGTTGATCTTATACAATTTGAGGACAAGGAATCGAATGGCGTTCACCGTATTTTAATATATTTCTTTGGATACCCTATTACTCATTTAGGATCGATCTTATATGCAAATTATGTGCACAGAAAACGGTTAATAGATATTTTTACATAATAGAAAATACAAGAATAATATAATATAAATACACCATCCATTTTATTAATTTGTCCAGCCATTTTCGATGTTTTCTTTTACTTTTGACAGTTTTGTTATATTTTCTTACTGTTATTATATTTATTACTGAAATTTTTACTCAAAATTAGGTTAGTGATAAAACATTTCGTTACTGCGTGCTATATATAAAATATTCGAACATGATATTCGAATATAAAATATTCGAATATAAAATATTCGAATATAAAATATTCGAATATAAAATATTCGAATATAAAATATTCGAATATAAAATATTCAATATTCGAATATAAAATATTCGCTATTATCTCTAAAAATTTTGAAGACGAATAATCCAACGCATAATTGGAAGTGAGTTCTTGAGACTTTAAGCCATTGATAACATCGATAGCAAGGTCTCGTACTGTCAATAAAACAAAGACAACTCTCTTAACACATACGAGCAGGGGTGTTAAGTATGACGATTTTTTACGATATGACAAAAAACGATATGACGTATTGTGTTGTCATATCGTAAACTATTTACGATATGACAGCACTGAGAAAGCCATACACGGTTCATCGCTTTCTCAGTGTTGTCATATCGTAAAAAGCTTACGATAGAAAACACAGTATGTCATATCGTTTCTTGTCATATCGTAAAAAATCGTCATACTTAACACCCCTGCATACGAGTACTGTGAACTCAACTTACGTGACCGAGAATATTTTTCTCAATTCAACGCACTTAAAAGAGCATAAATTTTGAATATCATAAACTTGAATATCCTTTAATTTGCACATTTTTCACACGCACGATCACTTTTTAGGTTTAGCTATTTTTTTCACTATTTTACACAAATTTTGTGTTTCTATTCATTATATTTTTAAAATAATTGTTTAATTTTTTTGACATTTGTTTGTTGAATTGTGGTGATGTGTTGAATTATTTGTATTTTTGTTCCTATTTGAGATAAAAATTTTTAGTACCAAAACAAAAATTGCAAAAAAATGTCAAGCAAATCAATATGTTTTCAACTCGAATGTATTAAAAAGCATTCTTAAATCATATTTTCATTAATTACTGCAACAATAATTGTATTATAAGCTTCCAAAAATTCCAGTATACAAATATTAATTCTTTAGAATACATTTTATTGCAACTAAGTGTGTTTTAGTGCTGTGGGGAATTTTTTATTTTAAACCAATACTGATACAAAATGTTTTACTAATACATTCTTAGACTTAGGTTTTTGACAGAACACTTAGGTTTTTGAAGTTTCTGTTTGGCCTCTATGTACCCTATGCTTTAAGCTGCTCTCCCGAAGAAAATTTGAATATGACTTAAGCGGTTAAGGATTGTGACAACACCCAGTGAAAATTGTTTGCCAACATGCCTGACGTCAGAAAAACTCTGAGACCTTACCAGATAATTAACCGAGCTATCTATTACCCTGTTCAGACATGGAGTTTTAATTGAGACAATTTAATTTTAATTGAGCAATTAAATTTAGTGTTCACATATAGTAAATTAAGCTTACTCAATTAACATTTGACTTGCCAATGGTGTAATAAGTATAAAGATGGTCGCATAAGGGCACCGAATACAACATTAAAACAAAAACTAGATAATGGTTGTCAAAAAAATAAACGCGTTTGACGTAGCTTACGCCCAAAATTACCAGAGCAAAAAATAAGCATCTGACGTTATATTGCCATCTGTATACTTACTACACCATGGGCTGGCCACTGTATACAATTTTTGCTTCTCACTGAACATACTTCGTAGCAAACATACTTGTCACAAAGAGTTGCATTTTGAAGTTTACTCGATTTATGAAACAATTAAGTACTAATTGCTCAATTTAGTAGTTGAAGCTTTGTATGGTAAATCGAGCTAAATTAAGGCCTTAATTGCGTCAATTTCCTAAATTGCGCAAATAAGGGGTATGTCTGAACAGAGTATAAAATTGCCTCAAGAATTTGGCAGTTTTTTGGTACGATGTGTCTGCACATTTTCTGAAATATTATCCGGTTAATATCAGGCTATAGTTTGCACATTATATCAAGGCAATTTATTTTCCTTTAGACTATTCTGTTAGTCTGCAAATTTTCTGATTATGTCTTCTGAGGAGCTGCCCCACAAGCAGCAGTAAAATGCATGGCACAGAAAGAGTGAAAGCAATTTTAAAATATTTCGATTCTCTGTGTACGAAGCTTATACGACATTTCTGATAAATTTCTAATTTTAGCTCCGATTTTTCGCCGACATTAATACGACAGACGTAAAAAGTTTCAGATAAATCGGAAAATTTGCTGATGTTTTGTCAGACATTTTTCCGATATTGTTCAGACATGTCGAAAACTCGTCTAGAATTTCCCTAGAAAAATTTTCAGAGCTCGTACGGAATTCCTTTAAACATTTTAGCAAAGTTTTTAGAATTCCCTCAGAAAAAGAGGTCTGCATTTTCGGTACGTTTTCCGACTGACTTCGGATACGAATTCGACAGACTTTCTGACCGATCTCCGACTAAAATCTGCAAAAACAGTTTGCTGGGCAGATACATCGTACATTAAAAGATTTTATTCAGAATTAAGTGGCGATACTTCACTGACAAATATTGCGAAAATGTGTGTGTGTGTGTGTGTGTGTGTGTGTGTGTGTGTGTGTGTGTGTGTGTGTGTGTGTGTACTACTGTGTTATATGCCTGATTCTCAAATGCTTTTTTCGTGTACGTTGAAAGTATAATACGTACTTCTAAATATTTAAAACTTTTGCGAACTTTGTTAAATAGTAATATATTGCAAAACGTTTCATCAATCGTTTGTATTTAAAAAAATGTATGGAGTGTTATCCATATTTTTTACTATAATTGAAATTTGTTAGTGAATACCTAAGGAGCTTCAAAATAAAGCATGAGTTCTGAAAAAAAATATGAATTCGTATAAAAATGTATTGAGCGTTACGTAAAAAAAAATATTTGTACGTAATTATTATTTGAACTGAAAATGTGTATAAGTCGGAAGTTATTATTATTTGGCTTAAGTTCACAATAATTGAATTAATGTAAATTCAAATTATTTTTAAGAGTGGAACATTAGAATATCCAATCAGGCTAGCAGAACGGATTAGTACTACTAATTTCGACAGCCGCTACGCAGTCATCATCATAAAAAAAAATTTGTTTAAATGGAGTACATCTATAAATTTAAGGGCAATAAAAAAAGTTAACAGCAGCTAAACGGTAGAAACGATATAAAGAGCACTATCTGTTTTAAAATTTTCTGGTTTTCTTTGAAATAATTGTGCTTCTACTGCACTGTGGGTAGTTATATTTTCGAAGAATGTATTAGATAGCTCGTATTTTACCACAGGAAAACTATTTGAAATTTACATAACTTTTGATTTGATTTATTAAAATTGGTCTTATTGAAAAGAAGAGTTAGCCTACTTTTCGCTCATGTATAAATGTTTGTAAAGAATTATTTTACGATACACTTTTTTTATTTTTCCATGTGAACCCAAGTCAAAATCGAAAAAGTGGTCATAACTTTTAATCTTGTCCTGCGATTATTATAATTTTTGTGTTTATAGAGAGTAGATGTATAGTTCTTTCAAACCCATTTATTTTATTGTGGGATATTATTTTCGCAAAAATCTCGGAACAAACCTCGAAAGCAAGATGTAACCCTCAATACACAAAAATGTTAAAAAATTTTAAATTATAATTTTATTTCAGGTTCCATTAAATGAGGCAAAACCTATGATATGAATCCTACCTTCTCATATTTCATTTAGTTACATTGTTAAAAAGAAATACAAAATGTACGTTTACAATAATAATCAGCCATACACATTGTACATGTCAAAGGAGTACATTCACTTAATTCCTAATAAAATCAAAACTTGTACATCGATTTTATTGACATATTCCATGGTGTATTCGTAACATATTAAGCTGCACATGTGCGAAATAAGAACTGCATTGTTGTTGTTTTAAATTTTTTTATTAACTTTTGAAAAGCAAAAATCTTCGAAAAAATGAAATATCAAATACGGAACAGCAACATTTGCAAAATTGGTAAAAATTATTTTTAAAAGCATTAATTTTCATAGCTTAGCTTAAAAACTTGGCTCCTGCTTATTTTAGAAAGCCGCTAAATTAGTCTCACATAACTTTCTTTTAAATTGAGAGCAAACCTTATATTATTTCACACTCAATTAAGAATAACATTAAATTAAAAGTTTTAAGAACCCCCCCAAGAAAATTTATGATAACTTCAAAACGAATGGACTGATTTTTTCAAATACATATATGATAAAAGATTTTAGATCAAGTCACCTTTTGAACAAAAGAAACTGAATTCAAATAGATCCAGCCGTTTGGGAGCTACGATGCCATAGACCAATGATCACCAAACATTGTCCCAAGGGAAGAACACCTACACCAGTAAAAACACGTATACAATACGTGTGTGTACTCAAGAGAACAAAACGCAAACAAATTTCATTTAGTAGCAACAACAATGAACGTTTGTTGCTTTGGAAAAACACCAATACATTCTTATTTTAAGTGTTCCTCTTTCTGGTGGACTCTGCCATTAACACACAGATTCAAGGCGATACAGCTAGAAAAGATGTGATAACTTCTAAACGGCTGGACCGATTGTCTTCGAACATATCAATAAATAAATCAAGATTGGTTCAGCCGTTTACGCTTTACGACAGAACCGACAGATACACACTACAAGCTTATAACACACCTCTCTTTTGGTCGAAATATAAAAAAGTATGAATACAATTTATTTTGTTTTTGTTAAAAAAAACTAGCAGAGAAATAATTAAAAATAATAAAAAAAAATATTCTGGTTATCAATTTTATTAATAATTCAAATCAAATAAATGAGCGTATGCGTGTCTGCTCAAGTATCTGTATTCTACTCCCTTCACTCTTTCAAATTCATTTGAAATTGATATAAAAAAATCCACACAACAAAATCAAAAACCACGTGGTGTGGAATATTTTTAAATATTTTAACATGAAATTGGAGTTCAACATCCAGTTGTAGTCTGCATGTCTGTCTGATTGTAAGAAATTTTTAGCTCTACTGATGCCGAAGTAGTTTATTTAGTATTTAAATTTATGAAATTAAAATTCTTAATTTGCTTTAAGTTTGTTTCTTCATACATATTGTACATATTTATTGTTTTGTTAAAAACAAACAAGAGTTTCATATTTAAAGTGTTCGCAGTAAATTGACCGCGTGTTTATTTAGGATTAAACAAATTAAAAAGTAAATAAAACTTAAAGTTCTAATAAATTGGCAAACGTTTTTTTTTCTCATACAATTAATATAGGAATTATTCAGCAATTCAGCATGTTGCTAGGTTCTTTATATTTTTTTATAGCACTTGTTATCTTTTTACTTCATTTGTCTAATAGAACAAATTTCTACGGTCAGCAAATGTACAAAATGGATAGCGCCAATTTTTCAAATAAAACGTGTTAACCTGTTTGCTACCAGCGATATTCACATCGTTATTTACATGACCAACTAATATAAAGGACATTCTAAACATATTTATTTAGTTAGGATTACAAGTAGACTTCCCAAAGCTAAGGTCACACTTGGCATATATTTGATTGAATAAGAGTAACCACTATTTTTGCTCAGGGTTAGCGTGATTTAACTTGATTTTTATATTATGTACAAAATAAAATTATTTATGCTGCAAAAAGCAGATTCTAAATGCAAAAATTTAGAATTTAAAGGAAATAAAATTTTAGTTTGTCTGTTGGTCACGTTGTTTTTTTTTTTTTTTTTGTCAAATATTTGCCAATTGTGACCGTAGTTTTGGTCATGTGTTAAATAAAAAATAGCTTTGAACAAAAACCATTATAAATAGTTCGTAATAAAAATGTATTACTAATTGACAATTCATTTTATTAGTGATTCCCACTACAGCATTTGTAAAACACTGAAATTTCTATATTGTCTAGAAAACGCTAAATTAGCCATACTTGCTTGTATGTCATAACTACAAGTAAGTATTATGTCAATTTAATTCAAAAATTACGTTCTCAATAAACAACCTTTTCAAAACAACTATTAGTTGTATCATGGTTGTACTTGTTTAAAAATTCAAATGCAGATAGTAGTGTTGAAAAAATTAGCACAATCGGTACCAATGAAAGTATATATTCGCTTTATTTACTTAATATATTTTTCAAACGTTCTACATAAACGGATGACATTCGTACACCAATACGGAATATTTTTTTTGTCATTGTTTTGTTGCTATTTGTGGCACAAATGGCCCAGTCAAATAGGCAATAAAAAAGGGTCAACCTCGGAAGGGGAGATAATAAGCTGAAAAGTCGTATACACCTTTAGTTTTACGTTCTAAAAACTATTTCAAAATTCTCATAAAATCTCATGTCTGCGTCGTAAGTTATTCAAGGTCAACGGTTACTAAAATCGGGATTTCACGATTATCTAGGTTTCTATAGTTCTAACGATGTTAACATCTGTTATAAAAGTTGTAGAGCATAAAAGTTTGTGGCAAATTATGTTGCAAACATTTTTTATGCGCTTTACCATTTGTTATAAAGGGAACAGAGCATCGTTTCGGTGATGCAATAGAATTCATAGAGCTGAAAAAAATTGTAAATACAATAAATTTTTTTGTTATATCAATTAAATAGTTAATTGATTTTGAACCTACAACGATTTTCGTAAATACAATTACGAAATTGTAAGTTAAAGAAAAATCCGATAATTAATAATTTTTTTGTGGATTTCAAATTTATTTCAATTAACATTATTGTTATATCAACAATGTGAATTGCTGATTTTCCGAACAAATTTAAAATATTATAATGTATAAACAATAGTTTTTTATACAATCACAATCTTCGAAGGGATTTTTTGCTTGTCTACGAAAAACACTAAATGTCTTTGGGCGGAATCGAACCGGCGTCCTCTGGAATAACAGACTAACGTTCTTACCCCTCAGCTACAGAGAAATTCGGTATTAAATACACAAATAATAAATACACACAAAACGTGATTTGCTTTGTTTCATCTACGTGTGCGCATTCGTTTGTTATATCAACAATGTTGTTTGCTAATTTTTTTTACAATACATAACAAAAAATTTGGTTAGTTAAGTTTGCTGAAAAAAAATCTGTGTTTGTCGTATCAACAACTCAATTTGTTATATTAACAAAATATATGTTTGAATATAAAGTACATATTAACAATTGAAACTTTTAATTGTAGTTTGATGATATTTTTTCTGTATACGTTCTCTTTTGGAGTCCCTTCTTAAATCTGCGCGCATTTACATAAAGACTTTTTGTTGCAACAGTCTGGGGGCTATTTTACGTTCATTTGGCTAAATGTTTTTTATTCGTTAAAATAAAATACACCACATTTCTATTGCGTTTCTGAAAGAAATTTTGCACAATAGTATGTTTCAGTTAAAAGTTGGATGTACCTGTCATATGGCTGGTGAAAACGGCAATGGTACATAAACGGCAAGAACATATCACATAAATAGAATAAAAAATACTATCAGTGTACGAAATACCATCACTGTACAGGCAGATTTTTTCCAAATCAAAAATATTTTTTAAAGGACAGTAATTTAACTAATTTTAAAGAAAACACCATAGGACAGTACCTTCAGTTTGGGTCTAGAACCTGTTACTGAGTGTCTTAATTATGTCAATTGACCCCCTCCAATGACAACGCCATATAAAAGTTACCGGTCCCTTTCATATAAAGTTCCGGAACTCGAACTTGTTGCTAGTCCTTGCGAACCAATCCCGTGACTTGTCTTTTGACAGGTTGTCTTCCCTCTAGGGTTGTTACGCTTTGGTTATCCAACTCTGGATCCCCCCCTCCTCCCCACGGCTATTAGAAATCTTTTAAAGTCACTGTTGGAATATTTCCTGAGCTGTGAAATCTATACCGGTCATTACAAAATTTATTGTTCTTATGTGTAACAGCTAAAAACAAGGTCCGAGTTGGATTATAAAATTCTAGGAATGCACAGCAACATATGCCAACCGATTCATATCCAAGTAGTATGTAGATTCTTGATACCTGGCGAACTTTAGCTAATATACTTCCTAGTACATTTATTGATGTCATTCTGACGTCTGCATAATATCATGAAATGCCATACTTTATATAAGAAATGACTCATTATTGACTCATAATATATAACTCATAATTTCGCACTTAGGTACACCAAATATTGACATGGAATGACACAAATGTGATGTCAAGCTGACATTATAATGATCTTCGTTTAGTGAATTGTACATACCGGTGGCGTTTTAACAGGCTGTATTTTAATTCATCTGGTTTCTAAGTTGGTGGTAAAGAAATACCCTGATATTCTGCATTTCATTTTTCTTCCCTCTTAAATTTATTTTAATTGCATTATAGTCATACCTGGGCATAACTTATATCCTTTCTTCCTTTTCTTGTAGCCTTCCATTTTTTAATTTAATATATTTGGAAATAGTTCTATTTTTACAATTCAAATTTCATTTTTTTTTATTTATTTTAGAATTTAACATTTTTATTTATTTAAACTGGAATCATTTATCACACTTTAGTCACAATGTATATCAATGGTAGATCAAAGTTACGTAAAACTTGATTACCTAGCTATGACTTACCAGTCATGTCAAATTTAGGTCATGTGTTCACTGGGCCCAGTGAACACATTGATGTCATTCTGACGTCAGCATGATATCATGAAATGTCATACTTTACATAAGAAATGACTCATAATTGACTCATATATGGCCCATAATTTTGCACTTACAGGTATATCAGATACTGACATGAAGTGAGACAAATGTGACATTATAATGATCTTTGTTTCGTGAATTTTACATACCGATGGTGTCGTAATAATCTTTTATCGACAAGTCAAAAAGTTTTTGTTCTTTTTTAATTATTACATGCTTTGAAAAATCCTTTCTCAATAAAAATTATTTAATTATAAAATTAAATTGAACGAACTTAATCCTGAATAATAAAAAAATTTCTTTGCATAAGATCCATATTCGACTAAAAACACATAATTTCAATTCTTTTTTTGTTGAAAGGGTTTGCTTGCAGTTTGGTCCCATAATCTTTTTTCAAAAATCAGTGGGGGAAACTCGCTCCTCCGAAATATTAATTATCGCATAACTTCTCCATTTATAGATCGATTAAAAAAATTTTGTTTGTTTGCAAACTTCTGCTTGAAGTTTGGTCCTATAAAAGTAGAAATCGGACGGACAAAGTGGCATAACTCCGCCATTTCTTGACCGATTTTCAAAAAAAAAATTTTTTTGAAACGACATGATAGGTTTGCTACTATGAAAATTTGCGAACGGACACACCATTTATATGCTGACATACCATTTGACCTAACGCAAAATTGCAAAATTGCAAAATGTCTGCCCACTTTAGTTATGAAAATCGAACAGTGTGCTGAACTCATGATCAGCACTGCATATATGTAGGTACACACATACTCCTTGCTAAAAAAATAAGTTTTTGTTGTTGTTTTCGTTCTCCGAACTTGCAAATTGATTTAATATTTATGTATGTATGTATGTACTTTGTTTTTGTAATGGATTAAGTTATCGGAGAAAAATAAAAATAAACGACTAGAAGTATGACGAAATACACGAATGCGGCTTTTTAAAATGCGTACGCACGTGATTTTAGTTTGGTTTCCAAGAGTTAAAAATTTTAATTATGATTTCTTTTGTTGATACTCAGATTTATTTGGTTGCTTAATATGTACCTTTGCGATAAAACTGATAAAAAGCTGTCTTCGTTTGAGTGAGTAAAGAGCGTTTATAGGAAAAAGAGGGCGATATCTAGTGCTCAGCACTTTTAAGTAGAAAACCATGAGAAACATTTTTGCGGAAAGTTTAAACCTCTAACTCTTCGTTGTATGGGTCCTCTTCAACGGCGATATAGCGGGCTGAAATGTATGTACAAAAATTTTTGTCGTGGTGTTCTACATAATAGTTGCGCTCAGAAATGTAAGACTTACAATATTGCCTATGCCGAATACTAATTGTGAATAAGAACGAAATTGAACCTTATACACATTTTAGGATTCAAATAATTTCTAACGTTTCGGTTGATCCTGGAACTTGGGGCTTATAGTGCAAATTTATGGCAAATAGTTTTTTAGAATATTTTAGAACGCTTTACCGCCGCTGAAGGGAATTTGTTTACCTCTTTTTCTAAAAATGGACTAAAAGACCCATACAACTAAGAGATAGATGATTAAAATATTTCAGAAAAATTGTTATCGTGGTTTTTTACATAAAAGTGCTGAGCATAACTTATACCTTAATGGTAAGGATTGCAAAAATTCTTATGCCGAGTACTAATTGTGAATAAGTAGAAAATTAACCCTTGAACCAATTTCTGTCGTTCAAGTTGAGTCTGGAGGTTGAGTGTATTTGAAGACCCATAATAGAATTGTATGGCAAATATTTTTGTAGAACACCTCAGCCCACTATGTGAAATTTTCAACCCATTGTTTTGAAAGCGACAAAAAGAACCCATACAATGAAGAGGTAGAGGGTTGAAATGCTATAAAAAAATGTTCCGTGGTGTTTTATATAAAAGTGCTGAGCACATCTTATACGTTAAACGTAAGACTGACAGCCATATAGACATCAACTAGTGGTGTAGCGAATACCAGTTTAGCGAATGCGAATAATAAATTAAAATTTTTGAGAATGCGAAAGCGAATGTGAATGCAAATAATTACATTTAAGTCACACACAGAAAAAAAGGAATGTAAAATCAACATGACGCATTTGTGATTTGAAATCATATTAAATTTACAGGAAATAATTTGTCGTTTAAGTGTGTTAGTGTTTATTTGCTTTGTTCATTGCTACAGTTCACTGGCCCATCCATTATACAATATTATTGCATATGTAATTGTACATATTATTGTCGTTTTGACCTATACTATACAATAAATGGAACAACAATTTCAAACCAAATATTGCCCAATTTTTCTGACAGTGAAAAAGTAAACACAACACTGAACAAGGTTGCCACACACTACACAGTTTTCTTGATTGTACACAAATATATTGTCCCACCTTCGAATATGACATTCACATTGGCAATATTATTGTACAATACGAAATATTGCACAATTATATTGCAAGTGCGTGGCCGCTTTAAATGTGTTGGCTATGTAGACGACAAAAAAACGAAGTATCAGCGAAAATTTACTGCTGCTGGCTTGAAATTACCATTGTTTCATATTAATTTTAAATGAAAAATTATTAATCTAACCTTAAATCTCTTTGATTTTACATTTTTCACTGTTAAAACAACTTTGTCATAAACGTTACATTTCATTTTAAATCAACATTAATTTAAAATAAGTTTTATGTTAAATAATCATTTAAATCATGTTGAGTTAAAAAGAAATTCATTTTACATACGATGGGTATTTATTTAGTGTATAGCTAAAGGAAAGTTTGAAGCTGTTGTGGCTGCAGCGGTTAGCGCGAGGACTATCATGCAAGTGTCACGAGTTCAAATCTTGGCTGACGCAGCCAACTACAACACAAAGTTTTCTGATGTCTATGCTTATAACCATTACGCAAGTAAAATAATTAATAAAATATCTACATTAAAGTCATGTTGTTTCAGCTTTATATAACTATAAGTCAACATGATTCTTGGTGTTGTTTCAATAGCAAAATCACGTTGTTTCAACTTGAAATAACTTTGCTTCAACATAATTCTTCGTGTTGTTCCAATATCAAATTCACGTTGTTTCAACTCAAAATAACTTTGATTCAACATGATTTTTCTTATTATTTCATTATCAACTTCATTTTGATTTAACTGTACTGCAATATTAAATCAACATGAAATATAGTTAATTCAAAAGTATAAATATTCCTTTAGGATTATTGTAAATCATGTTGAATTAACATAAAACGCCTATGAAGCAAAATCACTACCGATAAATATTTAATTAACCTGGTTTTCGAAGATTTAGCATTGAAATTTTTCAGTGTGCATATATTGTGCAAATAATATATCGAATATACTACTACATATGAAATACTGAGACACAAAAACGATATAAAATAACTTAAAGGTATGGTGTAAAAACATCGAACAACAACTCGAAAAATGGAAAAATCCCCGTGAATCTATATCGGTTCTTAGATACAAGAGTGAAGTTTTGAAATGAAATTGCTTAATGTATAATTTTCTGTTTATTGCTTAACGCCAAGACAAATTAGAATAATATGGTACCCGCATCGTCAAATTGAACCAAACGACTCTCGCTGTCAAGCTTGATTGTTGTGCCAAGATAAAACTTTTATATAGCACAAACCACAAGCCATATCATCGAAATAATCAAATGTGCCTTCAACACGACCTTATTAATGGGCCTTGGCACATAGTATTTTTACACTCATGAAAAATTGGACAACTGTACTTACGTTCTTTTGCTTACATATCACTTCTTTATTAATAAAAAAAAATGCTAATAACTAACATACAAAACATTTTTTCTTTATAAAAAAAACGTAATTTGCTCTTCTTTTCCACCAAAAAAATTTGCCAATTTTAAACATTTTGATTTATTTTTAACTTTACTATTCACTTTAAATATTCGCATCAATTTTAGCGAATGTGAATATCAAAAACAAGCGAATAGTTCGCAAATACAAATGAGAACGTTCGTCGCAACCCTAATATCAATGTATAAATATCCACAAAACTTCATCTTCGAAAATCGGAGTGAATTCAGTAACTTCGGTTTTTTGATAGAGGAAAGTTAAAAATTAAGTATTTTTTAACGAATTGCCTTTTTATTGTAACAGTAGTAAATATAAAATGTAAAGTAAAAAGCTTAGAAGTGCACTGTTCAAACTGTTTATAGTAATGCGTAATAGAATTCTTATTTGATTTGTATTAAAATAAATATTAATACATATTTCGTTTTACTTAGCAGTCAGTTAACGATTCCTTCAAGACTGGTGAAGTATTAGATATTAAGCTCTAAAGTTTTACCATTAAATGATACATCAACATAAAACCCTTACCCTCATATTAAGTTCGATCGCAACATTTCGTATATCATTGTTAATGGTTTAACTAGACCGTCATTTTTGTAACTAATGATTTTTTAATCGAACATATAATTCTAGTTGTTACTTCCGGCATTTCGAATTCTATTCCCCCCAATGTCACTTTTTCTGAAGTTTTATTTTTAAACCATCCCTGATCAATTTAGTTGTAGCGTTTTATTTACATTTCGTTTTATTATAAATAAATATCGACGTATTTAAAATCAAAATTTATTTTCTTTGGTATTAATACAAAAAATAAATAAAATGAAATAAAAAAATATGTTAGCACCAACACCCCAAAATTATAATCACGTGATTGCATCTGATAAGTTAACAAAAATAAAATTGAAATGAAGCAGATAGAGACAACCAAAAAATTAAACGCAATTTTTTTAATAAGCGGCCCTACAAACACTAGCGAGCTAATGATTTTATTTTTCATTTTCTTGGCCCATTGCGTTTTACGTTATTTTAAATTGGAAATTTTGGAAATATTGCGTGTTTTATGGTTTATTATTAATAACTTATAATTAATATCAAGGTAAATATGTCAGTTAGATTTGTTAAATAGCAAACAAGAAATAAATAAATAGACAAAAAGTAAATCATTAATTACACTATGCAACACAACTAAAATTTTTTATGACAGCTGCTACTATTTTTCCCTATTTTCCAGAACCTCATTTAAAGTCCATGGATATACTTTATACGACACCAAGGACCCGCGAGGTAGAGCTTGTGGTGGCTCGGCAATACTAATTAAATCGCGAGTAAACTGATATTTGCTGGGTCAACTCTGTGAGCATTATCTTCAAGCAACAAACATCAGCATTGAAAATTTTTATCAAAATCCCGGGTTTTCAATTACAAAAATTCAATATAGTATGTCTTATAAATCATTAGGCACACGCTGGCAACTACAACGCACAGTGATGTAAATTGGAAAAAAATGGTAATAACTATGGACCTTATAAACTACTAAATGGATTTGCATAAAAATTGAACTGGTTGCAGAGGAGGCAGGCTTTCATAATCGTGTCTCTAGCTGCACCAGGGGAGGAGCTACAAGGGCTGAAAGTTGGCTACATTATACGGCTTGTAACTCTCGTATATATTAACCGATTTGTAAAATTTGAGGCGCGTTGGATTTTGCTAGACAAAATAAAGAAAAAAATGTGTTTGCAATTTTTTTGTCAATGGTGTCAAATCACACGATCTTGGTGGCCAATTGACAGGTCCATTCCGCGAAATTATGCGCTCATCGAATGTTTCCTTCAATAAATCGATTGTGACGTGCGCTGTGTGGCATGTAGCGCCGTCTTGTTGGAACCACAACTCATCCACATTCATGCCATCCAATTCGGGAACAAAATAGTCGGTTATCATGGCTCTATACCGGTCTCCATTAACGGTAACTGACTCTCCAGCATTATTTCGGAAGAAGTATGGCCCAATGACTCCACCAGCCCATAGAGCACACCAAACAGTCAGTTTTTGTGGATGTAATGGCGTCTCAAGGGTCTCATGTGGATTCTCTTCACTCCAAATGCTGCAATTTTGCTTGTTGACGTAGCCATTCAACCAAAAATGAGCCTCATCACTGAACAAAATTTTACGATGAAAATCAGCATCGAGATCAATCTCATTTTCGGCCCATACACCAAAATCACGACGCATTGCATGGTCTCGCGGCTTTAATTCTTGCACAAGCTGGATCTTGTAAGGTCGCAAGCCAAGATCTTTGCGCAAAATCTTCCATAAAGTTGATGGACAAAGCTCCAATTGCTGTGCACGGTGGCGAATCGATTCATTCGGGTCCTCTTCAACACTTTGCTCTTCAGCGGCAATTGTTTCTTCGGTGCGCACTGTTCGACGTCTCTGCGGATGCGTATTATCACATAGAGTAAACGTAGTGCGAAAACGATCCATGGTTAACCGAATTAATTGCTCTGATGGACGATTATGTCGACCATAAAATGGACGGAGCTTGCGGTAAACTTCGCGAACTGAACCATTATTTTCGAAATAAATTTGCACGATTTGCAAGCGTTGTTCTTTTGTCAACCTGTTCATGATGAAATGGCAAACCAAACTAAATATTAATCACTTGACAGCTGACAAAATGGCCGCCAGTTAAAAAAGTGATGCCAACTTAAAGTTCTATACCTCAATAAAAAACACCCAATATAAGAGATATATCACTTCGAAATTAAATTTTTAAATTTTTTGCCTCGAATTTTTTTTCTTTTAATTTTTTAATTTTTATCAAGCCTCTGATTTCAACTTGTAGTACATTAATAAATTGCTGATAAAATTCTAAGTAAGCTCACGGAACAAAGCTTTGAAATATCTTGAGCCGATAAATCGTAGCAAATTTCTAAACTCAAAACTTAGAAATTTAACTAAAAAATCGACGATTTAAAAAAAAAAGTGCTGCATAATTTTTAAAATGGTAAAAAATTTTGTTACAAATATTAATTTTATTTTTATACACGCTGAAAGGCCATGCTTTAAAGATGAATTTAGCGGACATTTTTGTTCATTTTGGATATGTACCCTATATTTGGCAGCGGTCGAAAATCATATTTTTTTCAAAATAATTTTTGAGTTTATGTGCCTGTAAGAAACTTTGCACAGGGTGCTCTAAAATGCCATGAAGTGGGTTTTATTAGGTAGGTAGTTAGCATTTCTCTCGCCTTAAATGAAGACATCCTGGCTATCAGTGTAGGTGCTAGGGCAAAATTAGTAAAAACAACTTAAATTTAATGAAGACAATTTTTATATATTATAAAAAAAACTAAGTAAAATTTTTTATTTTTTTCTGAAATTTCTACTGTGAGCTCTAAATGCATTATTTAACTACGTGTTGAAAAATTATTTATGTACATTTTACCGATCCCGAGATATGGAAGTCGTAGTGTAAGTAGCAAAGAAGACAAAAATAGCAGAAAAAGCATGATTTTCAATAAGACACAATATATAAAATAAAAAAATTGGGCTGTTTATTTGATCAGACCCACCTTCCCACATGTACATATTTCGATACGCTCAAAAAATTTTAATTTTAATTTCGAAATGAAATATCTCTTAAACTATAAAAAATACAAAAATATTTGTAAACACATTTTTTCTTTGTTTTGTCTAAAAACTGAACAAGACGATTCTGAAAGCTTGGCTCCTCCTCTGCAATTGATTCAATTTAGTAGTTTAGAAGTTCCATACTTATTACCACTTTTTCTATAATTTACACCACTGTGCAACGCTAAGCATACGTCATGGATAATACGTAGATAGTCAACTGGCCTTTTGTCAAAAAAAAAAATTTAAAACTCTCTTCACACCTATAGGTATTTTGTTATGCAACACACTGATGCATTAAACACATTCGCCACAGCAGGCTACCGACTACAACCTGTCAAAAATAGAATACATGTGTGTATATGAAAATGATTATTTTCACGACTGCACGGCTACACGACTGCAGGTTGTTGTCCATGCTACTTCTGTGGTGTAGTCAAATTAAACTAATTTCTATTTTTGTTGGCTACAAAACAAAAACAGTGTTAACAATATATCAAAATATGTAAAGCAAATTAGTGATTAGAAATATTTTTTATTGTAAAATAAAAAAGAAAATTTAAATGTTATAATATATATGCATCAAGAATTTTTAAATATATAAATTTATTTCTTTTGTTGTTATATAGAATATTGACTTAAGTCAGAAATACCAACATTATTGAAAATTAAAAAAATCACAGGGTAATAGCCCTTTTTAACCTAAAACTTTTAGTGTAATTTTTTTCGGCACTCTCTTGATTCCGGAGTTACGGGGTTCGAAACTTTAATATATTATTGATCATAAGTCCTACAATAGAGAACGGATATAAACGATATATACTACGTTTATACGCACGGGTTATTTGCAAATAAAACTGTAAATTGTTGCCATATAATTGTTTTATTGCGACTTATTAACTCACGAAAACTATTCACGATTAACGCACTATTTGCAAATGAAATGTTTGGTGCTGCCACGCTTTGTTAATAAAAAACAATAAATAGAAAAACATTAATAGAAGAAAATTATGACAATTAAAACAAATAATTAACTGTTCTTTTATACATTTCCACTTTTTTATATACAAAAGTCTTCTATAGAAGTGCTACCAAGTTTTTGTATTTTGCTATGCCATATAAACAATGAATTAACTTATTTGCGAATAGTCCTCGTGTAAACGTAGTAATAGTTCAATCATTTCAAAATGCTCTAAAATACCTTTGTACTGGTATATACAATTTTGAAATCCATTAACCCATTGCGAGCAAAATGGAATTTAAATCATTTTTATATGACTTCTCACGTAAAACCACCGTTATCTTAAAAAATGGCCGTTGCTATGGTACTTAAACATGTATTTAGTTTAATAGAGAACATTTCAAGCTTTCATTTGATGTATACTTGAAAGCTATCATCGATGAAATTCGTAAGCTGTGGCACTTTGAAAATTAGATTTCGTAATTAAATTAATTCATTTACCTCTTAAACTCATCTTTAAAGTACTATAACTTACGTATTTCATAGGTGACAGCTTTCAAGTATACACCAAATAAAAGTATGGCAAGTTCTCTTTAAAACTATACACATGCATATGTACCGTTGTATCGACCAGTTTTTAAGATAACGCAGTTTCTGCGTGAAAAGTCAGATGAAAAATTTTAAAATTGCATTTCACTCGGAATGGGTTAATTGTTTTAAGAAATTTGTATACTAGTAGAATGGTATTTTAAAGCAGCTTGAAGTGATATCTATATCGTTATATCCGTTCTATATTCTAGGAGTTATGGCTAATAAAAATAAAAGTTTTGAACCAATTCAAAACCAACTCCGGAGCCAAAAGAGATAAAAAAAATTACACTAAAATTATAAGGTTAAAAAAAGCTACTGCCTCATGAGTTTTTTTTAATTTTCAACGATGTTGGTATTATTGACTAAAGTCAATATTCTATTTTATTAAACAGAAAAAACATAAAAAAATTTAAGTATTAAAAGTGCCATAACAATCAATAGGTTTTAAAGAAATAAATTTACTTGTTTTTACATTTTGCGAGAAGTAAAAACATTTTGAATAAGCGATTTTTTATACAAGTAAAACTTTTGAAAGTGGCACCACTGAAATATATACTGCAACAACAACATGTCAACTGGTTACGATGTAGCTGCCGTGTTCAAAATAATTAAGTATCTGACTACACGACGACGATTGCTGCCAACAGCATTTGTAGTCGTGTAGCCGTGTAGCCTGCTGTGGCGAATGTGTTTATAGCATGAGAGAGGCAATTCAATACTCATTAGAGAGCGTAGTTTTTGCACTTGAAAATGCACTAAAACTTATTTTTTTCACACAAAACACTATTTTATTTTATTTAATTTTTTTATTTGTATTATAATACATTTCATGTTTCTTCTATTTAAAATTTTAAAATATATTTTTAATTTTGTTGGCATTTGTTTGTTGAAATTTATCGATGTTTTGAACCAGTTTTTATCCTAATGCACTTCACAGCACCCTCCTTCGTCGGTGTTGTAGCAGAACCGTCGGCGAAGTAAAAGAACTAATAAAATGGCTACACATCTTGAACAATTCAATGCCTCTACTTGACAACAGAGGGGCTTGCACCACTGCTCTACAAAAAAAAGCGCAATAGCAGGGTTGTAAATGAATTAATCTTTCTATCTCTCATTTTAAATCAACATGACATATATTTAATTTCAGATTAATTTTAAGCTAAATCATTAAATTAATCATATTGAATTAAAATGAAGTTCGTGCATCTTACTATGGTATTTATTTATTATATATCTAAAGTAAAGTTTGAAGCTGTTGTAGCTGCAGTGATTAGCGCGTTGACTACCAAGCAACTGGTCCGAGTGCAAATCTTAG
The DNA here is from genome assembly GCA_956483635.1 of Panzeria rudis. NCBI lineage: Eukaryota > Metazoa > Arthropoda > Insecta > Diptera > Tachinidae > Panzeria > Panzeria rudis. The sequence goes on along the minus strand of OY101448.1, from coordinate 155,280,983 downwards.
CTGGGGCAGCCAAATACAATACAAATTTTTCTGATGCCTATGCGAATACACGTGACGTAAGTGAAATAATAAATAAAATACTTACATTAAATTCATGTTGTTTCAACTTGAAATAATTTTAATTCAACATGATTCTTCGTGATGTTTTAATTAGGGATGTAACGAATACCGATACCGATACCGATATATCGGCGATACTTCAGATTTTCCGATACATCGGTATCGGCGATATTTTACTGTCGATACGACGATACTTTTAAAATTTTTTTCAGAGTTTTTTTTACTTCGTTATTTTTTAAATCTTATTAATATCAATTTTAAAAATTAATAATATTTTATGTTGTTATTTTGTAAAAAATTATTTATTTTTTGTTAATTTTACCATGAATTCAAATTCAAGTCGTTGTTTTTTAAATCTTATTCCAGCAAAAAAATACACTCCAAAGAAGTCATGCAAATGTAGAATTCGCGATCCGGAAGTATTGCAAATTTGGATAACTTCTAATTAGTTTTAAATATCCTTGCCACTGCAAGAAGTTCTTTTTTCGATTACCAATCACCGAATTGGAAGCGATGCTAGGACAAATTTCTTTTTCGGTGTTCTATAATGATTTTTCAAGGAAAAAGGATAAAAAATTACCCATTTGCACAATTTTTTTTATGCAAATTTAAACTCAAAACTCTATTTTCATGTAAATTTAAGTGAATAAATATAAACTTAGAAGACTTTTAATAATTAAGCTATTAAGTTATTTAGAAGAATATTAGAAGAATAAATGTTCTTTAAAAAATCGATTTTTTAAAAAGCATGGCGAGTATTTTTTTAAATTATAAAGGAATTAAAATTTTTATCTTAATTATCTGCATATTTTTAATATAGATTTTTTAGAAGCAAAGAAAATGTAGCTCCTTAAACATTACTTCCAATTTTTTTATACTGGGTTAAAATCAATTTTAAATATTCTCTCTTACAATGTAATTTTGTATAATAAAAAATTGCACTTGAGTTTTGTTGATCTAAACTTGAACTCAATTTCAATATTCGTATCGGTATCGGAATCGGTATCGGCGATATTTATTTTTAAATATCGGTATCGGTATCGGATCGGCAAAAAGGCGTATCGTTACATCCCTAGTTTTAATATTAAATTCAGTTTGTTTTAACTTAAAATAACTTTCATTCAATATGATTCTTCGTGTTATTTCAATATAACATTTATGTTATTTCAATTTGAAATAACTTTGATTCAACGTGATTCTTCGTATTATTTCAGTATCAACTTCATTTTGATTTAACTGCACCGGAATATTAAATCAACGTGAAATATAGTTATTTCAAAAGGAAAAATGTTCTTTAAAGATTATTGTAAAATCATGTTGAATTAACATGAAACACCTATGAACCAAAATCTCTAGCGAAATTTTTTTTAATTAACCTAGTTTTCGGTGATTTTAATATAACATTTTCCAATGTGTACACTCTAAAACACTTTTGTTGAAAATTAGGTCGATAATGGTCGGCAACACTTTACAGATTATTATCGACCTAAAATTACACACGCATTATTTTTTAACAAAATGTTTTTATTAAAAAAAACCGATTGGCTGCGTGCAGGTGTGAACCGCGACCTCCTGACTGATAGTCTGACGTATCTACCATTCAGCCATAGCCGTATTATACTTTATGTTACATATTTTCCACTTGGACTAAATATGTTTAATTTGAAAGGTTTTTTCTTTCATAAAAGAACTACAAAATCGATGTAATTTTAGACAAGGAGAAATTTTCAACACAAATTTAGATAATATATGATTGTAAATTTGAAGTAATGTTTTAGAGTGTAGGTACATCGTATCGGAAAAAGAGCGTAATTTTATGCAAATGTTTCGATGTCTAAAAAGACTGCTTAATTTTAACACTTCTTCTTTTAAGACTTAAACAAATAGGAAACCGTTATCGTATTTTAAAAAATAATGAAAACAAAATTTTAAATTTGTAGGCATCTTTTAACAAAATAGCAAGAGTCGTTCTCAAGTCATGATAAAATCAGTAGAGTTGTCGTCTTCAAAAATCTAAAATTTTATGAAAAAAAAATTTTGGAAACTTATTTATACTAGTACGGCCTACGGACGACACAATCGTCCCTATTCTAAATAGATATACTCAAAGTAGATTAAACAGGTACCAACAGAAGATCAGCTGACTTAGTAAATTTGAGAATGTGTGCGTCACACAGATAATAGATTTTGACATATTTCTGGTGTGTTTCTATATATGTTAGTAAATTTGAGAGAGCTTATGAATGTGTGCGACTCACAGATAATGGACTTGACATATTTCTGGGGTATTTCTACCAACAAAATACATATGTTTTTTTGGTGTTATTTGTTTTAGTTATGATGGTACCTGCATTGAATATGCATTGAATATGCTTAATAAGTTCATTAAGGTTCACAAAACATTATGCAACGTCATAAAAAACACTTAAAAAAAGCCACACAATAATATAGTGTATCCATGTGTATAATTAATTAGTGATACATAGTAACTTTCCTATACTAAAATTAAAACATAATAGCAAAACACAAAAACGAAATTATTTCAAATATGCTAGTTCTCAATTTATTGAAGTCTCTTCCCTTTTAGTCTTATACCATTCCAATAACAACATAAAGAAGAGAAAAAATTTTGTATTGTTATTTGCAAAAGCAAAACCAACAAACACGCGTCTATGCTTTCTTTATTTTTTAACTATAAGCTAACACATGCATGTGTGTGTACTATGTGCGTATGTATTCGTAGCAACTTTAAACGCTTATAGCTCCCAAAATACTGAAACGACTTTAACAAAATATGAATTGTACATCTCTCTGAAAAAATATGTTTAAAATGGTAGAAGTTTTATCAAAATCGGTTTAGTATTACGTGCGTAAAAGGGATATAAAAAAATTTCTGTTTGCCTATTAATTATATAGATAGATATAGAATTTTAAATTTCAAGTGTTTTTGTAATGAGAGCGCCATGGCATATCAAAGAATTGTAGTAATCTTTGTTATTTTTCTTGTTGCTCAGTGTTATTGTCATGAAATAACAAACAGCAAGTATACTGGGGTTTGGAAATTTCTACATTGATGGGTTACAAAAATTGCAGCACGCACCACTCACGCAGTTGGCATGAACCACGCGTGACTATATATTATCGTGAGTAATATACCAGTAGAATGGAATACCTTTGAAAAAAAAATTAGTTGCATGTACTACTAGAGGATGATGATTGGTTTCTGCATTATAATCATGCTGATGTTATAAATTAATAGATAAGCAAATGCAAACTCATACATAAAAGTATATGAGTGCAATTTATAGAAGTATGTATGTGTTTCACAGAAAGACTAGATTAGGTAATTTTTCTAAATTCATGACATGCAAATATAGCAAAGTGTGAATAAATTAAAAAAAAAATTAATACGAGTGCAAATAGCAATTATAATACAAATAGTACTAAAGTGAAGCGATAAAATGTACATTATTACGTCAATTATGACTTTCATTCATTTTCGAAATGAGCTAATTTAAATAAAAAGATATATAAGAAATTCTAAAGAAACATTTTAATCTTTTAGATTTGACAACGGCATAAACTTTGAGCTAACAGGCCTTCAAATTTTGCGATTAAAGGAAATCACTAAAATATTTATATGAAAAATTATTGAAATAAGTGTGAGCCAAGTCAAAAAGAAACAAATCATACGATTTATGTAGGAGATAAGATGAGATGTTTGTTTGTTTGTCTTCCTTTAAATATAATCGCTGATTTTTCAATGCTTGTTGCTTTTTATTTTGTGATCTTGCTTTCAAAATTTACTAAGATCCCGCCTGGTGATTGAAAATCGATCACTTGATCCGTAATCGGATTTGTTGGCAAAAAATATATATTGTGCATATCTAGAGAAGAATACATTTTCAACCATATACATATACTATTTCTTATGTATTTTGAGACACTGAATTAAAAATGTGTGTGAAGCTAAATTTTAAAATATAAAACCCTAGACAAAAACCATAGAATTTAACAGAGCTCTGTTAACAGGTTAACATTACTCTATTGACATATTAAAACGTAGTGAATACTTTAAAAAAGGCGTTTTAAGGAAGGAGTCAACGTAGGCGAGAAAAAAAACTATGGGGATTTGATGGCAAGGTACTCCTATACAAGCGCTAATTGACTTTTTAACAATTTGAGTTGAAACGAGTTATTCCCGATTTTTAAAATTGTAAGAAATATGGATCTCTAAGGGATGAGCACATTTTTTTGAGAAGGAGTCAACGTGGACGAGAAAAAACTATGGGGATTTGAGGGTAAGGTACTCCTCTATAAGCTCCCATAGTTGGACCTTTTAACAGTTTGAGTTGGAACGAGTTATTATCGATCCCACTATGTGCCTTTATAGAGGAGTACCTTGCTTTCAAATCCCCATAATTTTTTCTGGCCCACGTTGACTCCTTCCTAAAAACATTTTTTAAAGCATTCACTACGTTTTAATATGTCAACAAAGTTATATTAACCTGCTAACAGAGTTATGTTAACAGAGCTCTGTTAAATTCTATGGTTTTTGTCTAGGGTTTGTATTTTTAAAATCCAGTAATGTACAATACTGCTGTCACGTGACAGGAACTCAGTCAATGAGCGCAAAATTTCATATGAATCTGTAAATTTTTATAAAAAGATAGAAACATATGTATGACTACTTTCAAAATATTTATCCCTTTTCGTTGACTTTTTCTTTAGTTTGGCGTACGAAGCTTTTCAGCTTAAAACGAAATTTTCTTAAAACCCATCACGACGCATTTTATAAACATTTCGTTGTATTTTGTTTATGTTTCTCTTTCGCATTCTCAATGATAATAATGATCGATATTGTCTGTTCAAATTGCCAATTAACCCCTTATAGTCTAAAGGCCGGGGCACATAGAATCCGTCATACGTCATCCGTTGCCTTTTTCAACTGACGTTAACGGAATGACGGATAATGTTGGCACAATGAGTACTTTGTTAACGGAGAGAAAATCAGCTGTTATTTATTTATTAATTTTAATTTCTTTAATTCTTTATTTTAATTCTTAATTCTTAATTTCTTTATTTTTTTATTTTTTATAACAAAGCACCAAAACTTTATACAATCGAATAAATTTTAATTTAAATTATTTTATTTTTGAGCGAAAAACAAACCCACAACAAAGAACAAATCAAACAATTGTTGTCAAAGTACTCAACATACGTTAAAAGTTAAAAGTTGGCCAACTTTGTACTTTGCGTTGACGGAGAAGTACTGTATGTGATCAAGTTCATAAGAAAACATGTATTTTAACTTAGCTGTCAGTTGAAAAAGGCGACGTATAACGTATGACGGATTCTATGTGTCTCGGCCTTAATGATTTCTTTTCGAAACACACAAAATACTGAAAATGCATGTGGATTCTTATTGTTAGCATTGGCGTATTTAGAACAAATGGGCGGGCTGAAGTATAATTCCTCTCTAATATATGACGAATTCATAAGCCCGATGCGGGTTGTCTGTGGAAACACTAAGTGACGTTAGCGGGAGTCGATCTTACGACTCGATTTATCTACAGAAAATTACGTCCCACTATTCATCCCGATCTGGCAAGAAATATCAAAGCAATATGCAATGAAAAAAGGTTTAGCTAAGTTTTGAGGCATGACTTATTGATCACTTCGATGGACAATATTAATAAGTTCATGTTCAAAACTTATACGTATCAACGAGAGCCAGATAATTATATCTAAACAAAAATCAAATCCAATGATACCTACGAAAAACAGCTTGCCGGACAGCTTCAGCTTCAGGATCTTATTGACTTCTTTGAAAGACATTCACAAAAAATATAGTCCAATTTTATTCAATTAACTGATTAATCAAAAAAAAATTATTTTTAATTAATATTTTAATTGAATCAACATTTATTTGAATTGACTTTAATTTACTTTTAATATAATGCTAACAATAGATTTTAAATCAGGATACCATAATATAGGAAAATTTTCTACATACCAATTGTTTTTAATAAAATTCTGTTTAGTTAGACAGACACACAGAGATACTGATAGACACTACTAACTTATAACACACCTCTTTTTTCATCGGGGGTTAAAAAAAAAACCAAAAATATGTTCAATAAATACTGTTTGACTCGATACTACAAATTTCTTGATTGAATCTATGGTTTTCGTAACTGTCGCGGAAAAAGTTTGATGGCAAAGTAATGAATGAAAATGCTAATAAACATACACTTCACTACTTCTACTTTGACATTTTAACTAATTACTTTAACATGTCATTGGAGGCAAGTACTTACCACATTGGATTACAAAAAAAAAAGTTATTAATTTCAATATTTAGAAGGCATTGAATGCACAAAACACAATAAAAATTAAATGTATCTGCTAAGCATTGAACTCTTGCCGTTTTCAGTTATTGTGTTATTTTGTGTGTTAAGAGAATAAATGGCTTGTTTCATTACTAGTAGTTTTGTCATTCGAATAAAAATTATTCGACTATTCGAACAACTTTTTTTTAATTTTTGTTCGAACAGCATTTTTGAATTTAGAATAAAAAATTGAGGAGGACTGATTTTTCAAAAATGCTTATTTAAACTTCCGAACTTGAACAAACAACCTAAGAACGCCATCGCCTTTTTCATGCTTAACTGTAGGCTCTAGACCAAAATCCCTTACAAAGAAGCTATATTTCCGTAGATAAAAAGAAAAGTTTAATACAAAATGGCTCATTTCCACCTAATTGTTAGAGTTTGATACAAAAAAATGAATTTTCTGTAGTCGCTATAAGTGCGTACTTATATCGCCAATGGCCACAGCTCATGAGTCCCTCGCCTCGGACAACTTTATAAGCCAGTTGTGATAATCAGATCCTTAAGTATCCATTATTATATTTATATTAAATACAAATAAGATGGAATTTATTCTTTAAGCGAATACTAAATACTTGTTTTCATTACTGAAATTTGGCTTAACATGGAAATAAGCCCTTTTGAAAAATCACTCTTCAATTCCATTTTTAAGGTTGTTAACAATAGGATGTGTTAAGTAGCAAATCGCACCGTTTTTTATAAATATTTGTGTAAGCGGTTGTTGACATATCTGTGGCCATAAGGAATAAGTGCTTAAGTCGAAATAAGCTAATTTTGAGTTAATATAACCATTGTATTCTCCATATTTAAAAATACCTCGGGCCAAATTTTCATTTATTTCGTACGATTTTTCAGGAAGTTATACCGTAATGACTTGCTTGCTGCTTATCTTTTTTCAACTCATAATCTCATATGGGATAGTTGCTTAATTCAGCATATCTATACATATAATAAAACTGTAAAAGTAGCGTGTCTGTACATGAAATAATTTTTGAATATTTTTATGGTGGCGTAAACAGTAATCGATGTAGAGAACAAAACACCAAATTTTGGAATTTTTGTCTGTCTGTCTGTTTGTACGAACACGCTTCACGCAAAAACCACTGAAGAGTCCTAATTCAAACTTAGGGTACTTTTTATCGCGATAAAATATCTCATTTCTAAGTTAAAATACCCTATTTTACTAATATAAATGTTGTTTTTTTAGAGAAGGGACACAATCTGGCAGATCCTACCAGTTATTTTATTTTATTAATGTGTTATCTTCTTTGGGAAAGGGATAGAGTAGAGAGAACAGGTGGTGAAGTGGGAGAGAGATAGAAAGCTTAATTCATTTACAACCCTGCTATTGTGCGTTTTTGTAGAGCAGTGTTGCAAGGCACTCTGGTGTCAGGTAGAGGCATTGAGTTGTTTAAGCTATGTAGCCATTTTATTAGCTCTTTTACTTCGCCTGCGGTTCTGCTACAATACCGACGAAGGAGGGTGCTGTAAAGTGCATTAGGATATGTTAGTATTAATCGCTGCCGGTACTGCCAAGGTGATCAGTTCTATACCTTCATCACTTTAACAGTCCAACAACAACCAACAATATAACACACCAATGCACATGAGAAAAATACATGATGTTTTTGGCTTGCCTGATACTAGTCTTGAACTCGGGATCTCAGGGTTTGGAGTCAAACGCGCTAACTACTCAGCCAACAGAAAGATGTTTTTTAAACGTTGGTAGCACTGTTTATTTTGCATAACGGGCACTTTAAACAATATGTAAAGAACGTTATATTTTTATATTTTACAGACACCTTATAGTCATAAAGCGAAGCGGAACCATATATTCCTAAATTAAAAGAATCGAAGAACGAAAAGTCAACATTAAGTGCAATAGGAAGAAATTTCTAAACATCCACTTGTATGTACGTTTAAGAGTGCTCTCCTACAAAACTATAATATATGACTTAAGTACTTTTTCCTTATTGCCACAGATATTACGTAACGCTATTAAGGATTTCGTTTTAAATTACACGATGAGCTTAGTTTGGAAGTATTTTGAGAAAGACAATTAGAAAAACCAAATTGCAACGATTGCAAATGTCACAACTTCCCCACCCTTTTACCATTTGCGTAAAGTACACATTATACAAATTTATAGTTGCAATGAAGATCCAAACAATAATAATATGGACCCAATGACAAAATATTTACAGATGTAGGAAGGATTTTGGCTGAAGATGGAATGTCTGTTAATGCCTTTAAAAAGTGATAGATTATATTAAAAATCGTGGTTTTAACGTGGTTATTCGAATGAAAGTTTTTATTCGTTATTCGTTCGAATATTCGAATAAAAGCTTAAAATTATTTGGCTGTTCGAACAAGAAAAATATTATGAAATTTTATTCGATAGATTATAAAACTCGAATAATTGACAACACCGATTACTAGTAAGTAATTGATCAACTACTGTAAAGTAATTCAGACGCTATGTAGTTTGTGGTTGAAAAGTATGTTGTTTGGTCATGAGAACACATTACCAAGTTTTTGCTTGTTTTTACATTTTCTGTTTTTTTTCAATTGTTGATTTTTATATCTACTATCATGCCAAAAAAATTAATAAATAAAACGCAAAATTTCATAACTAAAGTTGGTCCCTAATAGGTTAAGTAATCTTGCCTACTCCTTCTTCATATTAAGTAATTAATAATAACCAAACAATAGACGCAACAGTAGCAGACAAAAAACAAATAGTAACGCCAATATGTAGCAATTTCGAGTAAACATTTATTCTCTATCTTCAAAGCAAACATACATACATGCATATACATACATAGATATATGTATCTACATATGTACTTACATACGGAGAGAAAACAGATTGGTTGAGACAACCGAGTTTGTTTCCAATCGAATTTTGGCAGTTGCACCAACTATCATAGAATTATTATTGAAAAACAAGTTATTTTAATCGATTGGGTGTATCAATGATAATAAAATTAACTACTATAGTTAGTTGCAACCAGGCCCGGATCCAGCTTGAGCTGTGGGAAGGGGGGGGGGAGGACTTCTAAGTAAAACATACTATTTTTCCCAACTTCTTTTAGAAACTATATAGAAATTTACTCGTTTTTGGGGGGGGGGGGGGGATATCCCCCCTCCCCCTTGTATCCGCGCCTGGTTGCAACAACCGATAAAAAGTAAAGTTAATTTAGAAAGAAAATTTTTTTTGCTGCAAATGCCAATAGTTGGTACTAAAATCCAATTCATGATATTTTATTCGGTTGTGCTCATCATATTCGTTACTTAGTCATGACAAAAGCATATGATCGGTTGATCTAATCAATTTAAGAATTGTCAGCATCATATATTTATTACTATTATGCTCTTATGGTAATGAACGTGGACTGGCTTTTTGATGCATGGAAAATTTATAGCGTGAGTTAAAATATATTCTATTCAATTAATATTTTATGGGCTTAACCATTTTCCAATCAATCTTTTTTCTGGGTGTATCCATATAAATAGTGTTTATGAATGAAGAAACTACACCCAGAAAAAATATTGGTTGGGAAAATGGTTGGGCTGATAAAATGTACTTGAATAGACTACATTTCAATTCACGCTATCAATTTTCTATAGACCCAAAAACCAATCCATGTTCATTACTATAAGAGCATAATTGTAATAAATATATAATTCTGACAGTTCTGAAATTGTTTAGATCAACCGATAGTATGCTTTTGCATTACTAATTAACTTATATGATGAGCACAACCGAATAAAATATTATGAATTGGATTTAATACCAATTGCACTATGCTAGTCGAAAAACCCGACCGAATGGGCATACGACGGATAAACTTAATTCGAGTACGCTGATTTCAGTGGCGTTCACCGTTTTTGAATGTTAGCTCTTAAAAAAGAGATATTTAAGATTTTAAATTTCAGTTTTTGGACCATTTTCATTGGATTAAAGGCGCAATTCTTAAGATACTGAGACGAAATTTGGTTCGTAAGTTAGCTATGCACTACAAATATACCTAACTAAAATTTGATTAAATCGGTCCGTGTTTACACCTAGTCTTCATACAAGCATCCGCCAAAATTGCACCTAATTGTCGATAGATCTTATGAATTGTTTTAGATTTAGCTCATATGTAGATAACTTATTTTCGTAGATATCATATTGTGAGTTTTGAACGTGATATTTTTATTAGTAAGGTTACTACACGTCAAACAGCGTTTACAAACTACGCACAGTGGTGTAAATTAGAAAAAAGTGGTAATAAGTATGGAACTTCTAAATGTCCAAAACAAAATGTTCGCTAAATTCATCTGTAAAGCATGGCCTTTCACCGTGTATAAAAACAAAATTAACATTTCTAACAAAATATTTTACAATTTTAAAAATTATGAAAGCACTTTTTTGGAAAAATCTACGATTTTTTAGTTAAATTTCAAAGTTTTGAGTTTGGGCCTTTGTTACGATTTAACGGCTCAAAATATTTCAAAGGTTTGTTGGGTGAATTTATGAATATCATTTTCTGTGGCCCATTCAATGTATGCAAATATAAAGTGCTTTAATGACATCGCCTGTTTTTATTTTTTAGCTGCAAAAGCTGTCTTCGTGTTTTAGCATTGGCGTAGCAAGCAACTTTCTTTAAAAATAATTAAATTATCAAATTATTTTAACCTACGCTTCTGAGTACAGAACAAACGAGTAATTCTGAGTGAATTCAACAAATAGGTGGGCTTTTAATTTTAATAAAAAAAATTGAGGACAATCTTGTAGGCACTAGAAACACATAACCGCAATCTTTTTTATTTATTGTTGTATAGTTTCTGATTAGTGGCCACCCGAAGTAAAAAATTTTACCAACTTCTTACATTTTTATAATTGCTCTAGCTTTTTAAGTAGAAAAGATATTGAAACGGTTCATGCTTTGTTTTATAGGGCAGTAATGATCATTTAATATTGCTATACAAAACTGAACTGGAATAATTCAACTGAACCCTGCGTGAACCCTGTTGAACATAAAGCATTGATTTTTTTTTTTTTTGGTAGTGAAGAAGGAACCCTTATGATACCATGACATAAGTTTCATTAGGCTAAAATATTATCATCTACTAAAATAAAGGTGCGAAAATTTATAAGTTCTAAGAAATGCTCAACTTTGAGCTTCAAAAAATCGATAAAAATCTGATATTTTCAGATAATATAGGTCAGTAGTACTTCGATAGTATGTCCACTTAGTAGTGCCGTTCTGATATTTTCACTCTATTACGAGATATGATTTTTGTAAAAGTCCAATTTTTTTTTAAAATAAGCCCAAAAACCGATGTGCGGATACAGATAAAAATCTGAATTTTTAGAATATATGTATGTATAGCCTATACTTTGTTCATTATGTGCACTAAGTGACTATCTGTTATTTTCAATTGTTTACGAGATATGATTTTTGCAATGCGGCTGGCCTTTTTTTGCACGCTATGGGTGCAATTTTTGCATACACAGTCTATCGGAAACTGCCGGTGGAGGCAATAAACACAATACCTACTTTTGGAAATTTGGGTGGTCTAATGTACATATATCGATGCCGATCGATATCGAAATATATATCGACATATGTACATAGGTATATCTATATTTATGTTTGCCTACATTTTGAATATATAATAAACTTTGATAGGAATCTAAACAGATATTGGTAGCAAAAAGTTCTTTGTGGCAACGCTGCACGCAATAAGCATGTCATCACTCACTCACTCTCACTTAAATTATCAAACACAAACAAACGGTTAAATATTACACTACCCACCAAACCAAAAGTTTAGACGTATTTAAAGTCGTACTTGTCGTGACAAATGCGTTAAGACATTTCGGTAGTTTGTCTACTTGTCATAACGTTAAGACGTTAAACGCCCTAACTAACATTTTCATAATTTAACAGGAGATTTTCTTAATTATATCTTTTTTTTGTTCAGAAAAGTCTGAGTTTTATAGTAGTTATGTATGCTTCAGCCTTTAAAGGCTCCTGGCGGGGATGGTATCTTTCCAGTACTCTTGTAAAGGTGCATTGATACACTGCTTTGTGCCCTCGCTGCCCTATTTAGGGCCAGCTTTGTCTTCGGACATATTCCCCTACTGTTGAGGAAAGTTAACGTTGTACTTATACCTAAAATGGACAACAGGCCAGAAAACTTGAGCAAATCACACAGACCAATTAGCTTAAGATCGACAGTTTTGAATAGCCCTTAGAGTTGTGCCGGGTGCACCTGGGGCATGAGCGCAAAAATGGTCATGTGGATCTATGCTATGTTTGTTGAATGAATGAATGATTGGATTAACACCCATACAAATATTTAGAAGATCCTATGCGGCAATGGCTCCTTATAGGATGGGTCTCTTGAACTCTGCCCGTCGTATCGGCAACGGGCACTCATCGATCCTGAGTACTATGACCTGCAGAGGGCTACTACGAATACCTAGTGACGGGATAAACTGTGATTATAGGTTCGACAGGAGATTCAATGTCACAATTCCCCTTACGGCAACGTGGGAAGAAAACGGTCGCACTGTGGATTCCAGAAGTTTATGCTGGTATACGGATGGATCCAAAATACATAGAAGATGAAGTTGGCGCTGGAGTCTGTGGACCCAACGTAAAAATCTCTGTGCCCATGGGCAAATTGCCTACAGTATTTCAGGCGTGTGTTCATAGTAATTTAATTAGGGGCATTAAGGGCGCGCATATATCTTATCTTTTCCGATAGTCAGGCAGCTCTTAAGTCCCTCCTTTCTTGGGAATTCCGTTCTAAGCTTGTTTTAGAGTCCTTTGACTTATTACAGGAGCTATCGTTAGGAAACAAGGTTTACATTTACTGGATATCTGGCTACAGTGGTTAACCGGCTAACGAGGAAACGGATGAATTGGCCAGAAGGGCCTCTGCTAGTCCACTTATGGGCCCAGAGCCCCTTTGTGGCGTAAACTGGTCGACTGTCAAGTCCCTAATCATAGGAAATGACATATCGACTGCAAAGGAAGTGTGGCTGGCTTGTTCTGGTTTAAGGCAAGCCGAGGTATTGATGCAGCCATTTTCATATAGTGGCATCCTGAATTTCAACAGGAATAATTTAAGGCTTGTTACTGGTTTTATCTGTAGTCACTTTGAACTGAACTATCCTCTGTGAAAAAGTAACCAAGTTCGTTCAGCCTTGTGCCGTTTATGCTTGGAAGAGGATGAGACAAAGGTGCACACTCTCTGTGGGTGTATCGTCTTATGTAAATGTAGAAGGCGTGGTTATCATTCTGAGTTTCTGTGCTCCAAACTCTGTGCTGACTTTCACGAAGAAAATTTATAGATCTATGGCACAAAATATCCACCGGGTGTCGCAGTGCCGGTCTTTCCCCTATTATCTTCTGTTCTATTCTATGTATGTTGGTCAAATATAACGGAATTTATTAAAAAGCTGATTAGAATTTCTTGTTAGTTAGGGCATTTTGCGTTTTCTTTAACGATATGTAAGTAAAAACCAGTGGAAAGCTTTTAGATTGTTTTCAAGATATATAATAAATAAAAAGCAATTAGAATAAACATGAAAAAATGTAATAAATATGTATATGCAAATAATTTCTACAAAAGCAGCAACATAACGGTGAAGCGGTATTCCGCTGTAAGCGTTGAAGAAAATTCTAAACAAAGTCGTTAAGAAATCTCTCAATGAAATTGTAACTACATACATATGTAGGTACATATCGTTGCGATATGTACCTACATATTGTTGCGAAATTATTTCAACCCCTTCATATAAAATCGTTACGATTTCGGAAATATTTCGATTTCGAAGTCGAAAAATTTTGTCAACCAGTCATTACGAATTTTTTATGAAATCGGAACAATTGGTTTGGTGGGTTATGTATTAATAAAGCAATAACAAATTGATGAAAGAAACAACACGTACCTACCTTTCATTGATAAATCCATAATATTTGATTGCATAATTCCGGAACCCTTATAACAAATACGATGGTTGGAACTTGAAGGCGTGATCTTTTCCACAGAATATTCAATGAAATAAACTGTGAAGCACCACTTAAAAAATAAATACAAACACTTTTCCTTTTGTCAACTGTTATTTACACAAGACGTCGAAAAATCTTGAATTGCCCGAGTAATTAATTCATAAACAAAAATTAATACACTGTTCTCCTAAACTTGCACTCCACCATCCATCCATACATACATACAATATGAATTGTGGGAACTTTTGTTTTTTCATTGAAGGGGGGCACAAATTGTGTTTTTTCTATTTTTACAACAATTGTATTTGAGTATTTTTAAGAGAGTGCAATGAAATGCATATGATGCTCTTTTTTTAATGCACAAAAATAAACAATACACTATAAACCGTAAAGGGAATGTGAATCACGTGGTTTTTACTTTTTTTAATTGAGTTTTTCCTTTAGTTGTTTTTGTTTTAATTATATAACTTTATTTTATTGTTGATTTTCATTTAATTTATGTCACACTTTAAAAGTTTGAAAAAAAAATCGCTCCTATTTAAGTAACAACGAAAGTGATCTTAAGGAGATTTAGAACAACACTAAAGTGTTTTTCTATCTGCCAGGTCTGTAAGTCGTTCGTCAATGCAAATACGCTTGTACACACACACACACACGCTGATAAATACAATGCGTTTTAACTTTATATAATTATCAGAGATGGTATAATGAGAACTATTGTAAAGTTTGATAGTACATATTACGCTGTTTTTGTTACTTATATAATGTTCAGGGATGGCACAATCACTACTATGCTATATAGAAATTTAAAAAATTATTGACTTTAGTTAGGTATTACTCGTATATTCGAGTCGTTTTCTGGTGCATAGACGGATTTAAATATATTTATAACTTTACTACATGTCACCGACATACAAAAACAAAAAGTTGGCCGTACATTTGAGTAAACCCACCTAACTACATTTATTTCGACTGAAGCCGAATCAGAGATCTCTTTTGGTCGTACACCCTCAACATTTCGAGTAAATTGTGAAAAACGGGATCTTTTCCAAATTTTCTCGAAATGTAAGGTCGTACGAAACACACGAACTTCAGATTCGTATTCAGCATTTCGAAATACATGTGCGTATGTAGGTGGTTTGGTCAAATGTATAGAAAACTATTATCTTGTTTCTTGTACCGGGGTTGTTAATTTCATACACAAAGACCTTTAAATTATTGAAATTGGTATTCGCAGTGTTTTGTTGTAAAGCTGAACAGACAGATCAACAAGACTTCCTCTTAAAATAATTTAATATACATCTATTATTTTGAGATTTTTTTATTATGTTTTTAGCTTGCTACTTAAGTAAGTTATACCAAAGATTAGCGTCATAGGCCCAAATTCACAGTCATTAGTTAGCTAATGACAATAGTTTAGCCAATGATATTTTATTCACACTTCTTTGTTTGCCCTTAGTTACCCCGTCAAATGCCATTGGTTAAAGCTAAAAGTCCATAACACGCGTTACACACGGTTATGCGTTATAAGCGGCTGTCAAAAAAGTAGAATCAGTGTATATGTATTGTGACGAGTTATATAGCACACAGCGTAAAACGCTTTACGCGAAAAGTAGGTTTACTTTCTACTTTTGTATGCGTCGCATACGCCATGAAAAAATTACAGCTGTTTTTGATAGCCAGGAATGACAAATTATATTATATTTTCAATGTTATCGATAAATATGTTTGTATGGTGGATTATTTTCTTAATTTTTTTTTTACAAAAAAGAAGTCTTTAATAAAAAAACCCCTATCGCAATAGAGTTTACAAATGTTTTCAAGAATAAAATACATTAAAATTAATTTTTTTAACACAACTCTTTCATCAACAAAATTTTCATTTTATTTATCGATTAATTTTATGTAATAAGTTTCATCTCTGTTATGTTTATTAATTTTATCAATTTATCTTTATACTTTATTCAATATTGTACCGACAAAATTAAATTTACATTAAATTCAAGAAGAGCCGACAATCTATTGGAATAGCTCTCGCTGAGTTCAAAAAAAACACTCCCTTCCCGTTCCAAATACAAGGGACGCACCCAAAACCGTCTCGTTTTATTTTGGAGCTTTGAGTATGACCTTGTTGCACAAAATATTATATTTATAAACTCAATAAATTCCACAAATTCTTTTAACATTTCAATTTCAATTAACATTATTGCAAAAATAATTTTTATTTAATAAAAATATTTACACTACAGCTGATCAAAACATAAACATTGGCGCACAAAAAGCGTTGCATGTAACTTGAATTTAGAAAGTCGTCTAAAGTATGAAACACACAAAACGCGCAACGTACGAAACGCGTGTTATGGACTTTCAGCTTAACAATTAGTTAGATGCTTTGGAACATGGTGCAAAAAGTATACAGGTGTCAGCATAACGCCAGCTGATTATTTTTTGTTCTGGTAGTTTTGTACATAAGCAACGTATAGCACGTGTATTTTTTTGACAAGCATTATCTAGTTTTTTGTTGTATTTGTTGAACCTGCATTCTTATTACACCATGTTTTAGAAATTATTACTCGCATATAGCATACTTTTAGGAGCGAAAAAAAATATTTACTCCATTAGCTTGTGTGCTTAAAAATTTTTAAATTGGCGCATTAAGATGTGAAATATTCTTTATTTCTTTATTTTTGTTTGTTGATTTATAATTGATAGGGTTACCATTCTTACCCATATTAAAATTTTTAGTTAAACAATACACTGTGAATATGAAGTTTTAGTTAAACAATAGTTATGATTTTAGTTTACTAATAATTAACTAATGACTGTAAATTTTGGACTTAGTGTTTTATATATTTCCTAGAAACATATTCGCGACATTTCGCGACAAAGGTAGGTGGCTACAGATACGATTATCTACACGATCTTCACTTTAACCTGACGTGGCCTTGTATATGTACATTGTATATGTAAAGCTCGCAGAGAAACTTCGAAAGATATTAGAGGTATTGTTATAAAAATATTTACTTTGATAGACAAAAATACTAGACTCTGATAAATGAGAAAATATGTAATCATTACTCTTGCAAATAAGTTTTAGAACAACATAACTCATTTTTAGCAGAACGTGGTTCACTTTATTCGAGATACACAACAACAAGTTGGGCTACTGCAAAAAAAATTCTAACACCAAGCACAACTTTATTATAGTATCAAGGTTAGATGACGCGATTTGTATTGGATGTGACGGAGGTGCGTGATTGAATATTTAGAGAAGGATATGGTGAGACCCACGTTGAACTCGTTCAATTGTTCCTTTTAAGACAAAAACTTAAGACCAAACCTATTTAAATTATGTACATCGTTTTTAATTATAGATTTTTGTCTAAAAGGAACAACTGAACGACTTCGACATAAGTCTAGATCGTTGCACTTTGGGACCTACGGAATATTCTAGGCCTATTATTTCTGTATGTGTTTACATGCTCGTGACTAAATTGCTACTCACGATCCACTTCATAATAACCACAATTTTCTTGATCAAATTAGCTTTGAAAATAACAAGGTTCCAACTCCGATATAAAATGTTTACTTACAGCACTGAGAGAGAATGTGTAAGACAGTGAGTGAGTCAAATTGTTCGACATTCAATTGTTCATTTTTATTTTAAAGCACTGTAAAAGTGTAGGGCCAACCTACATGGAGCGTTGTTGCCATTATGGGTATAACTTGACAAAGTTTTAAAGTTGGTCCGCTGCTATGACTAGTTGACTAAATAATGCAATGGACTTTTACTTTTATATACATACATATGTGTGAATGTGTGTACAAATAATCTACATTAGGGTAACATCTTTACCGAAGAAGTCGTCGAATTGCCAGGTCGTGGTGGCCCTAGCAACTTTCGAATAAAGTAATTCCAGTCAAATCAAAAGCAATTCGGATCGACCCTTTCCGATTTCAATGAAACTCACCACAAATAGTGTATGTTAAGTTTTTTTAAGAACAAAAATGTTTAGACATTAAAGTTAATTGGTTTCGGAAATATGGCGTAATGAAAATTGAACAAATCGTCAAAATATGAGTAAACTGTCTCTACAAACTCAACTATAATTTCTAAGCTTCAAAAGTGAAAAGATTTTATTTGATGTTATTTGGCAGGTTACAACAATAAAGCTTTTCTAGTATGGTGTACATTTCGACTTTTTCCACGAAAAGTTCAAATTTCAATTTTAGAGGTCTTGAGCTCTAAGGCCTATATCCCAAGAAACAGTGTTTTTAAAATCCTAAAATATGTCTGTGGTTTTCTTGAATAAGCGCGTATGTCTAAAACCCAATTTTTTCAGGAGAGCCGAAATGCTTAATTTTTAATGCTACAGACTGTGATTTTTATCAAACTTTTCTTTGACAATTATGTAAACATATGTGGTAAGAAGTTTGTGTAAAAATTTCAAGCAAAAATTCTGTAAAGGTAAGATCCTAGAGAACAATTAAAAAAACAATTTGCCTAGGACTCTAAAAGTGTGTACAGAAAAAAAGCTTATGTCGATAACAGTTGTTTACATTGAACTAATTCAAGCACACAAAAATTTTTTACCTGAAAAATGCCTGCGCACAAGTCACTATGAGTTTTTATTTACTGAACAATAACCATTTAGTTCGATAAGTCGATTTAGTTCATTAGAGCTGAAAAATATTTCAATGAATTAAGAAGTTACGTTGTTTTTAGAAAAAATTTCGGAATGGGTCCATGTTATTAGCGACATTTTTTGTCCATGTAAAAGAGCATATAAAATAATTTAATTTGGCATCAATAACTCAAAATCGACAAAAATGGACATCCGCGCTTATTCCAGAAAACCACAGTTATATGTTAACCATGAAACTCTTTTCTATAAACATGGAAAGTTTCATGGTGGTGGCGCTTCGAGTTTCGGAGCTATGGAGCTAAAGATGGCATAAAGTTTGATTTATGTTTAATAAATACAATTTCACTGCTTTACCATTTTTTACTTTCTTGGATGCTTAAATTTTTTATTATATGCTTTTTTAAAAGCAATTAGGATGTGCTGAACACATTAAAAATATTTTCTTTTTCATTTCGGCCATTGTCCAGATAAGGGCTCATTCGTATTTTTCGATTTAGACTTGCCTTTAAGGTGCCAACTCTAGGTCAGTGGCTGATGCGTTTAATATGAATTATATCTTGTTTGAAAGGCTGCTGAATTACGCTTCGAATAGTGGATCACAATTAATGTATTTTAATACAAATTTTAGTATTTTACTCAATAGTAAAATATACATTTGGGAAAGAGGACATTACAAAATTAAAAGTTAATTCATTGAACTGGAATTATAGAAAATAAATTAAATATGTACGTATAACAATATTTTATCATATTATTCCCTTAGCGTTCAAAATTGTATTTCCCCTTATTACTGAGTTATCCGTTAACTAAATTACGCCACAAAAATGCTCTTGGCCCATAAATGGGAGTAGGAGCAGTCCGGTTAGATGCCCCCTATGAACAGGTATTTAGTAAAGAAAAATTTTATTATCCATGCAGTTGTCTCAATTCCCGCCTCAAATACCATAGACCATTTGCCCATGGAAACAGCTATTTTAACATTGGATCCAAACAGCAACCCTGTCGTCGGTTTTGGATCAATCCGTAAGCCACCGTAAATTTCAGCAATCCACAGGTAGACCAACATCCTCAATATAATATTTTTCCTCAACATAATATTTTTTATGCTGTCATTCGGCATACCTTATAGTTCTCTATAAAATACTGTACTCAGGATCGATGAATACTATTTTCCAACACAACGAATAAAGCTTCCAAGACCCATCCTGCAAGCGTTCACTGCTGCAGATGATCTTATGAAGATCTAAATAGACGTTGGACTAATTAAGGCCTGAATGGCTAAGGCTTGACATATTATCATTACACCGGCAGCAGAAGAAGAAAAGATGCCAACATCTGGAACTTGCAGAGGTTGATAGTCTCTACATTCTGCCGACCTCTGGGCTACTCTACAATCGCGAAGTACGTGATAATTGCTCTCATTATAATTTAATAAATCCACATAATAGCTTTAGGTCTCATATTCGAGGTGCATCCAGCACAATTCTAGAGGTTTTGTGTATAAAGAACTCTACAGAGTGATTCCAAGTCATCCGTCTTCCAAGAAAATCACATACTAAATACTTGACATCCACAGAATAAGAGATATTGTATCCATTTAACGATACTATTTCAAAATCAAGGTTTCTCATAACAGTGAAATAGTGCACAAAGCATCATTCATGACGCTTGAGAACAATGGCGTAGCTATAAATTTTCGTTGGGGGGGCCTAAAGGCCATATTAGTCCTTAAAGTTCGCTTATATTATCCAAATTTGTGAATTGGAAGGAGGTAGAGCGATTCTGGTGGCTTAGCCCTGAAAATACATATGTATGTAATTTAAATATTTCGGGATTCCCCTGAATTTTATAGACGAATCCCGACATTCGTGTTTTGTCAGTCACAAGAAATGCCGGGATTTTCGGGATCGGGACTGGCATCCCTAGTGCATATAAATATTAGTTTTTAAGTTACACCCCGTCTTCACGAGATATATGTACATAGTTTTGTTCTAACATTTGTAAAACTTCATATGTATGTACATAAAACCATCAGAAAAATCTTAGTGCTTTTTTTCTTATCGACTTTGACTTTTTTCAAGACAAATCAATGGCTCGTGAAGACGATATGTTATGTACTATCATATATCTAGGGGACCACGAATTTAAATACTCTTTTCTTTATATCTATGTATAGCAGAACCACCCTAATGTACATATGTACGTACAAGTATGTGTATGGTACCGTATTTAGATTATGCAATTGAAATGAGAGAGAAAATGAGTTACATACGGTTTATTTTGTAAATAACGGAATAATTCTATTAGCGCTGTTGTTGCAAAATCTATTTTTGTAATTTTGTAGATTATATAAACCTTATGTAATCAATGATAAATAGAATAGATACAGTATGTATGCATGTACTTATGTACATTAGAGTGGCCCTTAGAAATTAAATTTTCTTGGGTTCCCCAAAAAAACTTTTTTGATAAAAAAGAATAGTTATAATTTGCTTTCTTCTTTTTTTAACAAAAAGAACACGTGGCACAAGCCGATATAAGTTTATTTTTTTATAAGCAAAAATATCTTTTATAGTACTTAATTGTTCAGTAAATACATACTATTTTATTATTGAATATACATAGATATCTCCATAAATATGAACTTTATGAAAAAATCATATAGGTATGTACATATAAAGAATTTAATTTACTAAAAAACTGTTTCTATAATTTTTTCCTAAGCTCATGTAATACAAGAAATTTTTTGAGAAAACTGCGATTTAAAAAAAAAATTCTTAGATCGGCTTGCGTCGCATGTTCTTTTTGTTGAAAAAAAGCAAAAATTAGCTTTTCATCAAAAGGAACGTTTTTTGGGGAGTCCGAGAAAATTTCATTTCTAAGGATCACTCTAATGTACATACATATGTACATATGTATTACCTTATTTACACTGGGAAACATAGTTTCTCGAAAACTTTATTTTTCAGTGCAAAAGAGCGAGACAGGAATACAAGTCGTATATATGTATTTCTATTTCATCACTCTCACGCAAAAGAAAATGTTCGACGACAAATGTTTCCCAATGAAACGCAGGAGTAAAGACCATCAAAGAAACCAAGGGCCAAGTGTCTCCACTTTTCTCGACGAATCGATGACATTTTGGTGACATTGTCAACGAACCGTCTACGTGTTTTACTTTGCCTTTAATGGGAAGACAAGTTTTTGACAGTTAGAAAACGATTTCTTATTGTCTTACGGCCCTTTTCACAATGTATGATTAAGAGTTAGCGTGGACTTTAACGACGAGTTTTGTATGCCGAACTTGCCGTTAAAGTCCACGTTAGCTTTTAATCGTTCATTGTGAAAAATGCCGTTATTTTGTTGTGTTGAAAATAAATGCGGCTGGATGCAAAACTAAAAATTTTCACAAAAAAATCTAATTTAATTGCCTTAGCTAGTAAAAAGTTTCATATGTGTTGACTAGAATCATTAAAATGCACTAGTGAATCTCTGCTGCCAATGTCTCAATATGGTCCCATAAGAGTCACCTAGGCTAAGGTCAGTCAATAGTTCCGAGGTCAGTAGTGGAATCTCAATGATAAGCACATATTAAATATCAATAGCACAGAACATTGCCTGTGCTCCAATTAGTTAGTATGTAGTACTGGGGACAAAGTCAACATTGAATCAGTACAGTTTTACTATCGACATTTCCTTCTAGAAGGCCTGTTTAGTAGACATAAGGCCTTCCAATCCTCATTCCATACTCATTTCATTTTTACCCATGCTATCATTGCGGCGTAGGCGATCCACAGTCGCTTCTCAATGTAGGGACTCTTATTTTTAGCGGCTTCTTTATTAATCTGATTTTTTATTTTGAATTATTTCTCTTCTTCATCCAAAATAATTTTGTTATACATTGATTTGGACATGATGTAGTTCCGACATAATAGCAGAATGTAAACTTCAGTCCTATATACAAATTACATGCGAAAAAAGAATACGAGAGTGTTTGTTATTTCCAAAGTACATTTTTATTTTTTAATTTAAAAATGCTATACTCCTTCCATCGTCCCTTCTGAAATAAGGGAATGTGGAATGTGTATCGAACGAAAAATCAAAAGAAATAAAATATTACTTCCACCTCCCCTTCTACAAGAAGGCAGTTTTGCATGTGTATTGGGCGAAAAATGTAAAAGAAGGTAGAAAGCTTAAGTTGTAATAAAAAAGGTCTTGCAGGCCTGTTGAATTTTACCACTGGGTATTAATTGCTCATAAGTTCGAAATTTAAAAATACATACCTATGAGTTCATCAGTTAGTTCATATCGCATTGTTATAAACTAAATTACTTAAATGTAATCTTCAAGATATACATATACATACATACATACATATGTATGTATATAGATGTACATACATACATACATATGTATGTATGCAGATGTACATACATACACATGTAAATCTGCTTATACATAGTGCAAACATACAAGGTACTTACATACTTACATACATTCTGTCGAAAATTAACCATTAGATCATCTAGTGTAATTAACACTATGCAACAAAATTATTTTTTAAGGCACCTGATTGATACCTAACCACCAAGAATGACAGAATACAGATTACGCATTCAGCTTTTGAAAACATTATATTTCTGCGCATCTACGTCACATCAGCATATAAGCACAAACACCATCACACAAACACGTCAGCCAGCACACACCTGCCTAACCACTGTGCCTATTTTTTCGCTTTCTTTAAAATTTTATGATTTTTTTCCTAAATTTGATTGGGCTAAATTCACACAGATTGATCTGAAAATTAGGCAGTATAATTTGTTCCAATAGTCACCAAACTAGGGTGTTAGACTGGGAGATATCTAAATTTTAATATTTAGGGTTCCCGTAATGGATTTTGCTAAAGAGCTTTAAGATGCGCTTAAGCCCTTATGACATTACATTTTTTCTTCATTTTTCAAATTTTGGAGAACAGTGCAAATAGAATATAATAGGAAATTTCACCAGGTGCAAAGAGTTCAGCTATATTAAGATAAATACCAAATTGTCAAAGCTTTTACTAATGTTATCGATAAAAAATGGGGGCCTGTCAAAAAAAATGTAAAAATGTTCAACTTAAAATTGACATTTCAAGCTTGAAACATTAAAGTGTTGCCAAGTAGCGGTTTATTCACGAATTCAGCGACTTAGCGCCTCTTTTTCAACTTTTTTTTCTTTTGTCGTTTTATTATAAATAAAAAGTAGGCAGCATTTAAAGATGCCATTACGTTTTGTTTACATTTTGTATAGTTGTTGATTTCTATCATTTGCTATTTCTTTCTTTCAATCCTATAACAAAACAATGCAAGAAAAATGTAGTGTCATAAGGGCTTTACAGAAACTTTAATAATTTCATAGTAACACAGCTTCGTTTAAATCACTTAAACTGTTAAAGAAAACTATCAAATTATTTAAAAATTGATCAAAATGTTGAAATAGTAAACTTCGAAAACCACGTTTAAATTTCATTGGAAAATTTTTATAACAAATATTTATTTCGTTGCATTTAAAATGTGGTTTAAGCAAACCCCTTAAAGTAGACAAAGTAAATGTATTGACTGTTTGTGTTATCCAGTTTTAAAAGTAGTGCCTGAAATTAGGCTGCTGTTTATTAATACTAAAGTAAAACAGAGGTGGATAACTTTGTTTTCAAAATTGATCGATTCAATCACATTCATTGTCCAGCTAAGCCTCTCAAAAGTAATTTTTAAAACACTTAACACTTTAAAACTATTGCTTGGATTTGATTGAGATTTTAAACATCAATATATATAGAACTAAACTTTACCCACATGATCGTAATGGGATAAATTGATTAACAAACAGTGGTACCAATTGGAAAAAAGGATTATATATCTGTATCAGGGATGGCACATGAATATTAAAATTGTACCAATTGCTATCTAATATTATACTTTTCTTAAATAATTGTACCAAAACACTAGAACCATGTATTACTTAACGCTATTTTTGGACTTTTATAAGCCCCCCTTCGTAACGCAACTTAGAAAATTATCTAATTCGTAACATATCTTTAACAAGCCCCCCCCCCTCAAGCGTTACGTAATATGTGAATAGCCCCAAAGTACAGAAAATATATCATATTTCTATACATATATCCATGGCAAAAATGGAAGGTAGAACGATATATTTTCAATAAAGCTCCGAAATATTCAACTATCCGAAATATTCGCAAATGCAAACAAATTTATATAAATATGATTTTTTCAGACTTTGCTATGTATCATGATCAGCAAGAGCTCTAAATTTGCAGAGGCTACGGGTCCTTATCGTGTTTGGTGAGTTTCGCCTTCAACTACGACCTTTTGTAATAGATTAAAGAAAAATGTAGCGTGCTGTCTTTAATGTATTACATAAATGTCGAAGTAGAGCTGCAAAACAATCGATGGTACTATCGATAGTATCGATAGTTTTATTTTTAATAGACTATCGATGTTTTTTCCCACTATCGATACCATCGAAAAAAATTTAGTCCATACATTCTGACAGCAGCAGTTGTTTAGAAGAGAAAACTGTCGATATATTATTATTACCAAAATTATTGGGTACTGCTCGAGTTACTGTATATAACATTAGAATCGAAAAGCGATCCCATTATGCTCTAATTTACAGTCTTTAGAAAGTTAACTATAATAGAATTTGAAACGATTTTCCGTCATCCCATGTCAAATTTGGTTGACATGGGATTGAATACTCAATTCAATAGAACACTGAAGATGGCACATAGCCGAAACGGGTCTGTTATCATCCAAATTTGCCGTAAGATGACGGAAAATCGGAAATTCAAGCAAACCCCGTCGGAAGAAAATCACAACACTTAACTTTAATAGCTTTGCCAACTATATATTATTAAAAGATTATGTTTCTCATTACTTGAACCTGCATTTACCGATAGTTTTTTTTTATTTGTGTTTGTTTTGCAAAAAAGCATGGAACATTACCTATAAACCTTATTACATTTGGCCAATAGACTTGGTTGTTGTACTAGCTGCTAGAAACACAAAATTTTTCTTTAATGTATTACACATTTTTAGTCGATTCAACACAGCCGGTATAAAATAAACTTGGTACACTTTTTAAACATTTCGATACGATTGGTATCGAATGCGGTAATTCATCCATTCGATACGTGTCGAAATTTTATTCGATACGATAGTGTACTCGATATCGAAAGCGACGATTAGGCCCCTGTACTATACAATGAGTGGCACTACACTTCCAAATAAAATATGGTGCAATTTGTCTTAAATTGAAAAGCTTAATACAGCACTTTACAATGTAGCATAACTGTGAGTCTATCTATTAGAGGGTTGCAAAGTGTACTCTAATGTATTCGTAGAATGTACTCGTATAACTTTTGTGTGTGCATAGATGTATGTTCTTATGTATATACTTTTGTATACATACATGTTTATGGGTGTACATACATAGCCATGACCAAACATACATATGTACCTACATATATACACACATTTATACAAAAAAACCTACATGCATACACACACAAACATACATACGATTACTTTAAAATATATTGGTGCAGCTCTCTACTGTCTATACCTGATAAATTTTTATAATGATAAATGTCAAATCGCTATCAAGATAAAAATTGATCAGGTACGGACTGCATTTATTATTGCTATTCCAGTGTCTTGGGAATTTTGTCAGAGCTCAAGCTCATACATATTTGCCTTGATAAAAAACGGAAACAAACTGTATGACGTTTCAATTTATTTTCAAAAACTAAAATTTAAAAATAAAGCAAAATATGAATGAATATTAAATAAAAGTAGTCTAATGAAAAAATAAGTGAACTAGTGCATGAATAGTGACAAACTATCATCACGACGCCAAAAAATTGTGATTTATCATAACAAAAAAAAAAAAACAACGCATTCGCAGGTATACTAACAATAACAAAAATAAATAACATCTGTTCTGTTATCATGATAAAAATATATCATGTATATTCATACGTATGGGTAAGACACCATTTTAAGTTTTATGTAGTTTATTTTTATACCTACTACTTCCATCTCTGCATTCAGCCCAACCACCTTAACAGTGTGTGAGAAAAAAACAATTTAAAGACTAGTGATCATTTTATTTACCTCTTCATTTAATTTTGCCGGATACGGAACCGTTGTACTTTATTTAGTACTATTGAATTTTGTTATCAACACAATAGACATAAAAGTACTTTTTTATAATCTGACAGAATCAAACATAGGGGCCTATATTATGATGCTTGCAAATAATATTTGAAAGTGTGCTTCCTGACATACTACATAATATAAAAAAAATTAGAAACTGCAAAGTGATAGGCTTTCATACGGAAAACACCCAGGGAATTTGGCCGGAATCGAACGGATGATCTGTGGATTAATAGGCATAAGGGTCTCATTTTATAAAATGAGACGTTTCTACACGATCAAGATTTTATGAAGAACTCTTTGATTTTATTTATTTGATATTATGTATAACAAACTCATTACTTTTTTGTATAAGTTTTATGAACAATTCTGTAAAAACGTTTTGTTTTACAAACTGTGGTTCTTATAACCAATAAGAGCAGTATTTAAAAAACTACTTTTACATAGTATTATTTTATCGCGATCGTAGCACTTGAAAAGTCCCCCAAGTATGTACCTACATAACAAAAACAAAAGCATTAACAGGTGAGAGCCAAACAAAAACACAGAAGCATAATGTGAGAGCTTCAAAAATAAATAAAAAAAAGGAGAGGTAAACAGCAATAATGGTTACACATCGGGGATGGCAAGGTTGCTACAATTGTACTATTTCTTTGGTACTTTTTTAACGTGACAAATACAATGTTGTTTCAATGGAAATCAATTTCACGAAGTTTTGCAGACAATGTTCGACTTTCAAACATGTAAATTTATAATTAAATCACTTTATAAGAGCTATACGGGGTACATACTACGGTGATCGATTATTCGGCATATTCAAGAAACCGGGTTTCGCATAGTTCGACTATTTGAGAGTAATATAATCGATTACGGTTTTAAAAATTAAAAAAAAACTAGTCAACCGAGTTTTTTAGTTAGAAAATTATTATTCAAAAGTTTTGATGTTAGCTTGCTTTATTATAAAAAAAAGAGTTAACATATCCGCACAAAAATATAACTATAAAAATAAGGCTAAGCTTATAACCAAAAGTTTCGGCCGTTCAAACCACTGAAATTAAAACGAGGATTACGTTCTTGACAGGTACAATATCAGGACACCCGTTAACTTTGCATTTTTTTCCCCATAACTCTTCGCAATATTGGAAAGTCAAACATATATTGCCAAGCTTAGATATGAGATGGTAATGTACCTTTTAAAGAACTTGGTCCTTATTTTGATCTCAGTAATTTGAACGGGCCAAACTTTTGGATAGGAAGGTGGCCTTATAGGCAATTCACACTACCGCGTTTATGACAATTTTAAGTGTTTACCGGGCAAAAAAGTTAAATTTTAGATGTTTTCTTATATACTCAATTGTCTGAAAAATATACGTGTTTCAAAATGAAACTCAGAATCTCATTCAAAAACCAGCAAAAGGCCGGGTTCCAAGTAGTTCTTGATGTGCGTTCAGTTGAGTTTTTGATTTTAGTGCTTAATTAACACGGTTTATAGTGGCGACAAAATATGTAAGCAAAGTCGAAATTAAAGAGGTTGTAGCATTTCTATAACAACAAACTGCGTATTCTGAAAATTAAGATCTGTGTTGGCTGAAAAGTATTAAAAACCTCGTTTTTGGTTGAAGTTTTCAATTCAAATGGAAAAATGTACATACACATGTAAAATGCGAATTAATAACTTTGCAAAAATATTAATATTTAGGACACGAAAAATATTTTCAGCTGCCAGTTTGCTACCACTTTTTATGAATTCGTCATGCTGTAAACAGAAAGTTTATAAAATTGTAGTCTGAACAACTTTGTTTAGTTTCTTAAAATATTTGCCGAAACACGTTAAACTCTAGCAGTGGTAATATAGTATTACCCTACGTCTATACCTGATATATTTTTATCATGACAAATGTTAAATTCCATATAAGAAAAACAGCTAACATAAAACCAATTATTTTTCAATATAAAGGTTGACTTTTGTCATGATAAAAATATATCAGGTGTAGATGTAGGGTTACGTTTAATACTATATTTGCAATAAATCTGACTATAAATTTTTTAACTTAAAAGAATGTTGTTTTTTACAATTAAAATTCAAAGAGTATAGTACTCATCAACGATAGGTACTATTTGAATATTCTTTGTGCCATCACTGATAGATATACATGTTGCTGTTGGCTGCAGTTGTTTGATCGATAAACTTTTTTACATATATTTTTCCCCAAAAGAACTCTATTCAAACAAATTTTAGTGTTTAAATAACGGTCGAGTGATAAAGACGTGTGAGTGTGAGAGAGAAAGAGTGCATCAATGTCTGTTGGGGAAAATAAAATGGATAAGCAGTAAAAACAAATAAGTTTTTAAAGAAAAGTAATAAATTTTAAGCAAAGAAAATTCTAAAAATAACGAAAATGTTAACAAAAATTTTTAATTATTTTAAAAATTTTCAAGTTGCCAGACATTTTATAGGAATTTAAACAAAGAAAACGAAACGAAGAAAAGTAAAATAATTTTAAAAAATAACATAAAATTTGTGGAAAGTAAACTGATGGAAAAAATATCATTAAATCAATTGTGTCCTAAAAATATTAAATTCTGGGTTTTATACCTATTTTGAATAAAATTAAGCCGGCTTAACAAACGTGTTTGTTTTTATTTGAAAAGTGTTTTGTGTTTGATTTAAAATAGTGTCCACCTACCAAGATTGCTAAAAGTTGGTCAATAATTTTTCCAATTTTAAAAATGGATACCAGAGATGAAATTGTCGGCGATGCTCGTCTATCGCCCTCCAATGCTTCACCACCAGATTTTGATTTTAGCTTACCCTGTCGCTTTTTCAAAAGTTCTTTCGCCCGTTCACTTTCACTCAACAATGCCAGCAATAGCAGCAATAATCAATGCAAATCTTTGGATTATGACATACGCGCCAATAATACCAACAACAACAGTAAATTGTCTTACATTAAAGGGGACAAGACAGCTGTGTCAGCAGTGCCTCCACTGCCCCAAAAACGTTTAAGTCAAGCCGGATCATTTTACCAACAGAATGAGGCCAATACCGCAAGCGAACAGAAACAAGTTTTTGCTGATACAACCACTGCAAACGATGAGGAAAAGCCGCCTGCTTTGCCAGCCAGACGCCCTCTGAGTCTGCACAATTTGACGCTGTCTCAGAATTTAAGTGTCAACGAGTATCAAATGAATGCGGAGCAAAAATTCCAACAAACGGTATTGACACAATTAAGGCAACAGGCCTACAAACATACAGCCAATAATTCGAATAACAATTTAATAAAGCCGGTGGTAAATGGCAATAACAACAATGATAATGGTTACAATAGAAAAAACAATATTGATCAGCCAACATTAAATCAAAAACCTCAGCCTCATAATTTTACAGCCTCCAGTTGTAAGAATGTTAGCAGCAGCAACAGCTGTAACAATAACAGTGTTAACAATAGAAGGAATATTAACAACAACAACAATCACATTGTCTGGACAAATCAACAGAAAAATGTGGAACAGGTTAGTGTCATGATTTTACCTAAATATTGGTCAGGGCTGGAAAATTGATCACCATAGTAAGTCTTTGGCACACTGAACTCACGAATGCTTTCTTTCGAACAGCTGTTAAGGAACAAAGTTTGAAGAGATTTATAAAAAATATTGCTTTTCTATTAAAAATATTATGGGGGGATCTGCGGTTTCTACGGCGCCACGATCTGATGATGGTTTCATATATGTAGAACTCGACGAAATAAGACGAAAAGTCTTATTAAAATTTTTCAATATCACTTTGTTTTCAAGATATCGACGTTTGAAGCTTGAATTCTTTATAAAATTTTTTCTTCATTTTGATGGTTTTTGTATAGAACTCTAATAAAACGAAAAGTCCTAGTAAAATTTTTTGATATCTCCTCTCTTTTTCGAGATATCGCCGTCTGAAGCTTTTTCTTGGCATAAATCTAGTTTAGCCAAGCTTTAAAATAAGAAGAAAATGTTAAATAAAAAAATTGGCGGCGCGCTGTACTGTCCTCTTTATGGGCCTCTGAAGTTTTCATTGGGGTCGTAAGCAATACCGACATATCGGCGGTTTTCAGGTTTTCCGATACATCGGTATCTGCGATATTTTACGACGATACTTCTTACATATTTTTAGTTTTTTATAAACAAATAATAAATTGTTTGTTAATATTACTATGAATTCAATTCGTTGTTTTTTAAGTCTTATTCCCATGAAAAAGGGTAAAAAGTTACCCATTTTACCAAATATATTATTTTTATAAGGATTTAACCGCAAAACAATGTTTTCATGTAAATTTATGTGAATAAGTAAGCGTTTAAACGAATATTTTTCAATAAGCCTATAAAGAATTGATTTTTTTAAAGCATAGTGGACAATTTTCTAAAATTATAAAGGAATTAGAAATTTTTTGTGTGATTGAAATAAATTTTTACTTTCTTTTTAATCGAATTCAAAAAAGGTGAAAGGCTAGGCCTCAAAACTCCGCCATTTATGAACCGATTTCGGATTTTGTTTCTCTGTTCAAAAGGAACTACTTCCAGATTGGTCCCGTTGAATAGTGGGCGGGGTCACGCTCATACAAAGTAAATACACATTTGTTTTCAAATACTTCTACTCAACCGATTCCTATGAAACTTTACACACACATTAAGCTTCTGTTTAAATACTACATCAGGATCAAAAAAGTGGGCTGTGCCACACCCATGCAAAGTAAATATTCTTTTTCAACAACTTCTACTAAACCGATTCTTATGAAACTTTGCATACACCCTTAGTTATTAGTTATTATTAGTAAGTTACAATACAACATTGTGGTTAGAAAAGGGGGCAGTGCCACGCCTATGAAAAATAAATTATTCATTTTAGCTACTCCTACTTAACCGATTCTTATGAAACTTTGCAAACACAATTAGTTCTCGAAAAAGTACATGCCACGCCTATTTTGTAGTCGGTTTTTTTGCAAGAATTATCTACTAATTATCTGCATATTTTTAATATAGATTCTTCGGAAGCAATGAAAATGTAGTTCTTTAAAATTTACCATTATTGTATATATCGTTTAAAAGGACCATTATTGTGTATATCGTTTAAAAGGCTATTAAATCATGTGTTGCATAGTTGCCAATTTGTTTTGATTGGATAAAAAACGGCTGAGTTACAGTGGATCGAATTTAAAATTTAATGAAATCTTTTATTATTTCTGTGAGTGTGTATACCTTCCTTCTGGCTAACATAAACACAATGGATTGATTTTTGGGCTAGTTCTAAATAATACCAGTACTGGGTCTCAAAAATTCATCGTCTTTCCAACTCCGATATAGGCCATGTTTAAATATTTTTTTTCAGTTTCGCTCCTTAGCTTGGTTTTAATAATGTAAGTGATTTTAATTAAAATTGTTTACATTTTACGTGGGTCGTTTTAAGAATCTATTTATGTATTTGTACGCCCAGATCATGTTGTATCATATGTATATTTTGGATTACCGTCATTTTTTATTTCGAACTCCTACTTTTCATCCAAAGTAATTTTTTTATACATATGAGGGAGGCTAAATTTGGTGTATTTATTAGGAACGAATTGAACATCATGTAGTAGCTGCAACATAAACGACATAATAGCAACATGTATGATGTTCTTGTTCGTAAATTTCAGTCATATATACAAATTATTTCTGAAAAAAGAATACGAGAATGCCTGTTATTTCTAAAGAATATTTTTTTTTTATTAAAAAAACGATAAATCTAAAAATAGAATACTCCTTACCAGTGTAGAGACCTTCTAGAAGGCCTATCCTTGGAAAGCAGAAAATAAATAGTTTTCGACCTTAAATTCAGGTCTTGGAAGGCCTGAAAAAAGGCATGTTTAGTGAATGTCTCGTAAGTTTTATCGCTGGGAATGAATGCAAAATATATTAATCCACACTACGTATACATTTTATTAGTCTCGTGTGTTTGGAAAGAAAAGTGATTACCCTCTATTACATTATGTTTTGAAGAAAATAATCATGTCCAAAAGAGATGACGTACGAACATGGACAGCGGAATATATGAAGGTATGGTATACCACATTATCAGAACATAGTGTGACACATTTTCCTCTAAAGGCATATTTGGCTTGTTTATGGGTTTTTTACTTTTTCTCCAATTTCTCTGAAATTTGCGCTTCAAACACATTTTTACTTGCCAGAATATAAATCTAAGACTTGTAGTAGAACACCAACTGAGATCTGTTCTAGTCGAATCTAGTCAAAGTTTCTGAAAACTATAGCTAAATAAAAAAATAGGTGTACAGTAGTTTTGATTTAACTGCCTTTTGTTTAAGCGCACATTTTACTAAACTGCACAAAACTATTAATTTCTGTCACTGTTGTCTAAAATTCCATACAAATTCGTTTTTTAACTGCATTTCTATACCTGCATTTTTAAGATAACTGCCTTAAGTTTTTGGCATTTTTAAACTGTTTTCATACAAAAAATTAATCTTAGCTGCATTTTGATTTAACTGCACAAAATACTTGTTTCTGTGATTATTCTTCAAAATCCATTTTTAAGTGCACTTTGTATACCTGCACATTTAATATATTTTTTGCAATTTTAAATTATTTTCATACAAAAAATCAAAGTTAGCTGCATACGCTGTATAATTGTGTTTACCTGCACATTAAGGCATATAAGTACATTTAATTTAACAACATTTTTGACTTATCTGCACAAAAAATCGTGAAAAGTTGATTGTGCAGCTAAATCAAAATTACTGTACCACATTACCCGAACCTACTCTATCATAATATAGGGCTTGACAGGATATTTTGCAAAGAAAATAAAGCAAAAATAGTCAATTGTGCTTATAACATATTCTCAAATTGATCGTCGAAGTTATGAGACGACATTTTATTTACAATAAAGTATCTTAAATCATAACCATTTGTTATGTTTTCATGCTTCTCACACATCTCTCGTGTTAAATATTATCGGAATTTTTATTTTAAGAAGTGGCCTCTATAAATACTTGCTTTTTTTTTAATTATAAGAAATGTGTTGGGTATGTTGTTGCTGCATAAACTATAAATGAACGCAATGTTGTTATAACCATTTTATCTAGTGAGATCTTTTATGGAATATCATCATCTACCACATCATCATAATTATCAATGTCAGTTCAACTGCGAAACATATTGTTGATTTTGTTATTTTTTTAAATTTCCTTTTTAAGTGAAATCAATTTTTTTCTTTTAATTTAATTCGCTTAATTTGTAAATATGTACTCGTTCGTCACATTTACAGCGTTTTTGTTTAAATTCATGTTTCAACATGACCTTGACCGGTTGCAAGTTGTTGCTGTTGCTTTTTATGGGCCAGTTTACTTGAGAAAATGTTAATTAAGACAGTGGCCATGCCATGTCTGTGATCGTTGATCTTGAGAAAGCTAAGATTATTAATAAAAGCTTTATTTTGCTCAAGAACAAACTTCTATTCAAGTGATTTTTAGATAAAGTGAATTCATCACATGTTGTAAGTAAAAAAAGTAATAAATAATGGCTGTTTGCTAAAAATTTGTTATTAAAAGCAGGTCGTATATGTTACACGGGTAGTAAAAAACTATGTTTTTTTTGTTAATTTATGAACTCGTGTATCATCATTTTTAATGCCTACATAACTTTCACAACTTTTTATCGAAAATTTCTCATATAATTTATTTCATTTATTTTTTTTCTTGTTTCCTTTTGTTTTGTAAGATTTATAATCGAAAATGTAAAACACTTTACTATTTGCTTTGAATTTAGAATTATAAATATGTTATAAAATCTTTGCACTGCGGCCAATCTGAGTTTGAATAACAAAAGCCTTTTCACAAACGAAAAATTTATTTGAATAATAAAAACTAATTTTTATTATAAACACCTTCGAAATGCAGGCAGCTCGTAACCCACAACAAATAAAAATTTTTTGTATATAAAATATATAGATTATTTTTGTAAAGATGTTTTCTTTCCACTCTCTTCGTTTTGAAATTTCAATAATTTTAAATTATAATTAAGATGAAGAAACACTGATTGATAGAAATTTTAGAATAAAATTATATAAACGTGTTTTCTGAATGGTTTCTATTATACTATTTGTAGAAAAGATTTTAAAGTTTAACTATCTTCTTGTTTTTAAAGCCACCGTTATTTTTTGTCTAGCTGTATTAAGTAAGAAAATTCGTGTATTAAGTAATTTTTGTATTCTGATATCTACATATTATGTCATTGATGAACGAATTAAATTTTTCGTACAAAGACCGGACTTAAGCTAAGTTTTCTTAACAGCCCACGAAAAAATTTAGAGTTATAAGTTTGTAGTGTGAAAACTTGGTACTATTTTTATTTTTCTTCGAAATTCAATGCAAAAATATTTGTAAAAAGTTTTATTTTTTTTAATTAAAAAATTTTTATATTCTGCAAAATTAATAAAAACAAACAAGCTCTTGATAAGTACAATACCATCTCATATCTAGCCAACCTGTAAGCTTGGCAACATTTTCCCCATAATTCTTTCCCATATTCGAAAGCCAAACAAAAATATTGCGAAGCTAACACGTTGCATAGAAATGAGATGGTATTGTACGTATCAAGAACTTGGTCCCTGCTTTGATCCCAGTACTTTTTACGGCGGAAATTTTTGGATAGGAATTTGGCCTTATTTTCACATTTATGTATTTGTGCGGATCTCAGTTCTTTTTTTAAGCTTTTATTTGGTACAATAAATGCCCCATATCAATAAGGGACACCCTAACCCTCCCCCCAACCCCGCTCTAGATGAAAAATTTCCGTTTTTACATTTTTCTTAGTACTTGCCCATCAAGACCTACCTGTGCACCAAATTGCAGCTTTCTAGCTATACTGGAAGTGCCCCGTACAAAGAAGGGCACCTTAGTCACCCAGATGAGAAGTGTCCGTTTTTACCAAGTGTCCTTTGTACCAAATTTCAGCTTTCTAGCTATAGTGGAAGTGCTCCATAAAAAGAAGGGGCACCTAGTCACCCATATGAGAAGTGCCCAAACTTGTTTCGTTGATTGCTCATGAGGGCTTACCTGTGTACTAAATTTCAGCATTCTAGCTATAGTGGAAGTGCCCAAAAATATTGGTCAGTCAAAGCTGAGTGGGTAAAGTTCTCGTCTTCATATCTGAACGAGCACAGTTTCGTATCCCAGATAGGTAAAAAAAAATAAAAATAAACAAATAAAATAACATTTAAAAAATAAAAATAAAACATAAAGCGTATAAATTTAGTTTTTAATTTTTATTTGTTTATTTGACTACCTATTTTTTAGCTTCAAGTAAGCAAAATAATAACTAGTTAATTGATGTGACAATGTAAATACATATGTAAGGGGTACCCCTTTTTTGGACTTCTCAAACAAAAATAAGTAGTTATCGAGTCAAATTGTAAGTAATTATGACTTAAATCCTCATATCCTTTTTTGCCTACCAGTAAGCAAAGTTTTTGCTGGGAAATTAACAGTAAGAAAATTGTCAATACTAAAAAAAACATCAAAATGGCTGGAAAAATTAATAAAATGGATGGTATATTGCTATGTTTTATTTTATATTACGTAAACATAAGGATATAACCGTTTTCTGTTCACATAACTTGCATATAAGATAGATCCTATATAAATAATAAGGTATCCAAAGAAAAATATTAAAATACCAATATCTCGAAAAATTGAGTCCATCTGAAAAAAACGGTGAACGCCATTCGATTCCTTGTCCCCAATTATCAGAACCTTTGCCCGAACTTTCGACTACCACAGTGTAGTTATAGGCTATTCGATATTTTGCCTTATTTTGTTAAATACGCAATTCAGATAAAAGTTTTTGGAAACTTCACAGACAACAACTTTTCGGATGAAAGTATTTTTGTTAATACTATATTTATTAAGTTATGATACATAAATTCAGAAAAAGAGCATTTGCTCAGACTTTGATGGGCATAAGTCGAGCCTTAATCTCATGTGATTGACCTGAAATTTTTTTACAACAGTTTTTTATAAACTCGCATCGATTTGGTGTATGAGACTTGAAGAAATCCCAATTTTAACTCTTTACCGCCACTCTAATGTACATACATACACACATAAATTTTGAGATTTATGATGACATAATGTTCATATCATGTATGTTACCACCAGCGTTGTTAGACTAAAACCACAATTTCAAACTTTACCAGTTTCACTGGTAGTTACTTATTCTTCATTCGTATTAAAATTGTCATAATTTCATACATAATATCCGATTATAACAAGTTACAAATGATTGCAATATGTTGTAAACTAAAATCATCAAAAACGGGGTGTTAATTAATAGTTGTACTTTTTTTAACGTCTCTTAAAAAATTACAATTGTGCACAAAAAATTTTAGCAAAAAAAAAAATCGCTCCAAATATAAACTTTTTAAAGCTATTTTTTTAAACAATTACTTGGTGAAAAGATAACAGGAAAAAATATGTGTGGCTAAAAGGCTTTCGCTACTAAGCGAATAAATTATGAGGTTTCTGCAAAAATTAAGCTGAAAATTTAGAAATATTTTAAAATCCTACGCAATAAGAAAATATGTATTAAAATAAGGAAGTAATAACGTGTTAATGTTTAATGCTTAATGTTTTCTTTTGCCAAAAATGTTAATCAAATTAACCCAGGAAAAATTTTGATGCCAAAGTAATGAGTTAAAATGCTAATAAAATTACCCTTCACTACTTCTACTTTGGCATTTTAACCAATTACTTTAACATGGCGATGTCATTTGAGGCAAGTACTTACCACATTTGATTACAAATAACCAGTTATAAATTTCAATATTTAGAAGGCATTGAATACACAAAACACAAAAAAAATTAAATGTCTCTGCCAAGAATTGAACTCATGTCATTTTCAGTTATTGTGTTATTTTACGCTAAGTGTTTTATTCACTAGGCTACTGCACAAGTATTTTGTTACTGCCTTAAAACTTGTTTTCACAATCATGAGCACATTAAGGGCCTGATTCATGAAGAAGAAAAGAAAGTTTTCTAACAAAATTTGTATGAAAATTACTAAAAAAAACTGAGTGTTTTCCATAAAAATTTTCAGAATGAAGTTTATGTTCGTGTTTGAGAATATTATTATTTTATTATTAAGGGCCAGGCCACACGGGCGTTTTTAAAATGCGCGTTTCTGCTCTTTTGTATTAAATTTGAAGTTTTAAAAAATTGAGAACGTTTAAATTTAATATAAAAAGCAGGAACGCCGCGTTTTAAAAACGCCCGTGTGGCCTGGCCCTAAGACATGTTCATAACTACAATTCATTACAATTTTAATTTGAACTTAGTCTATTTACAAATACTTTCTACGAATTTCTTTCACTCTTCTCTCTCTCTCTCTCTCTCTCTCTCTCTCTCTCTCTCTCTTGCTATGTACCGTTACTGATTGTAGGATTTGCTAGTCTATTTAGTTACAATGTTTCTTCATGATGTTTATGGTCGACCAACGCTTCGATATTCCTGAAGGTTCCACTCAAGTGCTGCATGTGGGACCTCAAACTTTTCTTTTCTTAGAGTGTGGCCCATCCAACTATATTTACGCTTCTTTATTTCATATTCAACCTTTCTTGTGGTAGTCCTTAATAGCAAAATGTCGTTCGTTATTCTTTGAGGCCACCATATTCTTAAAATACTGCGAAGACATCTATTGATGAATGTCTGCAATTTTTGAACTATTTCCCTTGTGATGAACCATGTTTCGCATCCATGGGCCTATTCACATA
The DNA here is from genome assembly GCA_956483635.1 of Panzeria rudis. Lineage (NCBI taxonomy): Eukaryota > Metazoa > Arthropoda > Insecta > Diptera > Tachinidae > Panzeria > Panzeria rudis. The sequence continues at coordinate 155,241,857 of OY101448.1, read as the reverse complement.
TTACGTAACGCTATTTTTGGAGGTTTTATAACCCCCCTTTCCTTCGTAACGCTTTTTACTAAACTATCAGTATAAAGTATTTAATCCGTAACAAATCTTTAACCCCCCTGGAGCGTTACATAATATGTGAATGGCCCCCATATTATAGGATGGATTTTACGCAGGCATCAAATATTTTTAATTTCGTTGAAGCGCTGATTGTGTTTGACCTCCACACTTTACACAACATTGCATAGCTGCCCTTAGCTTTTTCCAGTCGGCTTTCTACGTCAAGTACAGTACCACCATTTGTTCTTATAATGCTACCTAGATATTCAAAACTATTCACTTCACTGATTACCTGCTCATTAACTTCAAACTGAGATGTGTTCACGGCATTAGTTCTCATCGCTTTCGTCTTGTTGATATAGCCTTTAGTACTACTTTATATGATTCTTCCGTAAGGGAAGTTATGAGCGATTGCATATCTGAGTTTTTGTTGGATATAAGGACTACGTCATCGGCATACTCCAGATGTGCTAATTCCCCAATTGAGTCCCTAGTGGCACTGCTCCAAATGAATCAAATATAACATACATCACAGTTAAAAATCCATCACAGATAAATGACAGAGCACACCCTTGTTTGAGAATAAGGGGGTTAAAAAATCCAGGGGTTGAACAATTTATCGTCTTATATGATAAGCAGATACACTAGTACTCTGTCAATAAGAGAATAAATGGCTTGTTTAATTAGTAGGAAGTAATTGTTCAATTATATATTAATATATCATATTATATAATAAAGTAATTCAGACGGTATGTTGTTTGTGGTAGAAAAGTATGTTGTTTTGTAATGACAACTCATTACCAAGTTTTTGCTGGAAAAGTAATCACTTGAGTCGAATAACTCTAAAGTAAAAACTTTTAAAACAAACTTGAAAAGCAAAATGATGAGTAAGTTCAAAAATGTGTATAAAGATAAATTTGACAATTTATAACCCTAGACACAAACCACCCAGCAAAAATAAATTTGGTACAAGGAAGCAGGTAGATTAGTTAGAAGTGCTTCGGAGATGCGGAAAAGCACAGAGTGCATCCCCTCTGCCTTACGAGGATGCAATAACGTAAGCGAGCGAAGAAACTTACCACACACACGATGAACTTGGTCGGCTATTTATGTTTTTTCATATGTTTTAAACACGAAGTTTCTTATTCAACTCGAAACTTTTTTTATAGTGCATCATCTCTCGCTTACGCGGGTACAAATATGGATGTGAGTGTGCTTTTCGCTTCGTAATTTGATTTTTTTATTCTTGCATTGAATTGCATATGAAAATAAATGTGCCTCGATAGCTTAGTGGTTAGTGTTCTAGTCTACCATGCGGAGATCGTGGGATCGATTCCTGATTCAATACGCGAACAAAAAGTATTTAATAAAAGTAAATTGTATTGTAATAAATTTCCAATTGTATTTGTACCATTTAATACATAAATAAATATTAAAACAACATAAAATAATGGCAAATAAAAAAAATTAATCCAAGTGTGGTAAAATTGTGATATAAAGAGCAAAACATTTTTTAATTATACACATATAAAAAAGATATGAGGCTAATGCATCTAGGATGCGCAGAAAGAAGCTCATGATTCCAGACCTACCAAGTGGGACATCCCATACAAAAATCATGTAATACCGAAGCAGGTTGGTAAGCGAGAGTACCGATATCTCTCCCTTACAAACCTGCTTCCGGTAGACGGATATTTTTGCTGGGCACTTAACAGAGCTCTCTTAACACGATAACAGAGCGCTGTCAGACGTGGAAAATCTAAGGGCATGTACTCATTCCAAAGGGAATTATGGCTACATATGTTGACCAAGTGGTGAAGAAATAAAGGGATCACAATGGAATTTATCTTGAGCGGACACCGAAGGGACCATTGAATTGTGTCCGTACAAGAGGCGGGTGTCCGGTCATGAAAGAACTACAAATTTAAATCAGTAAATTTTGTCTAGAATGGCGAGTTTCTATTTAAAAATCATTCCATTTCAAAAAAAAAAATATTGCAAAAAAAAAAAATATATGAATGATTTAGGGGCTATTCAAATATGTATACGAATTTATAAAAATATAAAAATCTATACATTTAAATAAAATTGGAGCTTTTTACTAAATTCATATGAAATTATCATAACAAAAAAAAATTTTTAAATTTTTAAAATATTTATTAATTATCATATATCTAGATAGCTCTAATAATAAAAGTCTTCAAATTCGGTATGAATTATATTGAAAATAATGAGCGTAGTCAAGCAGAAAAATGGTGTTATAGGAAGGGGGATAAATCCTGTCATAAAAGAAAATGTATTTGTTGTCCCATATCTAGAGAGCTGCAATAGTTAGAATACTAAAATTTGGTGTAGGCTACTTTCAAAATAATGGGAGTAGTCAAGGAAAAAAACTGATGGGATAGATGTGGGGAAAAAGGTATAATTCATAAAAAAAACAAAATCAGTTATCCCATATCTGGAGAGCTGCAATAGCGGGAGTCCTCAAATTTGGTGTATGTTAGTTAGAAAGCAATGTGCTTAGTCAAGCAGAGAACTGGCGAGATAGGAGCGTGGAGGACCGTGGAGGAGGGTACCCCTCTTACATAAAAAATTTTGTTACGATATATCTGGAGAGCTGCAATAGCGGGAGTCCTCAAATTCGATGTATGTTACTTTGAGCATAATGTACCTAGGCAAGAATAAGGCTGGATGACTAGGACTATGGAGAAGGCTATCTGGTAATTCGGGTTTAATATAAATATGTATCAAAACTTTGAGTTTGTTTTATTTACAAATTGTGAAATTATTCAAGGAATAAATCAAAATTCCAGGAGGACGGGCATACCTGGAGTTGACGGCTCTTATAGTATTTTATGAAGGACTGTAAGAGTGGCATTTTTAACAAAAAATTCGAACTTTACTCAGTTTTTAAACTTGAAATTTCACTAAAGGATGAATTGGCGGAGAATGGACATACCTGGGAGCGTAAAAATTAAAGCAGTTGATGGCTCTTATAGTCTTTTATGAAGCGTAGTAATCTGAATTTTTAACGGTGGGATTTCTAATAAAAAAATTTAACTTTACCGAATTAATTAATTTAATTAGTTTGGCTTAAGTTCGTTTTCAATTTAATCTTTGGATAAAATTATTTTTTTTAATAAAGAAATTTCAAAGCATGTACATATTGAACATTCAAAGAAAAATTTGGCTGTACGAAAGGTTGAACTGACATCAGATGTTTCGAGACCACCACCTCTTCGCATCAGAGTTTCTGTTTTACTGAGTTTTAAAAATTGGAATTTGACTAAGAAATGTGTTTTTGCATGTTTTCGCAAACATTTAATTTAATCACGTAGATTGATTTCCCCTCGAATTTGCTAGTTTGTACTGGTGATTGGCTACCACAGCTCTGATAATTGTAAAAAAGCTATGCTAAAAAAATATGGTTTGTGTCTCTGCTAGCGAAATACGAAGTTATACTCCTGTAATAAATTTCTAATTAAACATAAACGTTTGATAACATCGTTTGCTTACATTTGCTTGTTCTACTTTAATATCCAGACAATAAGTTTTCTTATCAAAACTAATTGTAGATCTTACACACTTACGAAAACTTGTATTTACTTGTAAATACTTTTTCTTACTGGACATACGACTTACAAAATCTTTGTCTTAATGGCATTTTTAACTTCATAACTTGCTTGTTTTCATAAATAGACATAAACGAATAATTTGTTGTTAAAAAACAACATTTAGTTTTATATAAAAGATTGCTAATTTGTAAGTTTTTCATAAATTGTTCATGCGCTGTTTGAAATATTTTACTTTTCTACATTATTCTTTTTAAGACATTGCATTCGCATTTAATAGGAATTTCGCTACAACAATATCTTTTTTTTTATTGCAATCATAATAAAAGTTGTAATTATAGTTATTGTTATATATCGTTAATTAAAATTAAACTAGTTTCCGAATATAAAAAAAGTAAATTTAAGCCAAAATTAAATACGTTTATGTTAAAATTACTTAAATGTGTTTTTTATGTAGTTTTTGTTCGCTTTTGTGTTAATTTTTTTTATTCATTTGCGTGCTATATGGAAGTAGTATGATGTTTTTGATAATATTAGTTGTGTTCCCTTCTACTCGAAATTGAGCTGCAGCGGTATCCCAATTTGCCCGAAAAGCATTCCTGTACTCCAAAATTGGGTAAATGAGACCGCTTTTGAATGCATAACATCTTCTTGCACGAAACAGCCGGAATGTTTTCTTTGGGCAGGTTGTGTAAATCGCAAAGCTATCAGCTGTTCGAAAAATAAACAATAACAAATGAAAAATATAATTTTAAGCAACAAAAATACTAAAGAAATAATTGCTAGTTTTGCAAAATTCAAAACAAAATGCATTTGTATGTATTTATCGAAATAACTAAAACAGAAAATTGTCATTAAAAATCACTGCTTATTTTCACAATACTTTCATGTTATTTTTCGGGATAGAAATTTGTTTTTTTGCATTCCAGTACTTTTGTACATTTTTGTCTCCCAATGAGAAAACTATTTGATTGCTCTCATTTTGCCGAACTTTACCCAAAAAGTAAGGAAGCACACCTATTAAAAGGTTGAAACCATGACAAATCGACAAAAGAAATGATATTTTTTGAAACATGAACTCGTATTGAAACATGAACGTATTGAATCGCTAATGATGGACGTTTCCGTACAAAGTAACTTTTTTTTGATAAAGTGTTATATCAGTTATTTTAAACTATTTTACTTTATATATTCGCTATTTCTGTTAAAGTTTACAAGCGTAAATACAGAAAAATAATTTTTTTTTAATTTTCTAAATCTTTGTAGAGATATAAAAAAAGTTTACCCGAGAGTCCTTGAAAATTTAATGGAATCTTAATGTAGATATTATAGAGTAATATTGTTACAAAAATTAGCTGCGGAGACTTGCGTATGCGAATTTTACTTCAGTTTTTCTATCTATCTATACACCTTTTTAAACATTTCCTACTTGTTTTTACTTCTATATGATTTTTTTGTAATTTGCTTCCGAAACCATTTGTTATTAAATTAAAATACGAATGAAGTAGTCATTTTCAATTTTAAGAAACATTTTTAATAATTGAGTTATGAATTTTTAGTCGAACTGTATGGTTTTTATGCAAAGTTATTAAATTAGTTTGGCTTAAGTTCATTTTTAATTTAATCTTTCGATCAAATTATTTTTTATTTAAGAAAGAAATTCTAAAGCATGTAAATATTGAACATTCAAAGAAAAATTTGCTGTACGGAAGGTTGAACTTACAGCTGTTTCGTGACCACCAAGTCTACTCATCAGAGTCCTTTACCCACACTACCACTGACAGTGGCAACAACACTGTAGCGAAAATCCTACTAATATTAGTAAGCTCAATTAACACACTGTCGCCATCTTGCGGCGAGTCGCACCTTATTGAACTATATCTAAATGTTCGGAACTTCACTAACTGTCTTTTCTTGGGCAAAATAAACATTCAATAAAATCCCAGCATTGAGAATATCGACGATATTCCACGCTGGTAAGACTGAAATGGAAAAAGCTTAAAATAGTTGAACATGCTAAGAAAAGACAGTTAGTGAAGTTCCGAACATTTAGACATAGTTCAATAAGGTGCGACTCGCCACAAGATGGCGACAGTGTGTTAATTGAGCTTACTAATATTAGTAGGATTTTCGCTACAGTGTTGTTGCCACTGTCAGTGGTAGTGTGGGTAAAGGACTCTGATGAGTAGACTTGGTGGTCACGAAACAGCTATCAGTTCAACCTTCCGTACAGCAAAATTTTTCTTTGAATGTTCAATATTTACATGCTTTAGAATTTCTTTCTTAAATAAAAAATAATTTGATCGAAAGATTAAATTAAAAATGAACTTAAGCCAAACTAATTTAATAACTTTGAAAATTTTTCAATGCATTTTGAAATTTGAATACACTTTGAATTTTATTTTTTAAAGCACTTTCAATTTTTAAAATTGGTCGTATATAGCGCACACTGTGTTAAAAATAGCTAATTTATTTATAAGCCTTATAGCCTACACCCTTTCCAGTCATAGGTTTTTTGTGGATCAGACTATTAGTTTGGAAGGTAAAAGTTTTCCTACGCTTAAAGTATTTTATCGGTGAAATTGGTCTTATATAACAATATATAGCGCCCACTATGTTTAAAATAGCTACCTAACCTTTAACACACCTTGTAGCCTACATCCTTCCCTATAATTCATCCATAAATTTTTTGTTGATCAGACTATTCGTTTGGAAGATATGATTTTTCCCCCCGCTAGATTGGCCTTTTTTCCCAGTGTACGTTATAAGGAGTGCTCTCCAAGAAAAAAAATTACCCATCGTCCTACCACTTTCCGGAAAAGGACCAAAGTCCTTTAATTAAATTTTAATGAAAAAAACCAAATTTTTAAATGTTTAACAGAGTCTTGTTTAACTGTTAACAGAACACTGTTAAACTCGATGGTTTGTGTGTAGGGTTTTAAATTTTAAAATTTAACTTCACACACATGTTTCCTAGAATCTTAACGATCTTCGCGATCTTTTTATTACTCGATTTTCGAAAATCGGTGTGAAATCCTTACCTTGCCATTTTTGGATTGCCGGAAGGGAAATAAAGCTAACATGGAATAACCTTCAAGGAAATAATGTACAAGGACATTATTTCCACTTATTTAGCGTAAAGTTTGCCAGAAAGAATTAAACATGCGGCAATATTCCAAGTAAAAAATTTGCGTTAATTAATTCCACAATGTACACCACAGAACACAACAACGTAGTTTTCATCATGACGAAAGAGTATTGATGAAGAGAACACTGCAGTGTTCATGCGTATTTAATATGTTTTGTCGCTGTTTAGGTTAATTGTAGCTGAACTTTAATTTTATTTATACAATCCAACTCCACCATGCTCTAAAGTCTAATCAGTCGACTTAGACTTAAAAAAACAACAAGATTTCATTTAATTATAAAATTTTTTCGTTGTTTTTCTCTTCACATGCGTCCAATGCAGAAAACAATTTTAATTGTAACATTTTTATTTGATCGTTTGTAAAATGTTTCTGTGCTATTAAAATTTCTTACATTTTTTTGGTTTGTATTTTTTTCCACTTTTATTTTTTATACCAGTAGTGTGAAATTGGCTTTTAAAATGCATGTACATGAGTATATACCCTGTCGGAAACGTAGTTAACTTAAAGTTAACTTTAAGCTAACTATATCGCAACTAGTTCTGACTGACACTTGTATTACTTTCCAATGGAAACAACTAACTCTTTTAACATTGCGATGTCGTAAGCGATAGTCAATTGTCCCGCTCTGCACTACTTTTCAACTAATTTAAAGTTGACTTTATTTAAGTCACCAGGTAGTTAGTATACCCTGTCAGAAAATCACAAGTCGACTACTAAAATAATCAACTTATAGTTAACTTTTCTTAGACTAACTAAAAGCTAACTACAATGTAATCCGGAATGAAATCCAGAAAATCAATGCTTAAGTTGAGTACATAATCGGATTTGGTGAGAGCCAACAACTTTACTCTCAGCTATTTTGAAACTCATTTCAAATTTATATTAACTTTTTGCTGTTATTATTTTAAATGGTACCTTAGCTATAAAACGTGTGATATATATGTAGTTCGAACCTCAGCAACATCGTTTTGTTTTGTGGATTTCATTCTGGATTACATTGTGGTTAGCTTTTAGTTAGTCTAAGAAAAGTTAACTATAACTTGATTATTTTTGTAGTCGACTAGTGATTTTCCGACAGGGTATTTATGTATCTACAAGTGTGTATACAAGCGTTAACACACATTCATAGTTGATGTCTAAAGTAACGATGGGGTCTTGTTAACCGGAAATAAATTACATTTTCCTGTTTTTTTTTAGTTTGTGCGCTTATATCAGAGTTTTGGTTTGCCAGATATGTAAAAAAGCCACAAGCACAAAATCCCAAATAATTGTTTTCAAATTATACCAACATTTATACATGTCATGATCACCATACGCAGCAATATACTGTGGCACCTTATGTTTTCTCTTTATTGTTACATAACGGATGATAATATTTCTTAAAAAAAAATGGTCTCAATTTTTATTTCTTTGCCCAAAATTGGAGTTCTAATGAAATTACTAACTGCCTATTTCACGATTTAAAACAAAAAGAAAAAATGGAAAAACAATTTTTGTTTCAAAAGTAATTCTACAAAAGAAAGAATTCTTTCGACATCGTGAAATAGGCAGCAAATAAAACTCCTTAAAAAAAATAAACGAAAAAAAAAATAAAATAAAATATAAAATGTATATAAATAAAAAAAATAAAAACAAATATCTCACACTTTTGAAAACGCTTAAAAATCATCTTGTTTAAAAGAGCTCAGGAAAGTGTGCAGAAAACGCTTCAACATTTTGTAGCGCTCTGCGCCACTGTGCAAAAGTTGCAATACTGGTTCACTAATTTCATTGTTAATGACAATGGCTGGCCGAAAAAAAGAAAAACATTAAAATTGTAGCATAAATATTTATGCTGAATGCTGCCAATGAAAACCAACAACTTGACAATCAAATTATAACAAATATATGTAGTATCAGCGCAACACAAATAACTCATCAATATTAATGATAAATTGGCTTTTGGGAGCGACCACATACTACATATTAACTGGCCAGCCAGCCTTTTTATATTTTTGATATTAAGTTGCCATAAATTAGTTACCAACAACACCTCAAATTCACTTGCACTAGCCATCTTGTTCCTCTAATTCCGTGACGTTGTAACAATTAATTGATCTTGTTTGCTGTTGCTAACAATTGATTAAAATGCCTTTAGTTTACAACTTGTACTTTTTTTTTACTTGTAGTCGGGAAAGTCTTAAAAGAGTTTTTAATTAAAAAACTAAATTTTTGTAATGAATCATTAATTATGTTAAAAAAAGCTTGAAATAAATTGTTGCTAAAGATTTTTAATGAAATTGCTTCATTATTCGAATGTACGTGGTGTAGAAAAAGGATAGGGGATATAATAATTTTATGAAGAAACATTGTTGTATGTAACTTGAAAATGGGTTAAATATAATTTGATACGTATTGAAATTTTGTAATCAAGTATATAATCAATAGGCAAAGAGATTTTATTTTTGATCACTTTTACACTCACAGTATATGGTCGATTTAAACAAAAAATATACCATTCCAAAGGTATTTGTTTCCAGATGAGTGTAATTTTCTTCTCTTTAAATCGGTTCAGTTATTTGGGAGATCCACCGGGTTCAACTATGGCGGTGAAGAGGAAACCCCCACCAAATCCATCGTCGATCCCCGTTAATTTTATCTCTCTAACATTGACGTTATAGAATTTGCTCCTAACGGTCTAACTGTCTCAAGGATGTCCCTAGAGGTGTGAAATATATGACCCACCACCATATTTCTTCAACCCTAACACTTTCTAGGAACATACCTAACGTTCTATGTTCACTTAATGCTGAAACATATTTTTTGAATCTTTCTGAAATACTTGCATTCAGAAGTTATACCCAGCAAACTTTTCAAAAGTATATATGTAATAAAAAGTTTTTTATTGACATAAACTGCGTTAGGCCTTATTAGCTGAAGATTATTTAATCAACAATACAAAACTACGAAACTGGCCAAATAATATAAAAAACATCACCGAAAAGTGTTTCGTTTATAAAAATAAAAATAATCGGTGAGCGTAATAATGGCTAATGGCAATCGATAGTTACTGTCTACTTATTTTATTAACACATATCAACACAATAGCTGTGTTCGTTTACTCTAAATTCTTACTACTTTTACTACAATTGGAACAGTTTGTTTACTTTTTGTATTGAAAACTTCCAGCTGTAGTAAAAATAGTAAATTGTAGTAAGTAAACGAACAGACATATATTGTAACTACTTTCAGATAATGAGAAAAATACGTACTATTATTATTAAAAAATAAGTAGCAGTTATAATTTGAAGCATAGTAATAAGATAAATAAGTACGACTCATTACTTTGTAGCCCATTAATAAAATACTACCAATTACAAAAATGATAAAAGTTTTTGCTGGGTATTTATTATATTTTGCTGGTGTAGGCCTATAGTACACAAACTCTGCTTTGATACCGACAAACACATACAACAGTTACAATTACCGATCGTTGTAATGACAATTGGATCTATCTAATGAAGGGTTGACACGCAATGTCACCTTTGAAGGAATGATAGATAGCTAGATTAGTTACTGTTTTTTTCTAAATGAATTATTTAATTGTCAAAAATGGCTTCAGATAAGTGATCAAAAGGTTTAGATTACGTATATTTCGGACTACAGTTCCCAACTATTTGTGGTCTAAATGGTCTAAAGGAATTACATTAAAAATTATTCTTTCTTTTTTTAAAGAAATTTCAATAAAAATTTCTTGATCACAATTGCATTTCTAAAGCAGCACTAAATAGAAACCTTGCACTACTCTCTAAAGAATCTTTTAATTTTATGTCTCTAAAAAATCCGCCTCTATTTTAACTTTTTCATTGGTTGAATGAATTCCTTCTTTTCTAACTTATAATACTCGCTAAAAAGCATATGAAATTTAATATGTATGACGCCATGTAATTAAAAAAAAATATTTTTTATTAATAATTTTATTTTTAATGTAACTAATTTCACTTTGTGTAGGCAAAAACCATTTATGGTTTTCTCGAAAGAGACTGGCGATTTATAATGAAAAAACAAATAAATAAATTTTCAAATATGAAATTGATACCAAGTTTAATTCAACAGCAGCAGCAAAAACTATTTGCAAAATATAAAGCTTCATTAGTTAATGAAAAACAACAATAATAAAGTTAATTAATTTTTACTATTTACAAACAAACACGAAACCTCAAAACTTTTAAAATGTAACTGAAAAAAAAACATTTGAATTTTAAATATAATATTTGTGCAAAAAAAATACTCTCGTAAGTTATTGTACAATGACAATATTTAATTGTGTGTTATAATATGTAGTTATAATAATCATAATCAAATAATAGTTATAAAATGTCGAAATTCATGAGCGCGGGTGTTTTTAATCACTGATACATTTTTTTCCAATCCTCAAACGGATTTGCAGACTATTTCAGTTGTATTGATGTGTGCTGTTATGTTAGTGAAATGGTACCCTACAGATAATCCCTGCAGATAACGCGACTAGTCCAAACACGCATGTAAAGTATACTCCATTGAAGACCAGGACTAGTCCAAAGGTAAACCCAAATGTATGGAGAAAACATGATCGATTTAACATTACGATGTGCTAGGGCTGCACCATATAAGCCAACTTTGCACTACATCGGAGTACTCTCAAAACTACTCCATGTCACCACTTGATGGAGCACTCAAGTGTTCGTGTTGAAATTGTTAAAATACGAGCACTTGTCGCTTAACTACAAACTCTTGTTTGCAAATAACATGTTCGATGTTTGCATAACATCGGACTAGTCTTAAAACTACTCTATTGGCCATGTCACAGAGTTCAATTCCATTCGGAAACGGAATTCAACCTACCCCATTTTTGTAGCAGCTAGTGTCTAAAAAAGAAAACTAAAATACGCAAATTCGTCAGGTGTGTCCAAGGCTGTTGGCGGCGCTACTATGCTGCGGTATACTCTAGCTAGGGCTTTACATATCAGGGTGGATTGAATTCCGTTTCCGAACGGAATTGAATTCTATGACATGGTCGTATGTCACTATTTGATGGAGCCTTCAAGTGTTAGTGTTTTAACGATTGCACTCATTAAAACGCAAAAACTCGTCGAAGCTATTGCTTGCAAATGACATAGTTCATGACTGCATTACATAGGACCATGTTGTAACTGCTCCATTTCAGCTAAAATGGACCACGTAGTCCAATATTATCTGTAGGGAATAGTGGACTACGTGGTCGATTTTAGCTGAAATGGAGTAGTTGCAACATGGTCCTATGTAACGAGTGCAATATTTTAACGAGTGCAATCGTTAAAACACTAACACTTGAAGGCTCCATCAAGTGGTGACATGCGATCATGTCACAGAGTTCAATTCCGTTCGGACACAGAATTCAACCCACCCTAATATGTCAAGCCCTAGCTGGAGGATACCGCAGCATGGACACACCTGACAAATTTGCGTATTTTAGTTTTCTTTTTTAGACACCAGCTGTTACAAAAATGGGTTAGGTTGAATTCCGTTTCCGAACGGAATTGAACTCTGTGACATGGCCGATAGAGTAGTTTTAAGACTAGTCCGATGTAATGCAAACATGGACCATGCCATTTGCAAACAAGATTTTGTAGTTAAGCGACAAGTGCTCGTATTTTAATATTTTCAACACGAACACTTGAGTGCTCTATCAAGTGGTGACATGGAGTAGTTTTGAAACTACTCCGATATAGTGCAAAGTTGGGTTATATGGTCTAGCCCTAGGACATCGTAATGTTAAATCGACAATGTTTTCTCCATGCATTTGGGTTACCTTTGGAATAGTCCTAGTCGTCTATGGAGTATACTTAACATGCGTGTTTGGACTAGTCGCGTTATCTGCAGGGTAAATATGTGTATGTGTGTGTGTGTGTGTGTGTGTGTGTGTGATTTTGTACTTGTATCTTTAATTTAGTACTTTCTCAAGTAGATGTGAAATCAACTACAAAAAAAACAGAAATTTTGTTTTAAATGAAAGAAAAAATACATAATGTGACAGTTCGAAAATGGAAGATGCAAAAAAAGGTCGTTGATATGAATGCGGTGTCATTCAATTTAAAGTGTGTACACTTAAAAAATTGCACGGTAACCCGGTTGTCCAACTTGTCGTAGAGTACACTTTCATCAACGACTACTTGAGGAAATTTCGATGTTTGTCATCCACGATGTTTGTCGATTACAGTTTCTTTTAAGACAATCTAACAGAAACCGTACTCAAAGAATGGGTAAAAGAAAAACTATTCAACTGGACACGTCAACTAGTTGGTGTATATTGTCAGTATGCTAGTCTTGCAACGTTCTATTTAAAATTTTGTATAATTTTGTTACAACAAAAAACACTGCTCTTCGTATACCAGCAAATGAACTTTTTGTGGACATTGTCGCGCAGTCTGTCACCAGTTTGAATCATTTTGATATATTGCTGCTTGCTAAAATTGAGCGAAATTGAGCTGATGAAAAGTTCCGTTACAATGTCTATTAAAAGTTCTTCTATTAAATACTCTCTGAGCGACAAATTCCTCAAATTGCTATTGTAGAAGACGTGTAAAAGAGACACAAATGAAAAATGTAATGGGAACATTTCTGAGGATGTGGTCATTTACATGGTCATTAATGAAAAGATGGGTGACAGTGTCGCTTTTTGCATCAATGAATGAAATCAATCTGGTCTTGTTATATTTCATATTGCTTAGTTAGGTGGCAGTCTGACTGGATCAGGGCTTTTTCGATAATTCATAACGAGTCAGCCAGCAGTTTATATTCTTACATAATGTTCCTATAATGTTGTTTTTTTTTCAGGAGAAGTTTCGAGTACTGAAAACATTGTTGCATCTACAACTATTTATAGTTTCATTGACCGATTAGGATAGTTGACAGGTGAAATGCTATCAGTAACTGTTTGTTAGGAGTGTATTATGCTGCCTCACAGATAGCCTTAATGTCTCCTCATAAGGGTAGGAAATATTGGCAATTTTTACAACATCACCCTACACATTCCCATGAAGTTTGCAATTGGCTGAGTAGTTAGCGCGTTTGACTACAAACTCTGAGGTCTTGAGTTCAAGACTAGTTCCAGGCAAGCCAAAAACATCATGCATTTTTCTGATGTGCATTGGTGTGTTGTTGGACTGTTAAAGTGATGAAGGCATAGAACTGATCACTTTGGCAGTACCGGCAGCGACTAATACTAACATATCCTAATGCACTTCACAGCACCCTCCTTCGTCGGTATTGTAGCAAAACCGTCGGCGAAGTAAAATAACTAATAAAATGGCTACACAGCTACAACTCGATGCCTCTAATTGACACCAGAGGGCCTGCAACACTGCTCTACATAAAACGCGCAATAGCAGGGTTGTAAATGAATTGAGTTTTCTATCTCTCTCCCACTTCACTACCTGTTCTCTCTACACTATCCCTTTCCCAAAGAAGGTAACACATTAATTAATTAACTGGTAGGCATTAACTGCCTGATTGTGTTACTTCTCTTTATAAAAAAAGAGAGAACCAAGCAGTGCACGGCTTGAAGGAAGCGAATGCCTAGATGTCTAAACTAAGGTAAAACCGACTCGTTCTTAATGCTGTTCTTGTGTCGCACACCTTTTGAAAACGGTTGCCTTCACGTATTCTCAAACTCAACCTTCTTCTTCTTCAACCAAGGGAATATAAATATCACTTTAGCTCGATCTTGCGCCTTCATCATTCATTTTATTCCCTCGAACCCTGACATGATGCCTTGAAGTAGGGCCAGAAATTGAATGCATGCCAGCAGACACTTCGGCTTTGAATTAAAGACAAATGTGGCCAGACTATACTAAAATAGTTATAGTACTGGTCTGCAAGATGAGCCTCGCAATTATCTAAGAAGCTTTAGTTATGGCACGGGTCAGGTGTCGGTTAACTTGAATGCGTTTGAAAACTCAACATATTCATATTCGATCATTTTTGGAACCGACCGTAAAAACCAAACTTGCAACTTCTCGAATTACAAAGTGTTTATGCATTTCAAATTAATTCGGAACGATTTACCGTCATTCCACGTCGTATACAGTTTGGTTGCAAATGAATATCTTGGACGAACATATTCCAATCATAGTGAAAACACTGCTAGCAGAACATATGATCAAAGACTATAAAGTTATAGTCTTTGGTATGATCGATATGTGTGCAATAACACTCATAGAGAGTACCTCGAAATGGAGTCGCTTTAAATACAATATTTTCCCATATATTTTTTCCAGTGTATGTTGCAAAAAAAAAACTAGATTCCTTCATTAATATACTCATGTGCCTACACTCCATACCTTTTATATTATTTTGCTTCTCATTTCATTCGAAAAAAAGTGATCAATGTAACTTTCAAGTGCAAGAAAACTTTATCTGATAGTGTTTTCCCTTTTTCCTTAATATACTTGTGTGTATGTAGATTATTTAATTTTTTCGCTTCAGTTTCATTCATCATTTGAATTTTATTTTTTACATCAGACGTATTTTGCGGTTTCATTGTTTAAATTTGATACCCGTTGAATTTTAAATCTTATGTGTAGTATTTTTGCGTCTTGTCGTTATTATATTTTTTTGCCTGTGAAATATTTCAAATACGATGATCACAATTGCATTGACCTTAGATGATCTTTTATTGTATTTTATGGCGATTGTCTTAAGGCTGTGATTTATTAATAAGATAATGGCCACATTTTCATTCAAGAAAATTATATTAAAGTAATATACCGCTCATGTGGATGTGCCTTGTCATTGGATTATAGGGAGTGCAAAAACAAATGTATGAGATATAATATTAATGTTGTTCATGATGATGTCAAAAAGATATAGTAGAAGGTGAGACCTATCATCACTTATGGTGCTGTTGCCTGATCGGACAGGGTCAGGCTGGCTACGACTAGAGATCGGTTAGAGAAGTTACAGAGGCTAGCATGCCTCTGTATAGCAAGGGCTATGAGGACGTGTCCTACGGCGGCTAGGAAAGACCTCATTGAACTCACACCTCGAACGATTGCGATAGAGACTGCTGCCAGGCAAAAAGTAATCAACATTGCGGGGAAAAGCACAGGCAGGGACTGTCTAATTAGCCAATGAGAGCAATCATCCCTGGCAAGACTATTTCCCCTACTTGCGCAATCCTCTGATTTGATGAATAAAGTGTATGACTTCGACAAGAGGTTTGAAACTGTTCTGGCCAATAGAAGGGAATGGGAAGAATTGGTACGCGGATTTTCCTTTGGAACTTTCACCGTCAGGTGTTACACTGATGGATCCAGAACGCCGACAGGCTTTGGTGTGGGAGTCGTAGGACCAAGGACTAACTACCACGAGTCCTTGGGAAAATCTCTTACCATTTTTCAATCAGTAGTTTATGCCATTGAAAGATGCGCGCAATTTAATCTTGACAGGGGATACCGAGTGAGAGAAATAGCCATTGCTTGGATAATCAGGCTGCCATCAAAGCATACAGCTCATATGAGTTTACCTCTAAGTTAGCTTGGGAATGCCGCATTAAGCTAAATCAGCTAAGCAGCATGCTCTCTGCTATGCTGGGTTACTGGACACGCAGGGGTGGTAAGAAACGAAAATGCCCAGAAGGGGGACTAGTACACCCATGGTCGGACCAGAACCGTTTTGCGGACTTGGATTGGACAAAATCCGTGATGATATATCGACGGAGATCAAGAGTACTAGGGAACACCTCTGGCTCAATCTCCCTGGACTGAGGCATGTAAAGCTAACCAAAATAACCAAAATCGTTTCATAGCTCTCATGTCCCTGAGTAAAAACAATATAATAATGCTCACAGGCTTCATCACAGGCCATTGCAGACTGAGAAAACACGTCAACAAACTCGGCATGGAGAGTAACAGCCTGTGCAGCTTTTGTGATTAACGACGATGAAACTCCAGAAGATATAGCCAATTAGGCAAGCACCTATTGGAGGATTGGGAACTGCCAACACTAGACCCACTGGCAATCTTGAGATTCGTCAGGAGAGTAGGTCTAGATGAGTTGGTCTAGTACCTGGAAAGATTTACAATAGATCTATTTCGGTCGCAGTATCCTGTGTTTCCCGTTTAGCTTACTTCATTCATTCAAACCTTTAATGTCCTTTCAAATAAAATATTTCAATAAAATATTACTTCTATAGAACCAAACTGGAAGTATAATCCCTTTCAAACAAAAAAAGAATTTTGAAAATCGGTTCGGGAATGGTGGAGTTATGCGATAATAAATATTTCCGTGGGTGGGGGAGGGGGAGGGGGTGAGGGTAATGCCCCATAGTTTTTCGAACAAGATTTATGGGACTAAACTACAGGCGAAAAAAATTGTGAGGCCAAGATGTGAGCAAAACCTTTCAAAAAAAAAAAAAAAGAATATTAAAAATCAGTTTACAAATTACAGAGTTATGCATGTACAAACATAAAAATGGTACACACGAATTGATAACCTCCTTCTCTTTTGAAGTCGTTTAAAAATATAGCATGGTTCTAACAACTGATTCTGGCAGAGGACATGAAAAAATTATACATCTATCCGCGCTTTGAAAGTTTATATCTGAGATTCATTTTAGGGGGAGCTAGAGGTCCGCCGCCACATTTTTGCACATTGTTATAGTGACTCGGTCATCATACACAAATTACTTCCTCTTCTTCCAGGCAATGTTTGCTACATCATATTCCTTGTTTTTCATCTCTGTTAAATGATTTGAAGTTTCTGTTTCCTGTCACTAAAGATTCTCTTTCGTCTCCGCTTCTCAAATATCCACGTGATTTACCTTAATTCTGAGTCGTTGGCGCCGGAGTTATTCTTAACTGAAGTTAAGAGATCAACTGGTTTGCGTTAATGCTTTGCAAGACACGCATCGTTGTCCATTTCTCTCCTTCTGACAAAATACCCAGTTGCAGACTGTATCACCATCTACTATACTAATCAGCTGCCAGATGACAATTCCATCAACCAAGCAATTCGAATCAATTTATTTTAACGACATACTGGAAATAAAATTTAATACATTGCATCAAATTTAATTTAAAAAATCAATATTCGTAGACCTTTAAATACTACAACCACAAATCATATTCAATATTTATAATTATCATTAAGGTTATTTGCAGAACCACAAATTATTGTCTGTCTTAAATGATTTTATTTAATATAATTGTTTGCTTCTTTAGAATTAAAGTTTTTTCTTAAACTAAACTGTGCATTATTTCAAATTTAACACAAACATTTTTCAAATAATTTGGAAATACTTGAATTGTATTACTTGACTTGAATTATTTGGTGCATCAGTTTTTTCCGAGCCTTACTCGGATATAAGACGACAACTATGCGAATGCTGTTTTAACAAGGTGCTATTTCTTCCCTTTTTTATAACAAACATGACCTGCGAAGCGATTTTGATTGTCTGCGGAAAATAGCCAGGGTTAATGGTGGGAATCAAACCCAAAACCTCTGGACTGATAGGCTAGCATCACTACCAGTCACTCACAGCGGCATCTTTTGCACCAGATCTGCTACAATAACAACAATTGGTCACTCTGATGGATATAGAATACTGAGCAACCTTGTCAAAAAATATATAGTAGTAGAGATACGACCAAGATTTCCGTGAACAACTGCCATCAAAGTGGTTTTACTATCAGCTGCGCTTAAGTGTGCATCAGCGTCCCTGTGTGACTTACCAGCAAAAGATAGTTGGCGTACATGCCTGCATCGGATCATCCATAAAAACTTTGCTGAAGTGTTCGGGCTATCTAAGTTCTTCCTAAATCTACAGCTTACGCTGAACAGCCTTTAAGTACCAAAGGAATATATACCAGCCAGCATGAAGTCTAGCTAAAAGAGAGTCCTTCCAAGGATATTGCTAAATTAAACCAAAAAGGTTGTCGAAAAGTTAATCTTTTAAAATTGCAGAAGGTTAAAACAGTAGTTTTAAGGCAGATTAAGGGTCAAATTGATAGTCAGTAGCTAACTCACGCCAGTGGTTTAACTAACGGTTTTTCATAAAAATATTATTGATTAAACCATCATAATTAGTTAACTAAAGACTGTGAATTTGACCATAAGAGTTCCAAACGGGCTCGTTTTATGGCATTTCTCATCATTTCGGCGAGAACTTCGGGCGACATATTCTCGCACTCGTGTCGAATGTTGTCCTTGAGGGCTTCCAGGGTCTCGGGCTTGTTCACGTAAACACGGGACTTCAAAAACCCCACAAAAAAAGTCGAACGGTTAAATCGGACGATCTTGCGAGCCAGTGTAAATCGCCAAAAAAATCGGATGTGGCTCGCGCACTTTGTGCTGTTGCTCCATCCTGTTGGAACCATATGTCCTGCAGTCCTAATTCGTTCAATTGCGGCAGAAAAAACTCGGTTAACATGGCTTTATAGCGCGCACCGTCCACTGTTGTCGTTTGACATGCGGCGTCCTCGAAAAAAATGGCCCGATGACTCCTCCAGCGTGAACAGCGCACCATGCAGTCACTTTGAGCGGGTCTAATGGCTCCTCGTGCATCACTCGTGGATTTTCGGTGCCCCAGAAGCGATAGTTTTGCTTCTTCACGTACCCGCTGCGGTGGAAATGAGCCTCATCGCTCATTATGACTTTGGTCGAAAAATCGTCCACTTCGTCCTCGAGATTGTGGATGGCTTGGGCGTAGGTTATACGTGTTTGGCGGTCGACAAGCAGCAGCTGATGCACGGACTGGACTTTGTACTGGGACATGCGCAGGTCTTTGACCAAAATTCGCCTTAGGGACGACCGGCTGATGGCTAATTGCGAGGAACGGCGTCTGGTCGATGTTTCTGGCGACAGCTCGACATCCTCGGCAACAGCGGCGATATTCTCGGTAGAATGGCCGCTCCGGGGCTGGCCACTCTTGGCAGCGTCTCGTGTGGTCCCATACTCTTCAAGGTTGGTGGCCAAACGGCGCAGTGTTTGCGCAGTGGGTGCCGGAAGACCGGGGAATCGGCGGCAGAATTCGCGCTACGCCAACACCACACGAATTGTTACGCAAAAAAATAGACACGATTATTCCGCGTTTTTGGGGCGTGTATCGCTCCATGGCTTGTTCACTTGTATTCTACATCTGTCTAGTTTGCCATTTGCAAAAATAAGAGCATCTTCCAATAGGGTGATTTCTTTTGACCCGCCTTGTATAAGAGAGGGGTTGCAAACGAACAAAGGTATTTAAATCGAATGAAAAAATAGTCAATCCTCAAAACTTAAACTAAAATAAACATTTTTAAAATTGTTATGGAAACAAACGTTTAGACATTTTTATCCTCCTCCACTGTACACTCACTGTATTTATGTTAATGCAGATTTATAAATTATCCAACATTTTCTATGAAATTTGAAAGAAAACCAAAAAGCAACTCCAATTTATGAAAATATTTAAGTTGCTTTATATATCTAATTGTGTGTGTCTACGCGACTGCAACAATAAAATTGTTATTTCAAATATTTGTTATTTGTTTTTTGTTTTTTTTCTACTAAAAAATACCTAATAATTTATTAACATTACCATAAAACAAACAAATCAAATGTTAAATATTTAACAAAACAAAACATAACTTTATGCATAATCGTACACATTGTCTAAATTACCATCAAATCCATACAGACGTAAAGACGATTAAAAATCATGGAGTGTTTTACACAACTTGCCACAAATTTATACTACGAATTCATGAATATTTTACCATAATTTAGCACAAAAACTTATAGTAGACCACGTTGTAAACAGACCGCTGGAATACTTAACCAGATTTACAATTTACTAGATGTTGGCTTTTAGTTAGGTACCAATAACTGCGATTATTTACTGCTCTAGATGCCATTTGTTTCAATGACAGCAAACAAATGGCGAATTGCAGCCAGTCGTAGTGTAACATGAAAGATGAAAATTATTGTCATGGGTATTTAATAAATAAATGTTTAACAACTTTATTGAATTGAATTTTATATCCATTTCGTATGCCATATAAGGACTCGAGCTATTAGACAAGTTGTTCAGATATGATAGAAAAAAACTGCAAGATGTATTTACTCGTTCAATAGACAAGAAAAAAAGGTGAAAAAGTGAAGGCGAAATGAAAACATCAAAGTGACACTTGAATTATTTCAAACGTTTTAAAAAGGCCTCACGCCAAATTGTCATTTAAGTTGTAGACATTTTTTTCAATTATACCACTTTTTATTATTATTGTTATTAAAATATTTATTTAGTTTTCAAACTAATTTAATACCCGTACAAATAAGTTGTTAGAACATGTCAGTGAACCTTTGAAATACTGTGTATGATTTCTTTTAAAATCAGCTTTTTTTAAAGAGAAGTAACACAACTAATTAATGGCTACCAGTTAATTAATTAATGTGCTACCTTCTTTGGGAAAGGGATAGTGTGTAGAGAGAACAGGTGGTGAAGTGGGAGAGAGATAGAAAGCTTAATTAATTTACAACTCTGCTATTGCGCATTTTTTTGTAGAGCAGTGTTGCAGCCCCAATGGTGTCAAGTAGAGGAATTAATTAGTTTTTTTTGTAGAGCAGTGTTGCAGCCAGTCTTTTGTCAATTAGAGACATTAATTTGTTTAAGTTGAGTATCCATTTATTAGTTCTTTTACTTCGCCGACGGTTCTGCTAAAATACCAACGAAGGAGGGTGCAGTGTAGTGCATTAGGATGTCAGTATAAATTGCTGCCGGTACTGCCAAAGTGATCAGTGCAATGCCTGCATCACTTTAACAGTCCAACAACAATCAACACTATAACACACCAATGCACATCAGAAAAATTCATGATTTTGTTGGCTTGGCTGAAACTAGTCTTGAACTCAAGACCTCAGGGCTTGCACTCAAACGCGGTAACCATTCAGCCAACGGCACACTCAAATATCTCAAATAATAAATTTAATAAACAATTTTTATCAATTAAAAAATTGTTATAAAATGTTTGTTTATAATTTTTTTCTTTTTTATTTGTTTCATAAGTTTCTTGAGAAATTGGTAAAAGTTTGTGAATTTTGTTAGGTAAATTGAAAGAATAGACTCTCACCCTTCATTTCGTTGTTGTTTTTTTTTAAGAAAACTAGAAATACTTAATTTTATAAAGCCATTTTCATTCGCTAGAGCACAAAAAAAGTCAACCACACAACTACGCACTTACGGTTGACTATTTGCATAGCATGCAAAAATCGAATACACTAACGTATTACTAATTTTCTGAGAGAATCAAACTACACATAAAAAATGTATCATGGCATTGGCCCTCAGAATTCTGACATCAATGCTATAACAAATGTCATCAATAAAACGAAAACAGACATCAATCTGATGACAAACGTTATCATAGAATTTTGTCATAGTTTAAGTGTCATCAATGCTATAACTGGAATGATATGAATAAGACGCCACTTATTCATCCCTATCGCAAATGTGATGGTATTAAGTTGTTTGGGAGCAAACCTATATTCCCATTCCCAATAAATCGGTATCGCGAATATTTGGGGAGTAAAACTTTCTATTGTGAATTATTTGGAAGTACATAATAGTTTCTATTGTGAACTTTGTCAGTGCTTTATAAATAATTTGTGTACACACTTGTGAAAGAAAAATATACACATTTAAAAAAGAATTAACAACGTTTAGCTATGTTTTGTGGTGCTGGAAGAGGAGAAACAATCCATAAAGTTTGCAGCAAAGATACACACGCGATGAATCGGATACGCAAGCGTTAACGGAGATAAAGTAGAAATAATACAGATTTAGGTGCGTTTGTCTCTAAATCAAGTGTTCTTTACAGATTCAATATATTACAGGTTGAATAAAGATGGATTCCGATACCTGTTGAGCGTGTTAGAAAAAAATCTGGCCGCTAGCGGTAAGATGTTCGCGGTAACTTCCACAGTGAAAATCACTGGCACTTTGACTGGCGCACATCTCTTCTACCAGGCAATTAATTTGCTCTTTATTAACGCTAGCAATCCTTCATTAAAATAAAAAAGTAATTCAATAGAGTAATACCTTGGGCCTGTGTCAAACGATAGAAAAGTACTATGGTAAAAAATATTTGCTATTGGGGAAAAAAATTTCATGTTTCTGCTGTGCCAAATGATATCTTTTTTGACAATATACAATTTTGACGTCTGTATAAAAATTAATGTTTTTGCTGTGTGAAATTATATCTTCTTTGACAATATAAAATTTTTTGGCGGTGAAGCAATAAATTTTACTACAGGCCGCCGGCTACCAAAAAATTTTTAAAAGAACATTTTTATACATATAAAACAAAATTCTCTGCTATAACGAAAAATTGTATAATATGATGTAAAATTTTTCGCAAATTAAAATTAACAATGCATTTTTCACAGTATAACTACAAAAATCGATGTATTGTGCGACGGCTCGAATTTTCAAAAACGACGGCGGTGGTTTTACCTTGTTTTATGAGACCATGCTTCTAATTTCTGTTGTAAAAAATGTGTCTCTTGTGTCAAAAATTCTACTGGCCCCTAGGACTAGTGAAATTTTATTCACCTCTGAAGTGTCAAAAATTTATTTACAATAGTACTTTGCTACCGTTTGGCAAACTCCCTTTAAATACAAATTACAACTTACATGTTGCCTTCTCATTCTCATTGCCACTTGTTGTGAATATATTTTGTAGAAAATTCGAGGGAGTAAACATTGGGGATGCCAAATACTTTTTTATGGGAAACATTCACGATAGAAAATCAGAAAATTTGAGAGTTTTTTTCATGAGAATAGTTATTCGCTATATATAATAGGGGTGATTATGTATTATTAAAGTGTTAAACATGTATAAAAGAAATAAATAAAAAATTTTATAATGTTTGTAATTTGTATTTTAATGCAAATGTTATTGTTTCATCTTGGTGTTTAAACGTATTTTTGAAAAGTTAAAAAACATGACATTGCATTGATGTACACTTACGAGGGCGGATTGATATTGAAGCTACCTAGCGCTAGATGGCAGCACAAACACAAAAACTCTTTTCTTTTTAGAAATTGCGATCTGTCAAACGTCAGTTGTTAAAATTTCATCCAAATTCATCGATTAGTTTATTTGTTGTAGTCGTTTGAATTAAGCAACTTTTTTGTTTCTTGAAAAATGGAAAAAAGTGAATTTCGTGCAGTGATTAAACACTATTATTTAAAAGGTAAAACGGCGAAAGAGACAAAAGAAAAGCTCGATAAACATTGCGGTGGGTCTGCTCTGTCATATTACATGGTAAGATATTGGATTGAGGTGGTTACTGAAGAAAATATCAAGAAAATCCTCGATATCGTTATGAATGGTCGCCGAGTCAAGTTACGTGAGATTGTTGAAATGGTAAACATATCATATGAACCTGTGTTAAACATTTTGCATGAACATTTGCATATGAAAAAGGTATCGGCAAGATGGGTGCCGCGTTTGCTCAGTGTCGAACAAAAACGAGTTCGACAGACCACTTCACAGCGGTGTTTGGACATGATAAAGCGTAATCCTGTTGATTTTTGGCGTCGATTAATAACTGTTGATGAAACGTGGGTACACCACTACACACCTGAAACCAAAAACCAATCGAAACAATGAGTGGAAGCTGGTGGAAGTGCTCCGAAGAAGGCGAAGACAGTGAAATCGGCTGGCAAGGTTATGGCCACTGTATTTTGGATTGCTCATCGATTATCTTGAAAAAGGATCCACAATCACAGGAAAGTATTATCGTGCATTATTGGATCAATTGATTGATGCAATCAAGAAAAAACGACCACATTTAAAGAAGAATAAATGCTCTTTCTTCAAGACAACGCACCAGTTCACACAGCATTAGATACGATGCTAAAATTACGTGAAATGCACTTCGAATTGATTGATCATCCACCTTATAGTCCAGATTTAGCTCCTAGTGACTTTTTCCTGTTTCCAAACTTGAAAAAATGGCTCGCAGGAAAAAGATTCATCTCAAACGAAGAAGTGATTACCGAAACTAACGCGTATTTTGAGGGGTTCCCAAAATCGTATTATTCAGATGGTATAAAAAAGTTGAAATATCGTCTTACTAAGTGTATTGAGCTAAAAGAAGATTATGTTGAGAAATAAATGGTTTTTGAAAAAAAAAATGTTTTTTTTCCTACTTAGGTAGCTTCAATATCAATCCGCCCTCGTATCATCATTACAATGCCAGAGCTAATAATAAAATATGCAAGTCTTTTCAAAAAGTAAGATAGTACAGCATACATGCACAGACAAGATATTGAAGCAAACGATAGCGTAACACTTTTTCATCATATTGATGACACTTAGTCATCATATGTATGCCTTATAATTAATCACCCCTATCGTGAATACTTTTTCCCTCGAAATGTTTTCCCTTTCCCTTCTTTTGCGATCGTGAATAAAATTCCCCTTATCGTGAATGATTTTTTTCACATGTGGCGTTTTTCAATCAGATGTTCCAAAGAAACGATTGAAATACATATTGTTCTCTTTCTTTAGATGAGTTTTCTAACGAAGCGGTCGTTAAACTGTGTCGCATTGTGAACTTAATATCATGGTGATATAAGGCTGGAGTGTCGTCTGGAACTCGATTAATGAGTTATTTGATCGAAAAGATGGAAACGAGGTTTCATTGAAACCTAAACATATATTATTAATGAAGAAATTAGTTTTCACTTGTTTTATTAGTATTTTTAAATATTAATTTGGATTTATTATGTATATAATTTTCGTCATGAGAGTTTTCAACATCTTAATTAATTATTTTTGTTCGGTTTTTTTTTATTTTCAGGTGAGTTCTTTAAGTAAATTGGACTTTGGTCTAAAAAACAATGAATATTACAGATAAGTATACAAAATCTTTATTTAAAATATATATTTAAATTATTAAGAAAATTAGCGCACAAAAATTCATTCAGTAAATTATTTTTGCTGACGCACTTAAAATATCAGTCTGATAGAAATATGAAACACACATAAATTGTACGAGTATATGAATAAGTTATTTATACAATATTGAAAATCACACAATTTCTTTAAAGTATTTTTTTTTTGTGAAATAATGAAGAGAAAAACAACATCTTGCAACTGTTGAGCATTAACAATGACAGCAATTAAACAAATGCAACAGATCATATAGAAAATGCCACAAATATGTAGAGTTTCATGTTTGAATGCGTGTGAGCTATTTAAAAGCAGCACTATGGGTCAGGCATTCCTTTTAAGAGTGCAAGCATTGTTAAAATTACAAATATTTTTAAAATAACGCATTTAGTGTGGTTTGAACATTTTTTTTTTAAATTATGAAATAGAAACTGTTGCTTTTAAGTGTTTAGAACGAAACTTAAATAAAAATTTAAAACTAGTATTTACTCAAATGTAACAAGTGAATTCAGATTAAAAACAACAAAAGCAACAGGTAAAAACTACATACTTGAAAAAACATTTTAGCCATGTTACAGTCATCATTTATACGATATTATTAAACGAACAGTGAGTGCTAAAAGTAAATACGAATTGTAAGTAGTAGATGGTGGTTGATCAGTAGACCATAAAAATTTAAGACAAACTGGAATGATAAAACATTTCAAGTAAATATATAAAAAAGGGGGGAAGGAAATAGTTATATACAACATTGAAGAATAATTTTTATATCATATACATGATCACGTACGTATGTACATATATACATACATGATATTCACCTGTATGTGAATTGGTATATTGTTAGATATTATGACCAACGTTCCTGCTCAGCGAACACCCTCATGATTTTCAGTTCAAAACCGAAAACCGAAGTTGCTCTTGCGTACTTGTTATACTTAGTTTAGTTACAGCCGAATAATATAACAAGGATAGAGAGGTTAAACAAAGAGAGAGAGAGAATATCCAATATATTGAGGTTTTAGTGGCCAGTGTTACCACAAGAGAAATAGTAAATTAAAGTTCATAAATTTACTAAATAAGAATTAGCCATGAGGGAATAGGAAAAAAATTAATTAATTCCAACGTGCATGAAAGAACACTAGTTTGCACTAATTTTGTTGATGTTTAGTGCAGAATTGAAAATTAAAAGCCTCACTAAACATTACTGATAGTGAAGTTAAAAATTTTTGCACTAAAATTAAATATTTTAGTTCAAAACAGCTATCTTCACTCTATTGCAAAAATTTTTTCTTCACTAATTTGATGGCAACGTAAGTTTACAATACCATTTTGAACGTTTAGTGATAGTGTGTTTAAATACAGTTTTTTTTGCGCTGCTTCAAATTTTGCACTAATTGAAGGAAATCTTGTAAACCTTACGTTTAAGATATAAGATGTTCTCAGTACTTTTATATAAAACACCACGAGATACATTTTTGTGGGACATTTTAACACTAACTCTTCGTTGCAGGATTCTTTTTGTCCCATTCTTAAAAAAGGGACAAAAACTTACATTCAAAGGCAAGAAAGTGGACTAAAATGTTATACAAAAATATTTTCGATAAAATTCTACAATAGGTCTTTCAAGACACCTAAGCTCTAGACCCAAGTTAAAGGTCAGAAATCATTAAAAACTTAAAATATATTTAAAATGTTAATTTCGTACTTACTCACAATTAGTACTCAGCATAGGTAATCTCATGTAAGCTTTACGTTTAAGTAACAAGATAAGTTGGGGACTTTTATGTGAGGCACCACGAGATAGATATTTTTGGAACTTTTTAACCTCTAACTGTTCGTCGCATAGGTCTATTTGACCCTTTCTTGAAAAAGGGACAAAAAACTTCGCCTCCGCGGTAATACAGCGGGTTAAAATGCTCCACAAAAATATTTGACATAAAATTCTATTAAAAGTTTTCAAAGATTTTCATGCTCCAGAGTAAATTGTAATGCCAGAAAACACTCAAAACTTAAAACGTGTTTATGGGTTAATTGTGTACTTTTTCAAAATTAGTATTCGGCATAGGAAATCTTGTAAGTCTTGCGTTTAAGGTATAAGATGTGTTCAGCACTTTTATGTAAAACTCCATGTGGAACATTTCTATAGAGGATTTCAGCCTATTATACTACTGCTGAAGGGGAATTTTTCCACTTTTTTAAGAAAGAGTCAATGCGACATATATAAAAAAGAGTTGGAGGATTAAAATATTTCAGAAAAATGTTGCTCGTGGTGTTCTAAATAAAAGTGCTGAACATATTTGATGCCTCAAACATAAGGCTTACAAGATTTCTGATGTAACTATGTGTTAGAGCGAACAATTTAACTTCCCTTAAAATGAATGCTAGATGTAAATTTTCAAAACGCCAATACACTTACATATTTTTGGTGCCCTCTACCATAATCAGTCGTTCGAACCTTGTTTGATTTTGTTTTACATCGTTATCAAACAAAAAGACTGAAAATCTTTACAAATCCGTACCGAAGTCTCCATATTAACACTGCTTCTATACTTCTTCAGCGATGTTAACACGCCTACGTTTTAGATAAGACATTCAAACTATCGCCCCTATTGCTGTTCTCAACTCAACTCAGTTTGGTCGTGTGGGAGTATTTTATTTTCTTCAAATTGCGTACGAATTTATCTGATTTTCTATCAAACTTGATATTTTTAGTTGTTAACGCCATAACATTTTCAACTAAAGCTGTTGTGTTCCATTATACTAAAAAATTTGGACGCGTGAAAGTTGGTTCGACTCTCAGATGACCAAACTGAGTTGACTTAACTGTTCTAGTTTCTCTTTAACAGCGACGTTTGCACTACAACGTCATAAATAACAATCTCTTGCCACTGTATCAGCAACACTATTTATACGTGTCACTAAGTGCACTCCAATAGTCTGACTAGAAAACTGTCGTTACTGTTTGTAAAAGACTGCTGAATGTTACGTTGAAGTTTAGCAGCTGTTATTAATTGGTTTGCGTGATTACTGTACTAAACCTTTCCATTATTAAAAAAAACGAAAGGCCTACATATGTTATAAACAGGGAAACCAATAAAATCTGTCCTAAAAAATGTGTCCTAAAAAGTGTTTTATGCGCATGAAATATGCGCCAAAACTTATAAATATGCACTAATACTCGTACATCGCACATGTGATCTATTGGGTGTTTTTTATTGAGGTATAGAACTTTAAGTTGGCATCACTTTTTTAACTGGCGGCCATTTTGTCAGCTGTCAAGTGATTAATATTTAGTTTGGTTTGCCATTTCATCATGAACAGGTTGACAAAAGAACAACGCTTGCAAATCGTGCAAATTTATTTCGAAAATAATGGTTCAGTTCGCGAAGTTTACCGCAAGCAAAATCGAAAAATTTTGTTCAGTGATGAGGCTCATTTTTGGTTGAATGGCTACGTCAACAAGCAAAATTGCCGCATTTGGAGTGAAGAGAATCCACATGAGACCCTTGAGACGCCATTACATCCACAAAAACTGACTGTTTGGTGTGCTCTATGGGCTGGTGGAGTCATTGGGCCATACTTCTTCCGAAATAATGCTGGAGAGTCAGTTACCGTTAATGGAGACCGGTATAGAGCCATGATAACCGACTATTTTGTTCCCGAATTGGATGGCATGAATGTGGATGAGCTGTGGTTCCAACAAGACGGCGCTACATGCCACACAGCGCACGTCACAATCGATTTATTGAAGGAAACATTCGATGAGCGCATAATTTCGCGGAATGGACCTGTCAATTGGCCACCAAGATCGTGTGATTTGACACCATTGGACTATTTTCTTTGGGGATATGTGAAGTTGCTCGTCTACGCCAACAAACCAGAAATGTTAGGGGACTTGGAAGCCAACATTCGTGGCGTTATTGCCAACATACGGCCCCATATGCTCGAAAACGTGGTTGAAAATTGGACCTGTAGAATTGGCTTTATTCGAGCCAGCCGCGGCGGCCACATGCCCGAAATCATATTTAAACATTAATGGCATAAATATATCCTTCCAATAAAGCCAAATTGATGGACATTAAAACGATTTTCTTGTGTTTTATTTCAATTCGAAGTTCTATACCTCTAAAAAAAACACCCTGTATATATTTTTTTCTTTCCATAAGTCAGCGAAATCCCATAAATAGTTTAATACTCGCAATACGCTATTATTATATCTGTGGTCACAACTCTTAATCGCCTAAGTTGAGTTCGGACAAAATTTAATTTTTGGTGTGATGGACTCCATTCGTGTCTACACAGAAAAAAATAAGTTTCGTTTTTGATAACAAAAATCCCGGTATTCAATAATTTTTTTTTCAAATTTCCTGTGATAAAGAATTCCCCTATATTGATAACAAAATTATTTCAAAATAAAAATATATATATAAATTAAAAAAATGTTGACATGGCTGGAATACGAACCCGGGCTTTCCGGACGTAAAGCATACACTCTATAGCCGAGCCATATCCCATTTATTTTTTTATGGGATACAACTTGTTTTAAGTACTTATGTATAAAAAGAAAAGAAATAACCGGCATGGAAAAGAAATACTTACAACGACATATTTTATTATGTTAAAGATAAATGTTATTAAAATTCATATTTTTTTTAATAACATGGTTTTATTGAATATAATTCTTGTCTATTTTTTTCTGTGTAAATCAAATCGTTACCAATTTTTTGAGTATGTAACTTTTTTAAGATGACAATTATCTATAAATAAGTTAAAGAAAAGCAAACTGACGACTGATTGGAAGCGAGTTGTTGATACTTTAAACAGCTCTCCCGAAAAATTTTGAGAACGACTTAGACGGTTAAGGCTTGTGACCACAGATATTCCTGTTCTTTGTCTATGAGCAATCTGTAAAAAAATTGGTATTGCTAAAAAAATCCTAAAAATTAACTTAAAAATTTTAAAGCTGTAAATATACTAGGAAAAGTCAATGAAATTGGGGAAATTTTTAACAAATTGGGCAAAAATACATCAGAGTAAGTTTAAAACAGCTAAAGGAAAAATTTCTAAATATAAAAAAATTACTGAAAAATTAAAAATTTTTGTATCACAAAACAGTTTTTTGTAAATATTTATATAAAAAGTCCAAATATACAGGATAAAGAGTCAAATTTGCCACAATAATTATTAGGATGGTCTAAAAATTCACATAAGTCGGAAATATGCAAAAATATGCTGTAAAATGAAAAAAATATGCTCTAACAAATCAATGTCAAAATTCTTAAAAAGTTCTGAAACGTAAAAAGATCCTATTTGCGCCTGCATACATCGCACAGGGGAAAAACATACAATTGCATATTTCCGGTTTCCCTGGTTATAAATTACCAGCGTTATAAACAGAAAGAGAAAAACTACATGCAATATAAGTAATTTTCCACGAACTGGCAACACTGTTAAATTACACAAACTATAAAACGTGTAGTACAATAATTTGTTAAATAGATACCTGAACATAATAAGTACACTTAAAGAATTTTTTTAATGCATATTAACTTGCTAGCTGTAGCAAAGTGTAATAAAGAATCCGCATAAAAACATAAATGTGAAAATAAGGCCAAGTTCCCATCCAAAAATTTCGGCCGTAAAAAGTATTTAGATCAAAATAAGGACCCAAGTTATTGATAGGTATAATACCATCTCATTTCTAGGCAACCTGTAAGCTTGGCAACATATTTCCCATAATTCTTTCCCATATTAGAAAGGCACAAAAAATATTGCCAAGCTAACAGGTTACCTAGAAATTAGATGGTATTGTACCTATCAAGGCCCCCCGGGGACCACGGTTTATACATCTTGGTGATGTAGCCTTGATGTTGTGCTTTCTGGGGCTAGGGTAATTGGTTTTTGCTGACATTACCTTTGGCCAATTACCCCTAACACTTATGTGTTACTACCCAATCTCTGGAAACAGAGCAACGGGCGTACATATATCTATTTAAGGAAGTAAGCTTGCCTACGCTAGTCAGTAAGGAGGTGGAAGGGCACATATGGTTTCATCTAAGACCAAAGTCAATAGAAAGTTAACCTCTACGGGTTTTCTTTTGACGCTTTACCAGTAGCATGAACTGGTACCACGGGAACCAGTTGCCCCACAGATGACCTGCCTTCCAGAGGGTTAAAGATATGATGCTCGCCGTTAAGCGACATCATCTGGGATGATGTTCGTGGCGGACTTCGTCTTACCCTCAACAGGAGGGATGATTCTGTGGCTGGTTGTTGGTGAGGTCTCCTTCGGGAGGTCACGTGGTGGCTGTGGTTGCTACCAAAATCGCTGGGAGAGGTGTTGGTTAAAAGACTTATGCTTCCCCAGTGCTAGTAGCTGGCGTGGACTTCGGTCCACCAACGAAAAGCCTCTTCGTGCTGTTGCTAAACCAACTGAGGCTGCATCGGTAGTGCTTTGTGCGCGGGAGAAGGGGAATATTTTGCATAGCGGCGTCTACAGATTGTTGTAGATACCTGGCTTGCATCTGATTCCCCGGATACCTTGTATACATCGCGTAAGCTGCTGATGTAGCAGAGATTAGATAGCTCAAACACTCGAACAAGGTGTTTATGCATGGTGGGGTCGGCCATGCATGAGAAGTTGCTACCTGTGTGCGCTTTGCAAGGCACACAGGTGTGCCTTCGGGGTAACTCGGGGGTGGTGGTGAACACTCAACTTCACTCTGTGTTATGAGAACACCGTCGGATTAGGCCGTAATGGCAGGTACCGACGCTAATCATGAACACATCTGCACCTATCAATATTGATCTCAGTACTTTTTACGGACGAAATTTTTGGAGAGGAACATGTCCTTATTTACACATTTATGTTTTTGTGCGGATCTCTGTTCTTTTTTCTAAGCTTTTATTTGGTACAATAAGTGCCCCATAGAAAATGAAGACGGATCATAATAAATCATGATTGTTCTAGCAATTCACTCTGTAATGAAATCAAAGATTAGTAGTATACTATAGACGATTGTCAAAAAATTAAAAATTTCTCTCAGTATATTTGTGGTACAGTGCTTTATTTGTAACTTTTGATTCTATTACCATTTTGGCGGAAATAATAAATTCTATGTAAAAAGCTAAAAAAATGGTGGTAGTTTTATTTATTTAAAGTTTTTATTTTTATTTTTTTTGGTTTCGGTCTTTATGATGATATAATAATTTTGTGTATACATGACATGACGCATTCATTGTTAATTAAATTGTTGTCGTTTATGAAAATTTTAATGAAGGTGTTTTCGTATCATTAAAACGAAACCATCCATGGAAAGGTTTTTCATGCGGGTACTTTTAAAGTTTAAACTAAACCTCTTTTAAAGTGTATTCTCTTTTCTTTTTATATATTATTATTTCTTAAAGAAATTTCATTTATTTAAGCCGTAAAGCAAAGATTAAAATTTATAAAGCGTTAAAGTGGAAATGCTTTCGTATTTGTAAAGAAAATTAGCCAAATTTGATGTTTTACCCTTGTTGGCTTTTAAATAAGTGAAATAAATTAAATAGATTAAGTTTATTGCAAATAAATTAAATAATAGTTTGAGTTAAAATAAAGTTTCATTGCTAATTAGTTGTTATATTTTTGTAAAGATTTAATTAATTATTTAATGAATTCAATTACAATTTTATTACACTGACATTATTAATAGGTTTTTGCACGATATATTTTATTTATTACAAAAATAGAAATATGTTATTGCTCAAAACTATTTTTTTAACATTTTCGTTTCGTAATCGTTACTTTCTCCAATACAAGCCAGATTATATCTGAGCTTTTAAATTATGAGTATTTTTCTTAAAAATTTTTAATTATTTTTTAATTATAAATTAATTATGTTTTCCGCAAAACGAGTAATTTTTATGATTGGAATTCAATAAATACTTCGTAATTCAATAATAATTCGTTTCAGTTCAGTAAACGGAACAGTCTTTAAGCGCTGTATTGGAGTAGAAAACAAATTTTATTAAAAATTATTGAAATTTCCTGTGCCGCAACGTACTGTACTAGAATTATTCATGTTATTTTTGCAGGTTTCGTTGAAATCTAAGCAGGCGTTTGAATAATCAATTTTTAGTACCGCCCGGAAAAAGTTATCAGCAAAAAATTTTTAAACAAAAGTTTGTCTAAAAATAAATTTCATTTTCTGTAAATGCTCTTTACTGAATCAATAAATTTTTTGTTTGACTTTTGTTTAGGACGCAAACACCAAAAACCACAACAAAAACCAGTTTTCTGTGTCGTAAAAAAACAACACCGATGACGAAGTACACACAAATAACAACAACAACAACAATGACAGCAAAAGGAATGCGATTGTACCAAGTTTGTTTACTGAAAATTTTTGAGTGAATCAATTCGTTAATGTTGTTGCGGAACAATGCGTGTGTTGTTTAAATAAAAATAGGGTATCCTTATGTATTTTCATCTGCTGATTACGATGGCATCATTACTTTTTCCCTAGTAGCTCCAGTTTTAGAGATATAGTGACATTTGCATAATTTACACCACTTTTTATATTATTCGCTTAATATTTCACGAATGCTCCTCCAAAATTTAAAATACTTTCTGAATAATTAATCTACAAAAAAATTTCTTTCATTTGGGTAGAGTCACATTGATGAGTATATCAGGATATCTTACTGTTCTTGCAAGGATATTAAAAATCGTGTTTGGTTAGTCCTTGAAATTTTTTTTATTTTAATTTTTTGAAATTAAAATAACTGACCCTTATGTATTTTTGTCCGCTGATTACTAAAACGGCTTTATTATTTTTCCAGCACTTCTAGTTTCCGAGATATTGTGCATTATATAAAAAAAATACTTGAAATTTTTCTCACGCCATCCAAAAAATTAGTCCCCCGATTGCCGTTCTCAACTCAACTCGGTTTGGTCGTCTGAGAGTCGAACCAACTTTCACGCGATCGCATTTTTTTCAGTATTTTGAAACGCAAACAGTTTTAGTTGAAGTTATTATGGCGTTACAAACTTAAAATATCAAGTTTGACAGAAAAGCAGAAAAATTTTTGTGAAATTTTAGTGAAATAAAATACTCTAAGACGACCAAACTGGGTTGATTTGAGACCGACAATAGGGGGGTAAATTAAATTATATCTTTAAAAGTATATCTGCTAGGGAAAAACTAACGACACCATCGTAATCAGGAGATAAAAATACAAAAGAATAAAATAAATTTATTTAAACAACACAAAATACCTCCCTTTTGTCATGCTGTGTAACCATTCAGAGTTGAACACATTTAACAAAGTGAAATTTCATAAATGCTTAATGGATGATGATGATGACTCAGATAAAAGTTTTGTTTAATATATTTAAAAAAAATTCAGTAAATATTTTTGTTTAATTCAGTAAACAATTTTTTTAGTATTTGTAAGCATTTTTAGACAAATTATTTTATAGATTTATACAATTTGGTTACTGAAAAAAAAACTATTTTTTTCAATGAAATTGTTGAGATATTTTTGTCTATATTTACAAATTTGTTTGTAGGTCCGTTTCTAGACAAAATATTTACTAATTCACTTAATTTATTTACTGAAAATTAAATTTATTTTTTTTTTGTGTGGGCATTTGAGACAGCTTAAACGACTTAAGGTACGTTCACACTTGGTAAATATTTTCCAAAAAAACGTAACCACTACTTTTGCTAAGGGTTAGTGTCATTTAATTTGATTTTTATATTACAAAATAAAGTTAATTATGCTGCAAAACGCTATTTTTATATTATTTTTAATTAATGCAAACCCATATTTAAAAAAATAGTAGAATTAAAGGAAATACAATTTTAGCTTGCCTGTTGGTTACGTCTTTTTCGGCAAATATTTGCTAATTGTGACCGTACCTTAAGCATATATAAACTCTAAGGTTGTCCGGTTCGAACCACCAAATCTGAGTTTGTGGACAGCAAATGCGCTTATAGGCCACACAAAATTTACTTTCTCTGTCCTCAGCGTTCTTTGTTATAACTAATTTGAGCTTCATTCAAACTTAAACAAAAGGGAAAATTTTCTATACATTGATTACATGTGATGAATTAATACAAAAGTTTTATAAAATTAATTAATTAAGCTAAATTTTGTTACTTCTTTTCTTGATATATTTCCTCAGTAGCTAAAAGCTTTATTTAAAACTTATCATAGTGAAACTTAAATCAAACGATCTATTTCTCTAAACTTTTACTAATAATTTTTGTTCAGTTTTTCTTGTTGAAAGTAACTATGACTAGATACACCAACCAGTTTTTTTTAAATTATTCCATTAAAAATGTCTTATATGAGTTCTTAGCGAGGCACACACACACACACAAACAAACTCTGGTTTTAAAATTTTACTTTCTTTTCTAAAGTAACTTTTTTTTTGTGTTGAAATACTTTTACACTCTTTGCTTTAAAAACCATTTCAAATTAAAAGATTGATTAATAAAAAATTGTCAAATGCCTTTTACGAGTACTTTGAAGCAAGAAAAATCATACTAAAAATAAACAAAACTGAATGAAAAAAATACTTACCAAAAGCCACATTCTAGGCAATTTTTGCTATACAAAGTGGGCGGTAAATGGGGATACTCGAAAAAAATGTTTTATTATCGAAATGATGTGGGCCGGAAAATAAATCAAACTGCAGCTTATTACACCTCAAATAACGAAGAAATTAAAAAAAATAAAAATCAAATAAAAACAAGACTTTTTGCAAAACAATATTCAAAATGCTGCACACGAGAAATAAATCTTTTAAGAAAAAAAAAATTAAATTATTCGCATTTCTTGAAACACAGAAAACAAAAACATAAAACGAAATACTTTCAACATGTTTTCCTTTATAATTTTGTTTGTATCTAAAGTAAGTATTTCTTTCGTACTCGTATTCCAATTTATAAAATGTAGAAAAAAAAACTCTGAATAGTGAAACGCACTTTTTATATCAGAAAATATGCAACATTTTTTGTAACAACAGAGAAAAAACTCTTGGCTTCGCAAAGACTTTCTACTTCCCAGAGATTTAGAAGAAAAAATGAAAAAAAATATGCGTAAAATGTTTGTGTATTTATGAATATTGGAGATGGTCTAATGATTATCTAGTGATGACCACAAATTGCTACACAATTGCAAATTATGTCTTTTTGTTTTGTGAAGAAATCATGACATGGTATTTGAAAACTTCATGAAATTGTAGCGCACTTACGACCCTTTTCACAATGTACAATTAAGAGTTAACATGGACTTTAACGGCAAGTTTTGTATGTCGAACTTGCCGTTAGAGTTCTCTTTAGCTTTTAATCAAACATTGTGAAAATATTGTAATTAGAAAAGTGGGCGGTGACACACCCATTAAAAGTAAATATATTTTAAAACTACTTGTACTTAACCGAATCTAATGAAACTTGGCACATACATTAAGCTCCAGCATAAATGCAGTTTTACGATTAAAAAAGTGGGCAGTGCAACGCCTATTCAAAGGAATTGCTATTTTTCAGCTAGTTCCTTCTACTCAGCCGAATCTTACGAAACTTGACAAAAACATTAAGATCCGCTGAAAGTCCAATAGTATGACAACAAAAGTGGGCAGTGCCATGCCCATTTAAAGGAGTCTTTCAATTCTTACCATTACTTTTTTCTTCTGTAATATATTAATCTAATTTTCATTTTGGCGTATCAGTTGCGTATGACCCCAAACATTTTTCACAAAACGCAACAGAAAAATGTGACTTTTTCAACGTCCGAAAATTTATAGATAAATTATATTTAAAAATTTTTGTTGCATAACGCTCAATACATTTTTATACGAATGCAATATTTTTCAGAACACACACTATTTTAAAAACAATACAATTCAGATGTATAATCTTCGATGTATTTTATATTTTAACATAACCTCCTTAGTTAGGTATTCACTAAAAAATTTCAATTATATTAAAAAAACTTTGGATAACACTCAATACATTTTCTGGAATCCAAACGATGATTGATTGATGAAACGTTTTGTAATATAATACTATTTAACAAAGTTCACAAAACCTTTAAATATTTCGAAGTACAAACCTACGCTGCAATTTTAGTGTATAGTGTTAATGCAATTTTAATAACTAAACTTAGTAATGAAGGGTACTAAAAAAGCGTAATGCTCACTAAAAAAGACTCCGGACAATAACAATTAAAAAAAATTATAATATCTAAAATTTTTTAAAAATTTTGAGGTGTAAAATTAGCAAATGCAAATATTCTAAAACCTTTATAAATTTAGTCTCTTTTTTAGACAATTCACAGTTTCTTAATGTGGAAAATCAACAGCATGTATTACGGGCACACCATTTCATTAAAACTCAACCAAAGTCACGCTTCGTTGGTTAAAATTATTTTAATGCAAATTTCATTAAATATATGAAATAGTTTCATTGCTCCAATGTAATAATTTCACTAAGCTAATGAACATATTTCATTATATCATTGAAATTATTTAATTGTTTCAATGAAACTGTTTCATCATTTTAATGAAATTACTTCATTATTTTAATAAAACTCTTGTCATTATTTTAACGATATTCTGTTATTATTTTAATGATATTCTGTCATAATTTTAATAAAATTATTTCATTGTTTTAATGAAATTATTACATTGCTAGTAGCCTCATTAACTTATTTATTGTCTATTTTAATTTATTGAGAATTCCATGGTTGAAATACGCACGAAGACGCCAATGCGCGTCAGAAAAAATTTTAATGTTGATGACCGCTCACAGTATCGAACTCAGACTCCTGTTTCTCGCCATTTGTTTTGTTTTATAGGCAACGTCTTAACTAGTTCAGCCAACAACACTGTCAAAACAATGTGTCTATGAGTGTATAATAATAAGAAAGAGTACAACAACCACAACACACATATAAAACTATTTCTGTTGTTCGCTTTTGACTGCCAACTGTTGAAATAAATAAAGGTATGTTAAAAAATATGCATGTGAGTTAATTATTTCATAAATCCAATGAAAGTTTTCATCAAATCAA
This sequence comes from Panzeria rudis, assembly GCA_956483635.1. Taxonomy (NCBI): domain Eukaryota; kingdom Metazoa; phylum Arthropoda; class Insecta; order Diptera; family Tachinidae; genus Panzeria; species Panzeria rudis. The sequence continues at coordinate 155,203,091 of OY101448.1, read as the reverse complement.
TGAAATACTTTTCATTAAAATTATTACATTCTAGAACACACAATTTTTATATATTTTTTATAGTATATACATATTTAAAGAAAAGTATCAATTAAAATATATTGTCCAAACTTAAAGGGTTTTCCATAAAACGGCAAAATATTGCTGTCATAAGTCCAATGTAATTTTCTAACGGCACTATGAAAGTTAATGAAGCAATTCCAATGAAATTCTTTCACAATATTCGTGAAATTTCATTAGAATTGTGAAATATTTTATTAGGTTTGTGAAAAAATCCAACGAAATTGTTTCATTTGATTTATAAAGCGAAATTCTTTCAGTTTAAAGCAGTTCTCATTTTAAAAATTATGCGTTTATTATATGAAATATTTTACTATACTTTCAACGGACACGAAAAAAGCATTTGAAATGAGAACCAGCCACATTAATGATGATAAGATGGTGTAGCGGCCTTCGAAAATGGGATGTACATTCTGCTTTCTCTTTCCATTAAAAACAAAACATGTTTTTTAATGTGATTATTTTGAACTAATTTGGTTTTTTAATTCAACAACAAACAAGGGAAAAAATCAACATCAATTTTAATTTTCAACGTACACAGCAGAACATAACAACGTTTTTTCGGAAGCTACACTTGCATCGTCAGTGCTCATGTGGATTTTGCTTATCACGTGTGAAGGGTTTCTTTCGCATGTGATTACAATTCTTATACATATATAGAAAGTTTTCATGAAAATCTACTTGAAAACTAAAATTGATGTTGATTGTTCCTTTGTTGCTTGGAAATATTGATAGTGTCTAACTCTTTCTGGGTATAACGTTACGAACCTAAGCCTATATAATCAATTTGGATTAAAAACAACTTTATTTTTAACCGACTTCAAAAAAGAAGGAGTTTATCAATTCGTGTGTATTTCCTTATGTATAACTCTTTCATTTGTCAACCGACTTTCAATATTCTTTTCTTGTTTGATAGGGTTTGTCCGCAGTTTGGTCTCATAATTTTTTTCGAATATATTACCGGATATATTGGTTAGATCATAACTCCTTGAAGTTGGGTTTCATAGAAGTAAAAATCAGGCGGACAAAGTGGTTGACCGATTTTCAAAATATTTTATTTGAACGGACATGAAAGGTTTGGTACTATGATAAATTGCGGAGACTCCATTTGTAGATAAACACACCATTTGAACTAACGCAGAATTGCGTCCGTTTTCTAATCTGTTCAACAAGATGTTTAAATTGAAGTTGTTTTTCTTTTTGGCAGAATTATTTATAAATATTTTTAAAAACCATTACACACTCACTTGTCCATCTCTAAATCGTTAAAACATTTAGATTTATGAATGCCTTAATAAACAGCAACTACATGAATATGGGGATCTTTTATTTTTAGAAATTTTCAAAAATAAAAAGTAAAACGTCTGAATGTAGCGTTAACAAATTTAAACCAGGAGAAAAAGATAAAAGAGCACACCAGTCCTTATTTTGCGCACATTAATTGTGGAATGAGTAGAATTATTTATTGTGCCAGAATAATGTGACATTTCTGCTATTTTATGAGACAAACTCTCTCGCACACAAATAGATTTTCACGCTTTTTTGCATTAAGTTAAACATTTTTGAAATAGTTTTCCACAATTATCTCATAAATTCTTGTTAAGTTTTTTGCTTCGGGTAGTGTAAGTAAAAAACGAGATGTTTTTTTATTGAATTAATAAACAAATTGAAACAATTTAGAAAACAATTTAATTTAATCTATTAAATTGTGTTAAAATTGCTTTTTAAATTTTCAAACAAAAATTTAGAAAAACTTAAAAAACCATAGAAAAAATTTTACACGTGATTGACGTGTTTCCCAATTTAAAAATTAAATTTATATCGAAGGTCGTCTTATTCTTAGATTAATGATAGAAATGTGTACATATTTTATTTTTTAAACTAATAGTTTAATCAAAGAGCTATTAATATGAACATTAAAAAAATCGTAAAACTTTTTCTCAATTCGATTGTAGAGAAAGATAGAGTGTGTGAACAATAATCAGCTTAAGAATTTAAACGCTTGGAGGATTTCTTCCAACTTTCACCAATTTAAGGCCACTGATATATAAAAACGAGGATGAGCTAAAATCGCGTTTTAAAACAAAAAAAAATTTTCGGAAAAAGAGATGCCGAAATTGACATTTAGTATCTGATGTCAGATAAAAAACAATAAAAGAAAAAAATTAAATCAAAGTCAGACCATTTGTAATTAAAAAAAAAACGCTATTGCCCTCCTAGGAGGAGACTGACCCAATTTTAGATAGTTTCTCTAATTCGCTGCTCTAGTAAGAAAATGTAGTTTTTAGGCAAACTAATTTTAATTTTAATTGTATAAAAACTCGATTTCCTTTTCATTTTAATTTCAACATCTTAAATACAAATAAACAAAATCTATTGAATACTACGCACTATTAAAATTACATTCTATACATTTAATTGTTTAATCTTAAATAAAAATATTACTAACATCTGAACACATTTTTTTTGTTATTATGACCTCAATAATTCACTGGAAATAATACAAAATAATCTTTGAAGAAAATATATGGATCAAGGTGTTCAAATTAATGATTTTCTAATTAGATGTACGCCATTGAAAACGAAAGATATTTAAAAAAAGTACTTGATAATACCAGTATAAGTACCTTATGTAATAAATTTTTTTTTGGAATATGTAGTTCAAGGAAGCATTTACTTAAGTATTTTAGCACATCATTTCCAAAAAAAAAATATGGTAATGAAATAAATTTTTAACACGTAGTAACCCAGCAAAGAAAGGGCACACAAATAATTAGTAAAATTATGAATGAAGTGAGCTCAAAGTAGTTATATATCTTGTGAAACATCAATGAATTCAACAAAATTCGGATTTGCGCACTCCTTTTGCTCATTACGCATTGCGCATTTCTTAAAAGCGTATTAAAAATGCGCACAAGCTAAAGGAGCGGAGCGAAAAAAAGGAGCAATTGGTTAGCGCAGCGCAAGCGCATTCGATATATTAGCGCCGCATTTATTTTTCTTGTCTAGCACTTTGCGCATATTGATCGGCGCATTGCGCATGCTCTTTTTAATGCCAACAGTGGTTAGTTTGAGTTTATTCACTGCTGCAAAATACATACGTCTTTCGTGACGTAATTTTAAGACATTTGGATTTGTAGCATTATATCGTTCTTCTTTACTTTTTTATTCTTGACCCCATACAAATATGATGCCCCTAGACGGGTTAAACTTCCGGACCGGAACCGGAAATATGAACCACATTACCGACCCAATGTTCGGTCCATCCCCTAAACCTGAAGTGTGAACCGCACTACCGACCCAACGTCCGGTCCAGACCTTAACTGGAAATATGAACTGCACTACCGGCCTCATTTCCGGTACAGTCCATAAACCGGAAGTATGAAATGCACTACCGACCCAACTTCCGGTTCAGACCGGAACCGGAAATATGAACTACACTACCGACCCTATTTCCGGTCCAGTCCATAAACAGCAAGTGTGAATTGCACTACCGACCCAACTTCCGGTCCAAACCGGAACCGGAAATATGAACTGCACTACCGACCTAATTTCCGGTCCAGCCACTAAACCGAAACTGCCATACGGTGATTTAAAAAAAAAACTACGATGGCATGTAATAACATCCATGGAAATAATGCCCATTGCTTTTTTAAAATTGTTTACTACTGTAAATGCGCAATGCGCATTTCATTCTCTTTTGGCTCTTTTTGCGCGTTGCGCAATCAAAAAGCTCAAAGGAAAATGCTCCTTTGTGCGCTTGCTCTTTTTATGCGCAGCGCGAAAATATTGGCGCGGCGCAAGCGCAATAATAAATTCGCTCCGCTCTTTGCATAAAGCCCAAAAAAGAGCAAAAAGAGCGGCGCTGCGCTGCGTTTTTTCGTACTCTGGAATTTAACCGTCACAGGGCAGTAGTGATCCAGAAAGCTGAACTGTTTTTTTAAGAGAATTAACACAATCGGGCAATTAATGCATAGCAGGTAATTAATTTATTAATTAATGTGTTACCTTCTTTGGAAAACGAGTAGAATAGAGAGAACAGATGGTGAAGTAAGATAGTAGAAAGCTTAATTCTTTTACAACTTTGCTATTAAGCATAATGTTAGGCCCCTATTATGATTCACAACTCAACTAGGTTGAGTTGTCAATGTAATAACCTACCCAGTTCAACCTTTTTTGTATTATGATTCACAACTAATTTCAGTTTAGAAAGAAAGGTTCTTATCTATACATTCTGTTTTTTGAAACCATAATAGCCATTACAAATATTTTAAATATTTTTAGTTTCGACCTTACTAATTTCCTTGAGATTTTATATTTTATGGATATGGCAACAATATTGGTTGACAAATGGGATAGATTGGAGCCTAAAATCACCATTTTAAAAGTAAGCAAAAGTAACACAATAGCCGAAATAAAAACCAAAACGTAACTGATAAAAAACAGTTCTCTCACTTTGATGAAAGTTGTAACCCATAACAAGAATTTGACAACTGCGACTCAACTATAAATTTAGTTGTGAATCATAATAGGGGCCTTAATTTTACAGTAGTAATTGAAGCGCCTCTGTTGTTAAGTAGACGAATTAATTTTCTTGAGCTTTTTAATTAGTAGCCATTTTATTATTTATTTTACTTCGCCGACGATTTTGATCTGTGATGTACATTAGCATAGAACAGTATCAATTGCTAACAGTCCTCCTTAGTCACCAGTCCCACTAGGCGATATAGCCTTGCATGACATTGTCATCTACGATTCTTGTCGGACTTAACCTCTGTCGATTTGGTTTTTCAATCGACAATTTAAAGGAAATCGTCGTTCACGACAAGCTGACCGACAAATTCTTGCATGTTTTCCTCTATTAAAAACTTTTGACTACAAGATGTGGGACAATGTCTTACGTTTTGTCGTCATTAAAATTGTGGAGGACAGCATAAGTAATAATGTCTTACATTTTGTCCTCAATCTAACTTTGTTGAGGACAGTATGAGCGATAGTGTCTTAAGATTTGCTTCAGTACCATTGTGGAGGACAAGATGAGTGTCACTGTCTTACATTTTGTCCTCAATCTAGCTTTGTTGAGGACAATATGAGCGACAGTTTCTTTCGTTTTGTCTTCTGTAACATTGTGTAGAACAAAATAGCGAAAATGTCTATATCAATCCAACATTATTACGGACAATATGACTGACAATGTCTTACATTTTGTCCTCAATCCTATTATGTTGAGGACAATATCTCCGACAGTGTCTTACGTTTTGTCTTCAGTAACATTGTGGAGGAAAATATGAGCGACAATGTCTTACATTATGTCCTTAATTCAACTATGTTGAGGACAATATTAGCGACAATGTCTTACATATTGTCCTCAATCCAACTTTGTCGAGGACAATATGAGTGACATCTTAGCAGAGACATTTAATTTTTATTGTGTTTTGTGTATTCAATACCTTCTAAACATTGAAACTTATAACTTGTTATTTGTAATCAAATGTGGTAAGAACTTGCCTCCAGTGACATCGCCATGTTAAAGTAATCGGTTAAAATGTCAAAGTAGAAGTAGTGAAGGGTATGTTTATTAGCATTTTAATTCATTACTTTGCCCTCAAAATTTTTCCTGGGTATTTCTCTGTCGAAAAAAATGTACAATATTGTACCAAGTTTTTAAGCTAATTTTCTAAAAATTTAATAAATTTACATTTAAATTTTTCTGATCTCAAACATTCTGTCGTTTTCCATTTGCAATTTCTTTATTTTTAAAGAAACAATTTTAATATTATTTTGATTCATTTGGCTCATACATCAAAGATTTAAATTAAATGTTTGTATTTCATACATCACTGGGTCGTAAATTACTGAACGCACGAAGGAAGCAAAAATCCAACTAAAGTTTCTATTTATTTACAACTACATTTAAGCAACAAAAAAATAGTATGAAAGAATTCTTAAAGATTTATTATAATGAATAAAAAAAGAAGGAAAGAGATAATTAAATAGAGAATTATTTATGTTTTATTCTATTTTCACTTACAACTTATTATTTTCTTCGTTTTTCGTGTCTTAAGCAAAAATATTGTGGCATTAAGATATTTATGCTCGACATGCGAATTGAATAAGAAACAAACCAAAAAAATAAATTTTTAAAGTAGATATGTTTATTAAACTTAATGAATATTGAAGTTTCTATAGAATATGATTATTTATATATAATTACATACTTGTGATTTAAGGTTGACGTTGTATATGTTCATCAGCATCAGAATGTTTTTGGGCATGATATTATTCGGCTCTTCATTTTTTCATTGTAGTACAAAGTTTATTGGAATATAATTTACAGTTAGACACACACATACATACAATCATACGGATATCACGTAAACATAGTCAGAATGGCTTCCTAGGCCCTCATAACATGGATATCTGACGAAAACTCGATTTTCTAAGATCGGGTTGAAATCAGTAACTTCTCATTTTTTGATTGCGGGAATTAAATATAAATTTACAAATTTATTCTAGATAAGTGACCAAAAATGTTCCACTTAGAGCCCTTTTATCTACCCCTCCCATGTTACATGTGCAATTCCATATTTGGCCAGTATATTAATATCTCCATTCATCACTTCTGTGCAAAGGCTTCATGTCAGCTATGAATTTCTTCATTGGCTCAACGAATTTTGTCATTAATAAAGAGCTAATGCAAGATTTTAGACGGTATAACCTTCAGAACTGCACAGAGGAAACCCTGTCGCAAACCCCAAGTCTGTTAAGGTAGGAGGGATGGAGTGTCGGTGAACCCTGAATGGCCTAAGAGCGTCTCAGGAACTAGGAGGAATGCGAACACTGAATTCTCTGAAACTCTGGCTCCAACTCTACAGCACGTCTAGGTGCTCAGATAGCAGCCCTATCACCAAACTTGGGAATGAAGATTAGCAACCTACGTTACCTGAAATAAAATTGCTACCGAATCGCTATGGCGCCCTATGCTCCAATGGGAGTTAAAGGAACTTATATATATATAATGCAAGATTTCATTCACTGACAGAAGTTTCCTCATAAATTCTGTGAATTTTGACATTAATCAAATGCAGAACTTTATTAACATTATTTTAATTAAATTTTCATCAAATATATGAAATAATTTCATTAATTCAATGTAATAATTTCTCTAAACCAATGAAAATATTTCATTATTTTGACAAAATTATTTCATAATTCAAGCGAAATTATTTAATTATTTTAATTAAATTATTTCATTATGCTAATGAAATTATATTAATATTTTAATAAAATTATTTCATTGTCTTAATGAAATGCTTTTATCATTAAGCAGGCTCATCATACATATGTACGTGCGGTAAACTTTAATGCACATCAGGAAAATTTGTAATGTAGATGAACGCTTACAGTATCGAACTCAGACTCTTATTATTCACCTTTTGCTTTATAGGCAACGTATTAACTACTTCGCCCTACAGCATTCTCAAAGTAATGTCATAAAACCAATTAAACAATATCATTAGATTTTCTTCATTAATCCAATGACAATTTAACAAATCTAAGGAAAATTGCATTAATATTATGAAAGAATTCCATTGGTTGAATGACAATTTAATAAATCCAATGAAAAGTTTCATTAGTTTTGTGAAAGAATTTCGTTGGTTGAATTTTAATGAAATTTTCATAGGCTGAATTCTAATGACACTTTTCATTGGATTTATGGAATTGTCATTCAACCCATGAAATTCTTTCACAATTCTTTCACAATTGGTTTTGTTAAATTGTCATTAAATTAATGAAAAAAATTAATGAAATTTGTTTCATTGGTTTTATGAAGCAAAATTCTTTTAGTGTGAGTGTATAATAATATCAAAAAATACAACAACAATTGTGCCTAACTTCGCTTGACAATTGTTGAAAGAAAATATACATATGATTTATTTCACCATCAAGTCCATGAAATACTTTTCATTGAAATTATGACATTCAAAAACTCATTTTCCCATTAAAACATTTTAACGAAACTGTGGAAGCCAATAAAGCAATTCCAATGCAATTCTTTCACAATACTCATGAAATGTCACATATGGGTATTTCCACCGAAATTTACACCGAGACCAAAAAATTAAAATTTCTTGAAAACATTTCGTTTTATCATATTTCACAATCAAATTTAAATATAAAAAATTTACATTTCGGATATTCGAATGCAAGGAGATTTCTATTGCACGTTTTGTTTTGATAAACATTCTTAAAGAGTGGACTTTTGCTCTATAAAGCCTTTCCAAGGGTACAAAGAGTTAAAAAAGAATGCATAAGAAACTATGCGATTGTAAAAAACTGCAAGTTTTTGCTTTGCAAAATCGCATATTTCGATGTCACGTGTGACATTAAGAAACAACACTTGTAATCACAGCGTCGAAAGTACATGCATAAAGCTCATAAAGTATTGAGTACAAACAGAGATGTTTTATACAATTAAAATAAAAAACCCTTGCTACAAAAGGAAGAAGATTTGTGATCTTGGTACTTACATAAAGTCTGTCATTTGCGATATCGTAAGTGTAAAATAAAAACAAAAATTATACATAAACGCTTTATTTATCTAAATATATGCTTTAAAATTTTTTAACTCTATACCAACAAAAAACGGCGGTGAAAAAATTATAGAAAGTTGTAAACAGTGGGGAGAAAAGCTGAAGGAAAATTACAAAACAATAAATTAAAAAAGAAGGAAAGAATGCGGAATGCTAAGAAAAATTCGGGAGAAGTTCTCAGAATTGCGAAATGCCAAACAAGCACAAATCGAGCCTTACAAATTCAAGAAATCGTTTGTAAAATCTGCTAAAAAGTGGAGAATGCATTGCCATAAACAATGGCAGAAACGCGGAAAAATTCGCCAAAATTTGCTAACATCATGAAGATATCAAAGTCTAATATTGACAGTTTAAATTGTGTAAAGGTCAAAAATCGCTTTTATAGCGAAAATTCGCGATAATTTTCAATATTGCCAACCAAAATGAATTAAAAATCGCTAAAATTGTTAGGAATGCCGAAAATTTAGGAAAATTCCGAAAATGACGGATACTCGCAAAAACAGACTAATATCGGAAAGTTAGCAAGATCTAATATAGTTTAGAGATCGCTTAAATTATAAAATGGTCTAAAACGAAAAAAATCAATTCTATCGCGAAAATGCAGGAAATTTGCGAAATATGTATTGCAAAGTTAAAAACAAGTCCTAAATATGATTATAAATCGCTTAAGCCAGTAGGAATGGCGCAAACTCAAAGAAATCAGCTGATAACTAAAGGGGAAAAATAAGCAGTTCAACTTTGTTGCTAAACGCAAAAATTTCAAGGATTGTTTAAGTTAATAGTTTAGGCGAGTGCCCTTTATATTTAAAATACTTTATTCGTACTACATGTTTTTGTTAATATTGTTGTTATTATGTGAAAATAAAGACGTTGAATACTTCTGTTGATTTGAAAAAATGTTTATTAAGCTTGTTTATATATAATTTCGTACACCCAGAAAAAAGATAGGTTAGAAAATGGTTAAGCCGATAAAATATTTGTTGAATAGATTTTCTTTCAACTCATGCTATGTTCATTACCAGAGGAGCATAATTGTAATAAATATATGATTTTGACAATTTTTAAATTGATTAGCCCAACCGATCGTATGCTTTTGTCATGACTAAATAACGAGTATGATGAGCACAACCGAATAAAATATTATTAAATGGATTTTAGTACCAATTATTGGTATTTGCAACTAAAAGAATTGGCTTTCTAAATTTACGTTAAAATAAAGACCTTTTTTATCGGTTGTTGCAACTAACTAGTGGTTAATTCTATTATCATAGTTTATAGCAGCAAATTAAAATTAAATGTTAAGGCTTAGTTTATGACAACTATTTTATAGCTTTGTATTTAAAACACATAGGAGTACATATATTCATATGTATACTTAATATAATTCTTGCAAAAAACCGACTTCAAAATAGGCCTGGCACTGTCCATAATTTTTATCATAATGATGTACTTTCACGAGAACTAATTATGTGCGAAATTTCAGAAGAATCGGTTAACTATAAGTAGATTAAATGAATATTTACATTTCATGGGCGTGGCACTGCCCACTTTTCTAGCCATAATGTTGTATTGTAACAATAACTACATGTGTATGCAAATTTTTATACGAATCGGTTTAGTAGAAACTGTTGAAAAAGAATAATTAGTTTGCATGTGCGTGGCGCTGCCCACTTTTAATAATGATGTAGTATTCGAACAGAAGCTTAATGTGTGTGCAAAAGTTTCATAGGAATCGGTTGAGTAGAAGTGGATGAAAAGGTATGTGTATTAACTTTCCCCACTTTTCAATGGAATCAATCTGGAAGTGCATACTTTTAAATAAAGAAAAAAAATCGAGAATGGCGGAGTTTTGAGAGAACATCCTTAAAAAAAATACATGATGAATTGATAACCTTTCTCCTTTTTTTGAAGTCGGCTAAAAAGGAGAAATTAATAAAAATAAAATTTTTATTTAATCTTTTATGTTTTTATTTGCCCTAGTTGTCTATTTTATTTCAGCAAGGGAAGCCATTGTTTCTTTTACAAGTACGAATTATGATCTGATTTTATTCGGTAGCAAACATAACTTCAATTTCAAATTCCATACTGTTAACCAATTTTATCTGCTGTTGTAACTATTGGGTAAAAATTAAAAATATAGTCCTACCACATGAAAATTGTAGTTGTTACACTAGAATTCTATGATAGTTGGTGCAACTGCCAAAATTCGATAGCCAACAGATTCTATTGTCGCGGCGAATCTGTTTTCTCTGTCTACATATCTTTATTCACATTTAGAGTTCCGGTTGTACTAGTTCCTACAGGTTAACAACAATGTTTTATTTGCACTCATTAAATAATAAGAATTTCATTTGCCAACAGGAATTCGGAAAAAATTCAAACACTTTATTCGCTCTCAAAATTTTTACAACAGAATTTTAAATTAATTTAGGCTTTTTACTACAAAAAAAAACAGCAACAACAATATTATTTAGTTCACATTTTCACATTCTAAAATATGAAATTTATATATTTTGTTGTTTGCCACTTTAAGCAGATTTCTATGGAACTATTAAAATAATTTAAGCACATACAAATTGAAAACGAAGTAATGCCACATACAAAATGCTTCTCATACGTTTTGTTTGGTTTAATATTTCTTATTGTTTTTGCCTCTTTTCTAAGTTTATTGTGGCAAATATTCAAAATGATTTCAAGAAATTCCAAACATTCATTTGCCTCTAACTGTGGCTCATTACGGTAAAAATATGACTTGTAAAATATACAAACATTTATTGTTAAATGGGCGAAACAAAGCCAAAAAATCAAAAATGTAGTAGAAAAAAAACAAAAGTGGCAGCTTGTAAAATAAAAACTAATAAAAAATAGTGCAGTCTACAAATATATAGTAGCAACCAAACAAACCAACTAACCCGACTAAACAATGGGCTATGTAAAATTTCATACATAGTTGGTAAAAAAATGCTCGTAAATATTAACAAAAACTAGTACTTACAAACAATAACATCGCTACAGCAACAGTAACAAAAGAAGTTAAATTTTGAAATGTGATACTGGTACTTTTTGTTGTTGATTGTTGTTGCGTTTGGCTGTAACTGGATACGTAACATTTCTATTTAAGATATAAACATTCGTTACATTAGAAATCTTTAAGATATAAAAGTTATACTCATTTGTTTAAGTTTTACACTCGTAAAAAATGTTGAAACAAATAATTCGAAATTAAACGCATAATGGTTTACTTATAACGAGTTTTTGAGATGTGGATTAAGTTTAAACTTAGTTTAACCTAGTCTGAAACTCTGATTTGTCCGGCGAAATGTGATATTTTTAAAATTATTTCATTAAAGACCAACATTTTAAGCAAAACTAAGCTGTTCCGGAAAAATTGTGTATACAAACTTGGTAATGGCAGCACAAATCTGTTTTCAGATTAACTAAACCTAGTTTAACTGAGTTCTCAAAAACCAAGCCTTACTATAAATGAATATTTACACACTTTTCGTAAATTCACCTTGACGTCTATTTCTTTGGAATCAAATGTAAAAAGAGCTTTGTCCATGAAAAATGTTGAAACGTTCAATACAATAATCCATGGTCAGTTTTGACCTATATACACACATACATAGTATATGTATGAAAATCCAGCAAATCTTTTTGTTTGATTTAGTAAATTGTTTTGTTTACAAATTGTAAATATTTTTAGACAAATTGTTTTATACAGGTTGTCCGCCGGGAAGGTATACTACTTTGTTTTTTTTATAATTTTTGATTAAATGAAAGAGAATGGATCTTATATTGATAAATATTTTATTTAATGTCGGCAATTATGTATGGAATACAATATCAGATAAATGTCCGCCTCTGTTAGCCTCACAAATGCGAGCCCTTTTGAGCACATTTTTCATTATATTCTCACACATTTCACGCGGTATTTCATTAATTTCATCACTGTAACATTCTATTGGCATATGTACGGCGGCGTAAATGGTCTTGTGGAAGAAGCTCTTGTGCCAACTGAATCTTAAATGGAAACAAATGCAAATCTTTGTGCAAAATTGTGGCCAAAGTTGTTCTTTGAAGACCAAGCTCCTGAGCACGGCGTCGAATTGAGGTTGATGGATTGTTTCGAACACTTTCTTGAGCAGCAGTAATGCTTTCAGCCGATCTTGCAGTACGTTGTGGTCCATGCTTGGGTCTATCACCTACAGACCCTCTTTCTTCGAAATCATTCACTACACGATAAATAGTGCGTTTTGTTGGCACGTTGTTTCTCCTAAAAAATTCACGTAACTTTCTCATCGTCACAGTAATCGATGATTGATTTTGATAAAATGTTTTAACGATTAAAACACGTTGGTTTATCGAATATTTTTCACGTATATATAAATTTGCCACGTATCTACTACACTTATTTCAATAAATCGTAATAAAATTCCAATATTGAAAGTAAAAGAACCCTATGTACGAAATGTTGAAATAAATAAAAAAAAAAGTTTTAATTTGTTGCGGGCTAAGAATGTCTATATGCCTGCATTTCATTGTTGCTCTACCAGATCATCAGTAGACCATATTTTTGAAAAGTTTCAAATCCCTTATTTTATTTCTGCACAACCTTTCAAAAATCATTTGAGAACTACAATAGAATAAGCGAAGTAAGCTTGGAAACTTGTAATAAACACAACAAACAAATTATATTCGATATGAATCTATGCATTTTATTATTTTTTTCTATAACAAATAAAAACAACTAATAAAAAATTTTTAAAATAAAATTGGGAGAAGATATCAAATAATAAGTTTATTAAATAAATTTCAAACATGTATTCAAAAATATTTTCCACCTTAAACTTTCTCACTTTTTGTTTTAAAATTAAGGTGTTACAACTTAACCTAAATAAATCTAAAATTAAAGCAAATTTCCAACCTTCGAACATCATAGAGAATAGTTCAAATTTGAAATTTCAAATATACAGAGAAAAAACAAAATTTCATTTTCTGTAAAGGAATTCAATGAAATAGTAAATATTTTGTCTAGAAACGGACCTACAAACAAATTTCTAAATATAGACAAAAATATCTCAATAGTTTCATTGAAAAAAAATCGGGGTTTTTCCAGTGAACAAATTGCTTAAATCTTTAAAACAATTTGTTTAAAACTATTTACAAATTGTCAACAAAACAATTTACTAAATCAAACAAAAAGATTGACTGGCTTTTGTTAAAAATATCAAACGATATTTTTGTCTGAATTTATAAACCAATTAGTCTAAAAATACTAACAAATATTGAACAAAATACGAGTAGATTACTTAATCATACAAAAACATTTAGGTACTGGGTATTTTGTAATATATCAAACAAAATTTTTGTCTGGGTCATCATCATCATCATCCATTAAGCATTTATGAAATTTCGCTTTTTTAAATATGTTCAAGTCTGAATGTTTATCTAAAGACTCTAAGAAAATGAATGAGAATTAATGCAACGACATTAACGAATTGTTTCACTCAAAAACCTTCAGTAAATGAACTTGGTACAATCACATTCCTTTTGCTATCATTGTTGTTGTTGTTATTTGTGTGTATGTCGTCATCTGGGTTGTTTTTTACGACACAGTTTTTCTTGTTGGTTTTGGTATTTGCGTGCGAAATAAAAGTCAAACAAACAATTCATTGATTATGTAAAAAACATTTACTGAAAATGAAATTTATTTTTTGACAAACGTTTGTTTGAAAATTTTTTGGTGATAAAATAAAATGTATTCAGTGTAATCCATATATATTTTAATTTGTTTGAAATTTTTTAGTGAATAACTAAGAAGTATGTGTTAAAATACATCGAAGATTATACATCTGAATTGTTTTAAATTCCAAAAAGAGTGTGTATTCTGAAAAAAGTATTGAATTCCTATAAAAATGTATTGAGCGTTACGTAAACATTTTTTTTGAAATATAATTTACCTATAAATTTTAGAACGCTAAAAAAATTAACAGCAGCTGAAGATTAGAAATTATATAAAGAACATTATCTGTTTCCTTTGAAAAAATTTTGCTTCTACCGTACTGTGGGTTGTTATATATTCGAAGAATGTCTTAGGTGGGTCGTATTTTGGTACGAATAATTATTTGCAATTGACATAACTTTTAACATTGTTGGTCGATTTTATTCAGACTAGTCTTATTTGAAAGAAGAGTTAGTCTTCTTTTTTGCTCATGTATAAATGTTTATAAATAACTATCTTAAAAGATAAATTTTTTTTATTTTTCCATGTGAACCCAAGTCAAAATTAAAAAAAAGTGGTCATAGCTTTTAGTGCCGTCCTGTGATTACATATTATAATTTTTTATATTATAATTTTAGAGAGTATATTGTATAGTACTTTTAAACCCTATACTCATTTTTTGTGGTGTTTTTTTTTTGGAAAAATTATTTCCAGAACAACCACGAAAAGAAATGTAACGCTCAATACACACAAATTTAAAAAATCTAAAAATATAATTTTATTTCAGGATTCATTGAATGAGGTGAAAGCAATACCTTCTCATATTTCATTTAGTTACATTGATAAACAAAGCAAACAAAAAACTTTAAATGTAAGTTTATAATGAGAATCAACCATTATATAAAAGGGTTATGGTGATTTAAAAAAAAATCCGGCCGACGGCAGAATTACATCAAATATTTTCTAAACTCCTTAAAATTTTGTTCTGGAAATGGAAAAATTTTTAAATTACTTTTGCTTGGTCGAAGTGCTCTACTTTGAGACTTCATAAGTCTGCTCCTGAATAATTGGGAGAGCTGCTATATAAAACATAAACGGGAATACTCCTCTGCTATGTCCATGTTAAATTTTTTTCGACAAGACTACCAAATGTTTTGTTTCTGCCCCACTGTGCAGTATTGAGTACTTGAAAGTAGAATTTCCAGCATTACTAGCTTCTATCTACATTTGCGAACATTTTTGCATGAGAGCTAAGTGCTAAAATAGTGATACATAAAATAGTGTATCTTTTATAACTTTTTTTCAGCTAATTGTATCTTGTATGCAAATTTTTTCGTTTAAATATTACATATTACTCTTGGTAAAAACAGTAAATTTTGTAAATAACTGCAACGTGCATATTATTTGATTCTCTTTTGTTTTAGCTTCTTGTTGAAACGTGGTTTCATTTACACCTTCAACATTTCAGTTTAAGTTACTTTGACTAATATCTTGGGCATGTTAGTGGATATTTTTTTACACTTTTATTTATTTATTTTTAAATATGCAGCTAGTAACGAGGGGCATGTATAGTGGAAAATAGCAATTGAAAAGATTTTCATTGCTTTTTAAAATATTTTTTAATGATTTAACTTAGTTTTTAAAATTTATAGGAAAAAAATCGAAAACGACAAAACAAAACTACTTCCATTACGTATACTTCAAACTTTCACGTGGTTATAAACAGCAGATGTAATGCTCAAATGTCAAAAAATTTCAGAGCAAATTTATACTGAAAAATTATAAATTTTTGTCTGGTAATATTACCCGGTACTTAAGAAGTCGTAACCTTATTATTGGTGTAAGATGTACTCAGTCCTTTTATTTAAAACACCACAAGAAAAATTTTTATGGAACATTTTAACCTTCTAATTCTTCTTTGTATGAGTCTATGTGAGGGGAAAAAACTCTCCTTCACTGACGATATAGCGTGCCGATATGTTCTACAAAAATATTTGTCATAAAATGGTTCAGTTAGTCCTCAAAGACACCCAAACTCCAAACTCAATCCGAACGCCAGAAATCATTCAAAACTTAAAATGTGTTTAAGGATTAAACTCGCGTTTATTTACAATTAGTACTCCACAGAAAACATCACCAAACATTTGCAAACAAAAGTTTGTTTAAAAGAAAATGTCATTTTCAGTAAATAATCTTTACTGAATCAGTGAATTTTTTTGTATGACTTATTTAGGACGCAAATACTAAAAACAACAACAACAACCCCGATGACGACATACACATAAATAACATCAACAACAATGATAACAGAAGGAATGCGACTGTAACAAGTTTGCTTGATGGATAATGATATTATTAAAAATTTTAAAATATTTAAAAAAGAAGTTATCAGACAAAAAGTTTGTTTGATACATTACAAAAATCCAGTAAATATTTTTGTTTGATTCAGTAAACTATTTTGTTTATAATTTTTAAATCATTTTCGACAAATTTTTTTATAAATTCAGAGAAAAATATTGTTTGATATGTTAAAGAAAATCCAGTAAATAATTTTGTTTGCTTCAATAAATGATTTTGTTTAGGTCTGCGATTTTATTATTTCGGCTTTTTAGTTCAATATTTGAATTAATGTAAATTCAAATTATTTTTATTAAGAGCGGAGTGTTGTAATATTCAAATCAGATTAGCAAAACGGATCAGTACTACTGATTTCGACAGGCCGCTACACTGTCTCATCAGCGTTCTTGTTCACTTTTACTACTTACACAGAAAGAATTATGATAGCTTTTTTTTAAACAAACATATTTTTGAAACTGATTTTAAATCTTTATTATTGTCTCTATTTAGTTTGATAAATAATTTTGTTTGACTTATTATTTCATTTCATTTACCTAATGCCAATGTTGGCAACCTGTTAAGATAATGAAATTCTTTGATTTATTCTTTAAATTTCTCCAAAACATTTTTTGATTGAAACAATTTGTTTATTGAAAAAATCAGAATTTTTTTTCAAACAAATTATTACAAATTTTTGCATTTGAATTTACAAAATTCTTTATGTGACCTTAATTAAACAAATTTACATTTGATTCATGGAACTTGGTATTTGAAGTGAAAATTTAGTTTTTTCTGTGTATGAAGGTGGATGCTTTTACAAAGAAACATTAGCTATTTAACTAATTTTTGCCAGCAAATAGAATACAAGATTTTTTCATGTAAATTCTTGCATTAATTTTTATTGCGACTCAACTTAGCTTTGCAGAAATTTCCCTATCTGATTAATAATCCAACACTTTCAAGCTCTTGTTATTTTTTTTTGTCTCGCTCTAGTTAGTCATTTTTTTGTTTAGAATTTGTAAACATTTTTAGACAAATTGTTTTATAGATTTGGACAATCTGCTTACTGAAAAAACTGGTGGACTTTTTTTAGTTTTTTTCTGTATCGGCATAGGAAATATCTTAAGTCTGACGTTTAAGGTATAAAGTGTGTTCAGCACTTTTATGTAAAACACCACAAGAAACATTTTTATAAAATATTTTTAGCCTCTAACTTTGCGTTGTATGGCGTTTTTGTTCCTTACTTACAAAAGGGGCAAGAAATTGTCCTTCAGCGGCGATATAGCGGGCTGAGACGTTTTACAAAAATATTTGCCATTAAAATAAAATAAAGTTAAATAAGTCTTCAAAGACAACTTTATCGCTAGAAGCTCCTTCTCTGGAGTAGCACTCTTCTTATACGTGCTAACTAATTAAAAAAAAAAAAGACAACCAAGCTCGAGAATTAATCGGTACGCCAAAAATTAACCAAAACTTAAAAGTTCTAATTTCGTACTTATTCACAACTAGTACCCGGCATAGGAAATCTTCTAAGCCTTATGTTTAATGTATATGTTATATCTTACCACTTTTATGTAAAATACCACGAGGAACATTTTTGTAGAATATTGCAGCCCGCTATATCGCCGCTTCTTTAAGATACATGTGTATATCTTTTTGGTCCCCTCTACCCAGATAAGGCGTTACACTCAAAATAAAATTGTAGATAAATCTAACCAATTTAAATTGTTAACTTACTGTTAATGCAAATTATTGTTACAACTTTTATGAATATAAAATTTTTATTGGCTAAATTCACTTTTTGAAAATGTAAGTTATTCCATGTAAGTATGTATATGTTTACTTTGTGGTGTCGTTTTTTAGCAAGATGACTTGGCAGAGATGGTAAAGGTGTAGGTTTGTAAACATGCGAAGAATTGTGAGAACCTAAGTTCAAGACCAAAAAATTACATTTAACTGAATTGTAAAATATAAATTTGAAAAATAACATGTTTCAAAACTAATATTATTTTTGTTGGTTGAAATTATGAATTTTAATTTTTACAATTTTTGTGGTTAAAATTGGCATTTTTATGGTTAAAATTACCAATTTAAAATAATAACAACGAAAATAACTATTTTATAAAAACTACTGTTCTTAAATCAAGCAAGTCACCACTATCTGTTTTTGCTTTTTGCTGTCGTTATTTAACAAGATGATTTAGCCGAGATGGTAATTGTGTTGGTTTGTAGAAATGCGAAAAATTGTGAGAACCTAAGTTCAAGACCAAAAATTACAAACAAAAAAACTTTTTCTTAACCAAACACACTTACTGCTTAAGCTTTGGCAACATCGAACTTGCGACCTTTCGACTAAACTACACTATCGGTTGGCGCAACTCGAACCTTTGAAATTGGTTAGATTTACCAATATTTCATTTTGTGTTTAGATTCTAAACTTTAGAATCTTGTTATTGTTGTACAGTGTAATAATAAGTTGTCCAAGTTGCTAAGGCTCACAACATCAATAGGGATCCTCGTATAATTACAATGATTATTCATTGAAAAGCACGCGTTTAAATATTAACAGTAATGTATAAAAATATAGCATCATAATTAGTCATAAAACTAAAATTAACCTGACATTATTTTCAATTATGTACTAGGAACTATTTTTTAAGTGCAGAGCACAACTTGATAATTAAATTTTCTTCCCAAGATTTCCATTACCTACTTGTTGTTTGTTTGTCTTTGAAGAAGCCATAATCAAATTTTCTTGTATCTTTGTTTAAAATTATTTTAAAAAAATTACATTTTCTTAGCTTTATTTGTAAAAGTTTTCTATTTGCAGCCAACCAACAATACAGCACCTATTTCCCATTAATATTATTTTCTTAATTTATTTTTGCTTTTAATTTTTCTTCTTGTAAGTTTTCTTCTAAAAAAGAACAATACTTGTAAATTATACTCGTACCAGCAGTACCTACGTTCTATTTACTTAGTTTGAGTATCTTTTACTTTAAGCTATAATGCAAGTTGAGATAAAATTGTATAAGATTTCACTTAAGCTAAAAGAAAATTTTAAAATGCCTTAGGAAATTCTTTGTTTTTGTTAATGTTACTGTTATCGTCGAAACAATACCCCAGAAATGCATTAAATTTCCTGATGCAAACTAGACAGACAATGTTAACTTTAAGTAGAAAAGAAATAATTTAAAAAAAATAGAAATTAGAGATGTTATCATAATACTAAATATGTACACTTGCCGCAAAGTCTATCTATTATATATAAAAAACCTTTAAGAAATTTATTATTTGACATATTGTCATAATTATATTTTAAATGAAGTTTATTTGCTGATAGTTAAGCATTGTCTATATGCATTTCATTGGCGCTTTACCAAATCGTCAGGAGACTTCAATCACAACTTTGAACAGTTACAAACTACTCAACTTATGCATAGACTTTCAAAAACTATTTGAGAATTTACAAATGATAATATTTTTGAAAATCACAAAAGAATAAAATAAACGTAGTAGGCTTAGAAACCGCTAGCATAAGAAATTGAGAGAATGGCCACGACTGATCTAGTTCAACTGTAAGTGAAAATTTGACCTCTTGGTTCAAGCCAAAACACATTAAAACTGCCAACACCTTTTAAGTTAATTTCATAAAAAAATATTTGAAATACTTAACATCTTAAAAAAACATCGACACTTCAAAATGTGTACTGCAGAAACAACTTAAACAAAAGACTACTTAAATGTATATAGTATGTATGAATGTATGTACATAATTACAGCCTAGAAAAATCTTTTTGTTAAAGACCTGAACAAATATTGTGCTCGTATATTTGAAAATGGTTGAATTCTATAATTTTCTTAATAGCATAGTTGCCGCAAGGAAAAACTCATTCAATTTAAAAGTATTTTTATTCTTTATTACGAAGAAAACAAAATACCTATAGAAAAATTGCCAGCTGAAAAAAAAACTCTATAATTTTCACATCATTCAGCGTGGAATCAATTGAATGTTAATTAATTTCCGATTTAAAAATCATGACAATGTAAAAAAAGAACAAATGTTAAAAATTATTATTAAAGCTATTACGAATTAAAAATCCCCTAAAGATGGTTTGAATGATTTTTTGTGTGCCTGACATCACACAGAGGTTCCAATTGGAAAAAAGGGTAATAAACAGGGCTCGGACTTTCATGCAAACTCATGTTTTTTGTGGTGACAGATAAATAGGTAATGACTAATTATCTATCCGAATCATCAAATCTTAAGTAGTTTGGCATCGATTTGTAATTGCATATTTTGGTGGTAAGTGCATATTTTTGCATATTTTGGCAATAAATTCATATTTTTGGAGTAAAAAACTATTTTTTATTGCATATTTTAGAATTTTTATAAAAAATATTAAACAACT
This sequence comes from Panzeria rudis, assembly GCA_956483635.1. Taxonomy (NCBI): domain Eukaryota; kingdom Metazoa; phylum Arthropoda; class Insecta; order Diptera; family Tachinidae; genus Panzeria; species Panzeria rudis. The sequence continues at coordinate 155,181,963 of OY101448.1, read as the reverse complement.
ACTTTAAGTGGCGTTTAAAAGTGGAACATACCCTAAATTCTAACGTTTTTTTCAAATTGCAAACAAGTAAAATACGTTGATAAAAGTATTACAGAAGTTTACAATGTAAAATGCTAAACGCAGAAGAAATAAAAAAAGTTTAATATCATAGAGAAAAACATCGGCAACGACATTTTCCGAGATACTCTAGTCTATATAAAAAGTTTTTATTAAAAAAAGTTTGTTTTTATTAAAAACCAAACTTTATCCGATAAAAATATAATAATTGAAATACGCTTTCTTAACTTCAGTAGATGTTAAACGCGATGTACAATAGCTTCATGCAACCTAATAGAGTTATTTACATATTCTATCGCATACGTGAGTAGCTTTCTACGCTCAAATTTTGTGTTGAAAATTTCTTCTTTTCTAAAATTACATCGATTTTGTAGTTATTTTATTAAAGAAAAAACCTTTCAAATTAAAAATATTTAGTCCAAGTGTAAAAAATTTAACATAAAGTATAATACTGATATGACTAAATGGTAGATACGTCAGACTATCAGGCAGGAGGTCGCGGTTCAAACCTGCACGCAGCCAATCGCTTTTTTATGATAATTTTTTCCACTTGGACTAAATACGTTTAATTTGAAAGGTTTTTTCATTAATAAAATAACTACAAAATCGATGTAATTTTAGACAAGGAGAAACTTTCATCGTAAATTTGAAGTAATGTTTTAAAGTGTAGGTCGGATTTTTTTTTAGGTAAAAAATTTACTGATTTTTGTTTGAAATAGCTTTTTAGTTTTATTATATGATCTGTTATGTTTATTTTACGTTTTCTTTGAATAATACAAAAAAACCTTTTAAAAGTATTTCCATATTATTTTAGGGTTTGGTGCTTTGTTCGTAGGTACATAAACGGATATTTTTCATTTTTAGGGCCATTATTACAACTTGACAATAGTTAAAGGGAAGATTTTGTTAAACGAATAAACAGTTTATCTTTGTTACAAATTTAATTTAACCTACCAGGTGGGATGAACTTGCCTTTAACTTATCGCTCACTTTCAATTAAAGAAAAGTTGTAATAAGGACAAACTGTTTATCCGTCCAACAAGATCCTGCTTTTAGCTATTGCCAAGTTATAATATCGGCCTTTAGGTGCATTTCTTAACCGTTTAAAATCTATTTGTAGTTGCATAAAAGTCCGAGCCCAGGTAATAAATCTGTATCAGTCTGGTAATAAATCTGTAACGAAACTTGCGATCCGATTACAAAACGATGTATAGAGGAGGACCAAAAATTTAAAAATGTTAAAATTGGACCACCCTGTTCAAACACATGTTGAGCTACAGGGTGCCCAAATTGACAACATCGTGCATGAAAAATCTCGTCGGCCTCGTAACTTTTACAAATATTATCCGATCTTGATGGCTTTGAATTTTAAAATTTTGGGTTTTGGCCTCGATTTTGTTCTTTATTTCGTCAATATCTGCGGTAGTAGCATATCCATAATTTTCAAAAAATATTTTTGTCATGAAAATAGATCAAAATCAAGACTTTGAAATGACAGCGAGAAATGGCTAAATTTTTAAAAATTTTCAGATATAACATTTTTTATTTACATCCAGCGTTAGACGAAAATTATGAATATTTATATGAAATTCAAATTTTTTCTTCAAATTATTTTAGATATACATATTAATAATTTTAGATACATATTTATAAACGATTTTTAAAGTTAAAGTATGATTTAAAACAGGGTTTCCCACATAAAATTCCTACTTTAAACCAGAGCTCAGATTTACTGGATTTTACTCGCAAATTAAAAATACTCGCGAAGAAGAGTACTCGAAGAGTACGAGTGTTACAAAAAGTTTACTCTCCACTCGTTTGCTTTAGGTGGGAGTACTCGCGAGTACTCCTTTTTAAAAATTAAGAGTGGAAGTAAAAATCTTCGAAATAGAGTAAGAGTTTACTCTTAAGAGTGGAATCGAGTGGAAAAATAGAAACTGTTTGTCTTTGCTGACTTGTGTGTGCGTGTGGTTTTTGTGTACTCTTTCAGTCTTTCTCATACAGTGCGCGTGTGCGGAGCAATTAGTTGGTTTTATAATAAAAGTTTTATTATATTTTTAAAAGTTTACTTATATTTTCTATATTATAATGAACACTCGTAATCTTCGAGTAATCTTCTTCGCGAGTATTTTTGTACACAAAAACCACCGGTCCCTTACAATACATTCTGCTGCTTTTCTCTTCTTGGCCTCCTAGTCCTCCCTCGTCAGTCACCTCTCCCCACCTTAGTACATAGCAACACCAACAACCGGTTGAGTTACTATATTTGCTACTACACACACACGCACATACAAATCGGCAAAAACAAACAGTTTATTTTTTTCCACTGTATGAGAAAGACTGAAAGAGTACTCGGCAAGAGTTCGATCCAAGTTTACGTTATTTTGAATTGCTTTATAAGACAAAAGTATTTTCAATATATGAAATACCAAATACAGAATTTTCTAAATTTTATTTGTTTCTGAAGTAATCCAAATTATGAAGTAATGGTTCGGATTTGACCGATAAAATTTTCTGTATTTCTGAAAACAAGTAAAACTAAATAAATGAAGTTCTAAATTATGATGAAGTTAAAAAAAGAAACAAATAATTACTTAGCTCAATCACTTATTGGCCTTCACAAAATCAAAGTGCAACATAAATCAATAGCATACAAGTGAGTACAGAGCGCAGGTACAACCGAATATTCTACGTTGCAACAACATAATTGTGAAGAAAATAAATTTAAAAAAGAACGAAAACATTAGGAAAACACTAGCATTCAAAAAAGAAAAGAAAAAACTTTAGAACGGAAATGCATACGAACGGATGCACAAACCCACGGTCATTTAGTCTGTTAAAGCAATACCTGTTGAAGACAAATGACAATAACAACAACAAACGACATCTATTCATATCTTATTGCCCCCCTTGTGTTAACTTCACCATGGATAAAAAAAATTTTAAAAAGAACAAATAGATACAATTAATTTTTGTAGTCTATTGAACTTGTAAATTGAAAAAGAACTTGCAATTGTTAAAACATTGTTAATGTCAATATGCGCGTGTGTGTGTGTGTGTGTTCACCTCCAAAGTGACCATATGGCTGTGCCCCTCAAGCATTAAAACAATGTGGGAGCTGTATACGAGGTTTGCTTAGTTCATTGCACGCTTATAGTGATTATGTAATTGAACAAATCACATAAAATATCCAAATGCCCTCTAACAAATGAATCAATAAACGAAAAATCACTTAAAAGTCCAGTAGATAAATAGCAAACTTAAATTCTTTATGTTGCACCCATACGTCATTTTTAGCGTTATTTTATGCTTTTAAATTTGTAGTACCTGCACTGAATTTAAAAAAAAAAGTAAAAATATAAACTTTATCAGAGTGTATGTGTTTGAGCATTTAACTTGATGATATTTATTGTCTAGCTTTAAATTTAACATGGAAAAATGAAAAATTAAAAAAATATATTTCAAACATTCTTAAAAACATACTGACATGTTCACATGAGTGGAACAATTTGGCACCATAAACAATTCAACTTTTTGACATATTGGCGCTGCTTTTAGTACCAATACCCTACATTATGTATGTAGTTGATTAAGTCTCATTAATGTTGTAGTACCTGTTTGATAAAATTCTTAGAGGTACATACCCAGCAAAAACTTTGCTTACTGGTAGGCAAAAAAGTATACGAGGATTTAAGTCGTAACTAATCACAATTTGACTCGGTAACCACTTATTTTTGTTTGAGAAGTCCAAAAAATAAGGGGTACATATTCACAGCAATTAACTAGTTACTATTTGCCTTACTTGAAGCTAAAAAATATGTAGTCAAATAAACAAATTAAAATTATTATTATTATCATTATTATTATTATTATTATTATTATTATTATTATTATTATTATTATTATTATTATTATTTTATTTATATTTTTATTTATATTTTTATTTTTTATTTTTGACCCAGCTGGGATACGAACCTGTGTTCGTTCGAATTTGAAGACAAGTACTTTACCCACTGAGCTATTATTGACTTATAAGCTTAAGTGACAAAAATTAGTTTTCATATAAACACTTTAAAAGTGGTTGTCGACTTATCTTATGAATACATATCAGCAAATTGTAACTACTTTCAGATAATGAGAAAAACACGTACATACTAATTTAATTAAAAACTAGGTAGTAGGGATAATTTGAATCATAGTAATAAGATAAATAAGTACAACTCATTGCTTTGTAACGCATTAAAAAAGTACTACCAATTACAAAAATGACAAAAGTTTTTGCTGGGTAGTTGCTTCAAAAGAAAGATATATGTAGATCAAATTTATCAAAATGCCCACAATGGGCATTGGTGTAAATAGTAGTTAATTTTGAGTTTTTGTGAAAGGTGACTTAATCGAGATTGCTATAAGCTATGTTTGAAGAAAATCGGTCCAGCCGTTTAGAAGTTATCAGCTCTTTTCTAAATGTATCCTCTTGAATCTGTGTGTGTGTGGCACCATGGCTCCCAAACAACTGGATAGATTTTAATTTAATTTATTTTATTTTTTTCTTGAAAGGTGACTTGATCTAAAATGTTCTAACCTATATTTAAATAAAATCGGCACAGCCGTTTTGTAGTTATCATCCATTTTTTTCGGAGTTACTAAAATTTTTAATTTGTTGTTATGAACTTACTGATTTTAAAATATTAAAAACATATATGAGCAAGCAAAATACTTATTCTAGATTTCATAAAATTTTCGTCTTGAACGTTACCCTGCTTTCACATGTACTCTTCGTTTTCGTTGACAAGATTTAGTTTCTATCATATTCTTGTTGTCCTTTTTTCACTTTTGTCAAAAAACACACAAAATAATTTTTTTTTCATTTTACCGTCCTTTCTCTTTATCCCGAAATGTTTTATGACAAGTTTAAGCTTTTTTTCTATATGGATGGTGTTAATGTCGTCTAACTATCATAAAATTTAAAATCAATCATGTTTAAGAATATTTCAAAGTAGCGATCAAATACATTTTTGTATGTTTGGCAAGCAGACACTGCAAATTGAATTAAAAACAATAATCTTCGACGAGTTTTAACAAAAACTTCTTAATTAAACATAAAAACTTTCATATAATTAAAAAAACTAAGTGTAACGTTCAATACTTTTTTTAAGATACAAACCATTAATTGATTGATAACACCTTCCTTTTCCAATATAATATATAATAAATTGACAAATATTGAGTATTACAAACATACTCCTTATATTTTATGTTATTAATATAATAAGTAATTTCAATAATTAAAATTAGCAATGAAGGATAGTAAGAAAGAGTATAATAGAAAAAAAATGTTAGAAAAAATTTTACCACTCAATCATATTTAAAGATTTTTCAAAGTAACGCGCAATGCATTTTGATTTGAACTTCATATGTCTTCCAAAAAGACACTACAAATTGAATTAAAAATAATTGAGATTGATAATCCTTGACGAGTTATAACATAAACTGCATAATTAATCATTAAAATTTTCAAGTAATTTAAGAAACTATGGGTAACGTTCAATACATATATTAAAATACAAACCATGATCGATTGATAACACCTTTTCCAATATAATATTTAATAAAATTAAAAAAAACTTTATTTTTTTTGTCTGTTTATTGGCAGCGGGGTCGACTTAGTCTATCTGTACTTCCGCCCATTTGGTCTCTTTCAGATTAAATTTTATTTTCTGTAGATATTTCGGGAGCCCATGTTGTGGGTCGATCTGGTAGTTTCAAAAAGTTTTTTATTAAAAACTAGCAAAATAAATAATCCAGTTTTGTATATTTTTAACCTATTTTACGATGGCATTTGCTATAACTGGAAGGTGCATGCCATCCCATGAAATGTAGCGAGCAATTCTCAATTGGTTAAGGAAATGATTTTTGTAAGATACTTGTACCAATTTTTTACTAAAAAGTTTTTATTCATTAAATGACAGTCGAATTATGAGTCCAGAAAAAAACTCTTCCATTAAGAGACATGTTTTAAAATCTATTACAGAAGTTTGCTACTCCAAATATTTAAATTTCTGCTTGTAGAGTACCAAGTAATTGCTATTTATTAAATAATTTTTTTTTTCTCTTTTGGCTCATTTTGATTCTACCTGTTACGATTTTAATTCTGTAGCCAAAATTGCAAAAAAAGACAAGCATTTTTTCTGTCTTCATTTCAATTAACGTTAGTGGGCTGTCAGGCTGACTGCCCATTATATTTTTATTACGCGAGTACTTGCTCGCGTATGAGTATTTGAGTACGGTTATTTGGCCATCTACGCCAAATAGACAGTTATACGCGTTTAGGTCCCCGTTGGCTAACTGGCTGGCAATTTGACTTGTTGACTGACTGACTGACTGGCTGGCTGGCAATGGCTTCTTTTCCTTCTTTCATGTCACATACATATTAATTCACATATTAAGTGGTTTTTCGAGATACACAAAGTATGTGAGGAACTTTGATTTTTTATGTATGCCTTTTTTAACTTCTTTACATATTTAATACACATAATAGTTTAATATTGGTATGTATGGGTATGTTTTTTATTTAAAACACACATGTCGCATTATTATCAATATTTTTTTTTTTCTTTAATTTTTATAATTTTTGGTTTTTATTTTGATATTTTTTCTACTTTTTTCCGTTTTAAGTTCGCTGAACTTTAAGGTGTTCTGAAGATTATTGGTGGTTTTTGTTGCCTTTGTAAATTTCGCAATATCTGCCAGTCTCCATCTTAAGGTAGACTAAAACACACACGCAGGCACACAATTTATAATTTAAAAATAATAATTTATCATGTCACTTATCTGGCCTGTGAGAACTTTTTTAATAATATCTTTTTTATTCGTAATTTTAAAGTGTTTTTAGATTTTAAAGTAAATTTTTTATAAAGACGTTTGTTTTGTTATTCTTTTCAGGTAAAACGAGTTCAATTAAATGTTGGTACCAATAGTTGGGTAAGCAATAAAGTTTATTTAGTATTGTCTAAGGTATTTAAAATATACATATATATATATATATATATATATATATATATATATATATATATATATATATATATATATATATATATATATATATATATATATATATATATATATATATATATATATATATATATATATATATATATATATATATATATATATATATATATATATATATATATATATATATATATATATATATATATATATATATATATATATATATATATATATATATATATATATATATATATATATATATATATATATATATATATATATATATATATATATATATATATATATATATATATATATATATATATATATATATATATATATATATATATATATATATATATATATATATATATATATATATATATATATATATATATATATATATATATATATATATATATATATATATATATATATATATATATATATATATATATATATATATATATATATATATATATATATATATATATATATATATATATATATATATATATATATATATATATATATATATATATATATATATATATATATATATATATATATATATATATATATATATATATGTATGTATATATATCGAATGTAAACGTAAAATGTTTATATGTAACTAGCCTCATCCGGTGTGCTTCGCCACCCCATTGTTGTGTATATATACTAAAATTAATACTTACTTTGTATTAGGAGTACCCGTCTCCACCTTCTACACCTTCAGGCTTTTTCTAGCAAATTCACTTAATTTTCATAGTAACCCACATCAAATTGAGATAACCTCACTATTATAGTTGTGTAGATATAAAGAAATTAATAATTACTTTGTATGGAGGGTACCTCATATGCAATTTATTCTAAGAGTACCCGCATCAAATTTAGAGAGCCACACTATTGTAGCTGCTGTATCCTATTTCGATATACAGTATTCCACGGTAAATTAATATTTTTATGTAATATTTTTGGGTAATTATGCGGGGAAATCATCTAAGCGAATACGCTTTACTACCTTATTAAGGCAATTGAACGAATACGTTTAAATACATCAGTGAGGAAATTATACGAGTATGTGTATTTATAGAAAATAATTACAAAGACACTGTTATTAAACTAAGTTAGATTGGAATCTATTCATTTGTCTTTACGTTAAATCATATGGCACATAGGAATTTGTACATGTATCAGCTAAATCTAAAAGAGACAGCAATAAAAAACAATGGATTTTGCTGTCTTGAATTTTATCCCTACTGCCTTTTGAGATGACATACTTTTTTTATTTTCAAAGAGAAGTAACACAATCAGGCAATTAATGCCTACCAGTTAATTAATTAATGTGTTAACTTCTTTGGTGAAGTGGTAATTAACCGTGGATAACTGTATTAGAGGTTCGTTCATCTATCGAAATAGGCAAAAATTCAATATAAAAAAATTAGTTAGCGCTTTTCTATATTAAGGTGACGATATTATATATGTCGAAGTCTAATTTGTGACTGCGACAATTTGTTCTAGATTAAAGGAAAATTGTACACGTTTTCTTTATTCTACACTCATAGAACAATGTATCTTCGCGTTGGTGACAGCCCTGTCATCAGAACTCTGGCATCAATGCTATGGCAAATGTCGTCAGTAAAACGAAAGCACACGTCAATCTGATGACAAACGTCATCATAGAATTATGACATAGTTTAAGTGTCATCAATGCTATGACTATAATAAAAGTAATAATACTTTTGGAGAAAATGCCTGCCCGATCTAATTGTTGTTTGAAAAATTTCAAAAAGTAATAATAATTTATCATGTCAGGATTTCATATTACTCAAAAGTACTAATTCTTATAAATATTATACATAGTCTGAAGCGGCCTTTATTATATATTATTAAAGTGTAAAATATGTATAAAAAAATGTAAACAATGTTATAACGTTTGTAATTTGTATTTTAAGACAAATTTTATTGTTTTTATTTTATTTTTGTGCTTAAACGCATTTTTAAAAAGTTAAAAACATGACATTGCATTGATGTACACATATGTATCATCATTACTATGACAGAGCCAATAATAATCTATGCAAATCTTTTTACTAAGCCAGTACAGCATACATGCACAGACAAAACATTGAAACAAACGAGAGTATGACACCTTTTCATCATATTGATGACACAGTCATCATATGTATGTCGCATCAATAATGTTTATGTTGACTTTGTGCTACCGATGTTTTAGATTGTAACATGGCTGAAGTCGTAGAGGTGTCAGCTTATAAATGTGCGATGAATTGAGGAGCATCGGATCAAGACCAACATTAAAAGTAAAAATAAAATAACAACAAGTAAAACTAGAATAGAAACAAGCAAAAGTAAGAAAATTTAAATAGATATAATTGTTTTAATCATTCCATTGATGACCAGCTGATGTAAAGGTTGACACCACGATGATGAATAGTATCATGGGGTCAAAAACGAAGACACTTGACATAGCATTTATGTCAAATTACGTCAGCGTCCCGCCCCTTGCATCCGCGTCTGCCGTTTAGGCGGTTCTTCTACCAGTGACATTATATTGATGCCATTTTGTCCTTAAACTGATTCCAAATCGTCATTTCCTTAATGTCGGTGTGTCATTGCATTGATGACAGAATTATCATCATTAGCATTGATGACCAGCTGATGTAAAGGTTGACATTACAAGGATGAAAAATGTCATGGTGTCAAAAACGAAAACATTTGACATAGCATTGATGTCAAATTACATTAGCGTTATGACGGGTTTTCTGTCAATGTAAGATAATTTCTCGTAGTCACAATTCGACTTCGACATGCATAATAAGGGTGATTACTTTTCAACTACTTCTATATAACCGATTCTTCTGAAACTTTCCCCATACATTAAGATCCCGGCGCCATACAAGATTTTGATAGGAAAAGTGGGCGGTGCCACGACCATGCAAAATAAACATTTTTAACTACTTGTAATAAACCGATTCTTATGAAACCTTGCACACACAATTAGTTCTAGAGAAAATATAACATTATGATCAGGAAAGTGGGCAGTCCCACCACGCCTTTTTTTTGCAAGAATACTGTATTATATTACATGTTTGTATAAAACGATATTTATTTTTATTAGCCATGTTTCCCTGCTTATAAAAATAGTCGAAAATTAAAATTCTTTGGATAAATTTTTAAATATTTTTTTTTAATATTTTGAATTTTTGAAGAGCCTGTTCCACCGATTTTACTTTTTATTTTATTTAAAAAGAAAAACGCTAGAAGTACACTCCCATAAGTCATTCTAATATAATTTTGTATATACTCAACGGTTTCGAAGTTATTCAGACCGAAATAATAATAAAAAAAATTTTCCAAAATTTAAAACTTTTTTTTTACTCACATTCATAAGAAAGCTCAAAAAGTAAAATTGCTCAACTTTTGTGAGAAGAATAAACTTTTCTTTCAAAACTTTAAACTTGTTTTCTGCAATACACGTTTTTTTTAGTTATGACTCTATTGCAGCAAAGGCTTGAACTGATTTGCATCTCATTAGCAACATATTTCACTTATTTATTTACTTACTAAACATGCAAATTAGTTTTTTGTTTAGAGTTCCAGCGAACGATAACGTTCGACATCGTGGGACATGATTTTAATTTGCTTTTGTTTTACTAATGATTTTAATGTCAGGTATATTAAAATAAATTTATTAATAATAAGTGTCAATAATAATAATAATAAATGCCAATTTATTTTCAATAAATGTTTTGTTTTTGTTTATTTTAAATCAATATTTATTTAAACGATTAAACTGTCATTTTTTGCAAAAACTTCAATATACATAAATAATTTTTAACAGTTGTTGACATGCCATTTAATTACATACGTACATACAAGCATATGTATTAAGGTTTTTTCTTTCCCGTACTTTTTTGTTTCGCGGGAGAGCAGGAAATAAAAAATAAATTCCCGGGATCCCGGAAATTCCCGAAAATTGAAGAACGTAATAAGGTATTTACCAAAAATTTTGTTTTCCGGAATCCAGTGATTTTTTATATGAGCAAAATGAATCATTCAATCGGTCTTTATATTAAACTGAGCTTAATTTTAAAAGTATTTCACAAGAGAAAACAGTTTCTAAAGACCTTTCAAAGTAAATTACGTAAAAAAGAACAATATTTTATCGAAATTTTAAGCAAACTTCGTAATTAAAGACTATTTTTATAACGAGCAAAAAGAGAGCATACAAATCATTAGTAAAATCACTGATGAACTGAAATCAAAGCAGTTTTATTTCTGATCATTCATCAATTATTCTAACACGTAGTTGTCAGAGGGCGAAAGTGTTTAAAAGAGCGATTAAAAAGTTGTCTAGGACAAATGTTGCAGTCTTACAATATTAAATTCAGCCCTTCACTTCTTGGTATGCAATGACAATTATCTGCCCTCAGAAAATTTTTACTGTTATATTCATTGTTGCAAGTGGCTTTTAAAAACAGTCAATACACAGAAAAAAAATTATACCAAAAAATGTTCAAGGAAACGTTTGTCTAAAACTAAATTTAATTTTCAGTAAATGTTCTGTACATAATCTATGAATTGTTTGTTTGACTCTTATTTAGGACGCAAACACCAAAAATAACAAGAAAAACTGTGTCGTAAAAAAACAACCCCGAAGAGGGCATTGATACAAATAACAACAACAACAATGATAGCAAAAGGAATGCGATTGTACCAAGTTTGTTTACTGAAGTTTTTGACTGAATCAATTCGTTAATGTCGTAGCGTTAACTCTCATTCATTTCTTTAAAGTCTTTAGATAAACATTCAGACTTGAACACGATTAACACAGTGAAAATTCATAAATGCTTAATGGATGCTGATGATGATAAATGACCCAGACAAAAATTTTGTTTGATATATTACAAAAAGTCCAGTAAATATATTTGTTTAATTAAACTATTGTAAACTATTTTGTTTAATATTTGTTAGCATTTTTAGACTAATTGTTTTATAAACTGAGTCAAAAATATTGTTTGATTTTTTCAGAAAATCTAGTAAATCTTTTTGTTTGATTTAGTAAATTGTTTTATAAATTTAAACAATTTGTGCACTGAAAAAAACAAGTTTTTTTCAATGAAATTGTTGAGATATTTTTGTCTATATACACAAATTTGTTTGTAGGTCCGTTCCTAGAGAAAATAGTTACTATTTCATTAAATTCCTTTACAGAAAATGAAATTTAGTTTTTTTCTGTGTACCAGAGTTCAGTGTTTGATGCAAATGGTCTTGCGAAAAAGCCAATGCAAAATATCGTAGCATTTTTATGAAACTTAGTGTATTTTATTGTTGTATTTATTAAAAAAGTTACGATATTTTGCATTTGCACTTTTGCAAGACCATTTGCATCCAATACTGAACTCCGTTAAATGTGTTAATTGAGGAGCTGGCGAACAACAAAACTAGACATGTCCTCAGTAAATGATATTTAAAAAAAATTTTTTTCGGGCTCCAAGTGCAGATCTATGAAGTCACGAAATATTTTCATTCAAACCCAGTTCGATGCGACCTTAAAAAATAAGGAAAACTGACTTCGAATAATCTCTATCTAGGTAGTTCAGTTATTTGCCTGTCCTGTAAAAACAGTTAACGGGACTAGTCTGCTTTTGTTCGCCATCTCCACAATTGTTTCATCTCACTATCGGTTTCTTATTAAAACAGTTTTCAGTTGTTGAGAAAAGCTTTTCGGCCTTGACAGAAGTTGTCCGGATAGTGAAGACGGCGTTGTATAAATTATTACTATTTTACGTCCATTTTTCGCTGTCTTCAAATAATTTCAGCTGATTTGTTAATATAAGCGTTTAAAGTTTCATCGAAAGTCTTCTCTTTCAAAACAACACTGTCGTCTGAAGTAAAAAAAAATTTTTTTGGGTACCCAAATCGGCACTTTTTATGTATATAAATAGACTTTTAATCCCGGGAAAGCGGGAAACGAAAATAAGCGACTAATATCTATGTACCCTAATATCTATGCACATATGTGCATACTTTTATTAAACGGAATCATACATTGTCATGCAAAATAAATAAATACTATCTGAAGGCAAAAATTCTGGAGTAAATAAAATTTAACAATAAATAAATGTCCAAATTAAAAAAGTATGCAGGTGAATTTCAGTTTTTGTCTTTTATTTGTATCTTCTGTTTTTTTTATTTTCTTTTTGATGTTTGTTTTTTTGTTTTGGAACAAAAAATGATTTTTAAGTGCCTCCCTTAATTTTAAGATAGCGGGCGGAGCACACCACCCCCACCTTGAAAACTTAAACTATATATAGAGAAATTCGAACTTACTTATTAATATCGTAAGAAAATAATTTAGAAATTCGTAAAACAAAATGTTCCGCTTGAATTTAATGTTGGCGTTACCATTCGTAACATTCCACAGCACTTGTTTAAATATGTAATTAAAAAAAATCTTAAATATGAACCTTCAAAAATGTGGAGATGTAATTTTCTACATGATTAACTTTTCATATTAATTTTTACATTTTTATAACAAACAAAATCAACATTTACACATTTGAACCTTTTAAATCGAGGTTAGTAGGAGCGTTTTTGAGAGGAATAAAAGTTAAAATGCAATTTTATATTGAAAAATAAAAATGATACTTTATGGAGCCAGTACTTATGTCATGGTCAGATTTTAAATTTATTTATGTATGCGTGTATTTCACTAAGATTGTATTGATTTCAAATTTTAATTTGATAATAGGCAAACGAAATAAGATAATATTTTCAAGGAAAAAATATTTCTTACATGTTTTAAATAAAAAACATTTAATACATAGTAATCTTTATATTGGGCTAAAAAGTTAGTTATTTTTTATTAAGAAAGCATTATGCAAACCACACAGAAAAAAAATAGATAATAATTATTTATGTTCAATAAAATAGTATGGTTGAAAAAGCCTAATTTTAATAAAATTTTTCATTAACTCAAAAATCACGCAATAAATAAAAAGTGTTTGATAAAAAAAGTTATTGAAAAAAGGCAAACATTTAATAAACATAGCCTTTAAATCAAATACGTATGTACTTAATTCGATGTGTACATTGACATGCTTTCCAATGCTAAGTGCTTTAAACAAGTTTTATCTCATTAAAAAATAAATGGGGTATGACTCAGCTGTAGAGTGCATTCTTTACGCCCGTTCGTTCGTATCCCAGCCGTATTATATTTATGTTTTTGTTTTAAGTAAATTTTAAATACATGTTTTATCAAAATGCTTCCAAATTTTAATAAAGAACTTATTTAAATTTTAAATAAAGATTATTGAAAAAAATATAAGTTATTGATAAAATGTTTTAGACTGAATTTACACTATTAAATTTTTTCATGAAATTTTTTTCAATTCTGTTGTAAAGTTGCTACGTATTTCACCGTCTGTTTAAACGTTGAAATTTTCAAGCAATCGTCTTGAAATTTTGTTGATAGTTCTCTTTTGAAATAAAGTTTGCGCGTTCGTTATAAAAACAAATGCATGTATATTTTTAATTAAATATTAAAAAAAATTACAGCGAATAAAATGTATACAAAACACTATTTAAAAAAATAAAATTTAAACAATTTTATAATCAAACCGTCAACGAAAGAAATGAAGAGGAAGCAAGTGTCAAATATCCCCTAAAAATTTAAGTCATGCCATTTATCCTACCCCGTTTGCTTCTCTACACCTCTTGCCTATAAAATAACATTTCATGCAACTAATTTCATGAAAAAATTCATAATGTAAATTCAGTCATATTCATTCAAATGTTTCGATTATTGATTAAAAAATTTTTATTTATTTTTTTTAATTTTTGTTATCAATATAGCGGAATTCTTTATTACAGGAAATTAGAAAAAAAATTAATTGAATACAGGGATCTTTGTATCAAAAACGAAACTTGTTTTTTTCTGTGCATACAAGCTGCGTCCGTTGGTACAACTTCAGTACGTTGTACACGAGATTGCAACGTTTGTGGGCTGGTTTTATCTATATTGTACAAAAGATAAACAAGTTTTGATTTTTTGGCAAGTTTTAGAACGCGGTCGCACTATGGCTGGGTATGTTGCAGAACCATAATATATTTTGTGCATACTTTCCCACTGACTACATACAAAAAAAAATTGTGTGTGAGTTTTATTTGACATCTTTACTCAAAAAGAGTTGTTTGCTAGATTGTGGATAAAATTATATTGTTTGTGGGCAAAACACGTCTCATGATTACCGACCAAGTTGTACAAACAGCCGAAACATGTATGGCTTGCTTTTGATACTTTCCCAGGAGACAAGAAAGTGCTAATTAATTCAACACAGCAGAACATAATAGCCCAATTCACAATCTTGTGCAAACGGTCTTGCATCGTAGCATTTGCAAAATGGTGTAGTATATTTATACTCACCACTAATAATTGCTAAGTGGTGAGTATCAGGCAGAGCAGACCAATTGCACAAGATTGTGAATTGGGCTAATAACTTTTTTCGGGGCCCGAATCAGTGTTTTATATATCTTCACTTTTTAGGTTGTTTTGGTTTCATATAAAATACTAAAGCACAACGTTACTGTTTTCGAAGTTTGCTACACATCCACGGATATGTTTTCTTTATGTTCTTGTTTTCTCCCACTTTTTGGGTGGCTTTAACAGTTCTGAGGAATAAACTATTTATCCAAATTATATAATTAATAAAAACAAATGCCAACATTAATAATCTCGGCTAGAAACTTCCTCCACTGGTAATCTAAACTTTCATAGCTAAATGATGATCAAACAACTAAATATGTGCCAATAAGGAATAAGTACTTAAATCGACTTAAGCAATTTTTGTTTTAACGCCCTTTTATTCCTTAAAAATTATCGCATTCAGCTGAAGGTTGCAGTGGCTAAAATGACACTTAAACCAGGAAGGATCTCATAAGAAACAAATCATATAAGCTTAGAAACATTTTAGCATCAGCGTAAAAACTATCGGAAAATATCTTTTCTTAAGTCTACTTAAGCACTTATTCCTTTTCGCTATAGAAATAGAATGTGTTAGAAAATTACGAAAAAATTTCAAAATTTATTTAAATAAACATCTGTTTAAATGCTACTGCAAGATACACTTAATTATTTAAACATTAATTAATGTTGTTTATTGTTGTTCTCATTATATTCAGTTGTAATTTGATCGAATTGTTTGTTATTTATTTAGAACTATTTTATTTAAAAATTTGAATGAATGACAAACAGCAAATTGCTTTTAGATCAAGTAATTTATATGCTAATTTTTGTTTCAAATTACACAAATAATAAAGCAATTTGAAAAATGTGAAAATTCTTGCATGAATACATTGTCTATACATAAATATATGCTTAGTACATATTGTAATAAGTATGTGATATAATAAAGGGTGTATCAGAAATAAGTGTTAATATAGATATATTGATTTGTATGTTGAGAGAAGTGGACTCTACAACTCACCAAAATTAAGTGATACTAAAACAATAACCAAATTTCTTGAATTAGGATCAGCTAAAGAATAGGCAAAGCTTGAACTGCATATAAATTTCACCTTCAGGGATGTACTGAATGCCTTTGTCATATGCTTTATAGGGTATCGCTGATATCGTTCGTATCATGACCAATTACGCAAAAAGAAAAATTATTGCCAAAAAAATGTTTAACCAAAAATTTTTCTAAAATAAAACTTAATTTTCAGTAAATGTTCTTTACTGTATCAGTGAATTTTTTATTTGACTTTTATTTAGGACGCAAAAAAAAACAACAACAAAACCAGTTCTGTGTCGTAAACAATAACCCCCTTGACGACATACATACACATAAATAACAACAACAACAATGATAGCAAAAGGAATGCGATATTGGAATTCATACATTTAGTATGAGAAAGTAAATTGTAAAGATTAGTAAAGATTTCGAAGTGAATCAATTCGTAAATGTTGTTTAGTTAATTCTCACGCATTTAAAAAACAGATTTAACAAAGGGATATTTCATAACCCTACGTCTTCACGACCAACTGTAAAAAATTCATCAACTTCTTTGCTGTGGTAAATACGCGCGATGTCCATGTTCTGCCTCATCAAAGTATTTTGTGTTAGTGCAAGATGGAATATTTACCAATTTTGTACTGTTTCTTTTCTTTCTATTGAAAATGGTTGTTGACGGCGAATCTCATGGTGAATATTGATGCTTAGCCATATGTTCGGGCACCGATGTCAGAGCATGGACAAAACATAGACATGAGCGGTTTACATTAGCCATATGCGATGTCCGACACGATGTTCATACCAAGTTCATGGCTAATGTAAACCCCCAGTAAATGCTTAATGGATAATGATGTTATCATATAAAACTTAAAAGCACTAAAAAAAGTTTTTTTCTGAATCAGGCAAAAAGTTTATTTGATATCTTATAAAAAATTCGGTAAATATTTTTTGTTTGATTCAGTAAATTATTTTGTTTAGAATTTGTAAATATTTTTAGACAAATTCTTTATAAAAGAATATGTGCTCAGACAAAACTATTGTTATATATATATATATATATATATATATATATATATATATATATATATATATATATATATATATATATATATATATATATATATATATATATATATATATATATATATATATATATACATAACAATAGTTTTGTATATATATATATATATATATATATATATATATATATATATATAAATATATATATATATATATATATATATATATATATATATATATATATATATATATATATATATATATATATATATATATATATATATATATATATATATATATATATATATATATATATATATATATATATATATATATATATATATATATAACAATAGTTTTGTATATATATATATATATATATATATATATATATATATATATATATATATATATATATATATATATATATATATATATATATATATATATATATATATATACATATATATATATATATATATATATATATATATATATATATATATATATATATATATATATATATATATATATATATATATATATATATATATATATATATATATATATATATATATATATATATATATATATATATATATATATATATATATATATATATATATATATATATATATATATATATATATATATATATATATATATATTACAGAAAACTCAGCAAATATTTTTGTTTGATTCAGTAAATTATTTTCTTTAGAATTTGTAAATATTTTTAGACAAATTTCTAAACAAAATATTTACTAATTCATTGAATTTCTTTACTGAAAAGCAACAAAATCATATATTTTTAAATTGCAATGCTCTAACGATTCATTCTGTAATAGGGCACAAAAAAATAATATATACGTGTATCGGCGTTTTCAAAGTTATCATTTGGGATTAATTTTAGGGGTAGTTAAATTTCCTACCGTTTGGCACACAGTCATAGTGAGTAGGCATATGAAATCTTGTAAGTCTTACGTTTAACGTACAAGACTAGTTCAGCACCTTTATATAAAACACCGCAAGGGAAGTTTTTTTGCGATAGTTTAACCCTCTCACTCTTCGTTGTTTGTGCTGAACACATCTTATACCATAAACGCAGGGTTACAAGTTTTTTTATGCCCAGTATTAATTACGAATAAGTTCGAAATTGGCCCATAAATACATTTTAAGTTTTGAATGATTTCTAGCGTTCCAGTTGAGTTTTGAACTTTGGAGTCTTTGTATAGTAAAATTTTATGTCAACTAGTTTTGTAAAACATTTCAGTCCACTATATTACCGCTGAAGGGAAGGTTTTCCCCCTTTTTTAATAAAGGAACAAAAAGACGCCTATAACGAAGAGTTAGAGGGTTGAAATGTTCCACAAAAATGTTTCTAGTAGTGTTTTACATAAAAATGCTGAGCACATCGTATGCCTTAAACGTAGGACTTGCAAGATTTCTTATGCTGAGTGTTAATTTTGAGTAACGATGAAATTAACCCTAAAGACATTTAAAATTTTGAATAATTTTTGGCGTTCAAGTTGAGTTTGGAGCCTAAAAAATTGCGAAACTATAGCTCACCCTTTGACACGAAAAAGACACCAACTTTTCCCGGCAAATGCTGTGGAAGTTCCTGAAAAGTCCCAATTTTATACTGAAAATAACACTATGATACACTAAAATTATTCAGGGGTTCTCATGCACCAATTCTGTTTGGTTGGATCCCATAGAGAGAGAAAATACTTATGGTCTTTCTAGGTCACTTCGTAAAGTGATTTTATAATGGTAAATGTAGTGAAAAAAACGGTTTTCTTAAAGTTTGAAATTTAAACAGTCATTATTTCTCTGTTTCAAAAGGGATTTCTACGATATTTTCCAAATTGGAAAGATATGATTCTAATGTTTCAAATAAGGAGAATTTTAGGAAATCAGTTAGTAAATGGCTAAGTTATGGTGGCTTAAGTGTAAAAAAAAACAACGAAATTTTACTTTTCGCCGGCTCTAAGTTTCTAATGAGATACTAAACCGCTATATGAATTAAAAGCAACATTAAAATAGCTTTCTAAAATGATAAATCAGTTATGGTATGTTTTGTGTCTTGACTTTTTTGGTTCTTATTTAAAAATAGGACAGTCACGCTAATCTATTTCATCATAACTTGAGAACGATTAAACCGATTTTGATATTATAAACAGGAAAAGATGCGGAATAAAATTATCTTTAAGTCAACAATACACAGATTTTTTCAATTTCCAATTTTTTCGGAGCTATTCAGAAATGCCGAAAAACTAGTTTTCTCAAAAGCTCATAATAAAATAAAGACGGCTAAAATTTTACATTTTAAACAATAATACGAAAGCTGGGTGTATTTGGAATAAAATAAGCCACAAATCATTAAAATCGCTCGACAAATGTCGATTTTATTAAAAAATTAAGTGAAGTAACTCAGTTGATGATGCAACATATTTAGAAAAAAAACTTTCGTAGTTAATTTTTTCGTAGAATATACGAAAGTTTCGTACAATTATGAAAAAAAAAAATGTTGGCAATATTTTTTGGAATTTACGTGAGTAACGAAAACCTTTCATAAATATTTTTCCATGTTAAAAAATATATTTGAAGTAAAAAAATTAATTAAAATTATTTTTTATAAATTGGAATATTTTTCAGTTGTAAGTGAATAAAACAAATTTTTAGCTCTTATAAAATAAGTAGAAGGTGGCTCAGTGGGTAGAGTACTTGCCTTGAAATATGAAGATTGCTAGTGCGTACCCCGGCTGAGCCATACTTTTTTTCTTTTTACTTTTTGATTATTTTCCCAAATATCGTATGTTTTACGAAAGAATTTCGTGATGTGAAACTACGAAATATTTCGTAAAAGAGTGATTCCACGTAAAACGGACTTATGGAAGGAAAAAATAATTTCCTCATTTTTAATAAAAATCTCTCAATTGATGTTTTTTAGAGAATGGCAATTATAGAAAAAAATAAAAAATACACTGTTTAATATTTTTTAATCAATTCGAGGCACTTTTAAATGATCATGCAAGAAACATTTTGCTTTCCCTCTTTGTATATTTAATATTTATTTCAGATTTTCTTTTATTCCCTTTCTCATTATTAATAAAAACCGTTATCTGTGAAAAGAATATATTTTTTTTGCTTTTTATTGAATTTAAAAATATTTTCAGCTAGAATATTCTACTGTCTATAATAGAACGAATAGCAAATAATTTAATGTCTTATTATTTTCTTATGAGTTTATCTTTATATTATTTATATTAATTAAATCAGTAAAAGTTTTATTTCTTCGAATTTTTAAAATTTTCGTACTAGGTCACACCCGTCGGTCACACCCGTCTCATTTTAAAAATAGTTTTTTTTTTATAAGAAAAATAATTTGTTGTCAAACAGTAAATACACAATACAATTAAAAACACAGATATCTATACCAAAATTATTGTTGTGCAATTTTAGAGAATTTATACTGAAAGTCATAATTCTTTAAAACTAAGATTTGTAAGGTCACACCTGTCGCAGCTTTCTGACGACCATTCTAAGCAGAAATCGTGTTCTATCAGTGTCTACCCGTTAGTCAACGACTTTAAGGTTAATGTCCTTGCGAGCCACAACGTTTTTTTTAAGTAAAACATTTTATATTCTTGATTTATAACAAAAAATGTGTGTAAACTAGTCACACCCGTTTAAATGGAATTACTCAATATGTACGAGCCTTTTCGTGCATATGCTACATGGGTTTTTTTTCGGTGTACGACCGTTGGAATTGTCTTGAGTTTTATTTAACTACAAGATTGATATTGATGGAAATAAAATATATAATTTTAACCTCATTTTTTTGGTTAAAAAATATATTTTCGTTACCGAAAAAATAAAGGTCAAATATGTACTTTTGTTTTTGACTGCAAAATATTCGTCAAACCGTTATTTTTTACCAGAAATTTTTCTACCAAAATATAACGAACTTAAAGACATATAATCATTTTTAAACCAACATTTTTTGAAAAACTAAATACATAAATAAAAGAAAATCTATTATGAGTATAGAAATTAAGTAGACAAATTATTCCGTCTGACTTTTTAAATAGAAAATTAGAAAATAACTGCTGTATTCTATACCTCTACAAAAAAAATATGTACAACCTAACTGAAGAAAAGATGTTATAACACATCCACTTTCATCATTCTTTAAAATAATTGCAACTGAAAAATGCATTCATATAAATATATGGACATATTTATATTAAATTTCATCTAGGTAATAGTAAAAATAAAGACAATTATAATAAAAAAGGTAAATATTTGCATTAAAAATCATCATCAAGTGAAGCTTCCGTTTCATTAAACACACTACAAACTTAAATACATAATCATTTTTAAAACCAACAGCAGCAACTTGTGATAAATTACTGAATATTATAACCAACCACACTGACAACAAAAATGCAACAGCAGTAGCAGCAGCAGCAATACGAAAATCTTTATGTTTTCGTCTGGCTATCCGTATGCAACTCGGTCCGTTTTGGGCTCCACACATCATCATCATTTGTATACAAATTATTTAAAATCCATGCTCTACGAAGTGTAACCAATGCTCCCCAGTGTTGGCTGTTGCTGCTGCGGCTACATCTTTGTTGCAGTGTGTATAAGTATTTGTTCGTGATGGTAATAATGATGTTAGTAATGATGATTATGATGATCATAATAATAGTAATAAATTTTGATGACGATGATGATATCCGTCAGTTACGCGACACTACATCTCATTGCGTTTAATTATTTCATTAATGCAGTTTTTATTCTGTTAACAACAACAAAAATTAATGAATATAAAATGTGCATTTAACTTATTTAAATATTCAATTTTTTCCATATTAAAGTTTTAGGTTTCTAAGAAAGATGTGGAATATTTTCTTTAATTTTACTATAAATTGTTTGCTACACATTCACTTTCTTCTACTGTGAGAAAAAGTTAGAATCGTTTTATAGCAATAAATAAATTATTAAGGTGGCCTTATTTAGCAGACATTAGCTCTATTAGTATAATTACTTTTCTAGATGATGTCAATGCCGATCAAGGTCTTCCAGTTTTTCAAGTCGACAAATTGAGTTAAAAATAACAGTTAAAATTTGACCGATATATTTTTAGGCTAAAGAAGATAAAAGCCAAAAATTTACCAATATATTTTTCGACTAAAAATATGGTTAAATTTGACCGATATTGTTTGGGTCAACAATAAAAGTTTAAATGTGACCGATATATTTTCGGTTAAAAATAAAACTTAAAGTTTTCGATCGATTTGCTTTGATGAAATTTGTTAACACAAACTGTGTTAAAATTTTACTTTCATCACATCTTACGAATGTACCCAGTGCTAAAAGGAAGCAGTATGGAGGCCTTAGGAAATCATCTTTACACCTTCTTTTGAAAGAAGAAGTACTTCACGCTCTACACCATCTTCATATCTTTTTTACTCACGTTGTCATTGCGGTGAAGGCCTTCCTTTTGAAAAACAGGGTAATAAATCTGTATCTTTGAAACTTGCGATCCAATTACAAAACGATGTACATACATATGTGAAATTTATAGAAGAGGACCCGAGCTTTAAGAATGTTGAAATCCGGACCACCCTGTTGAAACATACATTGAGCTGCAGGTTGTCAAGGTTGATTAACCCGGGCGTGAAAAAATCTTTTCGGCCTCATAACCTTTACAAATATTATCCGATGTTAATAAATTTAAACTAGGTCTAAAGTTTATAAAAATATAAAGAAAATTCTGTTTATTTCATTAAGATATCTTTAATATTTTCAAAGATTTTTGGCTTTGAATTTTAAAATTTTGAGTTTTGGAATCGACTTTGCTCTCTATTTCGCCAATACCTCCGGTAATAGCATAGCCAAAACTTTCCAAAAAATATTTTATGATTTCTAGCACAATTCCTAATAACACATAGAAACAATTTTCTAGTTATCTCAATTAATCTGGTCGTAAAAAGGAATCTAAATCAAGACTTTCAAATGAGAGTGAAAAATGGCTTCTCAAAAAATTTTTAAACTAAATTTTTTTATTTACAATTTTTCAAAAGACTTCAAAAATTAGTGCAGTTGAAATTTTAAGTCTATTGAAGCATGCACGCTACATCCAGCATTGGACGAAAATGTTGAAGTTTTTCTATGAAATTCTAAATTAATTGCTTAGGAGAAAACAGTCATTGAGTTTTTCAAATTTCTCTACAAATTATATTAGATATAAAGCTGGGTCAAAAATATAAAAAATTTTTAAAATATAAATTAATTATAATGTGTATAACATTTTTTTCAATTTTAATTTGTTTATTTGACTACTTATTTTTTCGTTTCGAGTAAGCCAAATAATAACTAGTTAATTGCTTTGACAATTGTAAATACATTTTTAAGGGGTACCCCTTATTTTTTGAACTTTTCAAAAAAGAAAATAAGTAGTTATCGAGTCAAATTGTAAGTAGTTACAATTTAAATCCTCATATATTAATTTGCCTACCAGTTAGCAAAGTTTTTGCTGGGTATCTATAGTTATAGTGTATTTGAAAGCAGTTACTCCAAAATGTTCAAATTGTGCGAAATTTTGACTCTATGAAAGATGAGTCCATTTCTTATTAAAGGGAAAACGCACTTGGGGTGAAAAATTGTTCGAAAACCCATGTTTCAAAAACCCATGATGCCGTATGGCATAAGAAATACCGAAAGGGTTAAATAAAATGTACCGCATTTTCTAAGTCCCAAAGGGTGTCTCTGTGGTTGAGTGGAGCGATGCTAGCCTGTCAGTCCAGAGGTCGTGCGTTCGATTCCCGCCATGGACTCTGAGTGTTTTCCGCAGACAAGCTAATCGCTTCGCGGGTTGTGTTTGCTTAAAAATAAAATTAAAAAAATAAAATAAAACTTTTCAAGTGATTTAAAAACACAGTTTTTTCGAAATTTTTTATCAACGATATTTCTCGAATGGATTAATTAATTTCAAATAGATTTTCATCAATCGACGAGTTTTTTTTTCAGGTCAAGAGTTGATAAAACTTTGGACTAGATCGGAATATCAGCTTAAATATATTTTATTTCCGAAATTTCTCGGATCCTAATAGTAAAATCTGTTGATAAGACTTTGGACTCGATCGGAATCTATATAGTCTAATCTGTTGAAATTTACTTGATCTCGAAGTAAAGTGGAACTCTTTAAAAATTATGCACATTTTGTTTCGATAATTTTAGCTTTGCAAAAGTTATGAGATGTTTACATGCAGCCGAATAAAACTCATCGGAAAAGTAGTCTGAACAGTCTAGGACCTCAAAAGCTTGTTAAAATCATTGAAAAATATCTGGGTTTCCACCACTTTTTTAAAAACTCCTTTTTCTTCCAGAAATAATATAAAAAATACATAGTAGAAATATCTTCAATTTGTCAATTTAAAGAAACTAAATCTGCAAAAATTTTCCTAAGGTTAATATAAAATTATGCAATACCTAACTTATTCCCTCATTAAGTTTTTGATAACGAATTTCCGCTCGGTTGCTTTACAAAAAGAGTCAAACTTAAAGACAACAAAAAAAAACTCTTATGTAGTTTAAAAACACACACACACACACACATCTAGAAACAAATAAAAAATAAATAAAAACTTAAAAGGAAACAAAAGAAACAAGCTAAAGTGATTAGAATATAGAATTGAAAAAAAAAACAATGAATAATTCAAGGCTAAAATTGTCTGCCGTACAATTAACAATAATTATATAAGAGTTTGTTATAAGAAGAAAAAAAAAAAAGAATGGAAAACATAATTTTGTTATTTTCTCGAATTTACTAGCAACTCCCTTTCTTCCGTTTTAAATTAATAAAATGTTTGCAATAAAATTAAATTGAAATTTTAACAACATTTATTTCATCTTATTGGCAACACTTTACGTTGTGCACCAGTAATTTTGTTGCTCCAATAAGTTGTAAATAAAAGCCAACAACAAATACAACATTTAAAACAACAACAATATATATATATGAAAAAATACATTAACAATACAATTGAGTTGTGGAAACAAACAACAATAAAGAAAAAAAGCCAGCTAAAGTAATTCTGCAGTTGTTGCCGGAAGGTTCAACCTGCTGGTGTGGGAAAGAGGGGGTGTAGATCTGTCTTTATTTTATTTAAGAATAAAGATATTCACAAGGGTGTACTAACTCTTGTATCAGTTGTTTGTGCTAGAGGGCTGCACGAATATATCCGAAAGTACTCGTATATATGGCTGTGTGTGTATGCATATATGTTTTTCGTATATATGTGTGTATATGTATATTTGGTCGTGGCTATATATGTACACACATATACATGCATATATATATGTATATACATAAGAACATACATCTATGAACGCACGAAATTCATACGAGTACATTCTACGAATACATTTGAGTACACTTTGCTTCCCTCTAGTTTGTGCTAAGTTTTATAAAATTGTTATTTATATTTTTTATAGGATAGTATCAACAACAATTTCATATGCTTTGCAATATCTTGGCACATAGAACCGAAGCCCGGCTGATTACAAGCTGAATCAGTCGGGTTTTTCGCTATAGAGGCTTTCAAGCGTTTCTTTTCGGAATAAAGAGACTTTGTACCACTTTTCGCAAAATGTGGTACACTGTGGCGTTCAACATTGTGCAAACATTTAGCCGAAAATTAAATTGGTCTCCTTTGAACTCCTGCAATAACAAAAAATAAAAGCCTTGCGTCGATTACTGTGAGAAAATTATTGAAAATTATCATCCGTGTTGCTTTAAAAGGCAAAAATAAAAATAGCAAAAATGTAACAATTGTTATTCACCCCACTTTTGTGTATTAGTGTATTAGTGAATTCATTTACTAGTTAAATCAATTTTGGTTAATACGAAATTCCCCATCGCTGATGATCATTTATTCCATATTTCCATTTGCTCTTTGCTTTTTCAGAGCACTCTGCACTAAAATTTTATTTTTATTAAATTGAAGTATTGAATTTAGTTCGAAATAATAACTTTCAAATCAAATGTATACATTTGAAAAAAAAGCGCATAAATATTAATTACACTGTACAACAAAATCATTTGTTTTTCTTCTTAATGACGGGTCTACCTACTGATTCTGGTAGAGGGCACCATAAAAGTATATACGTGTTTCGCCGTTTTGAAAGTTTACATCTGGGTAAAATTTTTGGGGGAGTTAAATTTCCTCCCTTTTGTACAAATGTATAGTGACTCGTAATAAGAAATCTTATAATACAGGTATAAGACAAGATAAGTATAAGATGTGTTTCGCACGTTTAAGTAAAACGCCATGAGCAAAATTTTTTTGCAATATATTAACCCTCTAACTTCTTGTTGTATGGGTCTCTTTGTTCCTTTCTTGAAGAAGGGACAAGAAACCCCTTCATTGGGGATATGTCGGTCTGAAATGTTCTGCATAAATATTCCTGCTGGTGTTTTACATAAGAGTGCTAAAAACATCTTACAACGTAAACGTAAGTCTTACAAGATTTCCTATGCCGAGTATTAGTTGTGAATAAATACGAAATTAACCCTGAAACTCATTTTAAATTTTGAATGATTTCTGGCATTCAAGTTAAGTCTGGAGCTTGGATGTCTTTGAACACTTATAGCAGAATTTTATAGCAAATAGTTTTGTAGAGGATTTTAGCTGGCTATAACGCCGATGAAGGGGAGTTTTTGTCCCTTTTTAATAAAAGGACAAAAAGACTCGTACACCCAAAATAAAATATTGGTAAATCAAACCAATTTCATAGCTTAGAATTGCGCCAACCCATAAAATACAGTAAAATCAGCAAACAGAATTGTAGTTTAGTTGATAGTGTGCTAAACTACTAACCAGAAGGTCGCAATTTCGATGCTTGCCAAAGCTTAAGCACCAAGTGTGTTTGCTTAAAATAAAATGTTTTTTTTTTTGTTTTTTTTTAAGAGAAGTAACACAATCAGGCAATTAATGCCTACCAGTTAATTAATTATTGTGTTACCTGCTTTGGGAAAGGGATAGTGTAGAGAGAACAGGTGGTGAAGTGGGAGAGAGATAGAAAGTTTAATTCAACCCTGCATTGCGCGTTTTGTTTTGTGTAGAGCAGAATTGTTTAAGCTGTGTAGGCATTTTATTAGTTATTTTACTTCGCGACGGTTCTGCTACAATACCGACGAAGGAGGGTGCTGTGAAGTGCATTAGGATATGTTAGTATTACTCGCTGCTGGTACTGCCAAAGTAATCAGTGCTATGCCTTCATCACTTTAACAGTCCAACAACTTAGGTTCTCATGTTTATAAACCGGACGCCTTTACCATCTCTGCTTACTCATCTTGTTAAATAACAATAGCACAAAGTATACATAGACGTGTGGTGACTTTGCTTTACGTAATAACCTTTGTAAAATCTCTATGTTCGTTAGCATTATTTTAAATTGAAAATTTTACCCATAAAAATTTATCATTTTAACCACAAAAATCGTTAAAAATTAAATTAGTAATTTTAACCATCAAAAATAATTTTAATTTTCAAATATTGTTTTCCCCAAATTTTTATTTTGCAATTCACTAAATTGTAATATTTTGGTCTTGAATAAAGTAACCATAGACGTGAAATGACTTATAACTTTTAAAAGCTATTTTAACCAATGAAACTTAAATTGACACAACAATTTTACATTAACACTAAGTTAACTATTTAAAGTGGTTAGATTTACCTACCATTTTATTTTGAGTGTACAACGAAGAGTTAAACCGTTCAAATGTTCCTCAAAAATGTTTTTCGTGATGTATTACATAACAGTGTTGAACGAAAGGCTTCAAAGATTTCCTAGGCCGAGTCACTATGACTATGTGCAAAAGGGGAACTTTAACTTCCAATAAAATGGTCCTCATATGTAAATTTTCAAAACGCCGAGACACGTTTATATATTTTGGCTCCCTCTTGCAGAATCAGTCGTTAGAACCATGTTATTTTTTGTGTTGTACAATGTAATATTAATAGGAACTGAAATAGAGGTTATCGAGATTTGTTTCCATGTGGTTTTTCTACTTTTAATATCAGTGACGAACAAAAGAGACTTTTAGCCGTCTTCTTCCAAAATGTGGCTAGCAAGAATGTAGCTACAGTGGGCCAAGGTTGATCACCACGGAAGCAAAAAACTTCTGAGGCTTATATGTTATCCGATTTAAAAAATTTTAAGATTTTGAGTTATGCTAAAAAATAAGAAAAAACATTGTCCTGACATTTGTTTCCGTATCTCTCATAGTTTAAAAGATATTTGCCTTCAAAGGAAATAACATAATTTTTTTTTTTGACATTTTTTTTAGTTTTTGCTCATAACTTTCCATTTTATTGCTCGATTTTACACTGTTCCATTCTTGATAAAATTCTATGTGAAACAGTAAAAAAAATTGTTTATTATATGTATTCTTTAAGTCGGAAAATTGGTGTGCAAAGTCAAAATTTTGAAATTGACACGAAAAAACCACGTTTTGTAAAAAGTATCGTCATTATATTTAATTTTGCAAAAAACTTTATTAAACACATTCATTATTTTGTATTTTGAACATGTAGCCTACACTGAAAAAAAAACAATGCAACATATGAAAGAAATCGTTCGTATATTTTACGAAATATTTTGTAATTTCGCACCACGAAATTCTTTGGTAAAATGTACGAAACGAACGATATTTTTGTGTTTATTTCACAAAGTATGTTTTGTGTTTTAAGAAATAATTTTTTATATAATGCGAAAGAGTTTCGTAGAAAAGAGAAAAAAATTTACACTTTACGAAATAATTTTATAGTTTAAGGTAATATTTAGAGAATATTACTAAATATTTTTTGTGTTTTACGAAAGAACTTTGTATATATTACAAAAAAAAATTTTATAAAAACTAAAATAAAATTTTAGATTTTACAAAATATTTTCATAACTGAAGATAATATTTAGAGAATATTACGAATTATAGTGGGATCTGGGCCTAATATTTAAATTTAATAAAAAATGCACTAGTAAAAAACCAAATAAAACTATTAAATAAAAGATTTTCTAGTGAATTAAAATGCTAGTGCGTTCGTTTTTTCTGTCTAGCATTTCTATTCTTTATCCAGTTTCGGTCCATTATTGCTTAACCTTTTTTTTAAATCGAATAGACTATTCAATAAAATTTTTTGTTAGGGATTTTTTTATTATTTGTGGTACAAAATAGCTTAAGAATAGACAACAATGGGTGCAAAACGTCATTTTTTATCCGATCAAAGTCAATTATCCACTATTCGACGCGGAATTTTGTAGCCTTTCAAACAAGAGAACTGTGGATAGCACTTTAACGCTGTCTACAACTTATATGTATACGGGTCACTTAGCACCCAATTTTATATGATTCAATAATTTTAAGAACAACTTATAATATAGTCCGTAATTGATTTCGTAATATGTACGAAATTTTAGTATATTTTACCAAAAAACTTACTAGTAAATTTTTTCGTTTCTTTCGTAAAACTTTAAAATTCTGGTGTAAAAATTTATTCCGCAATATGTACGAAAGTTTCGTATATTTTATAAAAAAAATAGCTACGAAAAGTTTTCGTTACTTTCGTCAAATAATAAAATTCTAGACTCAACCTAATTCGCAATATGTACGAAAGTTTCGTACATTCTACGAAAAAAGTAAATACGAATGAATCCAAATTGATTATTAGGCTAAGGTTCGTAACGTTATATTCAGAAAGAATTGGGCATGATTAATATTCCAAGGAACAAGGGAAAAATTGTGTAGGTTGAAAAATTAAGTTGATGTTAGTTTTTCCCTTGTTCCTTGGAATATGAATCAGTTATTTTTTTATAAAATATGCGAAATTTTCAAAAAGCAAATACGTTCGAAATAATCATACTAGTGTAAATACGAATAGTTTTCGTTACTTTCGTAAATAATAAAATTCTAGACTAAAACTTTTTTCGTGGAATATACGAAAGTTTCGTATATAATACGAAAAAGTAACTACGAAAGTTCTTTTTCGTAAAATGTTGCATGGACTATTTTCAGTGTACATTTTCCCTAAATCGTGAATTTTTTCAAAATTTTGAAATTGATATGAAAAAAACACGTTTTTAAAAAACGATCTTCATTATATTTAATTTTGCAAACAACTTTGTTAAACACATTCATTCTTTCATTACACATCGCGAAAGGCAATCCATTATTTTACTCTAAATTTTCCCTAAATCTTGAATTTTTCGCTAGTCTAGTGTTCACATTTATGGGTAGGCTGCCTTCAATTTTTCCCAGGAATCATATTAGAAAGTTACAAGCTTCCTATATTGTTTTATACTTCCGAGGTGGTCAACTTTTGCCGATTATAGCTCCGTTTCTGCTTAAGCTACGATGCCACCATGACACGAAGTATAAAGGCTGACTCCTTCTCTGAAGATGTTCCAAGTTTCAGATAAATCTAATTAGTAGTTTAAAAGTTTCAGATTCTTATTCATTTATAATGCGAAAGTCCCCACTGTGGAATGTCGATTTATATAATATTTTTATTTTGTGAAAATTTATAATGATTCCTCCAAAAATACGTGCCTCTTATTGTACACCTCAGGGTAAATGGTATACCATTTTTGCCTTCTCCTAAATAACGCTGAATTAAAAGTAAATAAAAGATGTCCAATTGTAATCTAAACTTAAAAACGATTTATTGAAGTTTAAAGCAGCTGAAACAAAAAAAATACATAAAGTAGGGTGAAGTTAGTACTGTGAAAAAGCTAATTTATTAACGTACGTGAATGCAACTATAAAAAACATCAACTGCAACCCTGACGACGATGGCGGTAGCGGCAAAAATAAATAAAACAATACCAACATCAACAGCAGCAACATGTGTTATAGTTCCCATAGTTTTAGTTCAATATAAATGAACTACGAACTTAAAAAATATACAAGATATAAAGAGCTTAATATAAAAAATGTATCTAAAGGTACGGTCACACTTAGCAAATATTTGCCAAAAAAAAAACGTGACCAACAGACAAGCTAAAATTCCATTTTCTTTAATTCCAATATTTTTTTAAATATAAAAATAGCATTTGGCGGCACACACAGAAACCACGTTAATTTAATAATTTTCGGTAATGATTTTGCTTCATAGACGTTTCATGTTAATTCAACATGATTTACAATAATCTTGAAGGATCATTTATCCTTTTGAATTAACTATATTTCATGTTAATTCAATTTTGCAGTACAGTTAAATCAAAATGAAGTTGATACTGAAATAATACGAAACATCATGTTGAATCAAAATTATTTCGAGTTGCAACAGCGTGAATTTGATATTGGAACAAGACGAAGAATCATGTTGAATCAAAGTTATTTCAAGTTGAAACAACGTGAATTTGATCTTGAAACAACACTAAGAATCATGTTGAATTATAGTTATATCCAGCTGAAACAACATGACTTTACTGTAGTTATTTTATTCTGTAGCCGACACATGAAAGAATAAACAACAACAAGTCACACAACTAAGCACAACAATGAACAGTAGCAATGAACAAAGCACATAAACACTTACACACTTAAACGACAAATTAGTTCTTATAAATGTAATATGATTTCAAATCACATTCCTTTTTTTCTGTGTGCATAATTGATTTTATTTTCTGATATAAAAACCATGTTTAATCACACTAACCCTGAGAAAAAGTAGTGGCTGCGTTTTTTTGGGCAAATATTTGCCAAGTGTGACCGTAAGTTAAGAAATGCATGAAATATTTATGTATGTGTAGTTGGCGTTTATGTTACCTGCTAAAAAAAAAGATACCGAGCTGATTCCCCTTAAATTAAAATTAAATGAGCTGCTATGGAAGCGAGCAAAAAGAGTTTTTTAAAACTTTTAGAAGAATTGAAGAATGAAGCAACTGAAGAAATACGGGGCCAATTGAATAAAACACTTTAGATGATGATGATGATGATGTGATGTTGACTTTCTTATAAAAAAAACTCTATCACCTGGAATTAAACAGTTTAAACTGCGGTCGACGTCAATGAACGAATTTATGGGTTGTTGATCTATTGTGTTGGATCTTTAGTTTCAGGAAATAAGCAACACAATTAATGACATATAAGTTAAACATTTCATCATATTAATACAAAGTAATTATTTATATTAAGGCACAATTTGTAGCTGTATTAAGGAAACATTTTACATGAGATTATTTCTAAGGAATAACGAAAAGTTAATTAATTCTAACATATAGGTACACTAAAGAACATAAGAATATGATATTTTCAGAGGATGTTACAACAACCCCCTCATCAGTGTTTATGTGTTTTCGTGTTTTACTCCTATCACTAAAATATTTTAAAAATATGACAGTTTTTTTTTTGTAGAGCGCAAATGTAAACGTATTTGGCTTCTATGGTACTCCAGTATATGTGTCAGACTCTACTAGCAGACTAAACTAGACGCTTTAAAGTTTGTATAGGGTCTATTCACATATTACGTAACGCTATTTTCGGAATTTTTATATATCCACCCCCTTAGTGATGCTTTTAACAAAACTTTCCCAATAAATTATCTAGTCCGCAAATCTTCGACATAACTTGAACGCCAGAAGAAAATTTTTGTTGAATATATTAGCCCGCTATATCGCAGTCAGTGAATGGCAAAATCACCTGTTTCCTTTCTTTAATCATGAATTCACTTTTAAATTAAATGTGTGTGTATGTATATGTATGTATTAATGATTACAAAAATTGATTTTGTGCTTCTCTGATCGCCGTTGAAGAGAAGTTTTTTTACCCTCTTTTGTTAGAGGGAGAAAAAGACCCATATGACGAAGAGTTAGAGGCTTAAACTGTTCCACAAAAATGTTTCTCGTGGTGGTTTACATAAAAGTGCTGAACACATCTTATACCTTAAACGTAAGGCTTAAAAGATTTCCTATGCCTAGGGACTATAACTATGTGCAAAAGGGGTTGATCGTATATGCGTGATTCTCATTCTAAACGTATATTTTGTGTTGTTTTTTTCGCTACGGTATCTGTCCGTCTGTCTGTCTGTCCGTCTGTCTGTCACATGCTGTTTTCTCGGGAACGGTAAGAGCTACGAAGCTGAAATTTTCACAGAATATGTAAAACTTTGGCCGCTACAACAAAAAATATATGACAGTTAAAAATTAAAGGGTGTTCTAAAGCGAGCAACGAAAAATGTTGAAATACTAATGTATGTAGTATACAGACACTTATATATAGACACTTAAAATTTTCAAAGTTAGTGTTAATTGGTGCAGTCTGTAGAATCGACTACACCAATTAACACTGATATTTAAAACAATAAAAATTAAAGGGTGTTCTATTAGTTAATGTAATTTGACTATGTAATTTAGACAATTTACTGTATCTTGAAAACCGTAGGAGGCAAACTCTTGAAATTAAAAAAAAAACGCTAAAACTACAAAATTCCAAAATTAAAAAAAGGTCAAAACGAAAAATTGCCAAAATGAAAAAAACACCAAAATAAAAAAACGCTAAGACGCAAAAATCGCCACTACTAAAAAGATCACCAAAAGCAAAAAAAAATAGCCAAAAACCGTAAAAAGTCTTCAAAATGAAAAAAAGCACTAAAACATAAAAAAATCGTTAATCCTAAAAATATCATCAAATCACCAAAAAAACTAAAAAAACGCCAAAAACCGTAAAAAGTCTTCAAAACGAAAAAAGCACTAAACCTAAAAAAATTGCTAATCCTAAAAATATCATAAAAAAAAACGAAAAAAAACGCCAAAAATGGAAAAAAATGGAAAAAAACCTTAAAACGAAAAAAAACGTTAAAACCAAAAAATCGCCAAAAATCTAAAAATCACCAAAAACCGAAATAGTCCCCAAAAGCGAAAAAAGCGACAAAACTGAAAAAAGTGCTAAGGCTTCAATAAATCGCTAAAACTAAAAATATCGTCAAAAAGCGAAAAAACGTTAAAACAAAAAAAAACGCCAAAATCAAAACGCAAAAAACAAAACAAAATTGCAAAAAACGAAAAACGCCAAAACCAAAAAATCGCCAAAACAAAAAAATTTTAACAAAAAAGCAAAACAAAAAAATTTTCAAAATGAAAAAAGGGCAAAAATGAACAGGGATACATATGTATATCACTTTAACAGTCCAACAACATGAGAAAAATGCATGATGTTGTTGGCTTGCCTGAAAGTAGTCTTGAACTCATGACCTCAGGGTTTGTAGTCAAACGCGCTAACTACTCAGCCAACAGCACCCTCAAAGAACAAAAAGTTATAATAATAGAAGGACGAAGTTAAAAGTTATGACCACTTTTTGTAATTTTGACTTGGGTTCTCTTGGGGAAAAAATTTGTATTTTAAAATAATTCTTTACAAACATTTATACATGGGCGAAAAGTAGGCTAACTCTTCTTTCAAATAAAACTCATTTTAATAAAATCGATGTCAATTTCAAATAATTATTCGGAGCAAAATACGACCTGTCTAATACATTCTTCGAAAATATAACAACCCACAGTGCGGTAGAAGCAAAATTTTTCAAAGGAAATACGAAATTTGTAAACAGGTAATGTTCTTTATATCGTTTCTACTCTTCAAATGCTGTTAACTTTTTTTTAACGTCCTAAAATTGATAGATAAATTATTTAAAAAATTTTTTTTTAATAACGCTCAATACATTTATACGAATTCAATATTTTTTCAGAACACACACACTATATTTTGAATTCAATACAATTCGGATGTATAATCTTCGATGTATTTTAACATAAACTCCTTGGTTATTCACTAAAAAATTATATTAAAGGGATATGAATAACACGCAATACAATTTTTTTATGGACACAAACGTTGATTGTTTGATGAAATTTTTGCAATATAATACTATTTAACGAAGTTCCCAAAACTTATAAATATATTTAGAGGTACAAACAAACCTACGCTGTTATTTTAGTGTATATTGTTAATGCAATTTTAATAATTAAAGTGAGTAATGAAGCGTACTAAAAAAATGTAACGCTGAATACACAAGACTACGGACAACAACAATTAAAAAAATTATAATTTTTAATATTTTTCAAAAATTTGAGGTGTGAAATAAGTGAAGCAAATACAAATATTCTAAAAACCGTAAATTTAATCTCGTTTTTGGAAAAATTCCTAGTCTGGTGGATAGTATGCTAGGCTATTAACCGGGAGGTCGCAGGTTTGATTCCTGACAAGACCCTGGGTGTTTCTGCAGAAAAGTCAAAAAGGCTTAAGCAATATGTGTGTTCGTTAAAAAAATTAAGAACATGCATTATGGCCAAGCCATTTTGTATGAAGAGAGTATAAACAGTATTTTCGTTCTTCATTTTTAGGACATAATGGACAGTCTTACACAAAAAAGTTGTGTACATTTATTTATAATCTCTTAAATTATGCTGAAGCAGTTTTAATTTTAAAATTTATACGTTTATTTTAGGAAATATTTTACTATACTTTCAACGGACACGAAAAAAAACATTTGAATTGAGAATGTCTCTACCAGAGTCACACGTTAGAACCTTGTTATTTAAAAAGAAACTATTTTGTTGGATAGTATAGTTACGGAATATGGGGGATTGTCCTTGTATAGCACCCCAGTATCGAAGGGCTAATAAATCAGTTCAAGATAATCTTTATTTTTTCTTTAAAATGTCTTAAACCAGCAAATCTATAAATTACTAAACATATAATGGGTGATTTTATAAGAACTATCGGAAAGTAAAAAAAAAAAAAAAACACATAAAATTCAGAAAAATGCATGAAATATTTATTTGGATCGATAGTTGGGTCGATATAATTTAATGTTTGAAGATTATTTCATGCAAATGTTGGCCGCGGCTGCGCCTCAAATGGTCCATCCGCTTAGTCCAATTTTGGCATACTCTTTCCAACATTTCGGCCGGTATCTCACGAATAATGTTGGCAATGTTGGCTTCCAGTGCGTCAATCGAAGCGGGCTTGTCGCTATAGACATTAGCCTTAACATAGCCCCACAAAAAATTGTCTAGAGGCGTTAAATCGCACGATCTGGGCGGCCAATTGACTGGTCCCAAGCGTGAAATAAACTGTTCACCGAACTCGCCTCTCAATTGGTCCATTGTTTCGCGTGCTGTGTGGCATGTGGCACCGTCTTGTTGAAACCACATGTCATGCAAGTCAAGCTCTTCCATTTTGGGCAGAAAAAAGTTTGTTATCATCGCACGGTAGCGCTCACCATTCACAGTAACGTTGTGATTCGCATCATCTTTGAAGAAATACGGCCCAATGATGCCGCCAGCCCATAATCCGCACCAAACGGTTGTTTTTTGTGGATGCATTGGTAGCTCTTGCAATGCTTCTGGCTGCTCTTCACTCCAAATACGGCAGTTTTGCTTGTTCACGTATCCATTCAACCAGAAATGAGCCTCGTCGCTAAACACAATTCTTCGATAAAAAACTTTCTTAACAGAGCACGCATTTTGGTAATAAAATTCAATAATTTGCAAGCGTTGTTCGTTTGTAAGACGATTCATGATTAAATTATAGACCAAACTGAAGATGTTTGACAGTGACACAAGATACAAAACGTGCGTGAGCTGTCAAAACTAGTGTTGCCAAAAAGATAATAGCAAAAAAAATCACTCGTTACATCTTTTTTAAAAACATAAAATGGAGTAATTAAACTACCAATATGGACCATATGATTTTCATCGATAGCCCGTTTAAGTTGTGCGTAATACATGTTTCAGTGATTTACTGCTGTTGATCTTAAACTAAATTTAAATTTCATTTTAGTTTAACTAAACCAACGATCAAACTTCACTGTTTTATTAGCGCTAAGTAGCGCATTTTTGTGTTCGTTTTAGTTAATTTGAAAAGCGTTCACTATATTTGAGGACTCCTTATATAAGTTGTTTGACAAACGATAAATTCATTATTAACAGCCTCTTGCAAGTTGCTACGCTTTAGAGAATATTCCCCCTTATTCCGTAACTATTTGTCGATGTCACGTCAAGACAATACGAAAAAATAGGCACATTTCTACTCGTCATTGACAAGAATTTACTATTACTGACAGCCACTTGCTATTCTCTAAGGCATAGAAAATGGGAACAGGCTGTTAATAGTAGTACATTTTTGTCGACAGCGAGTAGACAAGTGCCAATTTTTTTTGATATTGTCTTGACGTGACGACGACAAATATTTACGGAATAAGGTGGATTAAGTGACTATCAATGGGAGTCAATTGTTATCGATAACAAATAAAAAAAGTGCAAAATTTTTTTTGGTGTCGGGTGGACGTGAGAATAAGGGGAATACTTATTATCAGGGCTCGGACTTTCATGCAGCTAAAAATTGATTTTAAGCGCTTAACAAATGGATCTAAAAATAAATAATGTGCGCAACAATATGCATTTACCTACGAACAAATTACCAAAACTAAAATAATATGAAATATTTTTTTTAATTTTTTACTATTATTAGAGAAAAAATATAAAACAAACATAATTGGGTCCATTATTTAATGTAACTGAATTTTAGTTTCGTTGCCAGTAGGCAACTGACCACAAATATGCATTTAATGCCCAAATATGCAAAAATATGCACCTACCACCAAAATATGCAAAAATATGCAACTACAAATGGATGCCAAACTACTTAAAATTTGATGATTCGCATAGATAATTGGCCAATACCTCTGTATCTAATCTATCACCACAAAAAACATGCATTTGCATGAAAGTTCGAGCCCTGCTTATTATGATTAGTAAAGAAACTGTAAAGGGCATAATATACAATCAATCAGCTTGATGTCAGATTCGTGTACGTGTGCTTGGCGAAAAATCAAAACCAAGTAGATTTTCCATCAAGCGTCGTCGGTGTCACTAATACTAACGAAATTTCACACATACTATTAGCACGCTTGTCAAGCATGTTGACTGTGTACATTGCCCTTAAGAGCTACAGTGAAATATTCTAGAAAAATTAAACAGAGGTCGATGTACTTCCTATATACTTACTATCTATCATACATACATACATTTGTCGGTATACCCAACTTGGTGGTGTCACAATTGTGCCAACATAGATATAGTTGTAAAATTTTTCGTGTTTGAGCCGATGTATTTGTAAACTTCACATTTTACTTTGTGTTGTCCTCAAAAAAATATGTTGTAAATAAAACAAGTTATAAAATTCCATATGTTAAAAACTTTACTTAATTTTTTAATAGCATTAATATGTTTAATTGATGGTTAGTTCAAACGGTAGTCAAAGCGAAAATTAAGAAACCGGAATCACTTAATCTTAACACAAAAAGTCATAAATTTCCATGATGATTTGTATTAATGTCTCTTTTGTTCAACATATTTTGTTTTTCTTCTTTAATTCATTAATTGCTAATAATACATTCGTCATAAAATATTGAAGAAAACTTGTATTAAAAAGTGAAGAAATATTTATGAAAATAATTTGATTTTACAAAATATCATTACTTATTGTCAAATACTTGTATATTTCACATAAAATTTAATAATTATTACGTAAAAATTTACAACATAAAAAATAATTGTGAAAAAAACAATAACAAGGAAATTGTGAGGGAGATTCCATAACTATTGACGCTGTCAAATAGTTGGGAAATATGGTAAAATCATTAAACCTTAGATTCAACAAAAAAAAGTCGAAGATTTTCTTATTTGAAGAAGCGTATTTTAATTTTTATTAGAATTTATAGATTTATTATTCTCAAACAAAAGGTAAAACGTACGACGAAGCAGTGTTATCATAAAATCAATAGTTTCTGAAAAGAGGCACTGGTCCGCACTAGACGCATAGTCCAGACGACCCGAAATTACTATATGTATACATATGAAGAAGCATACACTGAAAAAATTCCATGCAACATATGCACGAAAACGCTCGTACAAATTACGAAATATTTCGTAATTTCGCAGCACGAAATTCTTTCGTAAAATATACGAAATGTACGAAAATAATAAAAAAATAAAAGTAAAAAAAAGTATGGCTCAACCGGGGCACGAACTCGCAATCTTCATATTTCAAGTCATGTACTTTACCCACTGAGCCACTTTCTACTTATTTTATAAGAGCTAAAAGTTAGTTTTATTTAGTTACATCTGAAAAATACCTCAATTAATAAAAAATTATTTTAATTTATGTTTTTATTTCAAATATAATTTTTAACAAGGAAAAGTGTTTACGAAAGGTATTCGTTACTTGCGTAAATTAAAAAAAAATATTGCTTAAAGGTTTTTTTCCGTAATATATACGAAAGTTTCGTATATTTTACGAAAAAAGTCACTACGAAAGTTTTTTTCGTAAAATGTTGCATGGATTATTTTCAGTGTAGGGTTTGGGTCAGCGGAATGTATAACAATATTAAAATTTTGTATTTCAAGATTCAAAAGGGCTATAGTTCTTAGTTTGTTATTGAATGACTTGGTCAATCGTAGCTGGTTTATACGTTTGCTTCATATATCTCAAATATAAAACCTTATTTATTTACAAATGATTTTAACATAAATTTATTCAAACTACGCATACGAGTGATTATCTGAGGTAAAAGACAAAATTTGCTGTGTTGTTAGTTATTTCCTGTCACAGATTTTTTATGAGTATGTATGTCTAATATTTTCACTAAGTTCATCAGTATATTTCACACATTTCGAGAGTGGCACGCCCTATTTCGATTAACAAAACATTAAAAGATGCATGCCACAATTACTTTCAAACTGTCTTTTAATATAGTTATTTGATTTGTTCTACGCTTTTGACAAGTTAGTATCGAAAATCACTAACCTTCCATTTCGAAGTCCAACTCATTTTGCATCTGTCGTTCGCCACATGAATACATTTTGTCTCAGAAACTATGATAGCGCAGAGGATATCGGCGAGACTGGATTTCGACTGACTCGTTTTGGTCAGGCGCCAGACTAAGGAAGGGCAGGTAGCTTAGCCGCCTTTTAATAAATCGGTTATCATAGATTAACAGTAAATCATTTTTGGTGGTATAAGATTAACTTTGGAATTTTAAATGTTTTCCACAGATAAAGAAATTCATAAAAGTATCAGCTATAATTACATTAAAAACCTATCCATTCTTAAAAACTTTCAGCTTTATTTTTCTTTTATAAAATCAATACAAAAGAACACATTAATCTTTTTTAATACTTTTTACAGCAACATTTATTTCAAAACAGTTTGCTAAGTAGGCGGTTGATCAATATGCTTTTTGGTTGGGAGGGGAAAAAAATACTATAAGAAATTATCTATTCTTCATTCTCTTTTATATCATTTTGTAATTTCTTTCTTAGTATCTAATAAATCTTATATAATTTCTTGTATTTTTTTCAGGATTGTAATATTTGCATTTATAATCAAGTCGATGAAGATGTCGATGGTGATGAATTAAATTCTAATTATCATGATGCAATCAAATCATCAACACTCAATGAGTACAATAATCACTTTCATAATTCCCATCAATTGTTGCATATGATACCAACAATAAATATTCACAGAAATCAACAGCAGCAACAACAACAACAACATCAACAACAACATCAACAACAGTATCATCAGCAAGAGCAGCAACAAGAACAACAACAACAGCAGCAACAACATCAAATGCCATCATATGAAATTTTAAATGACAATACCACAAATGTGGAAGCT
The DNA here is from genome assembly GCA_956483635.1 of Panzeria rudis. Taxonomy (NCBI): domain Eukaryota; kingdom Metazoa; phylum Arthropoda; class Insecta; order Diptera; family Tachinidae; genus Panzeria; species Panzeria rudis. Next base: position 155,140,578 of record OY101448.1, on the reverse strand, counting down.
GTAATATTGCAAAATCAAGTCGACACATTGCAATGGCAATTAAAACAGGTAATGTGAGCATTAAAATTATAAAAAAAAGATAAAGAGATTAAAAAATTATAATAAAAAAGAGAAACATGTGTAACAACAACAAAGAAAAAATAGAAACTGGAAAAATCGAGAAGAAAAACAAAAGACTTAAGAAACATACTTGTTTTAGTTGTAAATTTGAATTCTGGTCGAAATGAAAGGGAAGGTAAACTAACAAACATAACCAGGCATAGATCTAAAAACGAAAAAACTATACCTCATTTCTATTGAGTTTCTAAAAGAAATTTTACAATTGGCAAGTTTCATTTGAACAGTAAAATCTAAATTTTTGTGTGTGTATGAGTGTTGCATGAAAATCCCAATTTTTGTCAATTAAGTTCCCTCACTTAATTGATAATAAAATTAATATTTACCCATCGATTGTCATGATTTCTGGCTTATTTTATTCCTATTACACCCAAGTATCAGATTAATGATAAAAATCTAAATTGTTTTGCGGTTAAAAAATTTTTTTATGAATTTTGAAAAACAAAAAAATTTAAATTCTCGAAAAAAAATCGCCGCTAATTTCTGAATAACTCCGAAACATTTAAAAAAATTATATATAAATGATTTCAAGGTAATTGCATTCTACATCTTTTGGTGGCTTAATTATTCAAATTGGACCAACAGTTCTCGAGTTAATGTGAAATATACTCATATACCTAGTGGAAATATTAGTCATGCCTATTTTAACAAATCTGTAAAAAAAATAATAATGGAGTTGAATTTAGCGCATTCAACTTTTTATACTTCACATATTTTTTATTTAACAGCGAATTTTTCTGCAGACCAGAGTTATTAATTTCAATTATTTGGATTTTTATAGCACAGATACTGGCGCGGGTTTAGGGGAGGGGAAAAAGTGATATTTCAATTCCCAAAATTAATAAAATATACCTCATTTTTACCGAGTTTCTAAAAGAATATTTTGTAAATATAATGTTTCATTTGAAATTTTCCCTCCAAAAATTTTATGATAGATCCGCGCCTGTACATACAAAACAATATATTTTCTTTTTTATCAAACTTCAGGACTTTTAACAAATTGCCTAATTATTATTTTTTTAACAGCAAGAGAAAAATTTAAAGCTCGCAGTTTGTATTTTTTTTCAACATAAGCTTGTACGAGTCTTTAAACGAACTTACAAATTGTACAATCTTTGTAGTAACTTTTTATGTCAAAGCCATAAATTCTTGTCTTTTTTTTTTCTTCTTGTTTTCTTACACTATAAACGCGGATGTAATTAGTGCACAGACAGCAACAGACACATTTTTAAAATTATCGTGACTATAGAGCCCAGCAAACTTTAGGAGTTAATATTGTTTATCAAATGTGCGTTATAAGTTTTATTTTCTATATTATTATAATAAAAGTATAGACTATTTACAAACGGGCAAACAAAGTTCGTTCAAAAAAGCATCACCAAAGCAAGAGAAATATACAATATAAAATGATATGCAATGACGGAGCAAGGCTCATCTATCCAATGAATAGCTATCACAAAAAGAGAACTACTTAAATGACAAGCTTATGTTAACTTGTATCACTTTCGGATAACAAGTTCTAAACATTATTGTAGTAACTTTTAAGGAACTACTTTTTTAGCTGCTTCCAAAGTATCAATAAGTATTTATTTTCGACATCTCAGGAAGTAATTACACTGATCTTCAAAACAATTTCCCTTAATAAAATATATGTGGAATATATAATAACATAAATAGTTTAATGCGCTAAACTAAAATCTATATTTTTCTATTACGAACAGACTTTTTTTAATGGGTCTGACTAATATTTCCACTAGGTACATCAATACATTGAACTCAAACATGAGAACGGTATGCCTGATTTCGATCAGCAAAACGGCAAAATATGTATGACATTACTATAGTCCAGGAGCCAGCGAGATGCATCAGGACTGGCTCTGTGAGAGTTATGAAGTTTTCTTTTTCTAAATATTTGCCCTTTTGCCCCCACTTTAAAAGTATCATCTGGCAGTCTTTCCACCACTATATAGCCAGTAACAATATATATTTATTCATAGTTCCATATAAGCTGTCATCAGATAAATTTTTAGTTAGGAGGAAATGACTGCAAAAATTTTTTTGTTCTGTTTTGGAGGCTGCCGCCGCTCATCTCCGCAACGGTACCGCAGCTGACTTTCACGAGACTATGATAGTATTCCCAGATCCGTCTCACCAATTATCGTTCGGGAGGAACTTTGTCATGTAATCCTTTCACTGGCTCCCGGACTACTACCTTCAAGCTTTCTTAATGTAGTTCTTTTTATTTGATTAACGTTTTCGGAGTTATTCACAAACTAGTGCCGGAAAAAGTGCTTGTTATGCAAAATTAACAAATTTTTTAACTTCTTCCAATCAAAGATAGGAAGTTACTGATTTCACATCGATTTTCGAAAAACGAGTGTTCATAAGATCTCAACGTTTCGAGGTCATGGGAATCTATTCTGACTATTTGTGCAATGATATCCGTCTGGATGTATGTGTTTGTGTGAGTGTGTGTGTGTGTATGTAAACTTCTCACAGATTACGAATGGCTTAACCGATTGGAAGCCAATGAACTACATTCAAAAGACATTGACCTCACTTAGATTTCGTGACATAATGAACCGATTCGGTTCGGTAGATTTTGAGAATTTTCGAAAAAAAAAGTTTTTTTTTTAATTTTTGTTGAACCCCTGACTTGCCGGTAAGCAGTAACATAAAGCTGATGATACAGCTTTTCTAAGTGTTCACAAAAGCCATCAAGAAGCTTCCCGCAAACTGCAGGAGTATATATACCCCAGTTGGAACAATGGCTAAAACAATGGCGGATAAAAATTAACGAACAAAAATGTCTACACATTACTTTTACATTGTGCAGAGAAACCTGCCCACCTATACAAATAAATAACCAAACTATACATCAACACAGCGAAGTAGTAAAATATCTCGGTATTCATCTTGATCGTCGTCTAACATGGAAGTCCCACCCACATAAATGCAAAGGTGACCCAAATGAAATTAAGAGCAACTCCAATGAATTGGCTCATTGGAAGGATTAGAGTAGAGTGCCTAGATTGTAAACTTCTTATATACAACTCCATTCTAAAACCAATATGGTCCTACGGTATCCAGCTATGGGGCACTGCCTCGGTATCAAATATAGAAAAAATTCAAAGGCGACAAAATAAAATACTCTGTACGATTACAGCAGCTCCATGGTATGTCAGAAACAAGCGAATTCATAAACATTTAGATGTGCCGCTGGTTAAGACAGTGTTTTCTAAACACGTGACAAGATACATAAAAAAAATAGCGATGCACCCAAATCCCCTAACCCGAAACATCATTAACTTTAGAGGCCACACTCGGCTGAAAAGGAGGGATACTCTTGCTCTCAGCCGAATACGAGAGACGTAGACAACCAAAGAACCAACCGCTGAAACACATATTTTTGTCAGGCATTGGCTGGACTTCAAAATGAAAATTTTAGAGTTAATATTTGATTACTTATTGTGAGTTCAATTTTATTGAAGATACAATAAATAAATATAACCGAAAAAAATTTATTTTTGTTAAACCAAAAATAAATTTATTACCAAAAGTATCTTTTAAGTCTCAGGCTGTATTCACTTAATTGCTAATAAAATCAACATTTATCCATCGATTTTCATTGCGAACCCAGTAAAAAAATTGGAAGTCCTTCTTGAGGAACTACATTTTCATTGCTTCCAAAGAATTGATATTCAAAAATGCAGATAATTAGCAGAAAAGAAAGTAAAAATTTATTTTAGTCACACAAAAAATTTTTAATTCCTTTATAGTTTAAAAAAAAATCTATTTTTTTAAAGAAATTCATGAACTAATTTTTGTCTAAAGAGTAACAGTTATTTACTGAAATTTACATAAAAACACCGTTTAGCGTTTAAATTCGTATAAAAAGAAACAAGATGCGAAAATGTGTAACTTTATACTCTTTTTCCTAGAGAAAAATAATAAAATAGAACGCCAAAAAAGAAATATTTCTTAACTTCGCTTCCAATTCGGTGATTAGGAATCGAAAAAGAGCGCTTCTTGCAATGACAACCCTATGTAAAAATCATTAGAAATGATCCAAATTTGCACTACTTCCGGATCGCAAACTCTACATTTTCATGACTTCTTTGGAGTGTCTTGTTTTACTGGGAAGCTACTGTAAAAATCAATGGGAAAGAAGCGCCATACGATTTTACAAACTATTTTAATCAAATGTATTCACCATAATTTTTATAAATTTAAATTTATTAAAAATTCCGTATTCGAAATCAGATTATAGGATTCAGTATACAAAATTTATTGTGCAAATTCCCAAATAACATTGTTTCAAAACATAAAAAGAGGAATTTTTATCGATATACATATGTATGTATGCAATATTTAAATACAACTTTTTTACTGCAAGATAAATGTTTGCTGGTAAACAAACAATATCTGTTGATTTGAGTGCACATTCGAACTGGTATGTTGAGATTGTTCTAAATACTTGATATAATATTCTGAATGTGTGTGTGTTCTGATACCATGACCATATTTATGTTTTTCTCACGACTAATTTGTTGGTATTAATGAGTTTTTAGGTATAAATTTTAAAAAAATAGAAACAAAGAAATTAGAGTGTCTTAACACATTTTTTTATCAATTGCCACATTGTCTTTTGCCTTAAGTCTAAAGCAATAAATAAGAAACTTACATATCGTTTTAAAGAAGACTTAACATGGTCATTATAGTTGAAGTTATATGTACATGTGTATGTAAATATGTAAATAAAAAGGGGCTAACGTTTTTTGAAATATGTACACACACAGAGTATCATCCCAGCGGTAAATAGAAGGAGTAAAGAGGCCTTCTATAAGGCCTTATTTAGCTGTCTGTACTACTTCCACTCCCATTACATACTCCTTTCTTTTTTACACGCGATGTCATTGCGGACCAAGGCCTTCCTCGGCCCATTACTCAGCAGGCCTGATAGAAGGCCTGCTGAGTTATGGGTCTGGTAAGGTCTGTTAAAAATGAAATGGAGGTACATTTTTTAATCTGGGTATTTTTATAGCGGCTTCTATATTTTTGATTATCGTGATGTTTTATTTATTTCGAACTCCTTTTCATCCAAAGTAATTTTTTAACCATATGAGGGAGGCTAAATTTCATGTATTTATTTGGAACGAACTGAACATGATGCAGTAGCTATAACATAAACGGCATTAGCAGCATGTATGATGCCTCTTGTACGTAAATTTCAGTGTTATATAAAAATTATTTGCGAAAAAAGAATACGAGAATGTGTGTTAGTTCTAAAGAACATTCTTTATTACACAAAACGAAAAATCTAAAAATAGAATACTCCTTCCAAAAGAAGCCAGTGTAGAGACCTTCTAGAAGGCCTGCCTGAGAAGGCAGAAAAGAACTACTTTTGGATCTTCAATTCAGGTCTTGGAGGGCCTGTAAAAAGGCCTGTTTAGTGAATGCTTCGTAAGTTTTACCGCTGGGATGATTTTCAATTGTGTCATGATGTGTGTGAGCCTTGTGTTATGATTTTTAATTTTCTCATACTTGGATTTAGCTTTTATAAAATTAGTAATGCAGAACCTTTTTTTTCATAAACTGCCGAAGAAGTATACAGATTTTTAAGCCGGTCTATATGCCTGCATTTCGCTTGTGCTTATGTCAGCTCATCAGTAAAATAAACAGAATTATGTTTATCTTATGTTCGTTGTATTTGTTTTTTTTTTTAACTTACAATGGTTTTATTTTTGTAATTCTCATATACTTATGTTCCTTGAGAGTTTTTATATACTCATACAAGGTTGAAAACTTTTACTTTGTTCCTTGGAATATGACTCATATCTGATAGTGCTGGGATACTATCGATAGTACTATCGATACTATCGATAGTACTATCGATACTATCGATAGTTTTAAAATATCGAAAATATCGATAGGAAAAAATATCGCTATCGATATTATTATATAAAATGCATTTTTGAAAACGTGTAATACTAAATTTAAACGATGAAATATTTCATAAAATTTTCTTCATGAAACTTTTTTTATTTGCATATTACAAGCACGGAAAAACAAATGGGGTAAAGAAAATTTCCAAAAAAAAAAATCCGAATTTTTATTTCCTACCACTTTTTCATTCCAAAATTTCCCTGTCCATTCTATTAGCAAATAAAGTTTCATACAATGAATTTCATGAAATATATCATAGTGTAAATTAAGTATAAAATAAGTCAATTTCTTATCAAATAGTTGATGTCTCTTTATCCTTCTAATATTATAAATGAGAAAGTTTCTCTGTTTGCATGTCTGATCCACTATCACGCGGAAATCGCTAAATGGATTTGGATGAAATTTGGTGGACGAATAGCATATAGCCCAGATTAAGAGGTAAAAACGGGTAATAATTGGTACTTTTGGTACTTTTTATCAATAAAATTTTTGTTTAACCGTTTAGTTAAGTTCTACTTATTTACTTATTGTGTTTTGAATAAAATATTTATGGTTTTCTTTTCAAATTAATTATTAAAGTTTTCTTACTCAACACAGAAAAAACTAAAAATCGTATTCTATTACTAAATTCATAAATTCAAACATTTATTTTACGGAAATGGGACCTATCACAAAATTCGTAAAATTAATCACTAAAATTTGTAAATATTTAATAAGAAAAAAATCGCATTTTTTTCTATCAAAATTTTGTATTGGAATATTAAAAAACCAAAGAAAAAATTAATAAAATTTAAAAACAAATTCAAACACATTTGCTTTAAAAAAAACCTATGATAATTTTTTCTGTGAAGTACAAACATTCAGTCGATAGTATCGATAGCGAAATCTGAACCTTCGATAGATATCAATAGTGGAAAATATCGATAGTATCCCAGCACTAATATCTGATTCTTTCTTTCTGAACTAATTTAACTCTGCCAGCACTGTGCTGTATAACCAGTGCAGATATGTGTTTTGATTAGCATCGGTACCTGCCATTACGGCCTTATCCGACGGTGTTCTCAAAACACAGAGTGAAGTTGAGTGTTCACAACCACCCCCGAGTTATCCCGAAGGCACACCTTGTGTGGCTTGCAAAGCAAACACAGGTAGCAACTTCTCATGCATGGTTCCCATCCATGCATAAACACCTTGTTCGAGTGTTTGAGCTATCTAATCTCTGCTACATCAGCAGCTTAACACGATGCACACAAGGCTTCCGGGGAAACAGAAGCTGAACAGGTATCTACAACAAAGTGTAGACGCCTCCAGCAAAATATTCCCCTTCCGCCCGCGCACAAAACACTACCGATGCAGCGTCTGTTGGTTTAGCAACAGTACAAAGAGGCTTTTTGTTGGTGGACCGAAGTCCACCCAATCACTAGCACTGGGCGAGCATCAGTCGTTTAACCTACACCTCTCCCAGCGATTTTTGTGGCAACCACAGCCACCACGTGGACTCCCGAAGGAGACCTCACCAATAACCAAACACAGAATCATCCTTCCTGATGAGGGTGAGACGAAGTCCTCCAGCGACATCATCCCAGATGATCTCGCTCATACGGCGAGCATCATCTCTTTACCCTCGGAAGGCAGGTCATCTGTGGGGTAACTGGTTCCCGTGGTACCAGTTCAAGCTACTGGTCAAGCCTCAAAAGAAAACCCCTAGAGGTTAACTTTCTATTGACTTTGCTTTAGGGTAAACCATAGGTGCCTGTTCACCTCCTTACTGACTCGCGTAGGCAAGCCTACTTCCTTAAATAAATATATGTACGCCCGTTGCTCTGTCTCCAGAGATTGGGTAGTACACATAAGTTTTATGGGTAATTGGCCAAAGGTACTATCAGCAAAAACCAATTACCCTATCCCCAGAAAGCACAATATCAAGGCTATCCTTATCACCAAGATGTACACACCGTTCTTCAGTGCAGTATTTTCATTCGTTAAGTTTGAATCTGTATTTCAATTTTGTAACAATATCGTAACAGTATCGTTGTAGCGGCAACAAAAATATCGCCGATGCAGATATATCAGCAAGCTCGAAGTATCGTCGATATTGATATATCGGCCAACTCGAAGTATCGCCGATACCAATATTGGTAACTTCATCGTTTGAATCCCTAGTTTAAAGAACTATTTTCATTTTTAACCGATTTCAAAAAAGAATGAGGTTATCAATTCGTGTGTATTTTTTTATGTTTGTAGACGTCATTTTGTCATTTTTTAACCGATTTTCAAAATTCCTTTTTTGCTGGTTGGTCCCATAAATTTTTTTTCGAAAATTGGGGAGGGGGGAATGTTTCCCCCAAAATATTGATTATCGCATAACGCCTCCATTTATGCACCGATTTTCAAAATTTTTATTTTTTTGAAAGGCTTTGCTTGCAGTTTGGTCCCATAATTATTTTTCTAAAATCGGTAAGAAATTCTCAGCCAACTCCCCCCCCCCCCCTCTTCAATATATTAATTATCGCATAACTCCTCCATTTATTCATCGATTTAAAATATTCCATTTTTTTAAGGGTTTTGCTTGAAGTTGGATCCCATAATTTTTTTTCGAAAATCGGTGGGGTTATTTGCAACCCATTGATTATCACATAACTCCTCCATTAATAATTTTTTTGTTTTAAAAGGTTTGCTTGTAGTTTGGTCTCATAATTTGTATTTGAAAATCGGTAGGGCGATTTGCCCACCCCCCCAAATTTTGATTATCGCATAACTCCGCCATTTATGGACCCATTTTTTTAAATTTTCATATGAAATGACATACAAGGTTTAGCTCTTTGTATTGAAGTCGGTTTTTTTTGCCAGAATTATTTTAATTATTTCTGGATTATAGTATCGATTGAAACAAAAAATTGTTTCGATAAACGTTCTCTATCTGATATAAAGCTGTTTACTTAAAGAAAACCTCGGCGTTATTCCAAATATAAATTTTTGGCACTTATTCCTCAATGACGAACACTTTTTATTTCAAGATAAAATAAATTTTTTTTAATCTGTTCAACTTAAATAAAATATATTTGCAACTATCTAATGGAAATTTCCCAAAAAATTAAGAGGGAAACTCGAGCAACATAATTTTAATATATTTGCCAAAATATTTTAACTATTGTCATGCCATAATAAAATGTAATTACAAATATTTATACAAAGCTAAGTCAAACAAATTTATTTATTTGGGGTGTTTTTTCTGTAAAAATTTATACTTTTTTTTGTACTCCTGCTTCGGTGTTTGTTACTGTGACAATAGCAATTATTTGTACCAACATAAATTCAAGTGTTTGTTAATACCAGTGCGATTACACACCAACAATAAACATGAACGAGGATTTTATTTATATTTGTTTAAACATTTTGACCACTTTTCTTGCCAACAAACTGTTAATCTGTGTACTCTTTCATATAACCTCGCTAGTAATTCGAATAAATAAGAAACAACAGCAGCAACAACCAACAACTTTGTTGTGTATGTGTAATCAAACAATTTTAGGCTTCTTTCTGTATGAGTTTTTCATCTTTAGATTTTGGTTAAATAATCCACATGGCATCGCCAACACATCGCTACCATCACCGCAACTACCTCGACAGCCACCATCATCATCGACGTCATTGTTATCGTCAAAATCACTACTGTTGTTTGTAAATGCCAAAAAAGGATTTTTTTTTTCGTTGGTAATAAATAATAAATACCCTACAGTGAACAATTTGAGATAAGGAATTATGTGGGCAACACTGCTTTGTCGGCCTAATACCATTGTATGAATTTAATTCATTAACCACCGAATTGTATGCTTTTCGTTACTAAGGTGGCAATTTTCCTTCTTGCTGAGAAGTAAAAGTTATCTGAAGTCATGCATCATTTGAGGGGCAATTATACTTTTTATTAGAACGGAGCTTACTAACTGGCAAACTTGGTTTATTCATGGCCACCCTTCGCGCGATTCAGATGTAAGTCCTTGTTACCTGTGATCGCCGAAGAAGTCTCAACAAACAGCTCGGCCTATGGTGCTGGTGCCACTGCCTCTCGTTTTAGCAGATAAGTATCTTTACAGACGTAAAAAACTTATCTCTTAATAATTAAGCTATGAGTTAAGTCGAACTGTATGGGTTTATATCCAAGGAAAGTTAATTATTTTTGGCTTGAGTTCGGTTTAATTTAATTTTTCAATTAAGGCTGAGGCCATACGGGCGTTTTTAAAACGCGGCGTTTCTGCTTTTTATATTAAATTTGAAAGTTCTAAATATTTTAAAACTTCAAATTTAATATAAAAAGCAGAAACGCCGCGTTTTAAAAACGCCCGTGTGGCCTCAGCAGGGATGGACAAGTGAAAAAAATATATCGATATATTTTTAAATATCGATCGGCATCGATATATATCGAATAAAAAATATCGATATTTTTTCAACAATGATAATTCATACGTAGCCCCAAAATTTTTTTTTAAACTAAAACAAAAAAGGTTGCTTTCTTATAAATAATTAAGCTGGAAAGAATTAATTTCCAAGATCCTTACTGTTACACCAATATTTCATGAAACACACATCAACAAAATTACACTCAAAGAAAGATAATTTTTCGAATAGACAAAATATTATAAAGAAAACAAAAGATTTTTTTAGTAATATTCTATTTGATGAAGACTGTGCCGAAATGTTTTTGAAAATTGCACGAAAAACAAAACCACAAAACCAAAGCTATAAAAATATCGAATTTGATACTGTCGGTATATTTGAAAAAAAAATATCGATATATCGAAATAAAAAATATCGACGATATATATCGATATATTTTTAAGAAAATATCGATATATCTATACATCGATATTTTTTGCCCATCCCTAGGCCTCAGCCTAAATTATATTTTTATTTAGAGATAAATGTGAAGCATGTAGACAAAGAAAATTTTGACGGCGCGTAGGGTTGAACTGACGTTTCGATAGATCCCGCTAATCTCATCAGAGCTCTTTACCGCTTAGACCACTCGACCAAAGTCGGTGGCTTGCAGTCACGAGTTGAATATCATCTATAGTATATGTAGTTAGGGAGCCATAACACATCAAAAAAATATATATATATGTAGTGGTCCTCCTTGGCATTTTTCTTATTGCATAGTGTTATCTATGCACTAAAGCAACTTAGTTGATTTTAACAATATTTTTCTTTGCTTTATTTTAATTTAAAGTTCGATACCTCTAATAAAAACACCCTTTATAAGGGACTAAAAATGGATTTTTAAATTTATAGACTTAATCAGCTTTAATTGGAATAGTATGCGCTTCTGTTGACTTGTATATGGGGCTTAGGAATCGGGAATTCCCGGCATGTTTTGAAAATCACTTTTTTGTAAAAGTGATTTCAAATCGCAAAAAGGTGTTCTGTGCGCAAAATTTTTTGAAAATATGTGATTTCAAACCGGTTAGTTAAGAGGCTGCCGATTTCAAATCACTTGCTTATTTTTGCGACAACTTGTTCATGAATCTTATAAAAAAAATGCCGAAATTAATAATTTGATGTGTTCTTTATAAATTTTAATGATTATTTTAGAAATTTTCCGTGAACTTCACGACGAAATCGACTTTTTCGAGTTTTAACTATTTTTACAAGTTCAATAATTTTGAACCAATGTTTTTTTTAGTTTTTGCAATTTTTGCGAAGTTTTTCATTCCCGAAAAAATAATTTTTTCGTGTTTCGACATTTCTACAGTTTCGGCCCTTTTTAACCAATTTCCGATTTTTTCCGATTTTAACAACTTTTTTGCGAGTTTTTGCAACACATTATGCATTTTTTTATAAAACTAATTAATTGCAACTTTTTTTAAGAAATGCCACCAAATCAAAACAAAAAATCCGCTGTTTTCTTGTGCTTTCGAAAAGATAAAATTACACCGAAAAGTAAAATATTTTGTGGTTTTCAGAACACCATCAAATCACAATTGTGATTTTGAAATCACAAGTGATTTCAAATCATGTGATTTTCAGGACATGCCTGTATATAGACTTTTTTGACATAAATATTTATAAAATGGCGTAAGTGACCGCCAAACTTATTTTGATTTGTATTATATTTAATTCTGTTTTTCTTTAATATCAAAATTTTCAAAGTTTTTTTAAATATTACAAAAGTTCGTTTGAATGACTTTGTACGACAAAATGTTCACGATGAAATTGTTTAAGTTCTCTTTTAAAGTTGATATGTTTTTCATAGTCTGTTTAAATACTAATAATACCCTGTTTATCGTTGTCGAAGGACATTTTTCATTCTTACAATTTCATTTGAAATAAAAATAAATTCTAAAACTTTGTCCTTGTTTCAAATGTAACTGTAAGAAAGAAAGAATTTCTTCGACATCGATAAACAGGCAGTAAAATGTCCATACAATTTTTTTTAATACAAAATAAAAATGTGAAATTTTCAAACTTATAAAAAAATTTCACAAACATTTCATGAAATTGAAATCATACCATTTCTCTTAAGCCGAGAAAAATTATTGCTTGATTTGAAAAGTACATGCAAGATGAATTTAGTAATAGATGTCGTTTAATCACTATAACAGAACAAAGTGGAATACTTTGTATAAGTATCAATGATTACAGTGCCCTCTAATCGTTAGCTAAAGTAAATAATTCAATATTAAACGAACTTTAAGTGATTTTCCGCAGAATTAGTTAATAAATTTTTGAAGGTGTAGTGGGAATTATAAGCTCATAGAAGCTGTAAAAACTTTGAGTTGACACTACTTAAATTTATTATAAGTAGACGCAATTATTGAAACTCTGAAAGAGATGTTTTAAGATTAATAAAATGATTAATCAAAGACATTCAGACAGACTGTGGGTCAGGACATGTAAAATTCAGCTCAGTTGAAAATAGTACTGTAATTTGTACTTAACGATAAGAATCGTCCTGGAAAATTTTTCAAGAAAAATAAGAAATATTACGGGAAGTTCTTTATAAAATGATTTAGAGGCCTTGAAATAAAATGTTTAACTAATTGCGATATAGTCGTCAATTAGTCTTTGTAGAAACTCGTACTGTGTAACAACTATAAACTCTATTTGCTTGAATTCACTTGAAAATTCTTTAAAATTTGTTTTAGAATTATTTTTACATTGACTTTAATTTAAAAAGAATGCTTACAATAATAAAACAATCGAAATTTCGCTAATTTTCATTTAATAAATCTATGTAATTTAGAAAATTAACTTTTTCCGGGAATTCCCGGGAACGTGATTTTTTTCATTCCCGTTTCCCGGGAAGTACAAAAGTCGGCGAAATCCCAAACCCTATTTGTGTAGCACAAATAAAGTTATTATTAGTCAAAACCTACACACTTTGCATCATTTAATTCAGATTCTGCTTCCGTGTCCACCAAAAATGCATTTTTGGCACGAATTTCCATATATGTAATCGAGGCAGATCTATTTACCAGGTACTCTTGATTCCACAGCTGTTTAGTCTTTTTGAGGGTTCTGTACACCAAAAGTGTAAAGGACCCTAAAACTGAAAAAAAGCGTCAAAACTAAAATAAACCGCTAAAACTAAAAATATCATCAAAAAGCGAAAAAACCTTAAAACAAAAAAAGGCTAAAACCAAAAAAACGCCAAAACTAAAAAAATCGATAAAAAATTGCAAAAAAAACCAGAAATCGCCCAAAAAAAAACGAAAAATTCTCCAGAACGAAAAAAAGTGTCATAACCAAAAACAATCGCTCAAACTAAAAAAAATCACCAAAAACCGAAAAAAATTCCCAAAACCGAAAAAGCGCCTAAACTGAAAAAATCACAACTAAAATAATTCGTTAAAATTAAAAATATCGTCAAAAAGTGAAAAAAAAAACGTTAAAAACGCCAAAACAAAAAAATCGTCAAAACAAAAAATAGGCAAAAAAAACAAAAAAATTTGCAAAAAAAAAACGAAAAATCGCCAGAAAAAAACGAACAAAGCACGAAAATTAAAAAGGCGCCAAAACCAAAAAAATCGCCAAAAACAACGAAAAATACTGGAAAAATAAAAAAAATAAAATTAAACAAAAAAGCACAACGAAAAAACTGCCAAAATGAAAAAAGGCGCAAAAACGAAAAGGGATATACACATATGTGTATTCGTACGGAACCCTTCGTGTGCGAGCCAAAGTCGCACTTTATTTACTTAATTTTTTTGTGGCTGTCAATTTTGTATCAAAATAAACAAGTTATTTACGTTGTTCTTATGTGTTAATAATTTAACATTTGCAAGGAACTGCGACTACCTGATACGACTACCTGATAAATAAATCTGCCCTGATATGTAACCCTATTCATTTATGCATCTAAAATAAAACAAAAAAAAAAAAAAAAATATATATATATATATATATATATATATATATATATATATATATATATATATATATATATATATATATATATATATATATATATATATATATATATATATATATATATATATATATATATATATATATATATATATATATATATATATATATATATATATATATATATTATATATATATATATATATATATATATATATATATATATATATATATATATATATATATATATATATATATATATATATATATATATATATATATATATATATATATATATATATATATATATATATATATATATATATATATATATATATATATATATATATATATATATATATATATATATATATATATATATATATATATATATATATATATATATATATATATATATATATATATATATATATATATATATATATATATATATATATATATATATATATATATATATATATATATATATATATATATATATATATATATATATATATATATATATATATATATATATATATATATATATATATATATATATATATATATATATATATATATATATATATATATATATATATATATATATATATATATATATATATATATATATATATATATATATATATATATATATATATATATATATATATATATATATATATATATATATATATATATATATATATATATATATATATATATATATATATATATATATATATATATATATATATATATATATATATATATATATATATATATATATATATATATATATATATATATATATATATATATATATATATATATATATATATATATATATATATATATATATATATATATATATATATATATATATATATATATATATATATATATATATATATATATATATATATATATATATATATATATATATATATATATATATATATATATATATATATATATATATATATATATATATATAATATATATATATTAATCGTATAGAGAGAAGCTGAGTCGACCACTTGCAAAAATTATTTTATTCAAAATTTTTTGGGTGGCGTTAAATAGTTGTGAACAATTGTGAGCAGTTGTTGCCTTTTCTTGTCTCCATTATTGTTGGCTAACTAACAAAAATTATACTTACCAACCAAAAACATTATTGCCGGTTCCTTTACCCATTTAGTTTTGTATGTAGTATGTAAGTCTGTCTGTCCATATATCTGGGAATATTTATCTGCTGCCTGTACAAATTCGAATATAAATATTTTGTTAGTTGAATTTTTCTTAAGATTATGTAATATTTGTACAATATACTCGTAGTATTTGGTAATAAATTTTCTAATTTAAATTTATGTTTAATATTAATATTAACCACTTTAGTTGCAAATAGTGAAGTGGCTATTTCAGGTGTTTAAATTTTATTTATTGGGTTTTATTGAATATTTTTCTTCCAACGATGAGAAATAGTTAAAACGTGAATTGTACGAGGTAGTGTTTAATCAAAGTTCCTTAAAATCATAGAATTTGATTTTTTTTTAAACTTACGAAGCCGATTTTAAAGCAATTTTTTTTCTCAAGCCTTTCGTGATTTCATTTAGAGATCGACTATAGAACAAGTATAGATGAATTCAAGTCCTTTTTGTGTTGAAAGATACACCACCACAAGGGCTAGATATAGGACACCAGGTATTGGCCTATAAAATACGACTCGCTGCAAGAAAAGTTGCATAATGTAAACGTAGTGTTACTGATTTCTCCCCAATTTTTAACCGACTTCAAAAAAAGGAGAAGGTTATCAATTCGTCAGGTATTTTTTTTTATGTATGTTCCCTCAAAACTCCGCCATTTATGAACCGATTTCAGATTTTTTTCTCTATTCAAAAGGATGTATTTCCAGATTGGTCCCGTTGAAAAGTGGGCTGGGTCACGCCCATACAAAGTAAACACATTCGTCTTCAACTACTTCTACTCAACCGATTCTTGGAACTGTACGCACACATTAAGCTTCTGTTTAAATACTACATCAGGATCAAAAAAGTAGGATGTGCCACGCCTATGCAAAGTAAATATTCTTTTTCAACAACTTTTACTAAACCGATTGTTATGAAACTTTGCATACACCCTTAGTTATCGTTACAATACAACATTATGTTTAGAAAAGTGGGCAGTACCATGCCCATGAAAAGTAAATATTAATTTTAACTACTTCTACTTATCCGATTCTTATGAAACTTCGCATACACAATTAGTTCTCGTAAAAGTACATGATGATAAAAAATGGGGGCAGTGCCACGCCTATTTTGAAGTCGGTTTTTTCGCAAGAATTATTGAAAATCGAGTTTTCATCAGATCTGGGCGATTTCAGGTTCTAGGAAACTAGTCTGACTGTTTCAGGGATGCTGTCAGCATTCCCAAGATGAACCAATTCGACCCGATATATTTTAAGGATTTACCAAAATAAAGTCTTCGAAGAAATACATGCATATATGTATTTTAAATTTATGTACCCATTGAATCCAAATGATTAATTAAAATTTAACATCAAGAAACAAAATCGCAAATTTCAAGGTCGTAAATTTCATTAAAAAATATTGATCCGT
Source organism: Panzeria rudis (assembly GCA_956483635.1). Taxonomy (NCBI): domain Eukaryota; kingdom Metazoa; phylum Arthropoda; class Insecta; order Diptera; family Tachinidae; genus Panzeria; species Panzeria rudis. Next base: position 155,123,536 of record OY101448.1, on the reverse strand, counting down.
TCGAGAGATATCGTTGTCAACAAATTTCACAAAAAGGTGTCTTATAAAGTTAATACCGACATTTTGTTCCATTCGTTCTTATTTTCCATTTTTTCTATTGAGTTTTTACTTGAAAAATCACATCGCACCAAAATTGATTCATTCGTTCGAGACATATGGGTAAATCCTATTTGCGGACGTTACATACATTTTTGCTAATATTAATCCTGTTGGCGTTCTGAACGAGATATTTTCAGATAACCTTCAGCAAAAACAGTTCTTTGGGAGTACTATGAAATGACATTTTATTTACTTAACTGTTTTTGAGGAAAAAAATACTCGTGCCGAAAAACTAGAAGTTTCCCATATCGTCGCACTGTGGTTCTAATTGGAAAAAAAGGCTAATAAATCTGTATCTTTGAAACTTGCGATCCGATTAAAAAACGATATGTGCAAAAAACATGGAGGAAGAACTAAGCTTTAAGAATGTTGAACTTTGGACCAACCTGTTGAAACACACATTGAGCCACAAGGTGTCGTCAAAGTTGACATGGGCATGAAAAAACCTTCTCAGGCTTATAACTTTTTCATTCCAAAAATTATTTTTAAATTGGCATTCTAGTTTCGAAAGCATTTTTTACTTGAAAAAAATCCCGCAAATCATCTCTGAGGCGAAAGATATAGTTTTTGAAAAATTTCAAAGCGGGGTCTTATATAAGTTTGTAGGGTGGATCGTGTGTCTGTCTGCGCCATCGTAGAGCCCAAAGCCTGGACCGATTTTGATTTAGTTTTCTTGTGATGGTGACTTTATCTATAGTGTTTGTTAGCTTTGTTTGAAGAAAATCGGTCCAGCTTTTTGAATTTATCAAGTTTTACGGGGCTTTAAAAATTTTCAATTTAATGTTAAGTTATTTAAAGTCTATAAATTTTAACTTGAAATTCAGACTGCTTATAAAATCTGGAACGGAATTAAATAAAGTACTGAATTCCAATTCATTAACACTTAAATCCATTTACGAACTGAAACTTTCCAAATTCAAGAACAGACAGATTTAGCAGATTCAGTAATGTCAAAACAATTCATATTGGATTCCACGAATAGACAGTTTAGCGGAAACTTCCAATGATGACCTGATAGGTCAACCATTTTCCGTAATTATTTTATTATTTATTTCCATAGAAATAAAGTAAGTAGAAGACATAAGTGCAAACGACGAACAGTGCAGTCGATAGCAACGACAGTGACAATAAATCTGTATCTTCTAAACTACTGATCCGATAACAAAATGTGTATGTAAAAAGCACCTCTAGGCGCTAAAAAGTTATTTCTGTTGATATACATGACGGTCTAAAAGATGCCAAAGTCGACCACATCCGGCGGCCTATCACAATTGTGTGTTGTAAAGATATGTCAAAATATTTTAAGTATTTTTTGATTTAGGTTATGCAAAATTTTAAAATATTATTTATTATTATAATTTTCACAAAAATGACATTAATATTTGACTTAAATTACAATTAACTTCATTTAAGTGTCATCGGTTTTGTTTCTGTTTTGTTGATATGCAGTCTCTTTTCCTACCATAATTTAAGCCATTAACTATATGAGACTCGATGTATCCGCGTGATATGTGCTTGCTTTTCAAATAATATTAAAATCATCTTCTCACCTGACGTAAGACAATTAAACTATGTAAATTGTTTTCATACGATAATATAAATGTCGTTACCTAAAACGCAAAACGACCTAACTAACAAAAAATTTGAAATCGACTTTTTTTATAAATTAAACTTATAAGTCACCAATAGCTGAGTGCGTAAAGTACTTGTCTTCAAATCTGAACGAGCAGCACAGTTGGGTAAAAAAAATTTAAAAAAATAGAAATAAAATATAATCAGCCCAATATGAATATTCCCTAGGAATTTCTTTCCCCGGAAAACACTTTTCTCGAGAAAAAATTCCTCCAATCATAAGCTTTTCGGGAACAAAAATATTAAACAGTGGCATCATTGAATAACAATGGCGGCTGTTTTGCCTGTTGACATTTATTTATTCAGTGTTTTTGTGTCCCAAAATAAATAAAATTGATGTTTTAATTAAATTTAAAGTAAAATTAATTAAAAAAGTGAATAAAAAAAATAATAACATAGCTGTACAAGCATTTGTGAAGGATATTGGTGCTGTAGAAGAAAAAAATCGTCCAAGTTACTCTTTGCTGCATTTATGGAAACCAAAAGCAATGAATCGATTAAAGTTAAAAAAAAATTGTGTATTTGTGCTTTATTTGCGGTATTCGACCTACAAGAACAATAAAATATTTTTTATTGATAGAAATTTTGTTTTATTTAAATATTACATCGATTTTTATGCAAACTCCCTTCTGTTTTGCAAGTGACAAAATTCCGGGGGAAAAACGAAGTTCAAATGCATTGAGAATAGCTACTTTTTTCCCCCATCGAACTTTTTCCGACGGAATTTTTATTCATAATAGGAGAAAAGGGAAAAGTGAAACAAATTCTTACGGAATTTTTGTTTGTGATTGGGCTGATTAATAAAACAATCGAAATTTCGCCAATTTGCAGTCAATAAATCTACTTAATTTAGAAAATTAACTTTTCCCGGGAATTCCCGGGAACTTGATTTTTTCATTCCCGTTTGCCGGGAAGTGAAAAAATCCGGGAAATCGCAAACCCTAGACTCGATGTATCCCCGTGATATTATGTGCTTGCTTTTCAAATAATATTAAAATCATCTTCTCACCTGACGTAAGACAATTAGACTATGTAAATTGTTTTCATACGATAATATACATATCGTTACCTAGAACGCAAAACGACCTAACTAACAAAAAAGAGTCGTAATCGATTTTTTTTTATAAATTACGGTGTACTTCACCAACATACATCACCACAAAAAAAAATCAGGTTTCAGGAAATATACTAGGCCAGTTACATATTTTTCTATACACCATTTAATTTTTTAAGTTTCTTTTATTTTGCTATAGAAGCCATAATAATACACACGCTGTGAGAACTTTAAACGTCTGTCTATCTATTGCGGTTCACAAGATATAGACCAAAGTCAAAATTAACTTTAGCATGTTTTTTGTTTGCTTATCATGTAACATAATGAAAATGTTGTTAGGGTGTTTAGCGTTTCATGTAACGATACGTACGTATTTAATATGCTAAGAAAAAAGTGAAAGTGTTTAAATGTTTTTCATTTACATGCGAACTTTTATTTGTGCTTTTATGTTAAATGAAATTAGACACTTATGATTAGAGATTTTGCATTACTTCAATGTAACATATTGTAGTCACATTTGTACTTTTTGACAAGAGGTATTAAATTGTGGAATTTAATTTGTAAAAATACATTGATTCAATGTACGCATACGTTGTTGCAATGAAAATATTAATTGAAACTCAATATAAAACGGTACATTGAATGCATTCTTTGTTGTTATTTTTTAAGAAAATTAATGAACCAATTCATTGATTTAACGTACTAGTACATTAGGTCAACATTAATGAACAAATCGTTGAAACAATGAATTTTTCCCTTGAACTTTTTATGTGCCTTTTTGGTTCAGTGCAGGTCTTCCTTTCTTGGGGATGAAGGCCACGGTGCAGAATGGTACTATGAAGTCATTATTTTGAACTTATCCGTCGTTCCGTCCATCCGATGATCTTACTATTTTAGAGCCACTTTTTAGCAAGAGTTATAATTTTACTCGTTGAATATTAGTAAAAAAAAAGTTTTATAAAAACGTAACTCCCAAGCTATAAGTGGATTATCTGTATTTGTATGTGCAAAAATAGGAAAAGGAAAAGTAATAGAAAAAGTCTTGTCTTGTTTTTTTTAATCCAATCCAAAATGAGAGTTTAAAAAATTCTTTTCAAATTCAATTAATCAATTCATATCTAATAAGTATGAGAAAATATATTGAGCACAAAAAAACATTGCTTTTCCTCAATATTTTTTTATTTAAATTTATCACTTCGCTTATCAGTCATAAATGTCATGTATACGATATACTTTTAGTAGTTTCTATTTTTTCCCCATTTTTATCTTTAATCTCCTACTGATTTATATCGACAAATAACGATACTAATATGCTATTATTTTTTTGTTTAAATATATGTTTTCCTTTCTTTTCGTTTCGTTTTATATTGTTTTAATAGGTGGAAACCAGTTGTGACATGTATCGTGCTGTTATGGAGGAAGTGGCAAGATTTCTTGAACGTTACCAAAGTCAAAAGCAACTTCAACAACAGCAATTGCAGCAGCAGCAGCAGCAACAACAAATGGCAACACAAAAACATCATAACGACAACAGCAACCACAACCATAATAAATTGGAACAAATTCCACGCTCAAAAAGTCTCTTTCAAGTTTATGTAGCCGGAGGTCATGAGAAGTCCAAAAATGAAAATAACAATGCTTTAGATGATACTTCAACATCAGAGTCATGTTTACGTGCTCGAAGTAGCACCAATCTAATAGATTTAAAACATCGACCATTAAATGCGAGTTGCAATAGCAAAAGTAAAGATGATCATATTTATGAGACAGGCCTGACACCATCTCAATCCTATAGTGCCTTTAAAGATTTTACCTGGTGAGTAGAAGAAGAAAAAAAAATTTTATGAAATAAGATTTTAAATAATTAACATTCATGTGTACTCTCAATAGGCGGCGTTCTCCGAAAAAATCCGATTCACGTTTAAACATTGCCAAAGACGATGTCGAAGAGAAACTTAACCAAGAAGCCTTTCGTCTTTTACGCACCATAAACAATTTGCTCAATACTTCACAACATCAACCAGATTTGTCTCACCATCGTCATTCCTTAGCACCTGCAGCGATCTCACAACACATGGGTCGTTTGTCCAAAGCCATGTCCACAGCATCAGTTTCAACACTGCCCGGGCCACCAATGCACAATTCGACAAGTCTTACCATGGGCGCTAACACTACTGGCTCTCTAACGCCCGACTCAACGAATACCTCGTCCAGTATAACAACTGCCAACAATGCCACCAGCAGCAACAATCTTGCCCCCGAAATGCTTTTCTTGCGTTCTGCCAATATGCGAGATTCTCGCTTATCTTTACGCAGCTCAACTGATAGTTCAGTTCATTCCACCTCGTCGGCTGCTTCGTCGGCCTCATCAAAAGTGGAAACAGATGAAGAACATTCGCCCCCAAATATACTAACTCACAAGGAGCACCAACATTTAGCTGGCTCTAGCACAGAAGATGAAAGTGGCTTCAGTTCCATAAGTTCTTTTCCTGATATTGGTGTGCCGCTCAGTTCTACAATGCTGTCGTCCAGTGCAAACAGTTCAAGTAAATCTCTTTTAGTGGGAAAAGAACTAAAATCGCTTAAAGCAAATGAAAGAGATCATCTACAAACTACTGACAGCCGCAATTCGACTTTAAAAGCTAATGTCGTTGGTTTGCCTTTGAACTCATCTCAAGATATGTCTCACCGTTGGGATTCACCCTCTAAGACGTATCATAATGCCAGCAATAAATTTCAAAAATTTTCCGCTCTATCAAACGAAGATTCCAATACCGTATTATGGGTTTAAGTTACACAAAAATTTTCTATATACATTTTTTTATACATTCATTAACTTGAATATTTTTGTAAAATATTTGTATTTCCCTAAGTTTTGCTCTTAATCATTTAAATGGCCATGTCACACAGTTCAGTTCCGTTCCGTTCGATAACGAAATTCAATCCACCCCAAGACGGCGAGAACTAGCCTGAGAGAGCATACGACAGTATACCAGCGCCGCCAAAAATCTGGCCACACCTGACACATTAGCGTGTTTTTGGTTTTCTTTCTAGACATCAGCTGCTACAAAAATGTGGTGGATTGAATTCAGTTTTCGAATGGAATTGGACTCTGACATGGCTGATAATTTAATTATAATTCTCTAATATTATGTATGTGTGTGTGTATCCAATATGTTTTATATTATAATTACATTGTATTCTAATTATAATAATTATATTATAATACAAGAGCAATATGTTTAATATAATAAATATTGTTCATTTTGTTGTAGATTTGTGCCTTTTTTTCAATAAAATTTAAGTCTTTTTCTGATATTTATAATTACGCAGCACAACAAAATGGAGGTTTTCTTATGTTGTTTAAATAAGAAGAAGCTGATCCCTATGTATTTTTATCTCCTGATTACGATGACGTCATTAGTTTTTCCCTAGCAGCTCTATTTTTTAAAATATAGTGACATTTAGCATTTTCATAATTTACACCACTTTTTGTATTATTCGCTTAATATTTCACGAATGGTCCTCCAAACTTTTAAATACTTCTTGGATTATTAATTTACACAAAAGTCTCTTTCATTTGGGTAGAGTGCCATTAATGTGTAAACCAGGATATATTACTACTGTTATTGCAAGGATGTTAAAAATCGTGTGTTTTTCATTTAGTCCTTAAAACTTTTATTTTAATTTTTGTAAATTAAAATAACTGATACTTATGTCTTTTCGTCCGCTGCTTACGAAAATAGCTTTATTATTTTTCTAGCACCTCTAGTTTCTGAGATATTGTACATTATATAAAAAAAATACTTGACATTTTTCTTTTCTCACGCCATCCAAAAAAATAGTTTCTTACAATATGAGGTCGCTGATTTTAAATCTAGCCTCTATTTTTTGATACGCTGTGATCTAAAAATTTTGTATTAAAAATTAACATTTTTCTTTAAAATTGTTTTTTTTTGTAAAAGCTGCAGATTTTAAATATACGAACAATGAACACAAATAACATGAAAATTTTTTTAACTGTTCATACAACATTTTTTGTACGCAACCATTGCATTAATGGCTTGTATATAAAACAAATTTTTTTTAATGGCTTAAGAAAAGAAAAATGTAAGGTATTTTTTTATATAATGCTTAATATCTCTGAAACTAGAGGTGCTAGAAAAATAATAAAGCTATGTTCGTAAGCAGCGGCCGAAAATACACAAGGACCAGTTATTTTAATTTCAAAAAATTTAAATTAAAAAAAGTTTTAAGGACTAAACCAAAAACACAAGATTTTTAACATCCTTGCAATAACAGTAAGATATCCTGATATACTCATCAATATGCCTCTACCCAAATGAAAGAGATTTTTGTGTAGATTAATAATCCAGAAAGCGAATAATACAAAAAGTGGTGTAAATTATGAATATGCTAAATATCACTATATGTTTAAAACTAGAGCTGTTAGGGAAAAATTAATTATGCCATCGTCATCAGCAGATGAAAATATGTAGATAAGGATCAGCTATTTTTATTTATACAACAAAACCACTGTTTCGCTGTGTTATGCATTAAAAAAAGGAAAATTCAACATTTATTTAACGCATTTACTTGATTTTTCAAATCATATTTTTAAGACTTATTATTTTTAAATTTAAAAAATAATAATTATTAATATGTATACACAAAAAAACTGTTTGTTTTTTATTCGACAAGTTTTGATTAAAAATACATCATACATGGGACTTTTTCATTGGCATTGAAATTTCATTGGCATACAGCCCAATCACAAACAAAAATTTCGTGAGAGTTTTTTCACTTTTCCCTTTTCTCCTATTATGAATAAAAATCCCGTCGGAAGATGGGGGAAAAAGTAGTTATTCTCAATGCATTTGAACGTCGTTTTTTCCCCCGGAATTTTTCACTTGCAAAACAGAAGGGAGTTTGCATAAAAATCGATGTAATATTTAAATAAAACAAAATTTCTATCAATAAAAAATTTTTTTATTGTTCTTGTAGGTCGAATACCACAAATAAAGCATAAAGACAACATTTTTTTAACTTTAATCGATCCATTGCTTTTGGTTTCCATAAATGTATCAAAGAGTAACTGGCACGATCTCTTTCTTCTACAGCACCAATATCCTTCACAAATGCTTGTACAGCTATGTTATTACTTTTTATTCACTTTTTTTAATTAATTTTACTTTCAATTTAATTAAACATCAATTTTTATTTATTTTTGGAACAAAAACACTGAATAGGTAAATGTCAACAGGCAAAACAGCCGCCATTGTTACTCAATGATGCCACTAATTCATATTTTTGTTCCCGAAAAGTTTATGATTGGAGGAATTTTTTCTCGAGAAAAGTGTTTTCCGGGGGAAAGCAATTCCTTGGGAATATTCATGATTGGGCTGATTATTATTTTACGGAGTTATAATGAAAAAAGTTTCAACTACCAATAAATGTCAATGCTTTTATTTTCATTATAATTGTTTAAATACTTGTAATGAAAAAACAATGAAATCTATCAACTACCAATTATAATAGAAGAAAAATTAATTGTTTATATAAATACAAATATATAAGTTGAATAACTGAAAAATATTACCTTTGGAGCAATTCCTTTTATGTTAGTGTGCTATTTGAAAAATAAATGAGCTGATGCAAAACAAATGAGAGCAAATATTACAATAGTAAAATAATGTTTGGCATGGCAATACAAAATTATGTAAAAATAAATCATAAATCCGAAAATTATTTAAAATTCATTAAGTCACCAATATTAGGAAATTCTGAAATCTCGGCAAAATTCGCAAAAAAAATGCTAACATCGCGATTTTTTTCGATTTTTTGGCATTCCTTACAAACTTAGCGATTTTTAATCAATTTTAGGGCTTATTTCCGACATTGCAATTTTTCGCAATTTTCGCGATAGAAGAGCTTATTCAGTTTTTGGCTTTCATTAGTTCTACCGATTTTTGATAAATATCAGAGTTTCTATATTTTCGAAATTATTATGTTTTTGCGACTTTTTCTGAATTTTTAGCATTCCTTACAATTTCATCTATTTTTAAGCACTGTTAGAGCTTGTTTGCAATTTTTCGAGACTTTTCGCTATTTTCGCGATAGAAGTGATTTTTTCAGTTTTTTTTTTGCTTTCATTAGAGTTTTACTGATTTTTAATCAATTTCAGAGTTTTCTATCTCTTCGAAATTAACAAATTTCTGCGAATTTTTTGCCAATTTTCCGATTTTTTCTGAATTTTTAGCATTCCTCACAAGTTCAGCTATTTTTAAGCAGTGTTAGAGCTTGTTTGCAATTTTCTAACTTTTCGCGACTTTTCGCTATTTTCGCGATAGAAGTGATTTTTTCAGTTTTTTGGCTTTCATTAGTTTTACCGATTTTTAATCAATTTCAGAGTTTTCTATCTTTTCGATATTAGCAAGTTTTTGCGAATTTTCGCTATTTTCGCCATTTTTTCTGAATTTTTGACATTCCCTACAATTTGGGGTATTTTTAAGCAATGCTAGGGCTTGTTTACAATTTTGCAATTTTTCCTGAATTTTCGCGATAAAATAGAATAGATTAGTTCTTGGCTTTTTACAGTTTTACCGATTTTTAATAAATATTAGTCTGCTATTTCCTAGCTGTGTGCCAGTTTTTGCAAATTTTCGCATTTTTTCCAAATTCGTTCATTTCTTAAATTTTTAGCGATTTTTTTTATAAAATTTAAAGTTTTTTTTTCAATTTTTCGCGAATTTTCGCAACTTTGTAAGCTCTTTTCGAATGTTGCATATACATGTACAAACTGTGCATATGTATGAGATTGTTTTTGATTCTTGGTCTGTTGGAATGATTCGTTTATGCTAGGAAATTTTTCAGATCTTTTTTCCCCGTTTTAATTTTGTAATTAATTTTGAATCGAGTTTTTCAGAATCACTCAAAATCGAACCATGTTTAATTTACAAAATCATACAGAATTTGAACAATTGTTTATATGTGCTATATTCTTTTCAACGTCCACTTTTTTTCAAAAGAAATATAGTGCGAGTGATTTTACATAATGATAATGCTTAGAGAAATTCTGAGCAGTAGTTAATGATAATGATTTTCTTTTTTAAATATTTAGTAATTAAATCTTTTCATGAAAAAGCACTATAATTGTTTAACGTAATGGAAATGCCAAAAATTTAAATAGCATTACTTATTAATCAATGCTATTGAAATCAACAATTAATTAGTCAGTTTAGTAAATTACTCCCATGTATGAAATACATACATATTGTAAGTCGTTTAAAATTTGGACACATTAGGTAGCTTTTGATCAGAGGTACCTCTATTTTTGATTATTTTTTTTTTCAAAAAAATCTTCAAATCAATCGTTTTTGTTTTTGCCCGATATTTTTCGGTCAAAAATATACGGGTATGTTTAGTATTCCATGCGGAAGGAAAAAGTTCGGAATTATCAAAGCATCGTTGTTGCAATTTATTATTTATAACAACTATGCTATGATAATTCCGAACACTATTCCGCATGGAATACAGAACATGCCTGATAAGTAGTGTCCGACCGAAAGCAGTTTTTTGTGGCCGAACCCGAACCGAACCTAATATTCGGCAAAAAGGCCGAATCCGAAACTTGCCGAAACTTTTTTAGCATTAACTGAAATTGACATTTTAAAAACTAAACAGAACTGAAAAGTCATTTACTTTATTAACGGCCCTTTTAAAAGTTAACGGCAAATGCGGCATACAAAGCTCTCCGTTAAAGTAGTTATACGTTAGCTTTTAACTGTACACTGTGAAAAAGGGACGCAAGAGTATTTGTACATACATACAGTGTCAGTCAAAATAATAGTAAAAATTTAATAGATTTCATTCCATCGAGCAAATGTAAAGCTTAAACATTAATGAGCATATGACTAACAAAAACTTGGTATTCAATTAAATGATGAATATACCTGGAATATTAGGTTCGGTACACATACATTGACGAGTTTTTTTTATCACTCTATTGATGACGTTACAAGAACACCAATCAAAAAGTTGAGTCGGAATAACTAAAAAAATATAAAGTGGAATATTTACCTATTTTTGACACTAGATTTATACGATTTCATTAATTTCTACTAAAGTGGTTTTTTTGTTTACGCCCGCGTTTCATCGATGATATACAAAATAAAGAATTTTTCTCGACGGTATTGAATTTATCGTGAAAATTGAAAATGAGCTTTCTTGATATTTTGAAATTATTTAAAAAAATCTATTTTAAAAACAAATAATCAATTCAGTGCAAAATTCAGTGAAAAATCGATTTATTATAACATAAAATAGATTTTCGATTGGATTCGAAATCGGTTTACCACTCCCTAGTTTATGATATCTATTTTGCCAGCAAACAGTTGAATACTTTATTTTACTATGTATATCTTTTGGTTGCTCTTTATAACACTAAGTAAAATTTTCATTCAATTTGAAAAGATATAGGACGGGAAAAAACAGATTCACGGCGGTGACATATTTTAAATTTGGAAAATATTATTTTTCGATTAACTTTCTTATTTATAGAGAATAAAAAGTTTCGGTTTCGGTATTCGGCCAAAAAGTTGGTCTAAGCCGAATATCAGCCGAAACCACAATTTTGGCGGATCCAAAACCGAATCTTCGGTCGGACTCTACTGATACGTCAAAATTAGAATATTTGTCGCTTATTTCCTTAGGGCCTATTCACATATTACGTACCGCTATTTTCGGAGGTACAAGTAGATGAAAAGGATGAAATCTGAAATCGGTTTATAAATGGCGGAGTTTTGAGGGCACATCCATAAAATAATACAAGAATTGATAACCTTTCTCCTTCTTTAGAAGTCGGTTAAAAAGGAGAACGGTTATTAATTCGTCATGTATTTTTTTATTTTTATGGATGTTCTCTCAAAACTCCAGATTGATCCCGTTGAAAAGTGGGCGAGGTTACGCCCATACGAAGTAAATACACATGCCTTTTCATCTACTCGACCGATTCCTATGAAAATTTGCACATACATTAAGATTATGTATGAATACTACATCATGATTAAACAAGTGCCACGCCCATACAAAATGTTCTTTTTCAACAACTTCTACTAAACCGATTCGTATGAAACTTTGCATACACATTTAGTTATTGTTACAATACAACATTATGGCCAGAAAAGTGGCCCATGAAATGTAAATATTCATTTAAACTACTTCCACTTAACCGATTCTTATGAAATTTCGCACACAATTAGTTATCGTGAAAGTACTCGTACATCATTATGATAAACATTATGGGCATTGTCACGCCTATTTTGTAGCCGCTATTTTTTGCAAGAATTATTTTTAAACAAAAACTTCTTTGATTTTTAATTGATTTTATTAGCCTCTTTCTTTTTTTACATTCACTGAGAACTGATAGCGGGAAAAAATATTCACGGGAACTTCACGATTGCAATTTTCCCTCGAAGGAAAATGAAAATTTCAGAGTTGGTGTAAGCAGAATTTTTTTTGCAAGTTTAAAAAATTTGCTTAACTTTTGCTTACTATCCATAACAAAGCAAAATTAATTGAAAACTTATTTTTCGTAAACGGAGAACCAAACAATCGGGCCTGTTCTCAAAATCACGTAATGTCAAAAACAAACTATTAATAGCTGACTTGTTGTTAGTGTATGAATTTTAGTATTTGAATTTTTTGTCGTTTACAATAGAATATTTTTTTTTCGAACTTCAAACGCTATATATCGTGCAATTTACAAAAGCACTGATGTAGCTTTTATTCATTTTTTTAAATCACCGTGATTTGACATCTCGTGATTTTCAAAACGGACACGAATAATAAAAATTTGACAGGGGCGATAAGTAATAGGTTACGTATTGCAAAAGCAGAAATGTTAAAGTTTGGGACTGTTTGTAAATGCATCACTGCAGTGTGTCATATGAGAAAACTTGACTCTGCATTGGCAATACAAGTACGCTGGTGTTCTTTTATAGCAGTACCCATTTTAACACTCCATATTTGGGGGTTGTTTGCGCGTCATCTGCTTTAGCAAAGTATTTTTTGGACTCTTCTTAAAGTTACATTTGCAGCGCAGTGATTCATTTACGAATAGGTCCTTTATATCAAATGGAAGCTTGAAAGGACCTGTTTAAAATTGCATACATATAAAAGTACCGTTATATCGATCAGTTTGCAAAACTAATACTGGTAGGAAATACGTGTAACGAACACTGGTAGCTAGAATTCAAAACGTAGATAGCAGGCTGGTGCGAAGGTTGAATTCCTTAAAAACCGTAATGCCGCTTTGGTATTTCCGCGGTTTTCAGTGTTGCCGTTGTTTTCCGGGGGAGATTTTTGCCATCGTTTTTGGGAATCCGGATAAATTCTCGGATTTTGGAGATTTTTGTTCTAGTTTTTGGGAATCCGGGGAACTTCTTGGCTTTTGGGGAGATTTTTGTTCTAGTTTTTTGGGATCCCTAGACGAGGCTTGCCTTTTTGCTAATGGTTGGTTTCCTTGCTAAATGAAGGTGTCTCGGCTAACCACCGAAGTATCGCCTAAGTACTTTCCAGGCGTTTGTGGTTTTTTGTTGACGAATTGTCTTCTTTTGTCATATTCTACACCGATTAGGCCTCCAGAACATAGATCAGTGACATGACACAAGGTACATACAATTTATCAATTAGCCCCATCACAGGCCATTCCCATGTAATCTAATATTTGTTAAGAAAGTTAAAATATTAAAGATCAAACTTGTTATGCAAACTTGTTTTAACTATATAAAAAATAGTTAAATCCTTTATTATTTATAATGAATTACTAGTACTACTCTGTACACATTATTCAGGCCACTTTTGCAATTTTATTTTTTTTTAAATAAAGTAAGCGACTCAATTTCCAGTGTATAAATTGGAAGAAAGGATAATCTTAAAATATCCTTTGTGCAATGGATTTTTTAATAACTAATTCTTACAAAGTTAATTACTTTTTTCTTTTTTGATTTACACATGATTCACTTTATCAGAGAAACACTCACACAATTGTTAAATGTAGTAGAGTCCTTTAAACATAAATTTTTACAAATTATAATCAAATGGTTGGTTTTTTGTCTGTATAAAAAATGATAATAATTGTAGTTTAATAAGTATTTGTTTCACACTACTAATATTTTTATTAAACAATAAAGTATAATTAGTATGATAAAATAATAAATAAATTCAGTTAACTAATGATGGTGGTTTAAGCAATGATATTTATATGAAAAATCGTTAGTTAAACCACTGGCGTTAGTTAACTACAGACTGTATATTTGGCCCTAAGAGATGTGCCTGTGATATGAATATGAAAAACCTTTAAATAAAAAAAATTTAGATTTATATATACAAATAATAAATATAGAAGGTATGTATCATACAAACGGGTGATATTGTTATTAAAACATATCCGAAATTCTGTTATCAACTCAATCAATAAAAACCTTATAAAAAATTCTTATATTTTACGTTTTAAAATAAGAAAAAAACATTAAGGTTTTCTTGTTTAAAATTTAAATTCTAAATATTACTTGACATTACAAGTAATATAGGCTAAAAATTAAACATGGAGTGTAATTTGTTATTGTTTCTATAGATAGAATCGAATTATATTAATTATAATTTGCGACAACATGTACTATTTATATGTGTGACTTAATTTAATTACAATTTGAAAATAAAATCACTTAAAGACAAATATATTTATACAAGAATATATTAATATAAAAGATATTTTGCGAGTCCTTAAAAATTCTGTTAAAAGTAAAATCATTTTAAATTAATTAAAACCAAGACGACCAATTAAGCGAAAGTCTTTTAGAATTATCGTATGTAAAGGAAATTTACTATTGAACGCTATAAAATAATAGTATTTTAAATACTGTTGCGAAAATTTGTTGAACATTCTAATCAATCTTCATGACAATCATACAGAACTTAAAATATTTTTGTTTTAAAAGATATTCTTTTAATAAACATTTTCTTTTTTATTATTAATTATATATGTACTTATGTTTTTAAGTAGTTTAAAGTGTCTTTAAGTAAATGACACTAGGACGCCAATAATGCTGATTATGATGAACATGATAATGCTGATGATGATGATGCCTACGACGATGTAGATGTTTAATTTTAATTATAGTAATGCTAAATGTAAATTGTTTTCAAATCATTGAATATAAGTAAGAGTATTTTGTTTGCAGACAATGTCTGATATTTTGTTGCTATCTCTACTGCTTTTTATTGTTGTTGTTGTCGGTGGTAGTAGTTGTAATTGAAGTAAAGTTTGTTTTTTTTACATTTAAATACGTCCCACACTACTTAAATTACAAGATTTATTTTTCCGTGTTGGCTGTACCGAAAGTGGCACTAATACTTCTGAATTTACTGAAGGAGAACTGCTGCGTTTGCCAGAACTTTCTTCATCAGCAACTTCCTGGAAAACAAAATAAACATCATAAAGTTTAATAATAAGAAAAATATGAATGTTTTTGCTAAAGACTTTTAATTTAAAAATATGAATAATAACAAAGCTTAACAGAATGTTTGGTGCATGAAATATATTGGTGGAATTCACGCTTCGTATTAAAGTGACCTTTTAAATTGAAAACCCTTTTTAAAAAATATATATTTCAAGATTACAACAAAAAAAAATACGTTTGCTTAATTCACAAAACCTCTTGTATCTTTGTATCGATTGTATTATAGTATTAAATACAATAGTGTAAAATTTGTTGTAAATAATTGCCATATAAAAATGAAATACACTTTTACACTTTTATTTTATATGCAGTGATGTTAACTTTTATATTCTAATTACCGTACGGCCCTCAAAAAATTACCGTTTTTAAGAAGAAATTACCGTAAGCAAAGGTTTTTAATTAAAACAATAGCAGTATTCATAAACAATTTATTTGAATTTGAAATGTGTTTTAAGAAAAATTTTAATGGAATTTTTTTTTGCATATCAAACCTAAATAGTTTCTTATGAATATGGCAGTAAACCCATTTGGAATAAAATAGGTATACATATATTCAGTCAATTGAAAATATATTGATATAATACGCTTAAAGTACATATGCTCTGAGCATAAAAAGGCACCCACCCGCCATAGAGTTTAAGGATATTTTTACTAAATTCTGCGAGACAAAATAGTTATATGTCCAAAAATATTCTAAATTAAAAAATTATTTTCTTAGAAATGTTCCAACAAAATGAGTTCTTTGAGCAATCTGATTATATCCCCCCAATATGCAAGTAATGTATATTATATGTTATGACATAATTGTAGTGATGCGAATATTGTTTCAACAAGTTGTTTGACTTTAAAAAAATATCGCATGGTTACAGCATAAAATAGTTTTTTTTGCTCTCCTGAAAACCTAGTAAAAAACATATAGCTGATTTTGTAGGAGCAACGACGATATGTGTTGTGTGGAAATCGGGTTTTCATCAGTTGAATATTTTCGAAATTACCGTATTTTTGATGCAATTACCTTGCTACCTTTTGCGGTCCAAAATTACAGTACAAAACGGTAATTACTGTACGGTTAACATCACTGTTTATATGTTTTGCAAAAATCATTGTTGCCAATTCAGGGGGGGGTTACTCTATAATTCGATCCGAAAGGAAAACTATTCGAATTTGTATGTTATTTACATTGCAATTCGAAAGCATTTTCATTCGATTCGAATTACAGAGTTACCCCCCAGCTGTTTTCTCGTCAAACCTAGTGATTTTCGAAAGCTTTCTGCGGGAAAAAGTATGATTTAGCTATTAGCGGGAAATCTAGCGATTTGTCCCTTGTAGATCTTTTATTTTTTGAAAGCATTTTTTAGGAAGAATATACATACATACATACATATTTCTGTCACGATTATTTATGATTTTTTACTTTGCAATTTTTATTTATGTTAGTTGATTATCTTACTTGAAATCAGTTTTGAAAGCTTAAGCGGCCCATCCATTATACAATATTATAGCATATGTATGTTATTGTACATTTTATTGTCGTTTTGACCTATACTATGCAATAAATGGCACAATATATGCAAACAAATATTGCTCAATTTTTCTGGCAGTAAAAAAGTAAACATAACACTGAACAATGTTGCCACATATTACACAAATTTCTTGAGTGTACAATAGCATTCAAAATATATTGTGCCACCTTCAAATATGACATACACATTGGCGATATTATTGTACAATACGAAAAATTGCACAATTATATTGCAAGTGGGTGGGCCGCTTTAAAATAAAATAAACTAAAGTCCAACAATTTCGAACTTATCAAAGCATTATTATGTGTACTCGTAGTATATAAATGTAAATATGTACCTCGGTATGTGAATACATACATACCCATGTAAGTTCATCCGTTTTATAATTTCGTTACTTATATGTAAATGAAACTCAATTGACAAATTTGTGCTTAAATTGATTATTACAATGAAATCGTGATTTTAATTAACAGCGAGTCCTATAAATAAGTAAGAGTGATTAAATTATATTCACTTATTTAGGGATTTTAAGAGAGTACATCACCGTTCACACATAGCGACTTCTCTGTACATATTTACAGCATGTTCACAGAACCCAATAAGCCTATAATACGCGTAATAATATTGAAGTCAATCATGTTTGCGTTTATATATCGCGAATGTCATTGTCCATTTGTGAAAAACGTAACACCTAACATTTTTTTGGTATTTTACCATACAATTGTCCTTATATGCAAAATGAAAATCTTCATCTATTTCTATTTCTTTTGTTTACAAGCAACAGCTTTTAGTAGTGTGCGCCATTAAAAGGGTTACCAGTACATATTTGGATAAAAAACAATAATTTTGTATGAGAAAAAGTAAACAAATAAAACTTATTGTGGATGGGCGGGCAACTTTATATGCACGAAACTACGTAAGTCAAGACGAAAAATAAGAAACGTTTTCTACAAACGCAAATTGTTACGTAATCGTCCATCTGCCATTCTCGCACGCTTTGATTGCAACGCGTTCTGTAAACATGCTGTTAAACTTAAGCTATTAATGAATTGCAATAGTTTTACTTATTTTTATTACTTGCAGCTAAAGCTTAAGCTTTTGAGGGGAAACTTAAAATTAAACATACATTTTTTTTTAATTTTTTAGTCACACAATAAAAATTCTAGATATTTTGTTCGTTTTGGGAGGGAATTATAATTTTTCCCCGCTCAATTTTAAAGTGTTACGATAAAGCGCAAAATTATTTTCTCTCTTGGCTCTTTTGGCTATTTTGACTATTTTCTACATAATTGTTGAGGAATTTTGAAATTAGAAATTTTAAATTAAAGAGTTAAAGTCAACACAAATTAAGGTCAGGTGATTCAGGTACCAACATTGAAAACATCGATACGGGAGAATATTAAAAATAAATCGTCGAATAAGGAAGAAAATAATAAAACGATGTCCCAAGAGTCAAAAAAACAAGAAGCGGGAGTAATGTGCTGTTTGGACTTTTCGTAAACCACGTATGACAATCAAAAAATATGAAAAGACCTTAATGCCTCTAAAGCCCTTATGACACTACATTTTTCTTGCATTCTTTTGCTATAGAATTGAAAGAAAGAAATAACAAATGGTAGAAAGAAACAACTATACAAAATGTAAGCAAAACGTAATGGCTTCTTTAAGTGCTGCCTACTTTTTATTTATAATAAAACGACAAAAGAAAAAAAAGTTGAAAAAAGAGGCGCTAAGAAGCTGAATTCATGAATAAACCGCTAACTTGGCAATACTTTAATGTTTCAAGCTTGAAATGTCAATTTTAAGTTGAACATTTTTACATTTTTTTTGACAGGCCTCCATTTTTTATCGATAACATTAGTAAAAGCTTTGACAATATGGTATTTATCTTAATATAGCTGAACTCTTTGCACCTGGTAAAATTTCCCATTATATTATATTTGCACTGTTCTCCAAAACTTGAAAAATGAAGAAAAAATGTAGTGTCATAAGGGCTTTATGGGTCGATTATGGATGGCAACCGAACTTCAGTTGCGTTGCCAGGCGGCAACTGAAAATTTGTGGTTGCCAGAAAAGCACTAAAAAGCAACTGAAATTGATAGCTCTCAGTTGCCATACGTAATATGATTTTTGGCAACTGGCAACCCAACTGAAGTTCGGTTGCCATACATAATCGACCTCATATTATTGAAAACGTGTACCGATCTTGTTTAATATATCAATTTTAATATTCAAATACATTTTATCGTCTACATGCTTTTGAATTTATTGTTTTCGATAATTTTTTAAGTTCTGTTTTACATAATAGCCCGAGTAAACTGGTGCAGTGAAAACTTAATTTATGATTAAATAAAAGTAAACCAATTAAATATTTTTTGTTTTATTTCGATGATATATACAAAACAAATATTAAAAAAACATTAAAATATTTTTGTAAGTGGGACATTTTTACTGTCACTTTTAATAACACCGTCGTCGATCCGACGCAGTATGATCTTTACGTCACAAAAATAAGAATAATTTTCTAGGGTTAATGCAAGTTTGAAGGAACACATAAATTTTAATTAAAAGGACTTACATGTATGTTCGTACAACTAGCCAAACGCATTTGTGCCAATTGTGAGGCAGGTGTTAAAGAATTTGAGCTGCCAAATGGTGACGTCATCATGGTGGAAACGGCACGCTTCAATTTTGAAGGTGTTTTATTGAATGAAAATGCTCGCCCGACCTATTTAGAGTAAATATTTTCTTTAATTAAATAAAAGTCAATATTAACAAAACAACCAAAAAACAAACAAATAATATTAAAATCATATCTTAAAATCTTAAAACAAAAAAAAAACTGCACAAATATTAATTACAACGAACAAATAAAAACTTACCTTTAGACGTGTACGAGCTGCTAACTTAAAGGCTTTTGATAATGTACTTAAATTCACATCACTAATATCCACTTCCAATTCTTGAGAAGTACGACATAGTAAAGCTTTGTTCTTTATCAGGAAAAAGAATGTAAGAAACGAATTCAAACAATTAAATTAATAAAAAGCACTTACAGTATCCGTACGACAGGCATTTTCGGCCATTTGTTTGCACAATGTTTTCAAATAGACAATTTTGTCAACCTCCTCATCACTTATAGTAAATGAATGCAATTTATCTTTATCATGGCGACAGAGTAAGGCAAAAGCATTAGGACTATCGGTTATATCAATTACAAAACGTATTGCATTTAAGGATATCAATTTAATGTGTTTAAACGATTTATTAGTGCTGGGCGATTTGGCGCTATTAAAGCCTCTTGAACGTTTCTTGCACACTTCTATTGTATCAGAGAATAAGTACAACATTAAATTATCGCCACGCCCGCTAAGATTGTCTGACAATTCGGTGACTTCACAACGGGATATAAAACTACGATTGGAGGAAACCAAATGGGGCTGCAAATAATAATAAAATCAGCAATTATATAAATTGAAATTTTTCTTTCTTTGCTAGCTTACCGGACAGCCTTCAATGTCATTAAATATATCAAATATTGCCATACGTGATTCCGTTTTTCTTTTATCCTCATTTATATGCATCATAACTTCCTTGATGGCCTTTAGTGACTCCTCCAGCCGCGTATAATCGGGATTACTTTTGTTGGTGTGTTTCAAAATGTCATTTAGCAACAAACTGATACTGGGCAATCTCTGCACTGGTCGTATCATTAAATCCTGCAAACTTTGTCGTCCACATTCCGGCTTCGTTTGATTTATCTTGAGAAATGCATGGAAACGTGGATTTTGTGTATCACAGTGTATCAGTGTTTCTTTCATTTGTTCGAAGAAATTTACATAGGGTGGGTAGGCTTTTATTAAATCATCACGATGCTGTAGTATTATATCACCAATTGAACAATCTTCAGCCCATTTGCTGTGTATGCTACGCAAACGTTCAAGCATACTTTGATGCACTTCATGTATGGGTATGAAATTGCCAAAAATTGCACGAATTTCGGATTTATTTAGTAAGGCCTCGCTGGTTTCTGCAATTTCCTCTAGAGGATTTTTAAAGAGCTGAAATAAAAAGATAAAGATGTTAAAGGTCCCTTTAGAAGAAACAGATAAAAAATATAAAAAACTGTATTCGAATAATTTGAAAATTAGAAAATATTACGGTCAACATTTCAAGAAAATTATTTCATAAAAGATAGAAATTAGTTTTCTATCGCGAATTACAAGTGAAATTTATGTTCTCATGAAATTTTCCTTTCCCTTCGAGGGAAAATTGCTATCGTAAAGTTCCCGTGAACATTTTTTCCCGTTATCATTTCTTAGTGAATGTAAATAAGGAAGAAGCTTAACAAAATAAATTAACAATCAAAGTAATTTTTGTTAAAAAATAAAAAAATGCAGTGCTAAGAATTTGAATTATCTTTTTATTCCATGAGGAAACTAAACAAAATCGAATTGTTCGTCCAGGATTGCTAGATGCATCCAATGCCCTGGAGTACCCGAGCCATTGCAGGCAGCCTAATTAAATTAAATAGTCTTGTGGTGATAAATTTAATTTTCTCAAGAGTAAGTAAAACTGGGTTTTTATATATTTTGGACGCGATCAATGATTCTATACGGACGCGGAAAAATCATTTGGTATTCCATCATCGCGAAACTTAGTTCATGTGTGCCGGGAAGGTGTTGAAGGATGTAGTGTTAAGATAAATGTGTTAGTATTAAGATAAATGAACACTATTTACTGAATATTTCCTGAAAATAAATATTAATAATAAATTGGAATCGCCTGCTAAAATAAAGTGAACAAAAACAGGGGAAAAAATCCACGTGAAAAAAAGCATTCATGATAAAAGGAAATCATTTCGGGGGAAATAATATTCACGATAGGGGTGATTAAATTAATCTGGTTTAAGTTCGTTCAATTTAATTTTTCAATTAAACTATATTTAGTAGAAAGAAACAAGAGAAATACAGCCCAATTATGAATTTTCCCGGGGAGTTTTTTCTCTTCCCATTCATTTGTTTCCGGGAAACCCGCCCCCCTCTAAAAAGCCGGGAAATAAACAAATAAGGCAGAGGGAGAAATCTGGATCTGCTGCTTAGTGTTTACATTTTATTCTGGACTAACGCAATAGTTCAGTAAAAGAAATTAATAAAAATTTTATGTTTTCATTGATAATAAGAAGTAAATGTACAGTGTAGTCACTCAGAAGCTCTCGGAAGAACTTTATGCTGAGGAAGTGAAGCGAAAACTGGCCCTGGGCCAGATGCATTAAGTCCCCAATGATTGTGTGTTAAAAGGAAATTGTAAATTTTTTTAGACGCAACAAATCTTCCATTTACCTATTATGTGAACTTAAAGGAGGCGCAAAAAATTGAGTGTGTTTTAAAACTTTCTTCCGAAGGCTGAAGTAGTCATGCTTTTGAAGCACATGTTTGCGCGGCGTGGATAAAAATTCCTAAAAGAAGAGAGAAATATAACATTTCGGTGTTTATTTAAACTAGTTGTCCCAAATAAATGTTTATACCATTGTTTCACAACATTTTTTTAATTTGAGTTTTAAATGTTTGTAACAGTTCCCTTCAAAATGTTGAACAAAGAGTTCGCAAGAATTTCTCCCTCTCTCTCATATTTAGAATACTTCCTTTTTCCCTGGGAGTTTTTTCCCGGGGGAATTGTATTTTATAATAGGAGGAATGGGAAAATAGAAAATTTTTGCGGGAAGATTTATTTCAAATAGGGGAACAGGGAATAGGGAAAAAAACTCCCGGGGAATTGCTATTCATAATTGGGCTGATAGTGAATTTCCAAACCATCAAATGAAAACTGAAAAATACACACAAGTGTGAACTGAAGATTGAAAATTTTCCCGCAATTGTATATACCTCGGCCGAATTGATTAAAGATAAAGGATATTCAACATTAATCATCCAATTTTGTTTTTGAATAACTTTTCTACTAAATAAAAAAAGATGATTTTGAGTAATGGAAATTGTTATAGGCTTTAGAACTTCTTTCTAATAAAAATAATTTAATTGAAAAAACTTAAAAAACTTAAGCCAGAATAAATAAATATCTTTGGATTAAAAACCATACAATTCGACCATAAAAATTCTTTTTAATTGTTACAGCTCAGCAAAAATTTTGATGGCAAAGTAATGAGTTAAAATGCACACCCTTCACTACTTCTACTTTAGCATTTTAACAAATTACTTTAAAATGGCGATGTCATTGGAGGCAATTACTTACCACATTGGGTTACAAATAACAAGTTAAAAATTTCAATATTTCGAAGTCATAAAAAACATAGTCACACAAAACATAATAAAAATTAAATGTCTCTGCAAACTAATGCCATTTTCAGTAATTGTTGAAGTTTATGGCAAGTGTTTTGCTCAACTATTTTGTTACGGGCTTAAAACTTATTTTTACAAATATTCACACAAATAAAAAACAAATATATACAATTTGCTTCGCCAGGGGTTGAACTGCTGACCATCTGTATGATAAGCAGGCACATTACCAGTCTGCCAATAAGAGAATAAATTGTTCATTTACTTACTGGTAAGTAATTGATTTAACTACTGTAAAGTAATGCAGACGGTATGTAGTTTGCGGTAAAAAGTATGTTGTTTGATAATGACAACACATTACCAAATTTTCCTGAGCATCTTTGAACTATTTTTCTTTTCCAAATTATACTCATTTAACCAAAAAAAAAAAAAAACTTACATTCACAATTGTATCCAATATTCCCACGTAATTCGATTCTGTACTATAGAAATCCATAAAATGATTAAAACGCATTGAAGTCTTTTTGGAGGGTGTCAGTTCGCAAGTTGAAGTCTCCGGTTCTGTCAGCAACTTACCACTCTCCAACTTATCCGGACTTGTGGTACAATCAAAGAAACTACCTGATACGGATAATAAGCCAGCATCAGAGACGGAAGAACGACGTTTGCCCGAACCCAACGGAGTGCCTTCCAACTGTAAACGTTGTGAAAAACGCTTACGTTTACGTTTATTGAAGCTAATAGGCAAAGATTCGCGACGATCACAATTTGGTGTATTTGCAATACTATCAAGGTACTAGATAGAGGAGGAAGAATAATATAATTACATTAAATTTAAATACATACTTATTATTTGAAAAAAAAAAAGAAAAAACTTACATCGCCAAATAGATAATCCATTTCATCGGCATAGCCATTTTGTATGGTATACCAAAACCAATCGGATTTTAATATGTGTGTTCGATGATTTTTCGGTTCTGGTTTGGTTTGTGTGGTATGCTCATCAACCACCTGTATTTAAAGGAAATAAAACATTTACAAATACATTCATTTTGTTAAATAACGCTAATTAAATGGCATAGAAAATATATTTTTAGTTTAATAAAGAAACACACACACACACACACAAAGCACTTAATTTAAATACATATCATTTGATTTTATGCATAAAACCAGCAGGAATTATTAAGGTTTATTCAGGATGGTTTTGATTATATTCTTTTAATATTTGTGCAACAAAATTTTTATTTTATAATTTATTTTTATAATAAAAATTATATTGAACATTTTGAACTGCAAAATTTTTTTGTGATCAAAGCTCGTTAAAAATTTTTATTTGTACTTAAATTTATTACTTGCTACAATTATTGTTAGCATTTATGAATGAGTTTATTGCTCCTACTTTTTAATTTTCTCAATTTGAAAACAGATATTAATTTGTTAGATTAGTCATGTTGCAAGATATTGCTGCGTGTTCTGTAAATCGAGTTGATTTAAAATTTCTCGATTTGGAAAAATTAAATCTACTAATAGGAAAATTTTTTCTTACTTTCTTGTAGTTTTCTATTTTTTAGAGCTTTAAATGGCATATTTGAAATACATTAACCTACGTCTATACCTCATATATTTTTATCATGACATTTGTCAAACTTTATATTGAAAAATAATTTGTTTTATGTTAGCAGTTTTTCCTATATGGAATTTGACATTTATGATGATAAAAATATATCAGGTATGGACGTAGCCTTACTTATGTACATCAATGGGGCCATTATTGACTTTTGAAAAACGAGAAAATTACTCAGATACGGTTTAAAGAACAGGACCGATTTATATGAGTCGTTCATTTTGAAAGTGAGGCAACTCCCTTCACCAAAAAAAAAAAATCTGTCTGTAATTACATTCTTCCCACTATCAGTGAAGCAATCAGCGATTAGCGAATTGTCCTCCTGGGCAGGGGACTGGAGGTCAACCCAGAGAAAATGAAGGTAGTACCATTTACTAGGAGGTACAAAATAGACAGAATTGGATGGGTATAGCAGAGAATAGCAACGGAGGCTAAATAATTGGGTGTTTTCCTAGATAGTAAGCTTTCATTTCAATTTCAAGAATTCAAAGGTGACCCAAATGAAATTAAAAGCAGCTCAAATGAATTGGCTCATTGGAAGGAACTCTACTCTAAGCCTAGATTGTAAACTTCTTCTATACAACTCCATTCTAAAACCAATATGGTCCTACGGAATCCAGTTATGGGCACTGCCTCGGCATCAAATGTAGAAAAAATTTAAAGGCAACAAAATAAAATACTCCGTACGATTACAGCAGCCCCATGGTATGTCAGAAACAAGCGAATTCATAAAGACCTAGATGTGCCGCCGGTTAAGACAGTGTTTTCTAAACACGTGACAAGCTACATAAAAAGACTTGAGTTGCACCCAAATCCCCTAGCCCGCAACATCATTAACTTTAGAGGCCACACTCGGCTGAGGAGGGACACTCTTGCTCTCAGCCGAACACGAGAGACGTAAACAACCAAACAACCAACCGCTGAAACAAATATTTTGGTCTGGCACTGGCTGGACTTAAAAATTAAAATTTTAGATTTAAGATATGATTACTTATTGTTAGTTCAATTTTATTGAAGATACAATAAATAAATACATATAATCGAAAAATTTTTTTTTTCAAGAATAGGTTCGACGTTAGATGAGGAAGCAAGTAATGAATCGGTTAAATTGCCGATTGGGAACTCAGTAATTCGGTGATGGATAGAACCAATCGTTCCTTGAGGAGTAGAGGATTGTAGTCTCGAGGGCTATGCGGCCAAAACCTAAATTAGGAAGATCCGAACTACTACTATGTATAAATAGAACGTTCTAAGAGCCTTGATAGTCGCGTTGACTGATCACTGCTCGATCAGGGCGATAACTAGCATTTGAGAAGCTGTCACTCCCGATTTCTATAAGCTGTGCGAGGATGTGGACGAGAGCAACAATCGAGCAAATTATCTGCCATTTCCCGAGGCTGCAGCGGCGTAGGCTTAAATGGTTGGGCAGACGTTTTGATGAGAGGCTTCGTGATATCGCGAAGTGTAAACTTGAGAATATCAGTGGTTTCATTGTGGGAATTAAATCCCCCCGGGGAGCACGGGTGATACATCTTGGTGATAAGGATAGCCTTGATGTTGTGCTTTCTGGGGATAGGGTAATTGGTTTATGCTGACAGTACCTTTGGCCAATTACCCCTAAAAACGTATGTGCCACTACCCAATCTCTGGAGACAGAGCAACGGGCGTGCATATATTTATTTAAGGAAGTAGACTTGCCTACGCGAGTCAGTAAGGAGGTGAACAGGCATCTATGGTTTACCCTAAGACCAAAGTCGATAGAAAGTTAACCTCAGGGGTTTTCTTTCGAGGCTTTACCAGTAGCTGGAACTGGTACCACGGGAACCAGTTGCGCCACAGATGACCTGCCTTCCGAGGGTTAAAGAAATGATGCTCGCCGTATAAGCGACATCATCTGGGATGATGTCGCTGGCGGACTTCGTCTCACCCTCATCAGGAAGGATGATTCTGTGTGCTGGTTTTTGGTGTGGTCTCCTTCGGGAGTCCTCGTGGTGGCTGTGATTGCTACCAAAATCGCTAGGAGAGGTGTTGGTTAAAAGACTGATGCTTGCCTAGTGCTAGTGGCTAGCGTGGACTTCGGTCCACCAACAGAAGGCCTCTTTGTGCTGTTGCTAAACCAACAGACGCTGCATCGGTAGTGTTTTGTGCGCGGGCGGAAGGGGAATATTTTGCTGGAGGCGTCTACACTTTGTTGTAGATACCTGTTCAGCTTCTGTTTCCCCGGAAGCCTTGTGTGCATCGTGTTAAGCTGCTGATGTAGCAGAGATTAGATAGCTCAAACACTCGAACAAGGTGTTTATGCATGGATGGGAACCATGCATGAGAAGTTGCTACCTGTGTTTGCTTTGCAAGCCACACAAGGTGTGCCTTCGGGGTTACTCGGGGGTGATGGTGAATACTCAACTTCACTCTGTGTTTTGAGAGTACCATCGGATTAGGCCGTAATGGCAGGTACCGACGCTAATCAAAACACACATCTGTGGGAATTAAGTGGCTTAATGACAGGTAATAGGTCTTTCTGGGCACAAGGGCGTTTACTTATGTATACATGAGGATTATGTTTCACACTAACCTTCCCAGGCTAATCTAATTAGATTCTTAAATATGTATTTAAGTTGCCCCTTCTTTTTGGATTAACGCTGAGGGAAATTTTGTGTCCTAAGTTTCTGACCGAGAGTGGGAAAATTATTTTTTATTTTACACTCATAGATCTCAGTACACGACCAACTTCGGTTTTTTTCACATATACAATACGATTTTCAACAATCCACTGTAAATTTTTTCCGAATTTGGTCCACTCATAACCGTATTTGATACGTTTAAAATCTTATACATTTATTTATTTTTTAAGAAATAATGAGAAATTAATAAAAAAATTTATAAAAAATCAAATAATATGAAGACGTGTCGGACTATTCTGTTAAATGGTTTAAAGGAAAACAAACTTCCTTCCACCGATATACTAGACTAGTCTGATACTAATCGGATAATATATCAGAAAATATGCTGAATAATCGTACCAGAAAATTGCCGACTATTTTGCCAAGTGTTTAAGGGAATTTTAAACAACTCGGTTGATTATCTGATAAAGTATAAAACATGTCGGCAAAATATGTTCAATGGGAAAATTTTATTTAGTAACAATCAAGTATCAACCGAGGATCATATCGCATTACTTCAAATATATTTTTTTATTACAAACCGGGTTTGGCTAAATCATCAAGAGAGAAAGAGAGAGCTTATTTGACTTCCCGCAATAAAAGAAGTAGGAAGTCACTGATTTCATTCCGATTTTCATAACTTTTGAACGGTTTAGCCGATCGTAACGAAATTTTCGCTATTCTTAAGATTTTGGCATAACTTAGATATCTAGTGAATATGAACCGATTTGACTAGGTAGAAATAAGTTTTAGCCCATCTTTCTGATCGAATCCAAAATCTAATCAGTTCTTAACCTTAAAAAAATTACACCGGTTGAAGGAAATTTCATTAAAATCGATTGATTCATTCGAGAGATTCGTTGCCGAAATTTTTTTTTTTTAATTAACTCTAAAAATTCTTGTCAAATCGGTTTTATAAATTTAGCATTTTTTTTTTGTAATTTTCAAACTATGTCAAATGCCGTAAATTTTATCTATTTTAATTTGCTGGTTCGAGAGATATTTGTGTGAAAAAAGGTTCAAAAACAGTGTTTTCAAGCGCTTTGTATTTTATACAAGCGGATAGTTCAACGGACGGCCTGCAAGGTCAGCTATACTTTTTTGTTTTGATACATATCGTAGAAATAGTTAAGGTTAGATCTGGGACCTATCACAGAATACTAGTATCTTCGTTATGTCGATTCACCCCTTCCAGTGACAACGCTATGTAAAAGGGACAGGTCCCTTTCATATAAAGTTTCACAACTCTAACATGTCACATTATTGCTATTTTCGTTTATATAATCCTCATATCATTAATATCACTTTTCTTTAACATAACGAAGTCTTAGCTGACCTTGTCTTTTTTTTTTTGCTTTTTTTAAATGATTTAATTTAGCATGAAAATTCATTCATAAATTTGTTCTTTTTGGTGCCTTAAAATAAATACAGTGTTTCACATAAGTATGTGTACGGATTTTCCTTAGCAATACTGGATTCATATTAGACAAGTTTTCTTGTCGCAAGTAGGTGGAAGAGAGAAAGAAATAAAAACGCCTATAACTATATTATTTTTGTGAACAGTGCTTTTATGTAGGACCTACAATTACGTAGCAACCTTCATTTTTACAAAATTTGCTATTTTGCAAAAGCATACAAATTAAACAAACATATAATTTATATTAAAAAAACTTTTGGTCAAAAAAGTCTGCACGTTTGTTTTCAAAATATGGTAATATCTAATCGAAAACTTATGTTAGACACTGTATTCATAATATATTCATTCAATTTACTAGTCAGTGTATGTGTGTGTGTGTGTTTATCATAAAAATAAAATTGTTTCAAATTTCTTATTTTTGGTGCAAAAAAAAGAGAAATTTATTTTTCTGCAAAAACAATTTGTTAAATCTTTTGATCTATTTAGAATGAATAGCAATAACAAATTAACAAAAATACTTTGGCTGAACATAACAACTACAGCATTTGTTTAAAAACATATAAAAATTAATACAAATTAAAGCTGAATTGTACAAAAAAGAAATAAAAAATTGAAATAAACATAAAAATTTCAATAGATAACGACATGCACTTGAAAATCAAATAAACAATTAGCAACACATGAAGTGAAATTTCGAGAAAGAATAAAAAATTACAGAATTTGAAATGATCAAATCGAATTAAATATACCCTTCACCAGCATGTTTGTTGGTTAAGTTTTTTTTTAAATATCTTTTTTATTTAAAATTAAATCTGTTTGCATTGTAATATATTAGAAATTTTAATTTATAGGAATATTTAATTCAACTAAGATTTTAAAATTTCCTGGTCTTTATTTTTATTTTTTTACTCTTGGAAACAAGACAGACAGCAGACGATTATCTAAGACGCGCGTGAAAGTGATAAGGTTACTTCTTTTTGTCATTGTTTATACAAAAATAAAAATAAATGCGAAAAGTTCGAAAACACTACATATTAGTAAAAGTATTTGCATTCGGTGCGATTTACTTGCCAGCCAGTGAGCGTAGTATCGAAGGAAAAGACTCCTCTCACGCAATCCAATTATTAACTATCTAATTATTATGTATGTTAATTAGTGAAGGTGTTCAATTTTGGTGTGAGGTACTTGGAAGCCAGTGTTGGTAGTCACATGAAAAATTTACCAGACGAGGAATATTATTTTTTGAAAGAGGTACATCTCCACCCGCTCTAATACCTTCAACTTTTTGTGTGACTACATACACCGACTTCTAAGTAGCCCACATCAAAATAAAGACTTACTAATAGAGTTATCCTACTATGAAACAATTAATAATTTGGTTGCATGTGAAGAAAATTTCACTTCGCAGTTAGCCAGTAAATTTTAGTAGAATAATCGGCTTGAACGCCCTAATATTGCAGTAGAACAAGTGCAAAGTAATATGAATAGATATTATGGCTAATGAATTAAAACTAATAACGCACAGTGGGGACTTTCGTAAAATAAATGGTTATAAATCTGGAACTTCTAAAGTGCTGATTGGATTTGTCTGAAACTTGAGACATCTTAAGAGGAGGAGCCACGCTTTATAAGCCGGTTCTCAGTGACCTTATACATAGTTTAAGACTAAGTTGATCACTGAGGCTTACAACTTTCTTGAGTGCTATCCGATTTCAAAAACTAAAGGCGTTTTTAGAAAATTAGAAGAAAAAATTTCCTAACATTTGTTACCGTATTTCTTATAGTTTAGAAAATATTTGAGTTAAAAAAATAATTTTTCACTTGACTTTTTTAGATTTTTGCTTATAACTTTCTAGTATATAGTTCGATTTTAATTTTAAATGCACCAATGGATACTCGATAAAATATTGAGTTAAACTGAGGAAAAAGCTTTCTTATTATCTATATTCTTTAAGTTGGAAAAAAAGAGAAAAATCAAAATTTCGAATTGACATAAAAAACATGTTAAAAAAATTCTTCATTATTTTCTTCATTCTTTCGTCACATATAGCTAAAGCCAATCCATTAAGGATGTAAGTGTCTAGCGTCAATTATTTTGTATTTTGGACATGTACCCTACATTCAGCAGTGGTTTCGTTATTCCAATCGACCAAACCCTTCTCGAGTTATGGTGAAATATATATTCTTTAAATTGCATGCCCTACAGTCTGAATATCTCGAGATCAATAAAAGATATTTGAATGTAAATAGATTCACATAAAAGTCCAAAAATTTCAATTTCAGAAGAAAAAAAATATTTTACTACATATTTTTTATGGTACAAAAAAAAACAATTTTCCCAAAATTTTGATTTTTTTTTTGAAAATATGCGTGTGTGCTCATATTTATCGGCAAGCTGTCTTCAATTTTTGCCAGGAATTTCAGAACTATTTAAATTATAAAACAAAATCGGTGGAATTTTGAAAATCCGTAATCTCAATATTTGATAGACCCTTAAACACAAAAAATATTTTTTGAAAATTTACGGGTTTCGTAAACTGCTGCATGTCCGAACACAAAATTATTAGCGATATGTGATGAAAGAATGAATGTTTTTAAGAAAGATGTTTACAAAATTTAAAATAATGAAGATGCTTAAAAAAACGGAGATCAATTTAAAAACGTTTTTCTTTGTTTTTTTACCCTTTTTCCGGCTTAAAGAATGCAGACAATGAAAAACTTTTTTCTTCAGCTTTATCTAGAATTTTATCAAGAATGGAATGGTGCCTTTATAATTAAAAACGAACTATACACTAGAAGATTATAAGCAAAAAACTAAAAATGAGTCAAGATAAAAATATTTGTTTCTTTAAAATCAAATATCTTCTAAACTATGAGAGATATGGCGACAAATGTGAGGACATTTGTTTCTTTTAATTTTGTAGCAAAACTCAAAGCACTTTAAATTTCTGAAATCGGATAACACTTAAGAATGTTACAAGCTTCAGAATTTTTACATTAATTTTAATTTTGTAACGTGCTTTTTCCCAAATTAATTAGAGAGTTCACAACAGAGTTCTAAAATGTGTCTGAATATAACGACGTTTCAATTTTAGTCTTTTATTGTTGTTTTTACTACCAGGGGCCCGTTTCTCAAAACTACAAGTTACAAATCTACAAGTAAAATACACCCAAAACAACAACACTTTTACAAATGTTATTGTTGTTTTGTGTGTGTTTTACTTGTAGATTTGTAACTTTTGTACTTTTTGAGAAACGCGGCCCAGATGGCAAGTTTAAACGTCCAATGCGGCAATATTTTAAATAAAGAATTTGTGTGTGGTTTAAGTGTGTTGGTGTTTCTTTGGCATGTTGATAGGTACCAAGCTCTATCGTGCTTGTGTTGTTGTTTTGTTTGTTGTGTATTTTGAGTTCGTGTTCTATACATGTAAATAGTGAGAAATATTCGGCAAACTTCGTCGTTGCTTTTATTAATTTAATATGATGTGCTCTGTATCGTTGCTCACAATGAAATTTTAAGGTGTAACGATATTGCTATTTCCAAATTTTAAGATACACATTGTGAATTCCCTAAATATTTTACTTTTTAAGTAAAATATTAGTTTTAATAAAATACATTGAAATGGATTATGGAGGGGTATTAGCTAGTTCCTATGCGCATTTCGTTGGGACTAATGCAAATCGTCAGGGAATCTTTACCTAAAATTCTCATAGAAAAACTAAAGATATTATATTAAACTCCTAAGCATAAAAATAAGAAGTTTATAACAATATCAAAGTTGAAACATGAGCTCCATAATCAATCATGTTTTTTTATTTTCTTCACTTGCGTACTACAACCGGTTGGTTTTTTTCAACTCTAAATTGTAGTTGTAAATGCAGTTGAAAATAAATATAAGCAACAACAGCTACAAGTTGTTTTCGCAATGAGCTTTGATGCCAACATGTATTTTTTTTGCGCGGGCACTCGCATATTTATAACTAAAGTTTTTTTGGAAATTATCAACTTAGGCCCACGATAGCTCGGTTCGTGCTTAAGCTACATTTCCACCGAGTCATGGCTAACTCCTCATCTAGAGATGTTCCAAATTTCAGACAAATCCCAGCAACAGTTTAGAAGTTCCAGATTTATTACCATTTATTTAGCGAAAGTTCCCACTGTGCAACGCACTAAAGGACATCATGTAAAATACTCTTTGTACTTTTTCATAAAAATAAAAGGCGACCTTATCACTTTCAGGCTTAACTTATATTTTTCAAATCAAATAATGCTGCAACTATAATAATGGAAATGAGAATTTCAACAGCACATTAAATTGTAATTTTTCGAAATATAAATTCAGCCAATTAAAAAATATTTTTTCAATAGTTAAAGATTAAAATTTCTCTTTTTTACAAAAAATAATAAAATAAAAACAATTTTAAGTCATATCTACATATGTATAAGTAAAAAAGAAAAACAATATCTAGAAAACATTTAAGAGTGTTTTTTAGTATTACGAGTATATAGTAACAATTGTGCAAATAATTTTTTAATGCAAAAAAGAATGTGCTTATTTCTTTGTTTGCACATTAAAAACAAAACATTTAAAATAAATATTTGCGTTTATTTATTTTGCAATTTGTGTGGCATTTTTAACATTAACAATTTATTTTTTTAAAAACTTTTAAATACATCGAAATAAGTTAAATTTAACAAATTGAAACAAAAAGAAATTTTATGCAAAATGTTCAGAAACACAGAAAAAAGGTTACATTTTTTGTATAAAGATATAACTTATTATCAACTGAATTTGCTTATTTATTTAAATGATTTTATTTAGCAATAAAATAAATTAATTTATTGTGCTGTTGTGTTGTTTCCAAGAATATTTATTAATTTTAATAAGAGTGTAGGAAAAACAAAACACCAAATCACCATAAAATATTACACATAATTTGAAAGAAAAAGGAGAAATAAAATTTAAAAATCAAAACTATTTATGTGAGCCGTTTAATTCACAAGTATTCTAAGTCTCTTTTCATCAAAATAAACAAGCTAGCCATTAAAATATTATCATTTCCACATTATATTTTCATTTTGAAGTAAGATTTACATCAAAACGGTAATATAAAGTAAGATACTTTAATATCTAAATAGTTTGCTTGATATTTTTAAAGAAACGTATGGGTCGATTATGGATTGCAGGCGAACTTCAGTTGCGTTGCCAGCCGGCAATTGAAAATTCGTGGTTGCCAGAAAAGCACTAAATAGCAACTAAAATTTACAGCTATCAGTTGACAGTTGCCACCCGTAGTATCATTTTCAACAACTGGCAACCCTACTGAGGTTCGGTTCCCATCGATAATCAACTCATTGGTGGATGTCCACATCTGATGAATTTATATCATGATGAATGCCAAACTTCATATAAAAAAATCCGGTATAAAAAATACTGTTTTTTATATGAAGTTTTACATTCATCATTATATAAATTCATCAGGTGAGGACATCCACTTATGTTACATTCAAAATAACCGCCACATACATATATATTTCGCAATAAAACAAACATTTCTTTAACATATATACAGTGAAAATATTATACATATTTTTTAGCATTCTAAGCAATTTGTTTGCAGTTTAAGTAGTAACCATTTAATGGAAATGTAAATGAAATGATTTGATTAAATTTTGAGTATTTTTTTTTTGAATAGCAATGTTAAAAATGCGCTGCAAATTACAAAAAAAAAATTTATATTAAACACAATTGTTAATAGTTAGATAAATATCAATTTGGTATTCTAATCTTGAAATTGAAAGACTGATGGTTTGATTGAGTGGCTAAATCAAGCGATAATTAACATTTTCTTCTTCGTAGCATCATTTATATAATATTCTTGCTTTGCAATATCTACTTTTTTAAAGAAATATTTACTTTTTGAATTAACAAGATTCTTAAATCAATTTTTTTGACGAGATTTTCGGAATATTAGATGTACAAATTTGCTTTCGCATATTTCTTCTATTCAGGCGTGTCATATTTTCCGTTCGGATTGGTTGTGATTCCGTAGTTGTCATTCCGAAAAAGTTGATTTTTGGTGCTTTAGATTCCGTTTATTTTTATTTCGTTTTTACAATGATAAAGTGTTTATACCTTGAGGCATTTGTTTACTCTTGTTTTTAGAAGCAAAGCTCACATTAAGCTTTTTATTAACGTGGAAAGCTTATAGCTAAATATTTATTTGATGCTCCCAAAAGCATGCAAGTTTTTAATATATTACTGCAAAGGAAGTTAGTAGAAAAGTCTTTGTGAATTCTACTATGAAATTTAAAAGTGATTTGATTACGAAGAAAATTTTCGTTTTTCCTCTCCTGAAGAAGAAACTTACGGAATTGAAACCACTTTCGATTGGAATGGTATTCTGTGACATGGCTGATTAAAGGCTTTAGCGGTAAAAAAAATAGTCGGGATGTTATAGTCAAACTGTAAAAACGTTAAAGTAATTGTAGTTAGGGCCTGTTCACAAATTACGTAAGCCTTTGAATGCCCTCGTTTTCCTCTTTCGTAAGGCATTCTAAAAAAAATTCAACTCAACTCTGTAAAATATTTTAGGTTAGGATCACTTTGCTGTTATGTTTCTTAAAATTTAACCTCTTTTGCTAAAATTTTTTTAATTTTCTATACTTTGGGTTCTTTTTTTGAACGCAGTTTCTTATGGCACGCTGTACACATCAATGCAAAAATCAATGCTTTCGGGAGTTCCTGGGATTTTTGGCCCTGTTTTTGGGAATCTCTAACTTGGTTTGTGTCCTTTCTAAGTAGTTTGTGACTTGGCTAAGTGGTTCATGACCACGGGTGTCTGCTAAATATTGGCGATAAGTATCATCTTAGTATCTTCCAAGGGATAGTCGGATTAGAAACTTACGACATTTGAACGTGTCTTTTTTTTTTCTTCTATCATCTTCCTAATGATTAGTGTTATTAAGGCAGCTGGAATTGTTCTCAAATAAGGTTTTTGACTGTCGAAGCGGAAAATTCCGAAGGAGGACAACGACGACGAGACGTGGGATACGGGGAGCTCTGAGGCTATTGGGCCGCTTACTGCCATTAAAGGCCCTTTCACATTGTAATACAAGCTTTGAGATTTTTATTATCAGTCTGACTGGCTCATTACATTTTGTTTCTACGCAATCACATTATAAATAAAACGTAATATAAATAATTTGCAATAAAGCAAATTTTTGTTTGTGCAAAAGACAACTCTGATAAAATGAAAAAGTCATTGTTTAGAAAATTTCCTAAAAAATGACAAATGCCATAATACTGTCAAATTCCTTTACGTAATAATTGACAGATAATAACAATTTGTTTTCACACTGTTAGATTTTTACTTAAGATTTGAGGTTTTGACAAGTATTAATACTAAATCCAATATGTCGTCTGAAGGGCGCTTAAGAAAGTAAGGCATAGTGACACGGATAACGAGATTGTTAACAGAAATGGAGGGGAGGTGTTCTAAGTCATCATCGCCTAAAACCACCAAATTTTGTTGCTTGTGCTATTTATTGGTAGTGCTGTTGCTACTGCTGCTTCAACTTTTGTTTCTGGTTCGGCTGGTACGTGGGTTAGTGCTGCTGGTTCGTCGGCTGGTGTCTGTGCAGTTGAAAATGGTGAGACTGAGGAGGTGACAGTGATGTGCCCTCTCGTAGGAAGAATAAGCGGCAGTGTTAATGGAGGTGTTGCCAGCTTGTGGAGTCGATAGGGTGCTGGCTCGTAAGGTGAATACTATTTCGATAGAATTTGTGGTTCTCTTGATGAAACTCATACCTGAGAATGAGCGCTTGAGTGAAGGTTGGAGACTGGCAGCCTACCAGCAATGTTAATTACATCTTCTGCAGCTAATGTTGCTATATTTAAGAGGTAAAATGCTGCTCCAGTGGTGACCCCTCAGTTGCCCGTGTGGTTGCTGCTAAACCGTTTGAGACGTGGTCGGTGGTGATTATGGAATAGGGTGATACTAATACATATGAGGAGGTGTACTAGTACCTCCTCAGATGTACATATCATGTCCTATCATGTCATGTCATGTGCTGTCGTGTAGTGTATGTCATGGCATGGCATGTCTTGTTATGTCTTGTCATGTTATGTAAACATGTCATAACATAACATATATGCACACTTTTTTTATTTTTTTAGGTATTATTTTTTCAATTACTTCGAAATTCTATATATGTTCTAGCACTTTGAGCTTGATATTAGCGGGAAATTCCAGGGATTGCCTGCAACATCAACTGTATCTCATATTTTTTTAAATTATTATCACATGTAGTTCTTGTTTTGCTTCTGCTAACCGTCGGGCGGTAATAAAAAGCAATTTGTAGTGTATTAACGTTTTATTGTAGGTTTTTTCAGTAGATTTTATTTTTAGTCTCATTAAACCAAATGTTTGTTGCCAATAAAACATTTTGTGTACACTGTACCTTCATTCAATTAAGTAGTGGCTTCATTAGAAGATGTTTACAATTAACGCTATCTATAGACAACAATTTGTATTTAATTTTTTTGTTTTGTTTTTTACAATAAAGCCTTGAATGAAAAAATTAAAATGCGGAAGCAAAGTTGTACACCGTTTATAATATAGTTTTTTCTTTAGAATAGTATTATAATCGCAATATTAAACACATACTACTATTCAATTTATATAAGAAACAAGGAATGTTACTTTCCGAAGAAGATCCAATTTAATATTAAACTCCATCGATATACAACAAACAATTCTGTTCGAAAAATTTCATGCATGTAATACTTTTCTTGAAAATATGCTTTTTTCACAAAAATGTTTTCTGGATTTTGCTTTTTTTTATTAATTATTTAAAAAAAATTTTAAGAAAAAATATTAATTAAAAGTACCGTAGGAATATGATCAGCACTATTGGCATTAACATCTGTAGCAACAAGTTCATTTTTATTGTCATCTGGATAACAATACTTGTTCACATTTTGCATATTATGATTGACATTTGATTGATGATGATTTGTGATTTGTATTGATTGGTTACTTGGCGGTAATAGAACAGTGTTAGTAGTAGAAGCATTAAAAGAGGAAGTGGCAGTAGAAAATGATTTAATAGCAGTGCTAGCAGTACAAGCTACATTAACAATATTTTTACTATCGTTAGACAAATTTGAGGAACAAGTAGTAGGAATGGTGGATGTGGAAAGACTTGGGAAATTAGCTATATCGTGCATGGTTAAATTAAGGGATTTATTGCACAATTTGGAAGCAGTAGATGTTGACGCCGATGATATAGATCTGGTTACAGGACGTGGTGCCGAGGAACAACTTGTGGCATACTTTAGTGGAGCTTTTGGGGTTTTAAATTCTTCTTTATCATTTTGGCAGTCGACATTATCTCTTTCAGGTGATTTCGGTTGTATATTTATGCAACATTTCTCTTTGCGACTACTGCTGCGCGTTATGCGATTTCTAAGGCTGCGAAATTTGTCTTTGACCGGTTTGTATATAGACTCATTAAATGTGGTTTCCATCGACACCATGGAACTTATGGAATTATCAGTATTTTCATTATTAATATAATCGCTATTGCCATCAATAGGCGCTGAGTCCAGTGCTACTGAACTGCGGCGAGGTTTTAGCATTTTGGAAATGGGTGTACGTACCGCCACAAAACTCATTGAACGTTTAATAGTCCGTGTTATTGAACCAGTGCGTAATAATTTAGGTTTTTTGGTGCTGGTAGGTAAAACAAAAGATTCCGTCGACATTAACGAGACGCTATCAAAGCTTTCACGTTTACGTTTCAATTCCAATTGAGCATCATCCAAATCAATTTCATTATCTAAATCATCACATTCCATTTCCAAGGCAGGACTATTAACAACTTTTGGAAAAACTGCATCATTGGTTGTTGGTCTGTCTTCATTCGGAGAATGTTCACATAATATGGGTGATATATTAGCGTTTTGTTGAAAATCGCCAGAAGTTTCATTTGTCAAAATTTTCCCATCCAATTCAGGTACCTCGTTAAGTAAATTTATTGATTGTTTATTTGAAGACTTGGATGATTTTGGTGTACTGGCGCATGTTGTATTAATAATATTTTGAGCTTTTAATATTAAAGGCTGTATTGACTCATCGTTATAGGGTAAAATTAAATCATTAACTAAATCATCTTCAATATTTTCCTGTTTTAAATTGCACTCATAATCAACGACCAGCCTTTCATCAAAATGATCTTCATCGTCCTCTTCTTTATCTATATTATCATTTTCATTGTTACATTTTCCGATTTCATCATCGTGTTTCATTTCACTTTCAACATCAACATCCATTGCGTCAGTGTTTTGTATTAAGGGATCAAAATTATTAGTTTTACTGGGAGGAGTTTGATTAGTATTTATTAGAATTTTTGGATTATTTTTGTTAGTAGCATTAGATAGAGCTTCTGAAAAGTAACCACCCGTATTAGGCATGACCTGTAAAA
Source organism: Panzeria rudis (assembly GCA_956483635.1). NCBI lineage: Eukaryota > Metazoa > Arthropoda > Insecta > Diptera > Tachinidae > Panzeria > Panzeria rudis. Next base: position 155,084,221 of record OY101448.1, on the reverse strand, counting down.
TTTAGAATTTATTTTTCAAATTATATTTTAGTTAATGATTATTAAAAAAAAACATATAAAACTTTTATTATATGTGCAATAAAAAACAAATTAGTAAACATAAATGTGCTATTTTGTTAATGTAATTAAACACTCACGACATGTGAACATTCGGGATCATCTAATTCGGCTGACAGACCGCCATTACTTTTCAAAACATCAATCATGTGTTGATGTTCGTCTGTGGGAAAACCAAAGAAACATATTTTCTGGCCCTCAAATGCTTTTAGGCGATGTTCTTTGGAAAAATCTTCCGTTGTGGCCTTAAATTGTAAATCATCTTTACGTTCCCAGGCAGCATAAACCCAGGCTGGTCGTACCACTGTTAACCGAAATGTTTTCGCATATCTATTATTAAAAAAATATATATAAATATTGTAATTGAAATTAGAACATTAATTAATTAGGGCATTATTAATAAGGACATTATTAATAAGAACATTAATTAATAAGGAATAACTTAAATTTGGGCCGATAATTAGCTAATTGAACATATGTTTCATTGTCTAATAACACTTCACAGTGGGGCAGAATCGAAATATTTTGGAAACCAACTAAAAAATTTCAAATGGATGTAGCAGAGGAGAATTCCTATTTAACATAAGAAGATGGGCTTCCCATAGGGCATATACAATTTATCCCCGCCCGATTCCAAAAATTGTTTGTAACCTTATAGCGCTTACATCGTTTTAAAAATATTACGTTTGTTTAAGCACTTATCGTTTATAGTTAGTGAGGTATACTCTTTTGAAAATTAAAATTTCATAATTTTTCAAAACCTTGGTCCTGTATTTTCAAGATATGGCATCCAAATAGCAACCGATTGTCACAATGTTTCTCTTTGTCTACTCAAGCAACCAAACTTCAAATTGTTTAAAAATCTTACATTCAAGACATAAGATGTGTTAAGCTCGTTTATGTAAAACATTACGTGAAAATGTGTGCGGAAAATGTTAACCCTCTAACTCTACGCTCTGTGAGTCCTTTTGTTGCTTTCTTAGAGGCAAAAAACTCACGTTCAACAGCCATGTAGCTGGCTGAAATGTCCTACAAAAATATTTGCAATAACATTATTCTAGAAGTCTTCAAAGGCACAAGAGATCCAAACTCTACTTGAACGCCAAAAATCATTCAAAACTTAAAATGTGTGTAAGGGTTAATTCATTCACAATTAGTACTAAAATATCCCATAAAACCGTATTTGATATTATTTTGCATTAAAAATATGTCTTACGTAAAATTTTACTATAAATCATCATACAAAGGAAATCTTTATAATTATAGTAAAATAATCACCCCTATCGCGAATACCTATTCCCATGAAATAACTCCCAAATTTTCTGATTTGCTATCGTGAATATTTCCGATAAAAAGTTTTTGGGAGCGAATTCACAAACTTAAAAAATGTGGCATCGCCAATGTTTACTCCCGCGAAGAGTTTTACAAAATAAGTTCACAACAAGTGTCGATGGGAACGAGAAGGGAACATGTAAGTTGTAATTTGTATTTAAGCTAGGACTTTATTAAATTACTTTTTTATTTTATTAAAAGAGCACAAGTGTTAACAAATAGCAAATTAATTGTCTGTTGGAGAAGATGTGCGCTAGCCAAAGTGAAAGCCATTTTCACTACGGGTGGTACCACGAACATCCTCTAACGATTAATCGCGTATGTATCTTCGCAATCTGCGGATTACTTCTTATCTTCCAGCACCACAAAACGCAGTTAAACTTTATTAATTTCTTCAAAATATGTATATTTTCCTTTTACAAGTACATATGTACACAAATTATTTATAAAGCACTGATAAATAAATCAAAATAGAAACTATTACTCCCAAATAATTCACAATAGACACTTTTACTCCCAAAATATTCGCGATACTGGTTTGTTGGGAATGGGAATATAGGTTTGCTCCCAAACAACTTATTCCCATAACATTTGCGATAGGGGTGAATCACCCCTATCGTGAATCAGAGGCGAACATTTTGTTCACGTAAACTCTTTCCCATGAACAAAATATGATGAAAAAAGTGTACAAAATAGCACATAGACACAACAATAATACAAAGTTTGCGATCGCAATTTTAGGGAAAGGGGAGAATTCTAACGTGAGATTTTATTCGTGATAAGGGTGAATAGATAAGACTTATTCTCAGTACAAACTAGCCTCATAAGTTCCGGTTTTGTGGGATATTTTGTTATTAAGTGGCTATTCGCATATTACGTAACGCTATTTTCGGAGATTTTGTACCCCCTCCTCCCCCCGCAATTACCTTCGTAACACTTTTTACAAAATTGTCAGTATAAACTATTTAATCCGTAACAAATCCTTAATTGTGAATAAGTACGAAATTAAATTAATTAACATTTTAAGCTTTGAATGATTTGTGGCGTTCAAGTTGAGTTTGGAGCATTTGTATTTTTGAAGTCTTACTGCCTGTTTTTATAAAATGAAACGAAAATTTCGTGGCAGAAATTATATTGAAAACAAAAACCAATTATCATATTTTATTGTTGTTTTCAACATACATAAATTCTCACACGAAATTTTCGTCTCATTTTATAAACAGGCAGTTATAGTAGAATTTAATGCAAATAATTTTGTAGGATATTTCAACCTATTACAAACAAAGCCGTTGAAGGGGAGTTTTTTGCACCTTTTTAGGGTTCCGATACACCAAAAGTGTAAAGGAACCCTGTTGTTTTCGCTACGCTGTCCGTCTGTCTGTCACAGGCTGTTTTTTTAAGAAACGAACAAAAAGACCCATAGAGTGAAGAGGTAGAGGTTTAAAATATTTCACAGAAATGCTTCTCGTTGTGTTTTACATAAAAGTGATGAGCACATATTATACCTTAAACGTAAGATTTACATGATTTCATATTCCGGTTTACTATAATAATGTGCAAAAGAGGAGAAACTTAACTCCTACTAAAATGATAAAACGCCCATACATATATATTTTATTTTGGTGCACTCTATTATACACAGCCGCTAGTACCTTGAGATTTTGACACTGAATTGTCATTTCTTTTGTACGTTGAGACGTTACAATTCGTATACATACAATGCTTTAGAATTTTAACCGAATAGTTCGTTAAATAAAAACTGAATATTTCTTTAAGTTTGACAAAATTTCACACAAAAAGACACTGTCCAGCAGGATTGTTTGACAGTTTTCAAGGCAATTTTAAATTTTCCAATAATTTATAGAAAAAATTTAAATAGTTTTGAAAGATTTCGCGTCCAGAAAATTCGTATTCTTTAAAACAACAATAAAATTTGAATTGAAATATTTATGTATATACTCACTGATATTTATCACCACCACTGTGGGTACTTATTAAATGTGTTATTTTGGAATTCATATCTTTACGTATACAGCCACCCATAGAATGTATTAAATTAACTAATTTTGTCTAAAATTAAAATAAATTACAAAAAATATTACATATTTTCAATATTTATAAAAAATATATATTTAAAAAAAAAGTACCCACCAATTCATCTTTTTTGCGTATGCCGGTGAAACATGTGACTACACCACGCATGGAATAATTATAAATTGGTCTAGCATTGTGCGTAAGACCATCTTTCATGGCGGCCGACTGTTTTAAAGCTGGTGGACCCAATATACTGCAAATAAAAATTATAAAACAGAAAACAAATTAAACATAATAATATTCGCATCTTTATAAAAAAACTCAAACAAATAGTTAAAATGAAAAATACGTTTTCATTCATAAAACAATTTCTTAAAATGATAAACTCGGAATGTTTAAACTTATTTCACAAGCAATTGTTTCGTAGAATTTTCTTTCTTCAAGAATTAAATAAATCACTTAACACTTTATTATGGTGGCTGGCTTTAAATGTATTAATTAATTTTTTTTGTAATTTTTATGACCAATCAAATGTTTGTAAACATTAAATGGCTGCCTGTTTTCTGGTTAAAATATCACAGCCAAGAATAATAAACAAACCTGCAAACGAATTTGGTCTGAACAATTAAAATTAAGATGAAAAACATTAAATTTTAAGAAATCAAACAGGTGTAAAACTATTTAGTGTAGAAGTTTATTAAATATTAAATCAGTATAAAAAGAAAATCATGAAAATTGTTTATTTTCACAGGCATTTTTAAATGGGGGTTTCTTTTGAAAAAATATTGAATGTTTACATTTCAAAATGTGAAAGAAGGGTATCATAAGAAATAAATTCAGCAAAATGCGAATTCGACTTACACATGAAGGGTTCCGAACTTATTTTGGAGCCCCCTTCAATTTTTTAGTTGCTTGATGTTTTATTACTGCGGAAAACTTAGTCCTTGGGATAAGGTAACGCGACTTGTCTTGTGATATGTTCTCTTCCCTCAAGGGATCTTCCTTATTGATGTATTAAGCGCCTACCTATAACGGTTTACAACATGTAGCTCTATGTCAAAATTATATCACTTTGTGTTCCATACTCTTTATTTTCTAGCAAAATTTAATTTATGCAACCATATTAATACAAACCCTGTGAAAAATTCAAGTAGGTATCTATTAAAATCACAAGATATAGCACGTGAAAACATTTGCTTAATTCACAAAATCTCTTGTATCTTTGTATCGATTGTATTATAGTATTAAATACAATAGTGTAAAATATGTTGTTGGTAATTTTCATATAAAAACGAAATAAACTTCTTTCTGCACTTGTATTTCATATGTTTTGCAAAAATCGTATTTCATACGATACTCAGAGAGTATTTGTATATACTCTAAGAGAGTATTTGTATGATGCTTGTTCTTCTGTTATCCATCAATACAAGATACAATATACACGGGTGTTCACAAACAAATAAACAAAAAGTGTATTCGATACAAAATCGACGATACAAATTGTTGTGAATTAAGCAATTGTTTGTAAATCTGCCCCGTAATTTCAGAGATATCGCAAACGTTTGAGAAAAAATTAAAATATATAAGAAAATTTAAATTTTTGTTTTCAAAAATACATAAAATATACAGTTTAGTTAGCCCATTTTTTGTCCAGTACCATGCAGATAAATATATTCCAAAGGAAAGGAGCCATTTTGCACTGCAATTTGCGCACAACTCCAACAGGTTGTTAGTCCTTTGGAACCAGCTAAGTGACTTCTTATGACAGGTTCTCTTTCACCTTTTATTCACTGATGAAGTACTCTAATGCACAGTTTTTACTTCTTTTTAGGGTTCCGTACACCAAAAGTGTAAAGGAGTCCTATTGCTTTCGCTACGCTGTCCGTCTGTCTGTTTGTCTGTCACAGGCTTTTTTCTCGGGAACCGTAAGAGCTACGGACCTGAAATGTTCACAGAATATATAAAACTTTGGCCGCTACAACAACAAATAAATGACAGTTAAAAATTAAAGGATGTTCTAAAGGGTGCAACGAAATATGTTGAAATACTAATGTCACGTTTAAATGGCGTTCTCATTGGAGGGTGCCAACTGACATAATTGAGATTCTCAGTGATTGAGATCAAAACTTAAGGTACTTGTCCAGTCATATTTTCAAAAGACTATAACAAAATTCCCAAACACTTTTCCGATAAACTTTAAACGCAGTTTACAAGCCCCAACTATATACTTTATTGTCTACCAGGCCTGATCCGCTAAGGAAGAAGGGTTTTGACACAGTGAGCGTATGTATTTGTATAGAGTGTGAAATTCAGTACGAAATGCTTACAATACGTATAAATAAACAAAGGAAAGTGCGACTTTAGCTCGCACACGAAGGGTTTCGTACGAATACACATATGTATATCCCTTTTCATTTTCGCCCTTTTTCCATTTTGAAAATTTTTTCGTTTGATTTAAGTTTTTAAATTTTTAAAGTTTTTTTGTTGATTTTGTTTTTTTTTGCGATTTTTTTTTGTTTTTTGTCAATTTTTTTTAGGTTTGGCAATTTTTTTTTGTTTTAACGTATTTTTTTCTTTTTTACGATATATTTAGTGTTAGCGATTTATTTTAGTTTTGGCGCGTTTTGTCAGTTCTTGCGCTTTATGCAGTTTTTGGTGATTTTTTAGTTTTAACGATTTTTTTTTTGTTTTGACACTTTTTTCGTTTTGGTGATTTTTCTTTTTATTTGGCGCTTTTTTCGTTTTGGTGATTTTTTTCTATTTTTTGCCATTTTTTTCGTTTTTACGATATTTTTAGTTTTAACGATTTTTGTTTTAGTGCTTTTTTCGTTTTGACGATTTTTTTCGGTTTTTGGTGTTTTTTTAAGTTTTTTGGCGATCTTTTTAGTTTTGACGATTTTCTGCGTTTAAACCGATTTTTTTAAATTTTTCGTTTTGAAATTTTTTTAATTGTGGAAGTTTTTAGTTTTAGCGTTTTTGATAATTACAAGAATTTACCTCTTACGGTTTCCAAGATACAGCATGTTGTCTAAATTGCATCGTAAAATTACATTAACTGATAGAACACCCTTTAATTTTTATTGTTTTAAAAATCAGTGTTAATTGGTATACGCCCATGTGCTGAAAATCGCAATTCGCACAATAAATACGATTTCGACTCGAAGTCACTAAATTGTTGTGTTGGAAATCACAATCACAAAAAATTTTGATATTTCAACCCGCAAGCAAAGACTAAAGTGAACTCTAAGTGAACTTCTGTATATTACAAAAATGTTGTATCAAATAGCAAAAATAAAAGCATTCCAGTAAAATTTAATCTGTTTTTATTTAATATCACTTAAAAAATACAAAATTTTTATTAATTTCAATGTAAAATACTAAATTAAAAAGTATGCTGATATATTTCGACTATTGTCTTACTTTTGTTTACTTAAAAAATGGCGATTTTATAATGCCCGTCATTATTCTAGAGATCTACTTATCAGATTTGTCAACCAATATCGATTGTTGCCAGATGCATAAAACGTAAAATATCAAGAAAAAAACTAAAAATAGTTGAAAAATTTTGTGTTGGATACTATGGTTTCCAAAAACAAAGAGCATATATAAGAACCTTTTTCGAAGATTATTTCGAAAAATATACAGCACGCGCGAGCCTCAGCACATGCAAAACTGAGATTTGCGATTTTAAACTCGCAAGTGATTTAACAATCACGCGTTTTTCAGCACATGGGTGATAGATAGTCTATTCTAGAGACTACACCAATTAACACATACTTTGAAAAATTGGACTGTCTATATATGTGTCTGTATATTATATTAGTGTTTCAACAACGGACAGACAGACGGTCAGCGTATCGAAAACAATAGGGTACTTTACACTTTGGTGTAGTGAACCCTAAAAATCACGCATGCGATATTTTTTAAACCCGTAATATTTATCTTCACAGACATAAGTATTGTTGTATACGGCTATGAAAATATTGCCGATACCGATATATCGGCAAATTCGAAGTATCGCCGATATATCGGTATAGGATGGATGTATCCCTAATTTTAACCCATTTTGTACCACGCTACATAAATGTTTTAATATCTTAATGAAATTTGCAGGGCTAATTAGAAATCGGCCAAAAATCCTTTTTAAAAAAAAATTTTTTTTCTGCCAGTGATTATCTGTGAAAACTGCTGGTCGCGATCTCGACCGCTGGGATAATTCAAGCAAAAAAATTTCTCTGTGATATGAAATATAATAAAATAAATAGTAAATAAATATAGGAGCTAAAGCTACAAATAAATAAAAAATCAAGGAATTTAGTTATTATATTTATTTATTGATAAAAAAAAATTATTTAAAATTTTTGTGGTAGTCCTTGTAAATTTACATGTAAATTTACATTACACTTAGCGCAAGTATAGGCAGTATGCTTCTTGCATATTTTGCTCCGGCGATAGCAGCCCTTGACATACACAGCCATGTGCATGCCTTTAATTTTGGGCAATGATGTTGGGCGATCTATGAAGTCGTCGTTACTTTCGTTTTCTTCATCGAACGAAGTTAATTCGGTGTTTGTTACCGGTTCGACGGATAATAACAGAGTTTTTGTTATGAAGTTTTTAAAATCAATTTGCCGCAAGGGCTGCTGATTGATTTTTTCAGCAATCATGCAATGCAATTTCCATGCATTGACACTGGCGCTGTCCAAGCAGGTAACCCAAAGTGGCCACCACCACTTATTCCCTCTGATTTGGTCATTGATCGTAATTTCTTAATCATCAAGAAACTCTCATCTGAAACTTCATCAACGTTAGGCGGAGGTAAGCACAAAACGTTGGTTAAATTATGCAACTGCATTTAACTATCGTCATAATCACTGCAATTCTCAATTATTGCCAAATTTTTTTTAGAATAAGGAATAAAAAGAGTAGAATGAAAGCACAACTTTTCAATATGAATCGTTCAACAAGAATGAAGCAAAAATTGAGCATAGAGCTAAATCTCTTTTGCTTCCTTTTTAGAAATTAAAAATTTTAATTATAAACATATACCATGGTATAATAAGTGTACAGGTGGCAGAATAACGTCAGTTGATTATTTTTTGTTCTTGTTTTTGTGATTAACCCTACGTCTTAACGAGCCATCGACTTGGACATGACATGAACAGGACGACGGCAGAGCAGCTGTAAAAAATTCATCAACTTCTTTGTTGTGGTGAATACGTGCGATGTCCATGTTCTGCCTTATCAAAGTATTTTGTGGTAATGCAATAGAGATGGAATATTTACAAATTTTGTTCTGTCTCTTTTCTTTCTCTTGGAAATAGTTTTCGACGGCGAATCTCATGGCGAACAGTGATGCTCAGCCATATGTTCGGGCATCGATGTCAGAGCATGGACGAAACATGGACATGAGCCAAAGATCAGCCAAATGCGATGTCCGACATGATGTTCATACCAAGTTGATGACTAATGTAGACCACCAGTAAGCTACGCCTAGCACGTATATTTTTTTGACAAGCATTATTTAGTTTTTTGTTGTTGTATTGTTGTATTTGTTGCCCTTATACGGCAATTTGTATACTTATTACACCATGACATATACAAAGTAAATGCGAGCAGTTTTGATATTTATAGTAGTTGTTAAATACTAACATTCGCAATTAAAAAAAAGTATCGTATTTGATATTAACAACAAAAAATATAAATAACATTTATTGAGATATTTACAAAAATTTCAATTAATAATCAAAAAATTAAAAAAAAAATAGATAGGTATTAAAAATATATTTAGTGCGCTAATTATCTCAGTGGTCGAGATCTCGACCAGCCATGTTCAAGGCTGTGTAGCTATCAACTGAAGAAGATGCAATAACTAGTTTGTATACAGTGAGCAGCATAACTCAAGGTACCCAAGCTGATATAAACAATTTCATAAATGCTAGCAAAGAAATGTGTAACAAAATTTATCTTTTTCATATTTAATGTATTGATATATTTACATATTGTCAAAAAAAACGTTAACTTATTCATCTATAAAGCAAAATAAACAAATAAATATGGTGATAATTCTGACAACTCCATACTTTTACACAGCAAAAGTCTTGGTACCCTCTGATATGTTTTACAAACAAGTATTGGCAGCGATATTATTTTATTATAATCACTTCTTATTTATAACGGCTCATTTTAAATGCATTTAAAAGTATTTTTTATCGGGAACCGTGAACAAATTCCTATTTTATGGAATAGTATTTAACGAAAATGAATCGAAAGGTTGAGGAACGAAATATTATTATAAATAACCATAAAATGTGAAAATCTTACTCAGAAATTGTCATAATAACAAACAGAAGTAAGTCAACCATACAGAAAGTAATAAATCGCTTTAAGAAAGAAAAAAGAATTGAAAATCAGCCAAGATCAGGACGGCCTCGAAAGCTAAGTACCAGAGAAGAAAGAAAAATAGTAAATATTATTAGAAATTATCCATAAAAAGTGCGCAGATAATTGCTGCAGTGTTAAAGGAGTCCTTAAACACAAATATTTCCGCAGATACCGTACGCAGATCGATCAAAAGAGCCGGCTACAACGCTCGAACAGCACGCAAGAAGCCCTACATTAGCGAAATAAATAGAAATAAGCGAATAGATTTCGCAAACGAGTACAAAACAAAAACAAATGAGTTTTGGGATAAAGTAATTTTCTCGGAATAGTCCAAGTACAACATTTTTGGCTCAGACGGAAGTGCCTTAGTATGGAGGAAGAAAAATGAAGAGCTTAATCCTAAGAACACGCGTAAGACAGTTAAGCATGGAGGTGGCGGTATTATGGTGTGTGGATGTATGTCAGCCGCTGGAGTGGGTAATTTGGAATTTATAGAGGAAATAATGAATAAAACAGTATACCTGAATATTCTTAAAAACAATATCAAACAAAGTGCAGAAAAGTTCAATATTCGTAACGATTTTGACTTCCAACAGGACAATGACCCAAAGCATACTGCTGCTGATGTGAAGATGTGGCTTGCATACCACACTCCCCACATGCTTAATACTCCTCCACAGAGTCCTGATATGAACCCAATCGAGAATTTATGGGACCATTTAGAAAAACGGTTACGTAGTCATGAAATTTCCAATAAATCCAACTCAAAAACTTGCTTATGACTGAATGGCAGCAAATATCACCAGATTACACAAAAAACTTGAATATTCAATGCCAAATCGGTTAAATGACCTCCTTCGACTCAAAGGATTTCATACCAAGTATTAGGTATAACAATATAATTCATTAGACTAATGCGAAGTTTAAATTATATATTTTATTTTGAAGGTGTACCTAGGCTTTTGCTGTGCAAAAACATGGAGTTAATAGAAGTTTTAACCTACTATTTTGTTTCTTTTGTTTTATAGATGAACAAGTCATCTATAAAATTAAACATAAAAAAGATAAATTTTGTTATACATTTATTTGCTAGAATTTACGAAATTGTTTATATCAGCTTGGGTACCTTCAGTTATGCTGCTCACTGTACATTAATCTTTATTTGAATTGTTGGCTATTTAAATCAATAACCCTTTTTTTTCTTTTTTTTCAAAAAGGGGTGATGAAAAAGTTCAGTTCGGAAAGCTAATAGCCCAAACTTAATTAAAAATTAAACAAAATTATTTAAATCTACTACGTAATATTTTTAATTATTTAATGAAAAACAGCAACATTTTGTGGTCGAGATCTCGACTACTGGCACAAAATGGGTTAATAGCGTTTACCTCCTAAAAATTTTACTTAAGTTGTTAAAGCAGATGTTAAAGCATATGTACATATTTATGTATGTGGTCTACATAAATATGTACATATGTATCGATTTTTAATTTTAAAACGCAAACAAATTTACGATACATTTTTAATCAACATATTTTTAAGTACAATAATTAATCATTATTTTGCTTATCATTACTTTGCAAATATATTTTTTTTATTATAATTTAATAAAAAAAAATTTTATGAAAAAATTTAATAACAAAATTGACCTTTAAAGTTAAATAAACTCAGTACTTTTGTTTTACTGAAGAAAAACAGCACAAAAAAGAGAAGGAAATCAAAAATTAAAATCTTTAAGCAAAAATAAAGCACAAATTAAGCCAAGCATTCAAATATAGTGGAGATGTCAGTCGGCAATAACAAAACAGTATTTGACCTAATCTTTCAGGTTGAGTAGCTAATAAACTTTTTGAGGGTCTTTTACCGGGTACACAAAATTTATAGAGCATAAAAATCATATTATGTACTAAACTTTTAATTTTTAGCGACACAATCATTAAGCAACAAAAATATGTTTATTGCAAAAAAAACTTACAGCAGATAGTAAACAAAATTCAAAACACAAAAATATATTTTAAGTGGAAAAAATTCATATGTACAATGTCATCCTGACGACTGACAACAAGCTGTACTGCTGCTAACAGATTTAAGATTTCATACAAATTATTACTTTTTGTTTTTAATTTTAAGTCATAAATTTTATTCATAATATTGCGTGTGGATAGACAGCATTTTTAAAGGAATGTAATTTTGTGTGTGTTAAATTCGCGAACTCACAGATAGCGCAATTAAATCCAATAGATTTATAAGCGTCGTACTATACAAGTTAACACAATCAAAATAATGTTGCCAAATTGGAAACAGAAGGCTTTAAAAATATGTGAAATTTTTATGTAGGAAATGAGAATTTGAAAATTTTTAATTTCAATGGCAAAATCAATAATTTGTTTGTAGTCAAGTTCTTCTCGCCTGACTACCGGTGGAATATTGGCTACCTACAGGCCGACTACTGGCTCAGTACTGACAGACTACTTGTCGATTACTGATTACAGGCCAAATAATGGTTAAGTAGTGGCAGCCCAACAAAAAAAAAATATATACGAGGATTTAAGTCATAACCAAGCTGGGGGAAATTTCTGGCAATTGTTCTAAATGTACTTGTTCTAGGAATTGTGAAAATAGTACTAGTGATAGATAGGAAGGTACCGTGACCGATAAAAATAAAACATATCATTTAACTGGTTTAAACTAGGGATGTAACGATACGTCGTTTTGCCGATCCGATACCGATACCGATATTTAAAAATAAATATCGCCGATACCGATTCCGATACCGATACGAATATTGAAATTGAGTTCAAGTTTAGATCAACAAAACTCAAGTGCAATTTTTTATTATACAAAATTACATTGTAAGAGAGAATATTTAAAATTGATTTTAACCCAGTATAAAAAATTGGAAGTAATTTTTAAGGAGCTTCATTTTCTTTGCTTCAAAAAACCTATATTAAAAATATGCAGATAATTAGTAGAAAAGCAAGAAAAAAATTTTAATTCCTTTGTAATTTTAAAAAATACTCGCCATGCTTTTTAAAAAATCGATATTTTAAAGAACATTTATCAGCTAATATTCTTCTAAATAACTTAATAGCTTAATTATTAAAAGTCTTCTAAAAATTTATATTTGTTCACTTAAATTTCCATCAAAATAAAGTTTTGAGTTTAAATTCGCATAAAAAAAATTGTGAAAATAGGTACATAATTTGTTATCCCTTTTCCTTGAGGAAAAACCATTATAGAACACCGAAAAAGAAATTTGTCCTAGCATCGCTTCCAATTCGGTGAATGGTAATCGAAAAACAGAACTTCTTGCAATGGCAAGGATATGTAAAACTAATTAGAAATTATCCAAATTTGCAATACTTCCGGATCGCGAATTCTACATTTTCATGACTTCTTTGAAGTGTCTTTTTTTGCTGGAATAAGATTTAAAAAACAACGACTTGAATTTGAATTCATGGTAAAATTAACAAAAAATAAATAATTTTTTTACAAAATAACAGCATAATTTGTAAAATTGATATTAATAAGATTTAAAAAATAACGAAGTGAATTTAATTCATGGCAAAATTGAAATAAATTATTTGTTAAAAAAACTCTGAAAAAAATTTTAAAAGTATCGTCGTATCGACAGTAAAATATCGCCGATACCGATGTATCGGAAAATCTGAAGTATCGCCGATATATCGGTATCGGTATTCGTTACATCCCTAGTTTAAACTAGGGATGTAACGATACGCCGTTTTGCCGATCCGATACCGATTCCGATACTTAAAAATAAATATCGCCGATACCGATTCCGATACCGATACGAATATTGAAATTGAGTTCAAGTTTAGATTAACAAAACTCAAGAAGGGCAATTTTTTATTATGCAAAATTACAGTGTAAGAGATTATTAATATTTAAAATAGATATTAACACAGTATATAAAATTGGAAGTATTTTTTAAGGAGCTACATTTTATTTGCTTCCAAAAAATCTATATTAAAAATATGCAGATAACACAGTGCAACATTCCAAAACACACGGACTTGACAGTATAGATTCGATTGTACTACCGCGGGGTAGTAAAACCCTATACTTAGCTTGGCGAATTTGGTGACCAATTTCGTTTTATGGACCTCCAAAGTTTTGGAAAATCAGCGGGCCCTCAAAAAAAGGTGTCATCAACTTTTGGCCAACAGAAAATTCAAACTTGGTGATACCATTTTATTACCATTTTATGCCAAAAAATAATTTTTTCGTGCACTTTTTTTTTGAAAAATTAAGGAAACAATTTTTTTCACTTTTTCCAGAATAACTTACAGGGACTCGTAATTTTTTATTAACAATATTCGGCAAAATTGTAGCTACGGTAAAGCTGAACAACTTTTGTAACATGTCACTACAATCTGAATGTATCTGGGCACCATAAACAGCTCAGAAAAACTAATTTCTACATTAAAAAAATTTCGTTTTTTACAAGTTAGGCTATATTTTTATTGCATTTTTTTGCTTTCTTTGTTATTGTTCCACTTTTTAAGTTGCTGATTTTAGTATTTACTATTTTTTATTGTTTGTTGTTGCTTTGCCAAATAATGGTAATGAAAAATTTGGAGTCCCCATAAGTTATACTGAAAAAAGTGAATAAAATAATTTTTTTAATTTTTTTTTTCAAAAAAAGTACAGGAACATATTATTTTTCTGGGCACAAAATGTTAGTGAAACACAACATAGAATTATGAACTTGAATATACTATTTAAAAAAAAAATATTTTTTTAGCATAAAAAATAGTGAAAAACTAAAATTTTTAAGGTGTGTGAGCTATTAGAGTGCCTAGATACGTGCAGATTGTATTGATGTGTTCACAAAAGTTGCTCAGCTTTACCGTAACTATAAGTTTGCCAAATATTGTTAGTTAAAAATTACAAGTCCCTGTAAGTTATTCTGAAAAAAATGAAAAAAAAAACATTTTTTTCCTTAATTTTGTCAACAAAAAGTTCACGAAAAAAATTTTTTGCCATGAAATGTTAAAAAAAGTCTGTTAAACAGACTCTTAGCTACATTACTGCCATATATAGTTAAGCGGTATTATAAAGTTTGAATTAGCTGTTGGCCAAATACTGATGACACCGTTTTTTTAGGCCCCTCTGATTTTCGGAAACTTTGGAGTCCATAAAAAAAATTGGTCACCAAATTCGCCAAACTGAGTAAAGGATTTTACTACCCCATTGTAGGACAATCGAACCTGTACTGTCCAGTTCTTGTGTTTTTCCAAAAGTCTCTATTTGTTGCATAGTGTAATTAGTAGAAAAGCAATAAAAAATTGTAATTCCTTTATAATTTTAAAAAATACTCGCCATACTCGCATAAAAAAAATTGTGAAAATGGGTAATTTTTTATCCTTTTTTCTTGAGGAAAAATCATTATAGCACCGAAAAAAATATAATTGTCCGAGCATCGCTTCCAATTTGGTGATTGGTAATCGAAAAACAGAACTTCTTGCAATGGCAAGGATATGTAAAACTAATTAGAAATGATCCAAATTTGCAATACTTCCGGATAGCGAATTCTACATTTTCATGACTTCTTTGGAGTGTCTTTTTTTGCTGGAATAAGATTTAAAAAACAACGAATTGAATTTGAATTTATGGTAAAATTAACAAAAAATAAATTATTTTTTTACAAAATAATAGTATAATATATTATTAATTTTTGAAATTGATATTAATAAGATTTAAAAAATAACGAAATGAGTTTAGTTCATGGTAAAATTAACAAAAAATAAATAATTTGTCAGAAAAAAACTCTGAAAAATTTTTTAAAAGTATCGTCGTATCGACAGTAAAATATCGCCGATACCGATGTATCGGAAAATCTGAAGTATCGCCGATATATCGGTATCGGTATCGGTATTCGTTACATCCCTAGTTTAAACGTTCTAAAAATATCAAAAAATTTAATAAAAATTTTTTCTTAAACATCCAAAAAGTTAGGGAAAACTTTGAATCGGAACTATAACGGGGAGCAGCACCCGTATTCTGTAATTCCCCTAGAGGGAAAAGAACCTGTTCCGCAACTTTATATGAAAAGGAGCGGTAACTTTTACATGGCTTTGTCAATGAGGGGTCAGTCAATTGACATAATTAACATACTCAGTGATATGATCTATACCCAAACTTAAGGTACTTGAACTGTGGTGGTTTTTTTAATACTAGTTATATTACTGTACTTCAAGTACAAATATTTTTGATTTGGAAAAGATCTGCTTGCACAGTGAGGATACTTTGCTAAAATTTTTGTTCTAATTTTGTGATATGTTCTTATTTCATCGGTCGCGACTAAGGAACATTTTGTAACATTCCCATTTTCACCAGTAATAGGAAAAATATGTTCTCTACAATTGGGACAACATTTCCCGCAGGGTAATTACAGAATAACAGTGCAGCATTATAGAAACCGTAACTGCCAAGATTCTTTAGATCAGTGTAGTGCCCTATCACAAAGTGTCTAAAAGGTATCAATTGGTTCCTCCTATGACAAAGCCATATTAACTGATACGTTCTTTTCATATAGTGATAGAACTAGAACCTGTCGCTTCCCTGCGGAAAATTTGGTGACAAATGATCCAAAAGTACTCGTCCTATGACTTGAGAAAATGAGACTGGCACCAAAAAATAAGGAGTAGTGAATGGTGAAAAAAGACATATTGTGTAAATGGTCACATATTAACCATTTCCAGTCAATTTAGTTGGTACTCCGGCTAGTATTGTAGTAAACGGCACTGAACAAATTCGATGCATCTGGATCTAAAGCCTATCACATAGTATCTATATAATTGTCTCCCTTCAATGAGACTGCCATGCCACTCAGGAACCTGTTCCGTAACTATATTCAGATATTAACTCCAGCTTAACTGGTATTTTTAACATTGAAATATAAGTTCCCCTGTGGTGGAGTGGGTAGTGTACTAGCCTGTCATGCCGGAGGTTGTCGGCTCGAATCCTATCAAAGACACCGCTTAAAAATAGAATACAATTTCTACTTGGATTTGTAATAATAAAAAAATAAATTAATCGATTATTACAGCTGAATTTTGGAATAATATTTATATATAATCTATATTATATTACACCGACTAGGACTCCATAAGATAGTTCAGAGACAAGTTACAAGGTGCATACGAAGTATCAATTAACCCCATCCTAGGCCATCCCCATGTAAAAGTCGCTGGTCCGCTTCATAGGAAGTGTTAGAACTCGGACTGGTCCCTATCACCTAGGGATCGGTCACGTGACTTGTTTTGTGTCAGTTCCATTTACCGTAGGGTTTCGTCAAAGGACTAGTCCCGCGACAGGTTCGGTGTTAGATCCCTTCATTCTAGGGTACTTACAATTTGACTCAATCAACCCTATCGCGAATAACTATTCCCAAGAACAAATTCCCAAAGTTTCAGATTTTTCCGTCGGGAATGGTTCCCATAACAAACTTTTTTTTTGGATCGAATTCATAAATTTAAAAAATTGTGGTGGCATCGCCAATGTTTAATCCCACGAATTTTTTTATAAACTAGATTCACAACAAGTGTCCAAATAAGACTCTGTTGCATTACTTTTTTTATTTTACTGAAGGAGCGCAAGTATTGCGCAAGGTAGCCTCACTTTCATTTGCATTCTCTAATTGTCAAACAAGGTCCATATAAAAAATGTTTAACTCACCGGGGGGCAAGGTTCTGCATCTTGGTAATTGGAAGAAGATAGAAAGGCATCTAAGGTCTCGCCTGCGGCCAAAGTCGATAGAAAGTTAACCTCTAGGGGTTTTCTTTTGAGGCTTGACCAGTCGCCTAAACTGGTACCACGGATTCTGTCCTCACAGATGACTTGCCTTCTAGAGATTTAAAGAGATAATGCTCGCTATTCGCTATTGCATCATCGTTGATGGTATTCGCGAAAGCCATACTCTGTTCCTATGAGGATGGATATGCTGGCGGTCTTCTCGTCTTAGCCTCAACATGAAGGATGATTATGTGACCGGTTGTTGGTTGGGGTCTCCTTCGGGAGCCTACTTGGTGGCTATGGTTGCTACCAAAATCGCTGTGGTTTAATGACTAATGCTCGATCAGCGCTAGTGGCTGGTTGGACTTCGAACAATCAATGAAAGCCTATCTTTGTGCTATTACTAAACCAACAGTGGCTGCATCGGTGGTGCTTTGTGATCGGGGGCTGGGGAAGGCCAGCATAGCTGTCTTCTGCCTTGTGGTAGACTTCTAGCTTGCTGGTTATTCCTTGGTTGAGCTCGGCCGCAACACATTAGCTGCTGATGTAGTAAGAGTTTAGATAACTCAAACACTTTAAATTAGGGATGTAACGAATACCGATACCGATACCGATATATCGGCGATACTTCAGATTTTCCGATACATCGGTATCGGCGATATTTTACTGCCGATACGACGATACTTTTAAAAATTTTTTCAGAGTTTTTTTTAACAAATAATTTATTTTTGTTCGATTTTACCATGAATTAAATACACTTCGTTATTTTTTAAATCTTATTAATATCAATTTTAAAAATTAATAATATTTTATGCTGTTATTTTGTAAAAAAAAAATTGTTTATTTTTTTGTTAATTTTACCATGAATTCAAATTCAAGCCGTTGTTTTTTAATCTTATTCCAGCAAAAAAGAGATACTCCAAAGAAGTCATGAAAATGTACAATTCGCGATCTGGAAGTATTGCAAATTTGGATAATATCTAATTAGTTTTACATATCCTTGCCCTTGCAAGAAGTTCTGTTTTTCGATTACCAATCACCGAATTGGAAGCGATGCTAGGACAAATTTCTTTTTCGGTATTCTATAAAGATTTTTCCTTAAGGAAAAAAGGATAAAAAAGTACCCATTTTCACAATTTTTATGCGAATTTAAACTCAGAACTGTATTTTCATGTAAATTTAAGTGAATAAATATAAACTTAGAAGTCTTTTAATAATTAAGCTATTAAGTTATTTAGATGAATATTAGTTGATAAATGTCCTTTAAAAAAAATCGAAATTTTAAAAAGCATGGCGAGTATATTTTTAAATTATAAAGGAATTAAACAATTTTTCTTGCTTTTCTACTAATTATCTGCATATTTTTAATATAGATTTGTTGGAAACAAAGAAAATGTAGCTCCTTAAAAATTACTTCCAATGTTTTATCAATTTTAAATATTCTCTCTTATAATGTAATTTTGTATAATAAAAAATTGCACTTGAGTTTTGCTAATCTAAACTTGAACTCAATTTCAATATTCGTATCGGTATCGGAATCGGTATCGGCGATATTTATTTTTAAATATCGGTATCGGATCGGCAAAACGGCGTATCGTTACATCCCTACTTTAAATAGTTGTGTGTGCATGGTGGGCTGCCATGAACAAGAAGTTGGTACCTGCGTGTTTCTTGCAAGTCACCTTGCTGACTTCGGGGAAACTCGAGGGTGGTGGTGAACAGTCAACTTAATTTGGTGTTAATGGCAGGTACTGACGTTAATCATAAACACATCTGTATGGGTTTAAATCCAAAGGTTCTTTAAATTATTCTCAAGGAGAAGAAACACAATTTTGTTAAAATACAATTACACCTCTTGCAGTAACTACCCTTTATAGACTATTTACACTAACATTAACTCATATTTAAAATATTCTCATATAAATATTTCTTTTATTACATATAATTTTTGTGTATTTTTCAACACTTTTACTTTTCATGTTTAACGTGTTGGCGCCAGCACGATTTTATTTATTTCTTTTTTGTTTCAAATCATTCTATTTATTTGCTTGCTTTAGAAATAAACCACAAATATATGTAATTAATTCACTTATTATATATTGTATAAATTTGATTTAAAGATTTGACAAAACAAAGGCCACCATCGGCAGACGCAGCCAGCAACAATTTTACTCAACGAAATTATTTATCATAGAGACACAACACGACGTATGCTTTTGAACAATTTTCCGTGAAATTATCATACGAATTTCGAGAAGAAGAAATGATGTGATGATGAAGATGTTTAAACTTTTTAGTTAATGCAAGGAAAATACAATTTATTGTTAACACAATTGTGTGACAAGGAAAACCATTACGAATGACAAATATGGGCAACAAGGGTCAAACTTGGAATGTAAATATTATGTATGTACTTCACAACTTTTATTTATTATACATATTTTGTTTAATTCTGAAATAAATAAACTTGTTGAAAATATTAATAGAGCACGAAAAATGAATAATTTTAAAGAAAATTTTATTAAATTATATTCTAGAAAGTTAGAAAACAAACCGTGACAACTTTTTCGAAAATCAGAGTATTTGAAAACGGATTGGACCCAAATGTGAATTGTAAAAAAGACGAACCAGAATATGACCTTAACTCGACTTAAGATGTTATGATAAAACGGCACATTGTATATCATTCGTGGTGTTAGAAATGAAAACTATATAAATTATGAACGAAATGGTAAAGTTTTAAGAGCATATTTTTTTATATTTTGGGGGCATATTTTAAATTTTTTAGTGCATATTTAATGTGCATAAAACACAATTTTAGGGCATATTTCCGGTTTCTCTGAGCATTAGAGTGGTCGTAAAAAATAATATTTAGATTTCATCAAGTCTCATACTCCAAATATATGGATACTTATAAAAGATATCTAAAAATTCAGGCCAATCAGTTAAGATTAAGGCATGTCACACGCCCGCCGAAGTTTGCGCAAATGCTTCTTTTCTATCTTTAAGTCTCATAACTTAATAAATATAGTATTTACAAAAAAAATTTCTTCAAAAAAGTTTTTGTCTGTGAAGTTTTGAACAGCTTTTGTATTATCTACTTTTATCTAAATCGGATATTTAACAGAATAAACAGCAATATCGAAAAAAGCCCTTAACAATTAAAATTTCAAAATGATTACACTAATTTACAAATTTCGGTAAACTTATTCATTCGCTAAAACTGCAAGCTGCTTTTTTTTATTTGGCCTGCTGAACGCGAATCTGCAAACGCGAATCTGCAAACGCGAATCTGCATTTTTTTATCAGCACTAGTTTTCGAGATATGCCAAAATTGAAGCCACTTGCACGACATATATTGGCATAACTGGAGAAGGCTTCGCCTTATTCAGTGAAAAAGAAAAACCAAAACTCGACACCAAAATTATCTTTAAGCAGAGCAGAAATTGTTTCTAAGTCTGCCCATTAGTTTCAGAGATATCCTGAATGTTTTAGCCTAAAAATACAAAATTGCATAAAAAAATTTTATTTTTAACAATTAAAAAAGATCCCATTTTTGTCCAAGTATCATGTATAACTGTACAACTTTTGAAATTTTTGTTCGATTTTTGATTTTATTCACAGTTTAGTGTGAGAACTTTTAAAAAATTTTTAATTTTTAGGCTCAAACTTTTATGATGCCTCTAAAACTAATGGGCAGAGTTAGAAACAATGTTCGCTCGACTTAAGAGATATTTGTTGCCGAATTTGGTTTTATTTTTTCTTGCCACTCGCCAGTTAGTCGTGCAAGCGCCTTCATTTTTGATATAACTGTATATCTCGAAAACTAGAGCTGGTAAAAAAACTGGAGTGCAGATTCGATTTCAGAGGCCCAAATAGCTTAAAAAACAGTTTTCAGTTCTAGGGAACGAAAAAGTTTACCGAAATTTGTTATAATTTTGAAATTTTATTGGTTAAGGGCATTAATTTTTCAATATTGCTGTTTATTTTGTTAACTATGCGATTTAGGTAAAAATCGGTAAGGCAAAGCTATTGGAAACTTCACCGACAACATAAGACAGAAAAATACCATTTACTCAAACTTTGGTGGGTATGCGAGGACACGCATTAATTAATCTTACTCTGATTGTTTAGGGTAGTTTTTATAAATACCCTTCCGATTTGGAGTGTGAGACTTGAACAAATCTAAATTTTAATTTTTTACGACCACTCTAATGTATATACATTTGTGCATTATATATGTACATATATTATACCAATTTGAAAATAAACATACATTTAGTTTAGATTTAATTTCCTTTTTATTTAAAAAAAATATAAAAAAAGTCATCCATCACATAAAAATAGAAAAAAAATCACACTGATCCATTAAATTTAGATATATAACAAAAAAAAATCATTGCAGAGACACGTTTCTAGGAAAAATATTTAATTTTTGTTAGAAAACGCCACTCTAATAAACAGTAAAATCTCAAAACTATTTAACCCAAACAAATCCATGAATATTAAATTTCTATTTTAGAAAAATTTAATTTAAAAAATACTAATCTTTTATTCAAAAATTTTAAAAACACATCTTAAAGTATTGTTATAGTAAAGCAGACATAAATGCGCCAAAATAATCGATAGTTGTTAACAGGCACATATTTTTATACATCAACATTTTAAAACAAATTTCTTAAATAAATATTCATTCAGATATTTCTGAATATATTTTCTTAAAACAATCACGAGCCTTTGTCATTCCCCGCTCGGATGACGAAAAGCATTGCAAAAGTTTCCTTAAACAAACAAACGGCACGATCTCTATCTAAGTGATCAAGGTAGATACGATATACAAAATTAAAATACAAAATAATTTAAAAACAAATGACAAATGTGTTTTATCTCATATTGATGAACTTGTTTCGTAATTAAATAAGTAAAAAAAACTATTTATGTATTTTTAATATATTTAAATTGCACAAACTAAAAATAATTGAAGAAAGACTTAAGAGGCAAATTTTAATAATAAAACAGTTAAACGTTTTACAATTATATTATTTTAATGGCTTGAAAACATATCTCACATTAGGGTAAAGTTAGTAAAATTTTATTCAGAAAGAATTCGACATGAGACAGTATTCCAAAGAACAAGGGAAACGTCAATTAATTTCAATATACGCGGCAGAACATAACAATGTTGCTCTTTGTTGTAATATCGCTCTTTATTACAACGCAGTCAAATCTCAAAAAACC
The DNA here is from genome assembly GCA_956483635.1 of Panzeria rudis. Lineage (NCBI taxonomy): Eukaryota > Metazoa > Arthropoda > Insecta > Diptera > Tachinidae > Panzeria > Panzeria rudis. The sequence goes on along the minus strand of OY101448.1, from coordinate 155,061,421 downwards.
AAAATCTTTAAGTTACTGAAGACAAACTGCCAGGTCCACTATGTCGACACGATTCTTACTTTCGCACAATTTTATATTTAAAACAAAAACAAATTATAACATTTTATTTTTGTTTTAAATGCAATTGTAGGAAAGAATCGTGTCGACATAGTGGGCCTGGCAGAAAGTGTTTCTTATTACCTTATCCGTATATAAAACATACCTTAATCTAAACCGCAGTTATAACTACTAAAAAGCTAATACCAGACATATACTTGCTAACATTTTTAATACTTTAAAGTTTCAACGCGTTTTGCAATATGTGTTAAGTTGCAATAAAAAAGCGATATGTATTTCAACACTTTTTATATGGAGCAGATTGTTGTATAAGCAAGCATATTTAAATTAAACCCTTATTTATAAAAATCACGTGTGAGAAAAGAATACGAGAATTATTATTCCTATTCGAGCATAAACTAGTTCTCAAATTAATGAAAAAGGTGAATGAGGTTACAACCCAATGCGTAGCAAGGATTAGTTTAGCACTAATTAGAAACGGTGAGACCTTTTCAAGTACTGGTGCAGTGCTCTTAGATGCTAGAGCATCCAATAGCGAACCGTTGTACCATCGTGGTGAATTTCCTATGTGCTTGAAGCCTACTAATATTGTAACACCAATCCGCAAAAAGGAGATGTTGACATCCGTGACATCCGGCTCAGTATCAATTTTCTGAACTTTCCAAAGTAGTGAAAACTATGACAAATTTTTATATTGTGAAGTATTTCAGAGCCCAACAATTTACTGGGATTCTACATTAACAACACACAGAAACATAAAGCAATGTAAAATCAACATGACGCAATTGTGATTGGAATTATGATATTAAATTTACAATAAATAATTTGTTGTTTAAATGTGTTAGTGTTTATTTGCTTTGTTCATTCCCAGGAAACAATTTTGGCCTACATGTCTAACATCAAAAAAAATCTGAGACTTTACCAGACAATCAGGCGAGTTGTCTAAAATTCCCTCAGACATTTGGCGGATCAGTAGGCAGTTTTCTGGTACGACGTTTCTGCATATTGTCTGAAATATTATCCGATTAATATCAGAATAGTCTGCACATTATCCGAAGTCAATTTAAATTCCGTTAAGGCATTTAACAGAGTAGTCTGCACATTTTCTGATCTACGTCTTACAACTTTTAGCAGTCACTTCTGCACATTGTCTGATTTTAGTTTTCGTTACAATTCTCATTTATCTCTTGAATTTATACGCACAAATGTTTGAGCTTTTAAACTTATAAAATATGGGTAAATGTTTTCTGATGAGCTGCCATAAGCAGCTTAGTTGTGTGACTTGTTGTTGTTTATTCTTACATGTGTCGGCTATGTAAATGACAAAAAACGAATTACCAGCGAAATTTTACTACTGCTGGTTTAAAATTACCATTGTTTCATATTCATTTTAAATGACAAATTACTAATCTAACCTTAAATCTTTTGGATTTAAAATTGTTCACTGGTAAAACAATTTTCTTACAAACTCTATATTTCATTTTAAATCAACATGACTATAACTTAAATTTTTATGTTAAATAGTCATTTAAATCATGTTGAATTGAAATGAAATTCATTTTACATACGATGGGTATTTGTTTAGTGTATAGCTAAAGTAAACTTTGAAGCTGTTGTGGCTGCAGTGGTTGTTAGCGGGCGGACTATCATGCAAGTGGCACGAGTTCAAATCTTGGCTGGGGCAGCCAACTACAAAAAGAAGTTTTCTGATGGCTAAGCTAATAATCATCAAGTAAGTAAAATAATTAATAAAATAGCTACATTAAATTCATGTTGTTCCAGCTTGATATAACTATAATTCAATATGATTCTTAGTGTTGTTCCAATAGCAAATTCCCGTTGTTTCAACTCGAAATAACTTTGATTCAACATGCTTTTTCGTATTATTTCAGTATTAACTTCATTTTGATTTAACTGTACTGCAAGATTAAATCAACATGAAATATAGTTAATTCAAAACGATAAATGTTCCTTCAAGATTATTGTAAATCATGTTGAATTAACATGAAACGCCTATGAAGCAAAATCACTACGGAAAGATGTTAAATCACCCTGCTTTTTGACGATTTTACATTGAAATTTTTCTGTGCGCATGAACTTGGTATGAACATCATGTCGGACATCGCATATGGCTAATGTAGACCGCTCATGTCCATGTTTCGTCCATAATCTGACATCGATGCCCGAACATATGGCTGAGCATCAATGTTAGCCATGAGATTCGCCGTCAACAACCATTTTCAATAAAAAGAAAAAAAACAGAACAAAGTTGGTAAATATTCACCACAACAAAGAAGCTGATGATTTTTTTACAGTTGCTCTGCCTGCGTCATGTTCATGTCATGTTCAAGTCAACGGCTCGTGGAGACGTAGGGTTACTTAGCAACCGCCGGTGTGGGTTTTGTAGTATGCGCTTAACGAGATAGCTAAGGTTCCTTCCAGAAACAAATTGTCATGGTCTTACACAATTTTGGCGAAAATGATGATGAAGGTGTAGCGACTTTCGAAAACATCGTTTTTATATTACGCTGTGTACGTTGAAAACTAAATTGATTTTGATTTTTCCTTGTTCTTTGGAAATATTTTAAATTTGGCCCCTGCAGCGCCTAGGATGCCCCTCGAAAAATCAAATGTATGACTAAACCCAACTTAATTTTTTTCCCAACATTTTTCTCTAACCTACCTAATAAATATCTCGATTCCTTAAGGGTGTTCCCATACAAAATGTAATTTTTTTGGTATGGGACTCACCTAAGAGATGGAGATAAGGGGCAAGTATGTTTTGAGAAAATTTTGAGAACGAAAAACCAATGGAGGTCAGTCTATACATTTAACACCCGTAAGGTTGACTTCTAGGCAGTTAAAGGACTTTTTCTTCTATATATTTCTAGTCTGTATTGTAAATTTTGCATGGGAGCACCCTTAAGGTACGAAGATACGGGGTAGTGTTCAAAAAAAAATTTTTGACGCTGAAAACTAATGGGAGTTGGTCATACATTTGACTCATCTAGGGGCATCCTAGGCGCTGCTGGGACCACAATTTTTCCAGTTTTTAGCCCTTAAAAAGTGCCCTATATTTTAATCTGGGCCATATGCTATCCGTCTACCAAATTTCATTCAAATCCATTCAGCAGTTTTCGAACAAGCATCCGTCATCTCTGAACTTTTTATTAATTTTAAGCTCAAAGAGCTCGAAAATTAATAGATTTTTAGAATAGTAAAAATACACTTTTTCGAATATTTTCGACGATATCGCTCGATGACAACTTTTTGGACACAAAACGCGCGAAATTTTTGAAAATGGGCTAAATGGAAAAGACATGTTTAAAGCAATATCCAGTAAAGTTTTTCGAAAAAGCGCAAAAATAGGCCAACTATAAACTGTTTCTTATGAAAATCACATAATGTTTAAATTTTGGAACCAGAAGTTTATTTTGGACTACTTCTTTTGATAAATGTTAAAGTAACCTAACAAAATAAATGAGTAAAAACGATGTTTCCACGTTAATTCATATGTCGCAATTACGAGAATAAAGGAAAATGTTTGTTAGCGTTTTGGGTTTGGATATAATTTATTTGACAAGAATTTTTGTTCAATCGTCGTTGATCGATTTCTTAAATGGTGACGTGCCTGATGATGCGATGAATTACGAAGCCTGATTGATATCAATACCAACACAAAAAAAGCAAAAAAAAAAAAAAATAAGAAACAAAAAATAAATTAAAATAATAAGAACTAAAATGAAAATAATTCTTGCAAAAAAAAAACCGACCACAAAATAGGGGTGGCACTGCCCATAATTTTTATCATAATGTTGTACTTTCACGAGAGCTAATTGTGTGCGAAGTTTCATAAGAATCGCGTAAGTATAGTATAAATGAATATTTACTTTTCATGGGCGTGCCACTGTCCGCTTTTTTAAAATGTTTATGCAAAGTTTCACAAGAATCGGTTTAGTAGATGTCGTTAAAAAGGGATATTTACTTTGCATGAGCGTGGCACTGCCCACTTTTTTAATCATGATGTAGTATTCAAAGAGAAGCTTAATGTGTGTGCAAAGTTTCATAGGAATCGGTTGATTAGAAGTATGTATATGAAAAGGCATGTGTATTTACTTCGTATGGGCGTGACCCCGCCCACTTTTCAATGGGCCCAATCTGGAAGTACATCCATCCTATTAAATAAAGAAAAAAAACGGAAATCGGTTTATAAATGGCGGAGTTCTGAGGGAACACCCATAAAAAATATTTACATGACGAGTTGATAACCTTTCTCCTTTTTTTGAAGTCGGTTAAAAAGAAAATAAAAGTAAGAAGATAATTGCTCAATTCACAAGCTCAGTCGTATGTCTTATCATTTAAAAAAAGACGACACTTGTTTATGTACTTGTGAACAGACAAATTTGTTGTATCGTTATTTTGTCGTATCTTATATGTCAATTTAATTAATACCAAGACAAGGCGAATTAATACCAGGTGGCCTCGAGAGATCAGGTGACTAAGAAAATCTTTCTATATTTGAACTATCAACAGTGTTAATATATCAGCTTTTTGACATTCCAAATATAAATACGCCGTGCAGAATTTATATTTGGACTATAAAAAAGCCGATACATTAACACAGTTTGCAGTTCAAATATGGTAAACAATTCGAAGTCACCTGATCTCTCGAGGCCACCTGGTATTAATTCACCTTGATTTGATACCATGAAATGAGACCAGGCATGGGAATTTTAATTTGACGCGAAATAGAATAACTTTTTTCGCGACAAGCAATTTTGATTAAAAAAGTTTGAAAATTAAATTGAAATGAATCAATTATATATTTATCATTAAGAAGAATGTATTTTCTGGTGTTACTTATCATATATATAAAATATTTTTACAAATTAATCTAACAAATAGAATATTCCCAGACCTGGCCTCAATACAACTATTTGAAGAACATGTAAAATTCAATCGTATAATTATAACGCACTTTTGTATGAAAATTACCAACAACAAAAATACAATATGGTATAATTAGACGATTACACAACACATACGACGTTAATACGAGCTTGTGAATTAAATAAATATTTATTTTTTTCAATAATTCCATTGATGACAGAATTGGCATCATCTTCATTAATGACAAGATGACCAACTGATGTAAAGGTTGACATCACAATGATGACAAGTGGCATGGTCACATAGTATTGATGTCAAATTACATTATCGTCATGACAATTTTTCTAGGAGTAGGAACTCCAGATATGATGCATTAGTCGAAGCAATAGATTTTACCGCTTCAATTCAGTTCGAAAAAAGCAAAGATGGTGAAAGATACTGCTAAGGTTATGGCCAAAGTTTTTCGGAATATATGTACATGAAATCATCTAAACTGACTACAAACTGGCTAGAATATTATTCATCATTAAGTTGAAAACAATAAAGAAAAAACGTCACCATTTAGCAAAAAACAAGTGATCTTCCATAAAGATAATGCTGGGGTGCACAATTGTGCAGTTTCAATGGCATATACAAGATTGGAGGTTCGAATTCACCGTATTCTTTAGATTATTATCCCAGTGAAATTTTCTTGTTATTAAATTTAAAGAAATGTTTCGGAAGCAAAAAGTTTCAGCACAAGCCTTCTTTGTGGATGGCTTAACAGTTGAAAAATTCCTGGATACAGAGTATATCGATCTAAGAGTAGACAGACTATGAAATAAATGTGTTTTTCTGTTTTTTGGAAATACTCCCTGACTAATATTAAGTATCTCCAAATGATTCACCCCTCAAAATTGTGCACATGTATATTAAATTTATATTAAGTTAAAAATAGCTAATAGTCGCGAAAGGCAAAAACGATTTTGGATTTAAAATTTTGCCACAATTTTGTAGAACAAACTAACATTTATATTTTTTTAGGTTTAAGGTTTTTTAGACGATATGTATTTTACATTTGACTTGTCAAATTTCCCACTGCAAAAGTTATACATGCCGCGTGTGAAACATTGTCAGATGACATTTGCAGAAGCAAAGTCATATGAAAAATGTTCAATTAGAGCGTGTTCTATTTTCATCTGACAAGGCATATGACATCAGCTGTATTGAATGAACAAAAGTGTGGTTGGGCTGAAAAAAACATTAAAAAGCATAGACCGCTTTATATATATACGAGTATATATGAAAATTGTGCAAAAACTCAGCTGTTGTGAACACTCAGAGGTTATGTCAGATGTAATTGCACATGTACGTGTGAAAGCAAAAATTATAAACCGTCTGTAAATTGACAATTTTGACAAACATGAGAAGTTACATATGTCTTACACATCTGACAAGCCATATGTAAAAAACATGTCGTCTAAAGTCAGCATAACAAATATTTAAAAATAAATTGAGCATTTAAATATAAACATTTTGTCGTTTTTGTTCCTTCTTTTTGGGTGCTTCATTTTGATGATCATCAATGATGATCGTCATCATGGTTTCAAAGTGTTAAAATTTAAATGAAATATTCATTCTTTGGCAACAAAATTGACAAAAGGCCCTTATAAATAAGCGGTTTTTACATAAATTCATAACAAAAGAACCGTATTTATAATTATAGCACTCTTGTACACTATATTTTACTACTTTTTAATTTAAATATAATATATACAATTTGTTACTTTTATCATTGTTTCATATGATGATAATTTAAATACAAAAGAAAAACATTTTAGGTGTTTTATTAGTTGTTCGCTAATTAGTCATGATAATTGTAAAATGAAAATGAGGGGATGGATTCTTTATCCACATTTTATGTGTTAAATATTAATAAATGAATTTATTTATGTACATATTTAAACTATTAATTGAACCCTTAATAAATCCTCTACGTAATAGAAATAAAGAAATTTAAATACCTTTTTCATTTGTACACACTTACTTTAATATGTGTATAATTGAAAATTAAAATAAATTAAAAGGAAAAACAATAAAAATAAAATTAAAATAAAAAAACATAAACAATTTGTTAATACATATTGAAATTTCTATGTGAAGTATGTATTCCGCATAAGAAAACGAAATGAAAATTGTAGACGATGGCGATGTAATTCTTTATCGTATGTGTAGTATAAATATATGTAGATTTATTAAATGATTTTGAATACAGTAGCCCTATTCACAATCTTGCGTAAATGATCTTGCATCATAGCATTTGCAAAATGGTATTGTGTATATTTTGTTGTTGGATTTTATAAAAAAAGCTACGATATTTTGCATTTGCTCTTTCGCAAGACCATTTGCATCAAACACTGAATTCGCATGAGGGGGTCAACTCAAAACATTTTGCTTCTACCGATTTTTTTGTTTAGTTGATCCCCCTTTAGAGTGAATATTAAAATGCAAATTCCCAAATTCACTAACCCATTACAAGCAAGGCAAATTCATTATACCACCATTATTACAACCATTAAGACAACAAATACAACACCAAAAACCATATGCATTTTGTTGGTAGAAACTAGGGATGGGCAAAAATATTGATATATCGATATATCGATATTTTCTTAAAAATATATCGATACATATCGTCGATAGTTTTAATTTCGATACAGCGATGTATCGATATTTTTTCCAAATATATCGACAGTATCAAATTCGATTTTTTTTATCTTTGGTTTTGTTTTTCGTGCAATTTTTAAAAATATTTCGGCACAGTCTTCATCAAATAGAATATTACTAACAAAATCTTTTGTTTTATTTATATTCTGTCTTTTCCAAAAATTATCATTCTTTGAGTGTAATTTTGTGGATGTATGTTCCATGATATATTGGTGGAACAGTAAGGATCTTGGAAATTAACTCTTTCCAGCTTAATTATTTATATAAAAAATTTACTTTTTTTGTTTTATTTTTAAAAAAATTTGAATTATCATTGTTAAAAAAATATCGATATTTTTATTCGATATATATATCGATGCCGATCGATATTTAAAAATATATCAATACCGATATATATCGATATATTTTGTTCACTTGCCTATCCCTACTAGAAACACAGACGTAATGTCAAATCTATTGTCCGTGTGTCGCACATAGTCATAAGCTCTCTCAAATTTACTAACGCATGCACGTTGTTAATAGAAACATTCCGCCTCACTGTCCAAATCTGTTGTCTGCGTGCCGCACACATTCTCTAATTTACTTCCCTGTCGGAAAATCCCTAGTCGACTACGAAAATAATCAGCATATAGTTAACTATTCTTAGACTAACTAAAAGCTAACTACAATACAATCCAGGAATGACCCAAACTACTAATTCTTAAGTTGAGTACATAATCGGATTTGGTGGGAGACAACAACTTTACTCTCAGCTACTTTGAAACTCATTTCAGGTTTATATTAACTTTTTGCTGTTATTATTTTAAATGTGACCTTAGCTGGGTGGTCAGCGCGTTGACTTTAAAACGTGTGATATATAGTTCGAACCCCAGCAACATCTTTTTGCAAATGTACTAACTACCAGGTGACTTAAATAAAGCCAACTTTAAGTCAGTTGAAAAGTAGTGCAGAGTGGGACAATTGACTACCGCCTAGGACATCGCAATGTTAAAATAGTTAGCTGTTTCCATTGGAAAGTAATCCAAGTGTCAGTCAGCACTAGTTGCGAAATAGTTAGCTTAAAGTTAATTTAAAGTTAACTTAGTAGCTGAGAGTAAAATTGTTGGCTCTCACCAAATCCGATTATGTACTCAACTTAAGAATTGATTTTTGGTCATTTCTGGATTGCATTGCAGTTAGCTTTTACTTAGTCGAAGAAAAGTTATTTATAAGTTGATTATTTTTAATTATTTAACTTGCCGACAGGGTGCATACACACACAAACATACATACGAGTACTTCCGAGTATACTTGTGCAGTCCTCTATTATTCACCCTTATCGGGAATACAAATTTACGTGAAATGTGTTCCCTTTCCATAAAATTGCGCTCGCCAATTTTGTGCTGTTGCTGTTTTACTGTACTATTTTGCTCGTTTTGTTCACCACTGTTATTCGTGGGAAATATTTCACGTGAACAAATTGTTCGCCTCTTATTCCCGATAAGGCTGATTGATTCTGTTAAAACTTACCATTGTTTACATTTATGTATAGCATCATATACAGGACTCTCAAAATCATTTAACAAAAAATATGTTCGCCAATCATAATCGTTAATAAGTTCCAGACCAGTTTCCGATGTTACGATGGGAACGCCAAACGTTTGGGCAGCTTCAACAGTCGTCGCGTCATTTATCACATCACCAACCAGACAAATACGTAAATTTTCTGGTGAAGGAGAAGGTGAAATCGACATTTCTAAAATTCAAAAGAAAAGGAAAGTTTTGTAATAAAAATAAGTAATAATAACGCATTTAGGATTTAATAGATTTCATTTAATAAAAAAAAACTGTTTAGAATAATAAAACTATTAAGAAAGGCAATTAGCAAACACATAACTGTTGGCCTTATGAACACATTTTTTTTTTAATTTCATTATATATATCAAAGTTCAACAACCTTTAATGAATAGATAAAGACTCTATTTGATTAAAACATATTTCTGTTTATTTTTAATTTCAAAGGATCTTTAATAATACTATAAGCATGTATATTAGGGGGTCCGTTATCTCCAAAATTGAGTTTTTCTTTGGTGCCGCTCCCTAATTTTTAGTTTTTGTCCTAAAAATAAATATCCAATTCAAAAAATTTTCAAACTAATCCGTGCTGAAGTCATGTTACATGATCAAAACTTTAATCCTAAATAATATTATTTGTTTCAGAGAAAAAACATTAAATGCAAAAGGTCCGAAATTCCTATGTACATATTACATGACTTCGGGAGGTTTTATTTTAAAAAGAGTTTTTTGAATTGGATATAGGGCAAAAACTAAACTTTAGGGCGCGGCACCAATGAAAAAACCAACTTGGGAAATCATGGACACCCTAGCGAACATACATACATATTTATAAATATAAATATGTATTGTCTTTGATAGTACAGTTTACTGACCTATGTATCACTCCTGTGCGTATCTTTAGTTTGTAAAAAGTTCAAATACCCCGTTGCTGTGAAAAATTATTTTCAATTAGCAAAACTATAGTTTATAACTTTTTATAAATATGCGAGAAGTTTGATGTGGGCTTCATTGACTAACATGTGGGTGGATACATTAAAGAAGCTTCTAATAGCTTTAGTTAATGCGAATTTAAATAATTTATGCCTAATAATAATACAATGAGAGAAGCAATATAATAAAATAAAACTCAAATTTGAAATTATATTCTTGCAGCAAAATAAAAAATCGATTCCAAAACAGAGAGACAGACATACAAAGTGGAGGGATGGGTTACAAAGTAATCAGTGGTACTTATTTATCTTATTACTATGCTCCAAATTAGAACTAGTATTTAATAATTAATAAAATTATTAAGTATTTATTCTCACTATCGGAGAGTAGTTACAATTTGTTGTTATGTATTTTAATATATAAAATCGTTTGTGTGTTTGTTAGTAATGCATGATCTTCGGACCTATAAGAGCTGTCGAGCTGAAATTTCTAACACAGGTTCGAGTCAAACTGCGTTAGTTTTCCGTTTTGTTTTTGACCCAAATGGGTCGCCACGCGTTGAAGTTATTTAAAATAAACTATTTGAAGTTAAAAAACGATACATTTGTAGGTAAGACAATGTTTGCCGGGCTCAGCTAGTGTATTAATAAAATAAGTAGACAAATACTTTTTATGTTAGAATGTGTTTGTATATGAAAACTAATGTTTGGCGCTTATATGTACTTATAAGTCAACAATAGCTGAGTGAGTAAAGTACTTGTCTTCACATCTGAGAGAGCACAGGTTCGTATACCAGCTGGGTCAAAAATATGTATGCGAAAATATATAAATATTGTATATAGTGCCTATAAAAAAATTTATTGTATTTTGTCAAATAATAACCCAGTAAAAAAGTTGCTTCCAATAAAGCAGGTTTCTACTATTATGGAATAAAAGTAGCGCTGACAAACCTGCTGATATCGCTGCTGATTTTCGTATGGCGAGTTCCCGGATTGGAGTACTACATTTTTGCTCACAAAAGCGCTTTTGAAGCGCTAAAAATCATCATTTTCACTAGAACTGAAAATATATGAAAAAAATGGTTCGATGTGGATTGGCGTCGTTAACGCCATTTTGAATTTTTCTTATTTCGTTTCTTTATTTATTTTTATCCATTTCATATTTTTACTCAATGTTTGCTATTTTAACTTCAACTAGTATCGAACTAAGAACCTTCAGATTTGAAGTCCAACGTACCAATCACTCGACCAAAAACACTGTTGCAAAACGGCACCAAGAAACTCAAATAAACTTACTCTTCATTCTCGCTTAAAAACATGCTTTGGATCAGCACTATAAAATCAGCTTTTTTGTATAGCTTATGTACGAAGCTTTTGTATAAGTAAAAAGCAAATATTTTTCTCGCTTCAAAACCTGCATTGTTGTGACGCTATGAAATCAGCTCTGAACAAGCTCATATTTTAAACCGAATTATGAAGCGATTATTTCTTTAGTGCTTCAAAAAACATGAAAATTTTTTACTGGGAACTAGTTAATTGATATGACAATAGAGGTACATTTGTAAGGGTTACGTACCCCTTATATTATTTAGAAGTTCTGCTAGCCCACTTCTAAATACACCCTACTTAAAAAACTAAGTAAGCTACTGTTGAAAAGTTCTGGTTTTATGGCCACTTAAAAATTATTTTTTGTATGTAAGTGTTCTAAACGTTAAAAGCACGAGTACGAAAAAAAATCGAAATACGCCTTTTTTATATTAAGCCATCGATATATAAAGCAAAGTAATAATAACACTGCACAACAATATGGCAACTTTTGCCCAATAATTGACGTTTATCACGTGATGTTTACTAATTTGACGTCGCTGATGCCCTCAGTTTTTTTTGTAACAGCTCTTGTTTACGAGATATAGCTTTCATGAAAAAATCGCAATGTTAGTGTGTTAATTTGCTTGTAATTAAGAAAATATTAAGTTTTCTTGTTGGAGTATTCAGAATAGCTCTCTGCCATCAGCTTTAGCAAGCAAATCATATAAGAGAAAGTTTTTTTCATTATAAGAATTAAATAAATTAGAATTATTTCTAAATTTATAGCTTTAATATAAAAAAAACACATGTGTCATATTTTTTAACTAGAGCTGATACAGAAATTTCAATCACGGAATTGAAATCATCATCAAAAGTTGTACTAATATTATGTAACATAACCTAATCATCAGAAATGCTGTTGTGCAGTGTAATCGTTTACAAATTTGAATTTCCAATTTATCAAGCGTTTTAAAATAGTAATGAGCATAAATTTCCCGTTTTCTCATAATTATTGCGAAAAAATCGACTACAAAATAGGAGTGGCACTGCCCACATTTTTATCACCATATTATAACGGGACCTATTTGGGAGTACATTCTTTTGCATAAAGAAAGAAAATCCGAAATTGGTTTATTAATGGCAAAGTTATGAGGGAACATACATAAAAAATACATGACGAATTGATAACGTTTCTCCTCTTTTTGTGAAGTCGTTTAAAAATATACCTAAAGGTATAAAATATTTTTCTATTTCTTACAAATATTCTGGGGCAAATTTCAAAGAAAACACCCTTTTATGAATTACGAATATAGGACAGGATGTTAAAAAAGAAAAAAAAACTTATCAATGAACCCACGCAAATTTACTGCATACATACATAACAATGAACTTGAATTGGAAATGTCATTGCACACTTATACCCATAAACATATTCATTCACTCACTCTTTCTTACATTTTGTACAAAAGTATTCCTAAAATAAATTCTATTAAACAACACACGTCCGTCCATACAAGCACGAAATGAAAATTACAAGTACCGAGTACATGCAGACATGTGTAAAACATATTAATGTAATCTTTTCAATGATGATGATCAACAACAATATAAGAAGGAAATTAAATAATATATGATCGAGATTCCCAAAGTGGTTAATTTCGGTCCTCTTTGGGCTTGACGAAGACTTGCAAGGGGTCAATATCATTAATGAAATAATTGAGATGGGGATCCATATGAGTGGTACTTGTTCGGAGTTATTCAATTAGTCAGAGGCTATCATAGATGTACATAACATAAACGCACATTCATGACTTGGTATTTGTAGAATATTTTACTTCTTCTTTTTTTTGGACCGAAAAGTTTCGAGAGTAACCATCATATGCGTACTCTTTGCTTAATTTACTGCAGTGAAGTCACGACCAGGTTGCATAAGTCACAAAATTGAACCTTCCTTTTCTGTAAACCGAATCCAAGGAAACTTCTCGTTTTTTTTAAATAAATAATGGTCCAGTTGAAGTATTTTATATCATATATAGTAAATAAATTTCAGATGATTTTACACGCAAATAAAAGATATGGTTGTGGCATGGTTGCGTCAGCAATGTCATGTTTCCCAATATAGTTTATGGTTGTGGTAAATAAGTTATTATTATTTTAAATAATTGTGAACCTTAATTAGTTTACGACAAATAAAGTCATGTTTACATTCAATCATCACATTATACAAATTGCAACATGGTTGCATTTAACAATGTACATTGTTAAAAAAGTGTTGACTACAATCATGGTTTATTTAAAAATGCAACATTAGTATGATTCTACAAAAGTAAAATATAACAAGAGCCATACTATCTTCAGTCAGTTTATTTTCAATGAAACAAAGGTTATAAAACAGACATGGCTGTTTGTTTTTAAAAAAGTTTTTGTTCTTAACTTTGGTTGTATGCTTTTCTATCAGTTCTCTATTTAAATTTCAAGCGGTCGGTTCATTTGTGTTAGCTTATTGTAAAAAAAACAGATATAGAACTTGAATAAATAAAATAAAACGGTAAGTTTCATATAATTAAAGTGTTATATTTGAAATTTTTCTTTCGGGAATTTAATGATTTTGTCCAACATAATATACATAATCATGTATAATATACATAATCATATGCATAATTAAATGGAACTATATGTATGGTTAATGGAACCATATGTATGGCTAACTGGAACCATGTATATTTAACGATACCATACCATATGTATGGTTAATAGATTAATATATATGGTTAATGTAACCATATCTGTGGTTAATTGGAACCATATGTGTGCTTAATTGGAACCATATGTATTGTTAATGAAACTATATATATATATGATTAATGGAACCATATGTATGGTTAATATAGTAATATGTATGGTTAATGGAATCATATGTATGGTTAAATGGAAATATATGTATGGTTAAATGGAACCATATGTATGGTTAAATGGAACCATATATATGGTTAAATGGAACCATATGTATGGTTAAATGGAATCATATGTATGTTTAAAGGAACAATATGTATGGTTAAATGGAAGTATATGCATTATTGAATGGAACTATATGTATGGATAATGAAACTATATGTATGGTTAATGGAACCATATGCATGGTTAAGTGGAACCATATGCATGGTTATATAACAATGTTATTGTTAACTTAGACAACTTTATTATGTTTAAAACAAATTTAGTTTCAAAATGGTATGGTTTGACTGCAACCATATATTCAATCATAGTATGTTGCTCTTCGATTATGGTTGCTTCAACCATATTTTTTCTTTGCGTGTAAGCTCTAAAAAATAGAAAATGACAAAAGTCTAAAAAAAAAATTTTGCTATTAGCGGATTTAATTCTTCTAAATCGAGTGATTTTAAATCGACTCGGTTTACAGAACAGGTATGATTATCTTAACGAGGTTAGCCATACAATTTGACATTAGAAGTCACGCTATGATGTAATCGTTAATTAAAACTACATTATGCGTCGATTTTTAATATCAAATTCTATGGAAGAACTCGTTAAAATCATGTTCAATTTCGTCACTTATGCTAACTTCATGCAAATTTTTTATTATACATAATGCTGATGAAATTCAAGTTTCAACAAAATTCTAATAGAAAAGACACCACGAATGAGGAAGAAGTGTATTCCAGCGACCGAAATTTATTCACTTTAAAATACTAACCATCTGGTTAATTACTTCGAAATACATACATGTTAAATTATGTTTAAAAATTTTTAACAACATAATTCCTGATCTAAGAGAGCTCCAACAAATGGCTACATAGCTCCACTCTATAAAAATGCAATGCAAAATCAATGCACATAAGCCAAAAACATGGTCTACGGGACTTAAAAGTTTGGGTACCTCTGACCTGCATATAGTATAAAAGCAACAAAACTAGCACATAAGAGAACTTTAACACAAAGATAGTGCAAGTACAAATGAATGTACAAAGGTGCAGGTAATGGTTGCCAGATTTGACTATTTTAGAGTTAAAAATAGAATATTCTATTTTTTGAAGGACCTGTCCTACAAAATTAAGTGAAATAATTCTACTAAAAAAAACCTAATTCAATACAAAGATCCCATTGAACAGATTACAAAATGGAAGCACTTTGCGTTAAGTCAAATTATGTGTCCGTTTACTAATTGTGTGTCCATATGACAGAGTTATGCCTGGGGGCCAAATTCCCCCCCCCCCCCCCTATTTTCGAACAGAATTGTGGAACCAAATTGTATTCAACGCTTTTTATGCAAAAAAAATTTTTGAAAATCGGTTCACAAATGACAGAGTTAAGCATCGGGGGAGCAAATTTCCCCACCAATTTTGGAAAAAACGTTATGGGACCAAACTGAAAGCAAACCATTTCAAACCAATAAAGAATTTTGAAAATTGGTTGGCAAATGACAGAGTTATGTGTGGGGGGAGAAAATTTGTAAAATTTGTTTAAAAAATTTTGTTTGTGATCATATGAGTAATTGGTTCAATTATGAAATCAATTGAAACATTTTCTTGTGTTCTTGAAGAAAAATTTTTATAGAGAAAAAAATTATGGTGCTTCACTAAAAGAATTTTCTTTCATAAAACCAATGAAACAATTTTATTAGATTTGTCTCATTAACCCAATAACAATTTCACAAATCCAATGAAAATTTCATTAATATTGTGAACGAATTTCATTGGTTGAAACAATTCTATTAGATTTATTCATTAATCCAATGACAAATTCACAATCTCAATAAAAATTACATTAAAATTGTGAGAGTTTCGTTGGGTGAATTTTTATGAAAAGTTACGTCCAAATGAAAATTTTATAATTACAGGATTTATTAAAGAGTGGATTTTTCGGTCTGATGGTACCACTGGTCAACAATTCCTCTAAAACATCAATTTCTTTTGACCCGAATTCAATGATTTAATCTGGCAACTAACTATAGCGCATTCGTGCGCATTCATATTTGTTCTCGTTGTCTTCTATACATTTGCACCAGGCACCATAAGAACCAACTGTTTCTTTTTAGTTGTTCTTTTTTTACTTCTTGTAACATTTCAATTGATTTTTATGTTTGAGGGATCTTTTTGCATATTAATTAAGTGACAAAAAGCGATGTAGAGAAAGAAAAACAGAGAAAGAGACTGGCGATTGTCATTGTTGATAATTTTGTTTGTTTTTATTTATCTATCGTTTCAAAAGCGAAACAATGTGGCAAATGTTCATATGTGCAAAAAGTAAACAAATTAGATGTGCTCTTGACAATTTGCACTTATGTACATACATTTTTGTAGTATATAATTTGGAATTACTGCATCGAAATGAATGATGTCGCCTCTTATAATAAACAAAACGTTGAACTCCAATTTAATACTTTAGAAAATTTAAATTTACGCTCAAGCGTGCAACATTTTGACTAAAAAAGCTAACAGCAAAATTTAGGTTGCAAATGCAGTGAATGCTGGATATGAAGCTGAAGATGATAGACGACTGAGTTGTAGGAAACACAGGCGTTGGTACGAAAGTACAGGACAAGTTGTTAAGTTTGGGTCTAGATTCTATCACTGAGTATCTTACTTATGTCAATTGACCCCCTCCAATGACAACGCTATGTAAAAGATACAGCCCCCTTTCATATAAAGTTCCAGAAAGCGAACCGGTTGCTAGTCCTTGGGAGCAAGTTACGTGACCTGTCTTGTGACAGGTTCATTTCCCTCTAGGCTATTATTAGTCACCTACAGTTGCTTATTCAATGCTTCCATAGTCCTCCCAGCTTATGACTGTTGTGTGAAAATCGTGACTTATCAATTGAGATCACTTACTCAATTGTGAACAAATTGAAAAATTGTGGATCGATTTTAATGAAATATGACTTGTTTTGTTTGAAACACCTTTATCTATATAAATTCTAATAGAAAAACAACGGACTTTTTATTCTATTTTTTGTGAATGTTTTTAAAACAAAATGTTTTATAAAATTTTTCCTTTTTGTCACAAGTTCCACGATATCTCTGAAAGTACTTTTTTGCGACTTGAAGATTATATTGTTGTCGAATTTTGGTTTTTTATTTTAATTGAATAGGACAAACCGTTCTCCAGTTATGTTAACATTCTTCATGCAACTGTTTCATTTTTAGAATAAATGTATATCTCGAAAACTAGAACCAAAAATAAAATTAACCGACTGCAGATTCTTATTCAGCACCCCAAATTAAATAAGAGACAACTTTCCAAACTCTTGTAATGGGAATGTCTTTATTATTACTTCTTGAGCATTTAAATTAGGGAGGTAACCGATACCGATATATCGGCGATACTTCAGATTTGCCGATACATCGGTATCGACGATATTTTACTGTTGATAAGACGATACTTTTTAAATTTTTTCGAATTTTTTTAACAAATAATTTATTTTTCGTTAGTTTTGGCAATATCCAATTTTAAATATTAATAATATTTAACGCCGTTATTTTGCAAAAAAAAATATTTATTTTTTGTTAATTTTTCAAATCTTATTGCCAGCAAAAAACACACTCCAAAGAAGTCATGAAAATGTAGAATTTGCGGTCCAGAGCTACTTCATTACAAGAAGCTCCCTTTTTCCATTACCAATCACTGAATTGGAAGCGCGGTTAGGAAAAATTTCTTTTTTAGGGTTCTTTAAAGATATTTTCCTCAAGGAAAAATGATAAAAAAAATTACCCATTTTTGCAACTTGTTTTTTTATGCGAATTTAAACGCAAAACTGTGTTTAGTTCATAAATGTCCTCTAGAAAACCGATTTTTGAAAAAGCATAGCGAGCATTTTTAAAATTATGAAGGAATTACAAATTATCCAAAGAAATTTTAATTATTCAGGCTTAAGTTCGTTCAATTTAATTTTACAATTAAATCGTTTTTGTTGGGAAATTATTTTTCAAAGAATGTAATAATTAAAAAAGAACACAGACGAATTTCTTGACTTTTGTAAGGGTCCAAGTGAACATCAATGTTTTCGGGATCAACCACGATTCCACCGGAAGAGCTCTTTATACTCTAGGCTAACCCCTAGCCCATCAATAAATTGGTTAATAACCGACATTGAACTAATTTGCATTAAGTTCTTTTTACTTGCATAAACTTTTTTTGGTGGTTTAAGGTATCGTTACACTTGGCAAATATTTGCCTAAAAAAACGTAACCACTACTTTTGTTCAGGATTAGTGTGATTTAGCTTGGTTTTTATATCACAAAATTGAGTTAATTATGGTGCATTATTTTAATTAATATTATTTTTAATAAATGTGAACCCATATTTACAAAATGATTGGAATTAAAGGAGATACAATTTTAGCTTGTCTGTTGGTCACGTTTTTTTTTTCGGCAAATATTTGGCAAGTGTGTGTGCCGTACCTTTAGAAATTTACCATATTTGGCTCTTGGGTTAACCAACCATTACTTGCGCTTTTATATCTCACCTAAGTTTGAGAAACATTGTTTGTTTTTATCCATATTACACGGAAAGTATCAAACATATTTGTACTACGTGCCTCTAGTCTAAGAATTGAAATTATGAGTTTTTAATTGAACTATTATGTATATGAGTTTCATCCAAAGAAATTTTAATTATGCAGGCTCGAGTTTGTTCAATTTAATTTTAGAATTAAATCATTTTTATTGAGAAATTATTTTTCAAAGAATGTAATAATTGAAAAAGAGCAAAGACCAATTTCTTGACTTTTGTAAGGGTCGAACTGAACATCGATGCTTTCGGGATCAACCACGATCCCATCGTCTGACCTCTTTATGCTCTAGGCTAACCCCTAGCCCGCCCATCAAGTGGTTAATATCCAACATTGAACCAATTTGCATTAAGCTCTTGTTAATTGCAGTTCCTCATAAATTACTTCCATCTTTTTTACTGGGTATCGGTATCGCCGATATTTCTTTTTGAGTATCGGTATCGTATCGACAAAAAGGCATATCGCTACATCCATAATTTAAATACGAAAATTATCAATTAAAACTCATATAAAATTTCAAAAATCAAAGAACAGCACGGATGGTATTCTATTTTCAAATAAAATTACAATGAAATACAGTCATATCTAAAAAAAAAAAAAATAAAAATAAAAAATTAAAAACAAAAGTAACGCCCCTTTTCACAATGCACGATTAAAAGTTAACGTGGACTTTAACGGAGAGTTTTGTATACCGAACTTGCCGTTAAAGTCTACGTCAACTTATAATCATGTATTGTGAAAAGGGCCGTAACACATATAAAATTATTCCTAAAATATTTTCAATTAATAGTCTTGATCAAAAATTAAAACTAGTTTCCATTAATTTCGTAATTGAATCAATTACTCATGTGACCGAAAACAAAATTTTTTAACAAATTTTACGAATTTTGAGTAATTGAAAATCTGAATTTCAGAGACTGAATATACAACTTTCGTCGTTGGTTAAACATCAACAACACAATTAATGGAATCTGCAGTTTTCGTAATTGAAATCGTATTTTGGTTTTTTCTATGTAAATTTTGGATGGTATTAACTGGTCGGCTGGTAGTTATAACTTCAATTTTGCTTCAGATTCTGAAATTTTTTTACACTAAGGAAGATATTAAGAAACACTTTTTAAAAATTTCGGCTTTTGGAGATATTACTATGTTGAATTAATGGATCGCTAAGTCCTTGTTATTCTACCCATTACTGTCTTAAGAACTTATGAACAAGTAGCAAAATGCATGTGTTTGTTATTTATGTATTTGCGTCATCTATTTGTCAATGTGGCTAATTTTTCATATAAATATCTTTTTGTTTTTCAAAAAAAGATTACTATATATTAAAAAGAAAGATTATTCAAAGTTATTAATAGTATACGCGTTGAAGTGTGTATCTATGTATACTTATAAAGATACTTTTAATTCTTGAATTGTATTAGGAAAAAATTTATTGTTTTTGTATTTTTATAAATTTTTGTTAGCAATTATTTATTTGCAGTTATTCTTTGACATTTGCAGTTGCTTTTCGCCAATTGCATGTAATTGCAAGTAATAAAACATCTATTGTTAATTACAGCTCAGTCAATTAACCATTAGATACATATGGGACTTTATTTGTGAAGCGGACAACCCAAATTCTTTTCCGAAATTCCATATTTGAAATAACTGTACTTCTAGTAGATATTAATTTATTTATTTGTTTTTTTTTCTTAAAGAACAAACACAACCCGCGAAGCGATTTAGCTTGTCTGCGTATTCAAAATATTTTTTTTTATTAGTTTTTGTCGATTTTTTGATTTTCTTCTTTTATAGCGTTTTGGCGATTCTTTTTCAAATTTTGGAGATTTTTTCGTTGTAGCAATTCTTTTCGCCCATTCCAATCTCTGTTTGTCCCTATCTCAGCCATTAATCGACCGATTTCGATGCTTTTCAATAGAAATCTTCTGAGAACCATACTTAAAATACTACTTTAATATACTATACTATAAAAACAAAAGAAATACAAAAAACATTAGGAACATAAGGAAATAATATATGGAGGTATTTGTCTATCTATATTAGTAATTTAAGAACCGATTTCACTCATTTCTATTCAATCTATTCTTCGGACATAGTCTAGCAGATTGATTAACTGATCATTTCTATTCAGAGTATTCTTCGGGCATAGTCTAGTAGATTAATTAATAATTTAAAACCATTTTTAACCTAGGGTTATCTATAGGACCAGGGCCGCCAGGTGATTTTGATCAAAAATCTGCACTTTGCGGGGAAACTCCGGCATTTTCGGCACTTCAATTCGAAAAATCGGCATAAATAAAACTAAGCATTTTTCGTGTTTTATTAATTTTTATTAGTAAGAAAATAAAAAATAGCAACCGGCGGTAATTTCATGCGGTTTATCAACATGGATAACATAAAAATGATTTTACAAGTTTAAATATATACCATGGAATATAAATGATTTTCAGAATGAATACATTTCGAATTTATCATTTTAGCTCAATCGCTTTTAATATGAGTGTCAAAACAATTGGTTTTATGAGTTTCAAATAATCTTTAGAATAAATAAATCCTTCTGAAGTTTCATTTTCTAAGGAACATCGAAATTTAGTTTAGTTACCCCTGTAGTGTAGTGAAGTGTGTGCTAGACTATTAACCGAGAGGTCGCAGGTTCGATTCCTGCCAAGACTCGGGATTTTCTGCAGAAAAGCTAGAAAAAAGCTTAATCAGTACATGTGTGTTTATTAAATTGACGTCAATAAGTATTTGTCCGACATTTGCAGACGAATGCAGCAGAACCATAATTCTACTTAAACTGGAAAAGCCTTTGTGGAAATGCCTCATTTTCTTTTAGAAATTGTTTGCTATTTGTGCTAACTTTTTTCTTCATTACGATATTTGGATTTATTAAAGTTAGTGATAATTATACTATACTTACGATGACCATTAATTCCATGGAAAAATAGTGTACACATTTTATGGATTAAAAAACATAACAAAACTAATTGATTATTAGGCTAAGGTTCGTAACGTTATGTTCAGAAAGAATTGGGCATGAATAATATTCTAAAGGAATAAGTGAAAAATTAACATCAACTTAATTTTCTACGTACACAGCAGAACAGAGTAGCGCCACTGTCGGAGCCGCTACACTTCCATCGTTGTCAGGTGGCTTTGTTGAATGTAATAATATCAAACGCTTTGGGTTTCCAGTTAGAGTTTTTATGTAGTTTAAGCTAAATATGTTGAAAGTAATGAAAAAAGTGAACAAAAGTGAACATCTGTGAGAAAAAATAATCTACATAAGGGGCATATATAAAAAAAAATGTACAAATAGCGTACACAAAAAAAATAGTGGACAAGAGGCTAAAATAGTGTACTGTTCATTATAATATTGTACGGTTGGTCACCGTAACTATACTATATAGAAATTTGCACAATTATTAATTATATTGCAGGCCAAAATAACTTTTTGCCTCTGATATCTTATGTATTTCAGATCCTTTTTTCATAAATCCTTTTTTATAAAATTATAAAATATTGTTATTGTCAAAATACAAAAATGTGGTTTGAAATCGGAGTTACCGTGTTGTCTCTGTTGGTTTGATAAAAATCTGCATTTTTTTCACCTAAAGCCGGCTCGGCATTTGGTATTTTTTTATGGAAAAATCGGCAAAATGCCAAAAAATCGGCACTTGTGGCAGCCCTGTATAGGACCCAAAATATATAGCGCAACCTGAAACGCAAAATCCCTAACTAACATTTACATATTTTCACAGAAGCAAAAAATATATTAAATAATATAATGGCCAGCTATTTTTACTTTTAGATTTTCTTAGTAATATTGCTATTTTTGTATGTATATTGGTGAAAAGCGTCAGAATTTATTAAAAAGACGATTTCGAATTTTATGTTAGTAAGAGCGTTTTATGTTCTATGTAACGATATATGCTTTATCCCAAACAAATTTTATAGAAATTTTCCAAGCCAATTTTTGTTGAAGGGCATAAAAAATCGTTTTATGCCAAAAATACCCTACATTCGGGAATGCCCTTAAAATCGGTTAATAGTCACTATCAGCAAAACCGTTAGTAAAGAAATTAGAATACATTGTCACAGAAATGATCAAAATTTTATCCAATTTCTAAAAGCCGAGAAAGCTTTAATATCGGTTTTTTTTAAACAAAACTACAATAAAGAGAAAGAGAACCAAGTTCAAAAAAACACTACTTCTACTTTGGCATTTTAAACAATTACTTTAACATGGCGATGTCATTGGCGGCAAGTACTTACCACATTGGGTTACAAATAACAAGTTATAAATTTCAATATTTAGAAAACATTGAATAAAAAACCCAATAAAAATTAAATGTCTCTGCTAAGCATTGAACTCATACCGTTTTCAGTTATTGTGTTATTTTATTTTATGGAAAATGTTTTGCTCACTAGACTACTGCACAACTATTTTTTTTACGGGCTTAAAACTTGTTTTCACAAACATGAACAAAATTAAAATAAATCAATTTTGCTTCCCCAGTAGTGCCGGCAAAGTATAGAGTAGTGGGTACCGAGTAACGAGTATTTGATCTTATTTTAGAGCACTCAGTACCAAAATGTAGTTACTCGATACTTTTGCTATTGTGTTTTTGTAGTCAAAACGAATGTAAAATTTATGGCGTAAAATACAACTCTGCTTAAAAATATAACTTTTTCTAAGAGTTAAGAGCATCGAGTAAGCATTGAGTACCCAAATCAAAAGTATTGAGTAGTATCGAGTAATGAAAAGTAACAGAAATTGCCAGCACTATTCCCCAGGAGTTGAACTGCTTATCGCCTGTATAATAGGCAGATACACTACTACTCTGCCAATAAGAGAATAAATGGATTGTTTAATTACTAGTAAGTAATTGATCAACTACGGTAAAGTAGTTCAGACGGTATATAGTTTGTGGTTGAAAAGTATGTTGTTTGGTAATGACAACCAACAAAATACCAAGTTTTTGCTGTGCTGTTATAAAAAAAACGGTAAAAGTCGAAAAAAAGTCTTTGAAAATAGTTTAAATTTTTTTAAGTTAAATAATTATTCCCAATACGTACATATGTATGAACATATATGGAAATCACGTGTCACTGTGTTCGTTGAGAATAATCTTCGAAACCGGCAATCATATTTCAATGAAATTTTGTGGGTTTACTATATGTATTCGGGTATTTAATCACTTAACTAAAGATAAATGAATTATTTTCCAAGTGCAAAACATTTTTAGCAAGTTTGTCTTCTAAGAATAATATTTTTGGAATTTGCTTTTCAAATAAATATTTACTTAAGATTATTCAACGTAAGTGTTCATTTTGTTTCTTTATTTTACGACAACAACAACAACAGCCGCAATAAAAATGAAAATAGAAATAAAATTTATTAACATCTATCATTAAGTTATTATCTTGTATATCTAATTGATATTTGTTATTGTTATTAATGAAAAAAAATATGTTTTAAGAAAATTTTGTAAAATTAAAATAAATAAATATTTGAAATACAGATTCTTTTTAGTAGCTCAATGTCTGTTTTTCTAAAATTGGATTGCAAGTATTGGTGAAATTGTTTTGGAATTTTTTTCGTTTCGCTAAATTGCATACGTCAATTGTAACAATTATTTATTCTTTTTTTTTTATTGAAACATTTAAATGTTCTAATGCATTTGCAAGATGAACAGCAAGCAGCACCTCAAACAACCAACTACTCTGTCGTATCTGTTGCCTTGCTTTGCTCTTTACTGTTCCTTTCTTTAAAGTGTTTTGTTCAATTTTTTTAACAAAGTCATGGATGAAAAAATAGCATACAGACAATTGAAAAGTTATCGTAATTCCTTTCAGAGTTATCGTAATTCCTTTCAGAGAGTAACACATAAATTCTATTGGCAATTGGCTAAAAGTAATCTCTAGAAAAACCAAGTACCATTTTCTCCAGGAAGCACAGCTGTAAGGTGTGGTTAGTCAAGGTGCAGAACCGGCCCCCGGAAGTACAACAATTAATTTCGACTCGATGGGACCATTCATCATCTAGTTATCAAGTATCTGTATGGTGTATTAAAAAAACTTGCTTTGCAGAAATCGCATAGTGCAGATACAAGCCAAACCAAATTTTTTTTATTATAGTTTTTGCTTTTTGGTGGTTTACATTGGGTAAGATACTTTCCAACCTTTGTAGAAGAAAGGAGAAGATATTTGCAAAAAGCTTGTTTTAAAAGGTATTTTTTGGTTTTTATAATTGCTTTTCTTAAAAGCACATTTTTTTAGAAGCACTTGTTTTAAAAGTTGCTTTTCTGTACAGAAAAAAATATCATCAAACTGCAACTAACAATTCGAATTATTAATATGTAATTTAAATTAAAAAATATATTTAGTTAATATAACAAATTAAGTTGTTGATACGACAAACAAAGAAATTTTTTTCAACAAACTGAACTAACCAAATCTTTTGTTATATATGGCACAAAAATGCAACAATTTTTGAATATTTTTCTTTATTAAAAATGCCAACTAAAGTTTTTTTGAAACTTGTGACAAAATTAACAATCATCATTGGTGATATAACAAATGAATGCACACACGTAAATGAAACAAAGCAAATCAAGTTTTGTGTGTATTTATTATTTGGGTATTTAAGAATGAATTGATCTGTGGCTGAGAGGTATGAACGTTAGTCTATTAGTCCAGAGGTCTATTCCGCGCGGTTCGATTCCGCCCAAAGACATTTAGTGTTTTTCGCAGACAAGCAAAAAGTCGCTTCGAGAGTTGTGATTGCGTATAAAAAATATTATTAATACAACAATTATGATAATTAAAATTTGTTAGGAAAATCAACAATTCACATTGTTAATATAACAATAATCTTAATTGAAATAATTTTGAAATCTACAAAAAAAAGTTTTTTTTTTAAATTGTTGTCAACAAATTTGTTATGGAAATATTTAATTGAAAATATTTTTCTGATTTCCTTTCAACTTACAATTTCGTAATTGTATTTACAAAAATCGTTGTAGGTTCAAAATCAATTAATTATTTAATTGATATAACAAACAAATTAATTGTATTTACAAATATTTTTTTTTCTATGATTTTTACATACATCGTTTTGTAATCGGATCGTTTCAATGATACAGATTTATTACCCTTTTTTCCAATTGAACCACTGCACGCCGTTAAACATCTTTCCGAAAAATAGCACAAGAAGTGTGCTAGTTAAGTAACCCTAGCTGTTGAAAACTAAATTGCAAATAGTTTATGTGGAATGCATAGATAGACATCGAATAAAATTACACTTGAATTTATATCTATAAACAAACTAAATTTAAATCTTCATTTGTTATTTGCTTCAGAATGCAAGATGTATGGAAATATTATTTCATTTGTTTGTATCAGTGCGATTCTCAAATGTTTATTTTTTTCTAAAATGTGTTGAATTACAATATTTCCACCACAATAATTTTGTGTTAAGGAAATCAAGGCTGTGGCAACTGACTATTTTACGGTTTGTAATAATTCTGACAAAAAAACGACTGTGGGGAGCTACTATCTAGGCGCACGGTAATGCGCCAGGCCAAGTTCCGGCCACACAGTGTGTATATTACACGAAACCATTCGAGCTGTTTTTAGCCCCCTCATAACTTTGCTCCATTTAATCATAAAATAATGAAACTTGAAACTAAAAGCTTAGAAAAAAGGAGTGAGATCCGCACAAAAACATAAATGTGAAAATAAGGCCAAGTTCCTATCCAAAAATTTCGGCCGTAAAAAGTACTGAGATCAAAATAAGGACTAAGTTCTTGATAGGTACAAAACCATTTCATTTCTAGGTAACCTATTAGCTTGGCCACATTTTGTTTGCCTTTCTAATTTCTGAATTTGTGGGAGAGTGTTGAAATAGAAATGTATACCATATCTATTCCTGTTTCGCTCTTTCTCACTGAAAAATTAAGAATTACTGCAACAAAAATTGCACGTGTGGACCGGGACTAGTATGGGAAAAATGTTGCTAAGCTTACAGGTTTCCTAGAAATGAGATGATATTGTACCTATCAAGAACTTGGTCCTTATTTTGATCTCAGTACTTTTTACGGACGAAATATTTTAATAGGAACTTGGCCTTACTTTCACATTTATGTTTTTGTGCGGAGTTTACTTTACATGAAAATTGAAATGACTGACGAAATATTGAAATCTTCTACAAGTATTTTATGTTTACTTTACAAAACTGCCTATAAAAATAAACCCAATTCTTGATGACTTTCAAAAAAATGCAACAACAAAGAACTCACCTGAAAATTCTCTCTTGTGTATATCAGTCCAAATATCTTGCATTTTATAACAACAAGAAAAACAATAGTTTGGATTATCCATCACACAATAAACAAATTAACTATGCAATTGCAAATGTTCAGCGTAAAAAAGAGGAGATAAGTTTTAAGTGATAAACAATTTTTAAACCTTAAAATGTTAACAAAAGAGTGTAGACACTAAGGAAAAAGCATAAAACAGGTAAAAACCATGTTGGGCATTTAAATTTATTTGAATTGTTGGTCAAGGATACGAGTATAACATAAAAGAAATTTGTACACAAATTTTCTTTCAAATCCTTTTGTCGAATAAGGGTGTTTGGCTAGGGTTTTCATTTTAGTCGACTTTTCAATTGTTCGATTTCAAATAATCGAAATTGACGTTTTTAAATTATTGGAACAATCGAGTAAAGCTTTTATTTCGTTAGAGTTTTCGAGTAATATTTACTCTTAAGAATTTATCGATTTAATCGGAATATTTTTAATATTACCTGATTTTTTGTAATTGTTTGGTAAAGCCTTTTATTTAACTTGTAATTTAAAATGTTTGTTAACGGCAAATCTTGCGGCAGCATTTTCTACTACTTCCACTCTACCGATGCTTATGAAAAGTGGGCAGAGACACGCCCATACAAAGTGATTCTTATTTTTGAGTTACTCATATTTAGCCGATGCTGGCGAAACTTTGTACACACATTGAAATACCGTAACAATGCAACAATGTGAATAGAAAAGTGGGCAGTGCCGCGCCCATACAGAGTTAGAGTATTTAAATAACATGTTGTTTTAAAAATGCTAATATATAGTAAATTAGCTTATTGTGTGAGAAATAAAATATGTAAACCAATTTTAGAAGTATGAGAAAAATATATCGCAAAAGATTTGATTTATAGTCCCCCCGACAATTAAGTGAAACTTAATTATCGGCCATGTCACAGAGTTCAATTCCGTTCGGAAACGGAATTCAACCCACCCCATTTTGGTAGCAGCTGGTGTCTAAAAAAGAAAACTAAAATACGCAAATTTGTCAGGTGTGTCCAGAGTGTTGGCGGCGCTATTATGGTGAGGTACGCTCCAGCTAGGGTTTGACATATTAGGGTTGATTGAATTCCGTTTCCGAACGGAATTGAACTCTGTGACATGGCCGAATAAAATCTTAAAAAAAAGCCAGAGTTATTCGAATTAAAAAATAATACTTGCTACGAGAGATGCGCGATTAATCGATTAATCAGCCGCGTCAAAAAATTTTACCTGTTGGTATAAAGAATCGCGACTTCGCTCAATACACTTTCTCAATAATTCAATAATAGTCCAATGGGTGCGCTGAAAAGTGTCTATGTTTGTGAGTAAAGATTTATCAGAGAAGACAACCCTTCGCATGCCAATAAGCAAAAAATATCCCAAAAAGGGAAATAACACCCTAAGTCGGACTAAGGGACTGTTCCCATATTACGTAAGTACTTTCCGGGCGACTTTTTTGTGTTTATTTTTATTTATTGTATTTTCAATAAAATTGAACTATCACAGAAAAAAATATCATTAAACTGCAACTAACAATTTCAATTGTTAATATGTAATTTAAATTCAAACATATATTTTGTTAATATAACAAATTGAATTGTTGATACGACAAACACAGAAATTTTTTCAACAAACCGAACTAACCAATTTTTTTGTTATGTATTGTGAAAAAAATTAACAATCACTATTGTTTATATAACAAATGAATGCACACACGTAGATGAAACAATGCAAATCACGTTGAAATCAACAAAAAAATTGTTAACATTTTTTTTCTGATTTTCCTTTAACTTACAATTTTGTAATTGTATTTACAAAAATAGTTGTAGGTTCAAAATCAATTAATTATTTAATTGATATAACAAAAAAAAAATCAATTGTATTCTTACGTTATTTTTTACGTCTCTCGTGTTCGGCTGAGAGCAATAGTGTGCCTCCTTCTCAGCCGAGTGGGGCCTCGTAAAATTAATGATGTTGTAGGCTAGGTAATTATTTTTGTATATCTTGTCACATGTTTTAAAAACACAGTCTTAACCATCGGAACATATACATATTCTGTCATACCAATGGGGCTGCTGTAATCATACGGAGATTTTTATTTTGTCGCCTTTGAATTTTATCTACATTTGATCCAACTGGATCCCGTAGGACCATATTGGTTTTAGAGCAGAGTTGTATAACAGAAGTTTACAATCCAGGCTTAGGAGCCATTCACATATTACGTAACGATATTTTCGGAGTTTTTATACCCCCATCCTCTTCGTAACGCTTTTTAAAAATTTGTCAGTATAATTTATCTAAACCGTAACAAATCTTTAACCCCCTTGGAGCGTTACGTAATATGTGAAGAGCCCATTAGTGTAGAATTTCTTCCAATAAACCATTTCATTTGACTCGTAACTTTAGTGTATATTTTGGTTATTGATTTGTATAGGCGGGCATGTTTCTCTACGCAATGTAAAAGTAACATGTAGACGTCTTCTTACATTAAAAATTCGAAAATAACTGTTGTTATTTTCTTTATCTGTATTACTTAATCGATTAAGAAAACTAATTCAATATTTTCAAACTTTTTCCTTTAACTCGGTAATTTTTCTATTAAAGTACGAGTATTTTGAAAACAAGACAAGGGTTTAAACTGCATATTTGAAAATTTGATATATTTGCAAAATTTTAAATACCGAACAAATTGTGCTATAATTTTCATCATAACGTTCATTAACGTTTAAATATGTCACTTTAAATCAATAGAACGATTTAATTTCTCTAATTTTACGCAGTGATTTTAAACAAAAATACATCTTAATTATTTAAGATTTATTAAATGTTTAAAATATTATTTATTTTACGTTTGCATGTATTTTTGTTTAACAATAAAAACATCCGGCCAATCATTAATATTTTTCTTTTAATTGTAATAATTTATATTATGATTCATTTTAACAGTTTATAAAATAACATTTTATTTATGTATTTGCATGTTTTTATGTTGTATTTAAAAAAATATATAGATTTTTTTTTTTACTAACCGTAACACATTTTAGCACTGTCCAAAATCTTAATGAACGAATTGTTAAAAGAAATCAAATGCTATAGATTTTTTCTCATTTTGAAAATAAAATTGAGTTGTTAAAAATTGGTTTAGCTGTCGACAACATTTTTATAAAATATATGTATTTTTAAATTTCCAAAGCAATAAAAGCGTAACGTGACCGTATGATGTACAGAGGCAGACTAAAGGTACAGGAAATTAAAAATCTTGTTGCAGGTATGGAGTACATATTTAGCAGCATGTTGAAGAAGTTAATAACCCAGCAAAAACTTTAGGAGTTTTTGGAATGAGTAGTAGTTTTTTTAATCGACTTTAAAGTAATGAATGGTACTTATTTATCTCATTATTTAAATATTACTTATTGATGATGAGCACAATGGCACATATTCATAGTCCTAAACAAAGTATACTTTAAAAATTTAAAACCAGTATTTCCATACAAAATACTGGTTTTAAACTCCTAAAGTATACTTTGCTTTAACTATGATTATGCGCCAATAAGTATATACATATACATATTTATATCATATTTTGAAAGTAGTTATTTTACTACTTTCTTGTAACACATTACAACAAAATCAAAATAACACGTTTCTAATGACCAATTGTAGCCCAGACAAATTAGAGAAATCGAGGGAAATAATTCGCGGAGTTTCGAAAACTGACACAGTTGGTCCTTGGTACATATGTTGATGTATTTACATTTTATTTTTTATTTTCTTATTTTTTTTCGAAATGTATAATCACATTAAAATACATATGGGCAAATCCTATGTGACGAACGCTACATTCGTACGCGTTTTCAAATTAAAAAATAAAAATTTTTTGCTCTTTCGAATGGGAAAAACATAGTGCATTAAAACAAAGTTTCGTGATGCACGTTTCAAAAGGTGGAAGTAACGTTGAAAGTTGAAGTGTGTTTTCATAATTTTTATAGAATTTTGCATAATAAAGCACACAAAAATCTAATTCATAAAAGAAAGGGGAATATAAGAGAATTCTAAAATAAATTATTTGCAGCCAAAAAATTTTTCATTTTTTATCAAAAGTCGTGAGCCCTTTGTGACGCACGCTAAGTGGCACACGTTACATTCGTTCTTAATATCTATAACTTTTTAATTGTACAATTTACAACAAAAAAATGGTTAGTGGAGTTGTAGAAAATATTATTATCTAAAATAAAGATTTTAACAAACTTTTCATATTTCTTATAAGGGGTCCGCCAGATAACTTTTTTTTGAAAATGCTATAAAAAAAACTACTCAATATTTTCTCAAATTTCTTTTTTTATTTCAAAGTACAATCCTTCCGGTTAATAATGAAAAATAATTTCATTCAAATGGCTGCCTCGGTTGGCCATGCAGTAGCCTACACGATCGGTCCAATTTTTAAGCACATTATCGATTGTGTGCAGCTGTATTTCAACCAATGGCTTCACGAATATTGTCCTTTAAAGCGTCAATTGTCTCTGGATTGTCGGCGTAACACTTATCTTTGACGGCACCCCACAAATAATAGTCCAACGGTGTCAAATCGCAGCTCCGAGGTGGCCAAACGACATCAGCTCTGCGGCTGATAATGCGATCTTCAAAAACAGGGCGCAAAACATCGAGTGTAGCTTCGGCTGTGTGGCACGTAGCGCCGTCCTGTTGAAACCAAATGTTGCCAATATCCTCTTCTTCAATTTTTGTGAACAAAAATTCGTTCAACATGGCCCGATAACGATCGCCATTGACTGTAACGGCCACTCCTTGCTCATTTTCGAAGAAAAATGGCCCAATTATGCCTCTGGACCAAAATCTGCACCAAACAGTGACTCGCTTTGCGTGCGTCGGCTTTTCAATGAATGCGTGCGGGTTTTCTGTGCCCCAAATGCTACAATTTTGCTTCTTTACATACCCGCCAAGATCAAAATGAGCTTCATCCGAAAATATGATTTTTTTTGGCAAAATCGGCATCTTCTGTAAGTCGATCGCAGGCCAACTTAGCGAAGCGAAAACGCATTGGATGGTCAGTTGGCTTCAACTCCTGAACCAATTGGACTTTGTATGGCGTCATACCAAGGTCTTTATGCAAAATTCGTCTCAATGATGTCTCCGAAATGGTTCAATTGTTGAGAACGACGGTGAATTGATGTTGATGGCGCTTCACGCACACTTTCTGGCACAGCAGCAATATTCTCGGGTGTACACACTGTTTTTGGCTTTTCACGCTTTGGTTTATCGATGAGGATGCCAGTTTCTTTCACTTTTTTCACGAGATAACGAACATACGGAGCTGACGGTGCTTCTCTTCTTCCGTACGTAATTTTCGCACACATTCTGCAACATTACCATGATTTTCAAAGTAATGTCGCAATATTTCCCAGTCACCCCCTTGTTTTCACGATAAAGGGCGTTCCCGACAGCTTCCGACCTCGAAAATTCAAACTTAAGCTTACTGTCACATATGTACCTAAACACATAAAAAATATCATCCTATATGAAATGCAATGTTGGGTCTTTTTTCGGTATAGGTACAAATATTCCTGCCAATCATAAAGGATAATAAAGAGAAAAATAAAATTTTCTTTTTCCGCAGACAAGCTAATCGCTTCGATGGTTCTTAAAAAAACAACTAGGTTTTTTTAGTTATGACGTTGTTGCAGCAAATGAGCGATATGTTGCTAGTTTTTCACTTTAAATGAACGCAAGCAAGCAAATTTTTTGCTGGGATATTTTAGTTTGTTAGTTTAAATCGGATATGTTTCAAAGCACAAACAAACATTCGAAAAAATGTAGCGCAACGTTCATTTATATTGTATGAAGGTAAAAAAATAAACAAGGACCAAAATTACTAACATAAACACATGCAAAACATGTGTAGATTTCAATGTATCCTTAAGGAAACGTGCATTTTTCTATAAATGCAACAAGTGCGAATATTTTTTTTTCTTTTTTCTTTTAAAAGGAAACAAAGCAGCTGCTTTCCGCGTCAAAGTAATCTTACTTAGCTTTAAAACTACAGGTGGGGTTTAAAAAGGATTCTGGTTTATAACAGATCACGTCACTTGAAACTAAGTAGTATAAGTCTTAAGGAAGTAACAAACGGTGGATTAAAATTTTAATGAATAATGTGAGCGTGAAA
Organism: Panzeria rudis; assembly: GCA_956483635.1. NCBI lineage: Eukaryota > Metazoa > Arthropoda > Insecta > Diptera > Tachinidae > Panzeria > Panzeria rudis. Next base: position 155,027,923 of record OY101448.1, on the reverse strand, counting down.
ACAAAATATAACAAACTACCCAGGAAAAATTTTCATGGCGGCAAAGTAATTAGTTAAAATGCTAATAAACATACCCTTAGCTACTTCTACTTTGACATTTTAAGCAATTGTTTTCACAAACATGAACACAATTAAAAAAAGTACATTTTGCTTCCCCAGGGGTTGAACTGCTTATCGTCTGTATGATAAGCAGATACACTATTACTCTTCTAATAAAATAATAAATGGCTTGTTTAATTACTAGTAAGTAATTGATCAACTGCTGTAAAGTAATTCAGACGGTATGTAATTTGTGTTTGAAAAGTATGTTGTTTAGTAATGACAACACATTACCAAGTTTTTGCTGGGTATCTTCCTTAATAAAAAAATATTTTAAACAAATTACATCAAATTAAAATGTTTATGGTTTTTTTTTCAAATTGGACTCCGTTTGGCGCAAATAATTAAAAGTTTGTGGTCCTTTAACATATAACTAGTACATACAATGGTTTGCATATTTTCAATACGGCTACGCAATTCATCAGCTTTATTTGAGGTGCATATATACATATATATATATATATATATATATATATATATATTGGACTCCGTTTGGCGCAAATAATTAAAAGTTTGTGGTCCTTTAACATATAACTAGTACATACAATGGTTTGCATATTTTCAATACGGCTACGCAATTCATCAGCTTTATTTGAGGTGCATATATACATATATATATATATATATATATATATATATATATATATATATATATATATATATATATATATATATATATATATTATGTATATATATATATATATATATATATATATATATATATATATATATATATATATATATATATATATATATATATATATATATATATATATATATATATATATATATATATATATATATATATATATATATATATATATATATATATATATATATATATATATATATATATATATATATATATATATATATATATATATATATATATATATTATATATATATATATATATATATATATATATATATATATATATATATATATATATATATATATATATATATATATATATATATATATATATATATATATATATATATATATATATATATATATATATATATATATATATATATATATATATATATATATATATATATATATATATATATATATATATATATATATATATATATATATATATATATATATATATATATATATATATATATATATATATATATATATATATATATATATATATATATATATATATATATATATATATATATATATACATACATATATATATATATATATATATATATATATATATATATATATATATATATATATATATATATATATATATATATATATATATATATATATATATATATATATATATATATATATATATATATATATATATATATATATATATATATATATATATATATATATATATATATATATATATATATATATATATATATATATATATATATATATATATATATATATATATATATATATATATATATATATATATATATATATATATATATATATATATATATATATATATATATATATATATATATATATATATATATATATATATATATATATATATATATATATATATATATATATATATATATATATATATATATATATATATATATATATATATATATATATATATATATATATATATATATATATATATATATATATATATATATATATATATATATATATATATATATATATATATATATATATATATATATATATATATATATATATATATATATATATATATATATATATATATATATATATATATATATATATATATATATATATATATATATATATATATATATATATATATATATATATATATATATATATATATATATATATATATATATATATATATATATATATATATATATATATATATATATATATATATATATATATATATATATATATATATATATATATATATATATATATATATATATATATATATATATATATATATATATATATATATATATATATATATATATATATATATATATATATATATATATATATATATATATATATATATATATATATATATATATATATATATGAAGCATTTTTAAAATGTTCTACTTGCAATACTTAGACGTTTTCTTTTCTACATAAAAAGGTGCATTTATAAAATGTCTTGCCAACCCTGCAATAGTGGAAGTTATGAAAAACACAAGTTATGAAAATATGGATTGTCCCATTTTTAACAGCAGAGAGATAAGTTTGTTATTCAGACAAATAAGTTTAACATTTCTTCTTCATCAGATGGCGAGAATGAATATAAGTTATGAGTTTTAGTCGAACTGTATATGGCTTTATATCCAAAGAAATTTAATTATTTTGGCTTGACTTCGGTTTTAATTTAATTTATCATTTAAATTATATTTTTATTTAGAGATAAATGTGAAGCATGTAGACAAAGAAAAATTTTACTGCACGGAGGGTTGAACTGACATGTTTCGATAGCTCCCGCTAATCTCTTCAGAGTTCTTTTCCGCTTAGACCACTCGACCAAAGTCGGTGGTTTGCAGTCAATATCTACCAATAATCAATTCATAATTTACTCTTTCATTTCATTTGATAGTTATTGATATTAACACAAGACATAAAGAAAAAAGTGATAATAATAAATACATTTATTATATTATATACACGAAAATAAAAATGTCACATTTCACAAATATTTTTTCAGGTTTTTATTCATTTTGTAGCTTGTTTCTGCAACTTCCAACCACTTTTTCTGCCAAACAAAGCACACATCCATACATATGTATTTATCCATATCCATGCACAAACACACACACACACTTTTCTTATTATTTTATTGTTAATTAAAGTTTTAAACATCACATGAACACACTTTAAATGTTTCATTTAAATTTTTACTTAATAAAACAATAATAATTGTACGGTTTTATACCAATTGAACACTTTTTACCCGACTGCGCGACGCAAAGGAGGGTATTGTGTTTATCAGTCTATGTATGTATGTATGTGTGTTCCTTTGCGGTACTATATAAACCGAACACTTAGACCGATTTTAACGATTCTAACGTCAATCGATTCGTCTTAATCCGGGGAGTGTCACTGAAGATATGACAGTAGTCAAAATTCAATATGGCGGCTAAGAGACCCCATTTTGTTTATACGAAAAAAATTAAGTCGGCTAAGTATATCAAAATGTGTATCAATCGACAGGTATTTGAAAATCATCTTTAGGTTTCTCTTATGATTTTTAATTTCGAATAACCATTTAGGATCTTTGACGGTTTAAAATTGTTTTCTTTTATTTTTTTGAGCAGACGGGTTTTTTGATTTTTTAAATTTATGTCTTGTTCACTTTAAATTACATTTGTATAGTTTTCTTTTTTTGACTGTTTGTTTCCCTTGTTCGTATTTGATATGTCTGTCTCTTTTCAATTATTTATATGCGGCAAACAAGCTGTTTTTCTTTTTTTGATCACTCATTTTCTTCGCCTCTGGTCTACTTTGTACCCAAATGAAAGAGGATTTTGTATAGATTAATAGACCAGGAAGTATTTTAAAGTTTGGAGGACCATTCGTGAAATATTAAGCGAATAATTCAAAAAGTGATGGAAATTTTGCGAATGACAAATGTCACAATATCTTTAAAACTAGAGCCGGTAGGGAAAAACTAATGATGGCATTGTAATCAGCAGATGAAAATATGTACATAGGATGACCTATTTTTATTTAAGCAACAAAATCGCTGTTCTGCTGTGTAATTAAAGATATGAAATAATAAACCTTTAACATTTAAAAATAAAGCAAAAATAACTTATTTTTACGGAACTTGCGGTTGATTATTTAACAGTAAAAATAACAGAAACAAGGGCATCATCTTTTATTTTTACGGAAGCTGCGTTTAGTTCTTGTGACAGTTAAATTGACCAAAAAAGAAAGAATCACAATTTTTTTGCGATTTTAAGTCTGTTAATTTTTTAACATTTAAAGTTTGCTATACTTTAAAAAAAAAGTTTACTATACTTAAATAAAAAAAATAAGTAGATCGCGTTTTAATTGAATTTTCATTTATTTTATGTTACAATTTTAGTTAATTTTACGTACAGAATATTTTGAGTGCACATACATACATATGTACTCTGAAAACGGAAGTCAAAGAAATTTTCAAAAGGCACATTCCTCCTTAAGGCCATTCACGCACAAATTGTGATTAAAAAAACTTGTTCAGCACAAAATAATTCGAGTTTGAATATATTTGACACTCATAATGGTAGATACGTCAGAGTATAAGTCAGGAGGTTGCGATTCAAACCTCTACGCAGCCAATCGCTTTATTTAGTAAAAACATTTTGTTCAAAAATAATTCGTGTTTAATTTTAGGTCGATAATAATCTGTAAAGTGTTTCCGACTATTAGAGACATAATTTTCAACAAGTGTTTTAGGGTGTATTTAACATTATTATGATATTCCGATGACGGAATTTGAAATTATTAACTTAGCACCTAAATGCCACTTTTTTACATTTTTGGTGGAAAGTAAATAAGGGAAAATACGATTTTTTTTTACCTATACCCAGGCAATATTTAGTGACACCAGCGGCGAGTGTTCCGAGCGAGCGAATGTTTAAGTGATGCGGAGCTTATTTACATACCGCGCAATAGGATTGATGGAGAAGACTTCAAAACCTTTATTTTTGAAGTACAACATTCCTCTACTGAGCTTTGAGTATTACTTTAACATGATTAATAAATAAATTTAGCAGGATTTTACTTTTTAAATACCATGTCGTTGTGAAATATATTTTGTTTCTTTTTTCTTTACTAAAAGAAGATTATTGTTTTGCGTTATAGACACATTTTTTTAGTAAAAATTAGTATATTTTGATTAATTTTCAGTATTTTTTATGTATTTTTTTTTTTGGAACGTATTTACAAAATATTCATGAAATATTCGCTTGAATTTGGCGAATACAAATACGAAGACGAATATCACAAGAGGCGAATATTCGACGATTCGAATACGAATATTCGTAACATCACTAGTAGAGATGATGTCTTAACAGTCAGAGGAGCATGGTTCGTATCCCAGCTGCAGCAATTTTTTTTTATTTTCATTTTTATATATGCAAAAACGTAACCGAATCATCGAACTTGCATTGGTTCTAAGCACTCATTTTAATGATGAGCAGTTTTGTTAAATGTGAACCCATGCACGTCAATAACACGCCTGTGTTAAAATCACGCGTTCTGCACCTAAATTGAACCAGTTCATTTACAGTAGAACCCATGCACTAACTATTTCTTTTGTATGTCCTTTTTTTTGCTGGGTTTCTACGAGATGAAGCAGAGGAATCGTAAACTTTAAATTAAAATGGTCACCCTATGTACTTTAGGGTGACCCCAACCCTGCAGAAAAAGCGACTAATCCATGCACGGGTGTATAGAATACTCTACAATGGACCACCCTGCAAAAAACGTATGCAAAAAATGTATGTTTGCAATAAACATGGTCTATTTAACATTGCGATGTCCTAGGGGTAAGCCATGTAGTCCAGCTTTGCATTACATCGGACTACCTAAAAAACTAACCCTATGTAACTACTCCATAGATTACCTACAGAGGCTAGTTTTGAAACTAGTCCATGTCACTACTAGATGGAGCACTCAAGTGTTCGTGTTTCAACGATTGCTTATGTTATTTGCAATCGTTAAAACGCGAAGACTTGTCACGTACTCTTGTTTGCAAATGACATTGTCCATGACTACATTATATAGGACGATGTTGTAACTACACCATTTCAACTAAAATGAACCACGTGGTCCAACAATTTTTGCAAGGAAGCTATTGACGATTTTTTTGCCAACTTTTTTTACTCTTTTTTAAAAAGTTCTTAAATTTTCCGTTATACAAAACAAACATTGCTAACAGCGATAAAAACAGAAACATCTTTCTAATTTCCAGCAACATTATTTATATTAGTAAAATTAAGTATCTTCCCTTTTTTTCTATTTTAACTTAGAAATGAGATATTTTATGGCGGTAAAAATTATCCCAAGTTTGAACCAGGACTCTAAAGTACCTTCATACCAAGTTTCATAAAAATATGTTCCGTGGTATTTGCGTGATGCATGTTCGAACAGACAGACAAAAATTCGAAAAATTTTCAAAAAATATTTTATGTACAGACGCGTTCCTTTTATTCTCGGTTTTTGAGATATCAGTTAAACTAGGTTTAGTTAATCTGAAAACAGATTTTTGCCGCCATTACGAAGTTTGTATACAAAATTTTTACGGAACAGCTTTGTTTTGCTTAAAATGTTGGTCTTTAATGAAATATTACAAAAAATACATTTCGCCAGAATAATCAGATTTTCAGACTACGTTAAACTAAGTTTTATATTAATCCACATCTCAAAAACCTAGCCTTACAATTTTATTGTATGGTCATAGATTAACTGCCTGTTTGCCAATGTCGAAGGAGTTCGTTCTTGCGCACAAATTTCATTTAAAGCAAAAACAAATTAAAAAATGTTGTAATTGTTTAAAATGTAATTTGTGCGAAAGAAAGAACTCCTTCGACATCGGCGAACAGGCAGTAAGTTTGGAACTCAGCGGGCAAAAATTGCAATTATGAATAAAATCAAAAGTTGTGGATGGATTTTATTGAAATATGGCTTGTTTTGTTTGAAACACATTTACATACCTATATGCTAATAGATAAAAAATAAAGGAACAACTTTTTTTATGTTTTAAAAACAATAATAGTTTGTATAATTTTTTGGCACAAGTTCGACAATATCTCTGAAACTACTGAACCGATTAAAAACGAATATAAGTGCGATTTAAAGAATATATTGTTGTTGAGTTTTGGTATTTGTTTTAATTGCATAGGACAAATCGTTCTCCAGTTATTTTAACATTTTTCGTGCAACTGCTTCATTTTTTTAAATAAATGTATATCTCGAAAACTAGAATCAAAGAAAATAAACCGACTACATAATATATTCGGATTCAGCACCCCAAATTACATAAGAAACAACTTTCAGTTAATCCAGTAAAGTCTTGTAAACTTTAGTTTTTAGTTGCCAGTAGGACGAAGGAAGCAAACATATGTTTTCAAATTTTATATTTATTTCATTAAATGTGAGATTTAGAGAAAAGTTGTAGGTTATAAAATGTTGTAAACTTCACAAACAACATTTCATTTACAAAATTGTTGGTGAAATTAAATATTATTTTTGTTGTTATAAAGCAAAAAAAATAATTTTATTTCATGGTTTTTCGCCAACCGATTGATCGGAAATTTTGGCAGGATCATTTCTGGGAGAAATCTAACTTTTAATTTTCAGGTTCCTCCTAATGTAAATATTTGTATTTTTAATTTTTATGAGGCATTTCTATACGCATACAATAAACTTAAATAATAAAAAAATAATAAGAAGGCAAAGGAAAGATCAAAGTGCGTTTGTGATCTGTGGTAAATGTATGTTTTAATAAGCGAATGTATGTACATATGTGAGCTGTTACTATTACAAATTGCCTATTGAATTAATAAAAGCCGGTATAATTAATTACTACAATTTACAACAACAACAACTCTGACTCACAGCGAAGACAAGTACATAAATGAATGAACAACTTTAGAAAAATAGTTTAAGGATGGATAACACAGGGCAAAACTGGTTTTGTTGCACGTGACTTATTCACCCCTATCGCGAATAACTATTTCCATGAAAAAACTCCTAAAATTTCTGATTTTCTATTGTGAATGTTTCCCATAACAAAGTTTTTGGGAGCGAATTCACAAACCTAAAAAATTTGGCATGTTTAATCCAGCGAATTTTTTTACAAAAGAAATTCCCAACAAGTGCCAATGGAAGCGAGAAGGGAACATGTAATTTGTAATCGACACAAAAACATAAATGTGAAAATAAGGCCAAGTTCCTATCCAAAAATTTCGGCCGCAAAAAGTAGTGAGATCAAAAATTTTGATGCCAAAGCAATGAGTTAAAATGCTAATAAAAATACCCTTCACGACTTCTACTTTGGCATTTTAACCAATTACTTTAACATGGCGATGGCATTGAAGGCAAGTACTTACCACATTTGATTACAAAGAACAAGTTATAAATTTCAATATTTAGAAGGCATTGAATACACAAAACACAATAAAAATGCAATGTCTCTGCTAAGCATTGAACTCATGCCTTTTTCAGTTATTGTGTTATTTTATGCCAAGTGTTTTACCCACTAGGCCACTGCACAACTATTTTGTTACGGGCTTAAAACTTGTTTTCACAAACATGAATACAATTTAAAAAAATCCATTTTGTTTCCCCATGGGTTGAACAGTTTATCGTCTGTATGATAAGCAGACACACTAGTAGTCTGTCAATAAGAGAATAAATGGCTTGTTTAATTACTAGTAAGTAATTGTTCAACTACTGTAAAGTATTTCAGACGGCATGTTGTTTGTGGTTGAAAAGTATGTTGCTCTGTAATGACAACTCATTATCAAGTTTTTGCTGTGTAAGGACCAAGTTCTTGATAGGTGCAATACCATCTCATTCCTAGGCAACCTGTAAGCTTGGCAACATTTTTCCCATAATTATTTCCTATATTAAAAAGGCAAAAAAATTACTGCCAAGCTAACAGGTTGTCTAGGAATGAGATGGTATTGTACCTATCCAGAACTTGGTCCCTATTTTGATCTCAGTACTTTTTACGGCCGAAATGTTTGGATTGGACTTGGCCTTATTTTCGCATTTAGTTTTTTGTCGCTTTATTTTAACACCTCTAAAAATTCTTGTCAAATAGTTTTAGGATACATTTACTTTTTTGGACTTGGAAAAATGCGTCAAATACGGCAAATTTGATCTAAATTGCTTAAGTGGTTCGAGATTTTCGTGGTAAAAATTTTTGAAAAAAAAATATTTTTCTTAACTAATCCAAAAATCTAAGAAATTTCCAGCGCTTTGAGCTTGAAATTAGCACAAAGTTCCAGGGATGGCCTACAAGTCCAACCGTATCCCATATCTTTTTAAGAGATTACTATTTTTAAGGCGGCCTATGACGAGACAACATCCGCCCGGACTCTAGTGTTTCTTGTATTTATAATAGTAAAATATGAGGGGACTCTATTTGCCTGCTGAACGTACATGGAATACAACAAATCGCAAGTTTCCATCCCTGAACTATGCAATATAAATGTTTCTACCTACTTCATTTATAATAAACAAAAAAGAGCAAGAGGTCCTTGTTAACGTAAGTTTTTATAGGCTCGTCATAAAAACAATAAACAAATATTTTGTGAAGATTAAAAGAAAAAAGGGATGCAGACAGGAGAAGGCGAAAAGTAAAAATTAAAATACACACATATAAAGAAGCATGAAATTATGTATGTGCATTGATGGATACACTTAACAGGTAGGATTTGTTACTGATCAGTTTTCCATCGTAACTGTTGGTTGTAGAGATAGCACTACCTTGGGCATAATTTTCAAAATAGAATTGACAACCCCTTTTTTTACCAGATTCATTTGCAAAAACCTTAACATGTTCATAAAAAGCTTAATGCGAGCTTTGCTTGTAAAAAAAAAAGTTTAAACAAACGTTTCAAGATATGAAAACTTCATTACTGTAAAATCGAAATACATACTAAACAGTCTGTGTCTGTACAACAAAACCGATCGAAATACAACAATGCAATTAGAATCATTCCGATCGGAATGTGTTATATGCCCATATGCAGCTACATTTCTTCATTTGATGGTGCATTTTTTATTTAAAAAAAAGTGCATATTTTAGAGTAAATACGCAAAAAAGAAAGTGCAGCCATAAACAAATATGTAAGTATGCATGTGGAAAATAGAATATTGTTTTAAATGACGTGTTTTTCTGATTCCTTAAACATTTTTATGATTTGAACAAAATCTTTTTTTTTCATTTTTTGTTATTTATCAACACTTAACGACAATTTTTATTTATAAACTTTTGGATATGGATCAAGAAGAAACAAATATTTATTTAAATTTTTAATATACGGAACAAACATAAATCTGAAGATGACATGGCTCTACTCTACCTAATACCGAATGAAAATAATCTGCATTTTAAAAACAAGTTTAAATATATATGAGAAATTAGAAGAAAAAAATTAATTTCTATTTAAGTTAAGGAAATACCCAGGAAAAATTTTGATAGCAAAGTAATAAGTTAAAATCAATGCAGATTTATTTACAGTTAGCTCAGTTTGTTGAAAAAATCTGTGTTTGTCGTATCAAAAACTTACTTTATTATATTAACTAAATATATTTTTGCATTTAAATTAAATATCAACGATTTGATTTGCTAGTTGCAGTTTGATGATATTTTTTCTGTGCAGGTGAATGCAAAACGAAACGAGAGCATACAAAAAAAAATGCGAAATCGCAAATTTTCACATATGTTCTTGCGAATTAGGATTTTCTTAATTTCAATTTAAAAAGGTGTGGCAAGTGTTTTAGCATCTGAATTCACAAAAGCAATTGTGAAAACGGTTCGGAAGCTAGAAAACATACGAATAAGATCGTGAAACTGTGATCCGAAAATTGTGTAAGTCCGATTCATTTCTAGCAAGCACTTTTTTGTTCCTATTCTGATTTAAAATTTTATATTATCATTCTCTGGCTTGATGAATAATTTTGTTTTACTTATTACTATTTCTTTTCGTTTATCTATCGTCAACGTTGGCAGCCTGCTAAAAATATGAAAACGCTTTTTATTTTTAATAACTTCTTAGTTTTATATACAAAATATGGAAGAAGTTTTGAAGCTGGCGTACTATTTTAGTAGTAGTAGTAGTAGTAGTAGTAGTAGTAGTAGTATTTATTTAGTAGTATTTATTTAGTAGAGTGTTGTGTTTTTCTTCCGACGGGGTTTTTTTGAATTTGGAACGATTTTCCGTCATCCCACGTCAAATTTGGTTTGAAAACAGACCGGTTTCGGCTATGTGCCATCTTCAGTGTTCTATTGAATATTCAATTGAGTATTCAATAGAACACTGAAGATGGCACATAGCCGAAACCGGTCTGTTTTCAAACCAAATTTGACGTGGGATGACGGAAAATCGTTCCAAATTATTTAGTAGTATTTATTTAGTAGTATTAATTTACACTTTTAAAAAATGTTTAATATTTTAAATTTATTAACAATAGGCAACATTAACTTTTTTCAATATTTTCAAACTAGTTTTTTCGAGTTCAAAATGAATTAAATGCTGAAAGATGTGGTAATTTTAAAAACAAAAAATGTTTATTTTTAACAAACCATTTGTTTGAAATATTTTAGAATATTTTCAACTATTCAGTTTCATCAATATCATATTATTTCAATAATGTAAATATGCATTATTTGATTTTATGAATTTAGTAATTGACATTTGCTTCTATTTCGGTTTTATTTTAAATAAATAATAATTCCCAAATTTTCACAAATTAACTTTTATAAATCTACCTTGAGTTAAAATGCAATTAAACATACCCTTCACTGCTTCTACTTTGGCATTTTAACTTGGGGTGTAACCGATACCGATACCGATATATCGGCGATACTTCAGATATTCCGATACATCGGTATCGGCGATATTTTACTGTCGATACGACGATACTTTAAAAATTTTTTTTTAGAGTTTTTTAGCAAATTATTTATTTTTTGTTAACTTTTCCATGAACTAAATTCATTTTGTTATTTTTTAAATCTCATTAATATCAATTTTAAAAATTAATAATATTTTGCGCTGTTATTTTGTAGAAAGATAAATTTATCTTTTCCCAGCAAAAAAAAAAAGACGTATTGTAATCGCTATAAAATACGCTTTATATTAAAATATAAAAATGGGTTGGTTTTCCAGCAAATTGTTGCAAATATACGCAAATTAATAAAAATCGGAATAAAATAAAAAATTAAATTTTTCTTTTGACGATATTTTCATGAAATAGAAGTCAAAACAAAATCGTTTAAATATGCACGGAAAGCTTAACTCCTCCTCTATTTGACACTATTTAAAAATTTAAAATCGATGCAAAAACAACGCTGTGAAATGTGTGTGAAGATAAATATGCCGAGTTAAATATGTTTTTACGTAAATGCTTACGTTACAACATATTTAGGTGTGAAGATAAATATGTTATGACGTAACGAAATTGGAGTTAATAAGCTAATTATGTGGGAAAAACATATTTAGGAAGTTTTTATAGATTTTTTTATTCGATTCTATTGGAATATAATTATATTTAATATAATTACAATTCTGACAATGATTTTCTGAAAAGTTTTATGAAAACTCATCTTTGGTCATACGTATGTATAATCTCTAAGAGATTTTGACCAAAGTGGCCAAATGAAGGGTTGGCATGCAATCCCACTATATAGGAAATGACTAGTAGGATAATTTCTACAACCAATTTCATTGTAATCCCTGAATTGAGTTTGTGAACAATTTTACAGCTCATTTAAATTAATTTTTGTTCATACGTATGATCTCTGAGGGATTTTGGCCAAAGTGGCCAAATGAAGGGTTGGCATGCAATCCCACTATATAGGAAATGACTAGTAGGATACTTTCTACAACCAATTTCATTTGAATCCCTGAATTGAGTTTGTGAACAATTTTACAGCTCATTTAAATTAATTTTTGTTCATACGTATGATCTCTGAGGGATTTTGGCCAAAGTGGCCAAATGAAGGGTTGGCATGCAATCCCACTATATAGGAAATGACTACTAGGATACTTTCTACAACAAATTTCATTGGAATCCCTGAATTGAGTTTGTGAACAATTTTACAGCTCATTTAAATTAATTTTTGTTCATACGTATGATCTCTGAGGGATTTTGGCCAAAGTGGCCAAATGAAGGGTTGGCATGCAATCCCACTATATAGGAAATGACTACTAGGATACTTTCTACAACAAATTTCATTGGAATCCCTGAATTGAGTTTGTGAACAATTTTACAGCTCATTTAAATTAATTTTTGTTCATACGTATGATCTCTGAGGGATTTTGGCCAAAGTGGCCAAATGAAGGGTTGGCATGCAATCCCACTATATAGGAAATTAATACTAGGATACTTTCTACAACCAATTTCATTGGAATCCCTGAATTGAGTTTGTGAACAATTTTACAGCTCATTTAAACTCATTTTTTGTCATACGTATGATCTCTGAGGGATTTTGGCCAAAGTGGCCAAATGAAGGGTTGGCATGCAATCCCACTATATAGGAAATGACTACTAGGATACTTTCTACAACCAATTTCATTGGAATCCCTGAATTGAGTTTGTGAACAATTTTACAGCTCATTTAAACTCATTTTTTGTCATACGTATGATCTCTGAGGGATTTTGGCCAAAGTGGCCAAATGAAGGGTTGGCATGCAATCCCACTATATAGGAAATGACTACTAGGATACTTTCTACAACAAATTTCATTGGAATCCCTGAATTGAGTTTGTGAACAATTTTACAGCTCATTTAAATTAATTTTTGTTCATACGTATGATCTCTGAGGGATTTTGGCCAAAGTGGCCAAATGAAGGGTTGGCATGCAATCCCACTATATAGGAAATGACTACTAGGATACTTTCTACAACAAATTTCATTGGAATCCCTGAATTGAGTTTGTGAACAATTTTACAGCTCATTTAAATTAATTTTTGTTCATACGTATGATCTCTGAGGGATTTTGGCCAAAGTGGCCAAATGAAGGGTTGGCATGCAATCCCACTATATAGGAAATTAATACTAGGATACTTTCTACAACCAATTTCATTGGAATCCCTGAATTGAGTTTGTGAACAATTTTACAGCTCATTTAAACTCATTTTTTGTCATACGTATGATCTCTGAGGGATTTTGGCCAAAGTGGCCAAATGAAGGGTTGGCATGCAATCCCACTATATAGGAAATGACTACTAGGATACTTTCTACAACCAATTTCATTGGAATCCCTGAATTGAGTTTGTGAACAATTTTACAGCTCATTTAAACTCATTTTTTGTCATACGTATGATCTCTGAGGGATTTTGGCCAAAGTGGCCAAATGAAGGGTTGGCATGCAATCCCACTATATAGGAAATTACTACTAGGATACTTTCTACAACCAATTTCATTGGAATCCCTGAATTGAGTTTGTGAACAATTTTACAGCTCATTTAAACTCATTTTTTGTCATACGTATGATCTCTGAGGGATTTTGGCCAAAGTGGCCAAATGAAGGGTTGGCATGCAATCCCACTATATAGGAAATTACTACTAGGATACTTTCTACAACCAATTTCATTGGAATCCCTGAATTGAGTTTGTGAACAATTTTACAGCTCATTTAAACTCATTTTTTGTCATACGTATGATCTCTGAGGGATTTTGGCCAAAGTGGCCAAATGAAGGGTTGGCATGCAATCCCACTATATAGGAAATTACTACTAGGATACTTTCTACAACCGATTTCATTGGAATCCCTGAATTGAGTTTGTGAACAATTTTACAGCTCATTTAAACTCATTTTTTGTCATACGTATGATCTCTGAGGGATTTTGGCCAAAGTGGCCAAATGAAGGGTTGGCATGCAATCCCACTATATAGGAAATTACTACTAGGATACTTTCTACAACCGATTTCATTGGAATCCCTGAATTGAGTTTGTGAACAATTTTACAGCTCATTTAAACTCATTTTTTGTCATACGTATGATCTCTGAGGGATTTTGGCCAAAGTGGCCAAATGAAGGGTTGGCATGCAATCCCACTATATAGGAAATT